>CAWUFW010011237.1:0-629759 GCA_963921515.1 Calotriton arnoldi | reverse complement strand
CCGTAAGTATGAGAGACTGTACGGGTGAGTGAGTGGATGTGTGTGTGTAGACCTAAGAATCAGTGAGTGGGTATGTAGTTATTGGTGTTGGAGTGTCTATGGTTTTGCGAATGGCAGTCTGTAATTTAGAGTGGGTGTATCAAAGGTTATATTAGGGTGTGAGGAGGTGCATCAGATTATCACGTGGATGATGTCATCAGTGATGTCATTTGAGATGTCATCAGTGATGTCATCAGTGATGTCACTGACCATGTCATGAGTGATGTAATATGTGACGTCATCAGCAGTGCATTGCGTGGGCGCGAGTTATAGTTAGCTGAACTAACTATAACGGGGAATTTCACGGGTTTTGTACGAGTGCAATGTCCAAGTAACTAAAACTGTCCCTAAAACCTATGGTTTTTTCAGTGAATTTCAAAGGTTTTTTAAATGCTAATTTGTAACTATAACGTGTCTGAAACCTATGGTTTTTTCAGTGAATTTCAAAGGTTTTTTAAATGCTAATTTGTAACTATAACGTGTCTGAAACCTATGGTTTTTTCAGTGAATTTCAAAGGTTTTTTAAATGCTAATTTCTAACTATAACGTGCCTGAAACCTACCGTTTTTTCAGTGAATTTCAAAGGTTTTGTAAATGACAATTTTTAAATGTATTAATTGTTATATTAATTTTTTTCATACTGATTTACTACATTTTTTGAAACAATTTTTTTTTTACATATTTTATTTTTTAAATTACATTGTAATTACATTATACATTACATTACAAAAAATACTTTCTCAGAATGAATTACTTTAGTTTAAATACTTTGCAGATAGGCAATAGACTTTTAAGTACAGTAGTTACAGTTGTTGCAATGGGCAACACATTTTCAAACACAATGCAACATTCAGCTCAATGTGAATTTCTAGTTAAATGCAATTAGTTACTTTATGGATTACTTTTGTAACCACAGGACTGGATCCTAGATTCAGTCCTGGTACATCTCCTGTAAACAGTTGAGTAAAAGCGTTTTGGTTACAGTCGTGATTTTTAAGGAATATTATTGTATTTTAAAAGTTGACACTTAGAAACTTTTTCTCATATAATCACCAATGTTATCCTATGGAAGGAAATTCACTTAGCAGGTAAAAACTGTTATCGTTACTTTTTCTTACTCAGTGTTGGATCCTGGATCCAGCACTGGTGCCTCTCCTGTAAACAGTTGAAAAAATGCGTTTAAGGCATACAGGCGATTTTTAAGGAATATTTGTAGTTTGTGAAAATCAACACTTTGAAACTTTTTGCTGAAAACCAGTCAATCTTAGCCTGTGAAGGAAATTCAAGTTACCGGTAAGTACGGTTAAAATTACTTTTGAGGATCAGTACTGGGCTGAAAGATGCAGCACTGAGGTCTCTCCTGATAACAGGTGAGTAAATCGGAATTCGTATTTCGGCTGATTTTAGAGGAATATTTTAAAGTTCCAAAACTCCACACTTAGAAGAATTTCCAAGTGAAACCAGTCAATGTTAGCCTATGGAAGGAAATTCAAGTTACTGGTAAGTACGGTTAAAATTACTTTTCAGGACCAGTACTGGGCTGAAAGATGCAGCACTGAGGTCTCTCCTGATAACAGGTGAGTAAATCAGAATTCGGATTTCGGCTGATTTTAGAGGAATATTTGTATGTTTCAAAATCAACACTTAGAAACTTTTCAGCAAAAAGCAGGCAATGATATCCTATGGAAGGAAATTCAAGTTACTGGTAAGTACGGTTAAAATTACTTTTGAGGATCAGTACTGGGCTGAAAGATGCAGCACTGAGGTCTCTCCTGATAACAGGTGAGTAAATCGGAATTCGTATTTCGACTGATTTTAGAGGAATATTTTAAAGTTCCAAAACTCCACACTTAGAAGAATTTCCAAGTGAAACCAGTCAATGTTAGCCTATGAAGGAAATTCAAGTTACCGGTAAGTACGGTTAAAATTACTTTTCAGGATCAGTACTGGGCTGAAAGATGCAGCACTGAGGTCTCTCCTGATAACAGGTGAGTAAATCGGAATTCGTATTTTGGCTGATTTTAGAGGAATATTTTAAAGTTCCAAAACTCCACACTTAGAAGAATTTCCAAGTGAAACCAGTCAATGTTAGCCTATGAAGGAAATTCAAGTTACCGGTAAGTACGGTTAAAATTACTTTTCAGGACCAGTACTGGGCTGAAAGATGCAGCACTAAGGTCTCTCCTGATAACAGGTGAGTAAATCGGAATTCGTATTTCGGCTGATTTTAGAGGAATATTTTAAAGTTCCAAAACTCCACACTTAGAAGAATTTCCAAGTGAAACCAGTCAATGTTAGCCTATGGAAGGAAATTCAAGTTACTGGTAAGTACGGTTAAAATTACTTTTCAGGACCAGTACTGGGCTGAAAGATACAGCACTGAGGTCTCTCCTTATAACAGGTGAGTAAATCGGAATTCGTATTTCGGCTGATTTTACAGGAATATTTGTATGTTTCAAAAATCAACACTTAGAAACTTTTTCAGCAAAAAGCAGGCAATGATATCCTATGGAAGGAAATTCAAGTTACTGGTAAGTACGGTTAAAATTACTTTTGAGGATCAGTACTGGGCTGAAAGATGCAGCACTGAGGTCTCTCCTGATAACAGGTGAGTAAATCAGAATTCGTATTTCGGCTGATTTTAGAGGAATATTTTAAAGTTCCAAAACTCCACACTTAGAAGAATTTCCAAGTGAAACCAGTCAATGTTAGCCTATGAAGGAAATTCAAGTTACCGGTAAGTACGGCTAAAATTACTTTTCAGGACCAGTACTGGGCTGAAAGATGCAGCACTGAGGTCTCTCCTGATAACAGGTGAGTAAATCGGAATTCGTATTTCGGCTGATTTTAGAGGAATATTTTAAAGTTCCAAAACTCCACACTTAGAAGAATTTCCAAGTGAAACTAGTCAATGTTAGCCTATGGAAGGAAATTCAAGTTACTGGTAAGTATGGTTAGAATTACTTTTCAGGACCAGTACTGGGCTGAAAGATACAGCACTGAGGTCTCTCCTGATAACAGGTGAGTAAATCGGAATTCGTATTTCGGCTGATTTTAGAGGAATATTTGCACAATGGTGAAGGGAGGGGCGGGGCCTGAGGTTACATCTGTGCAAACGCGCCCCGTGGCGCGTTTTAAGTTGGGGATTAAGTCCCCTTGAATCCTGAGGGTCCCTAGGGGCCAACTAGCCCACCAGGAACCTCCAATATGCGCCAGGGGCTGCGTTGCAGAGACGTGTAGAGAGGCCACACCCCTTTTACACCTCTCTGCAACGCAGCTCTGTGGCGCTTTCTGGATGTACTGTTGGGCTAGTTGGCCCCCAGGGACCCTCAGGATTGAAGGGGATTTAATTCCCCATCTTAAAACGCGCCACGGGGCCTGTTTGCACACATGTAACCTGAAGCCCCGCCCCTCCCTTCACCACTGTGCAAACGCGCCCGTGGCGCGTTTTAAGTTGGGGGATTAAGTCCCCTTGAATCCTGAGGGTCCCCGGAGTCCAACTAGCCCACCATATACCTCCAAAAGCGCCACAGAGCTGCGTTGCAGAGAGGTGTAAAAGGGTGTGGCCTCTCTACACGTCTCTGCAACGCAGCCCTCGGCGCATATTGGAGGTTCCTGGTGGGCTAGTTGGCCCTCAGGACCCCCAGTATTCAAGGGGAATTGTTCCCCTCTGCAAACGCGCCAGGGGCGCGTTTGCAGAGTGGTGAAGGAAGGGGGCGGGGCCTGCGGGCCCGATCGTTTAAAAAAATGTTTTTTTTTGTCCCCTGAAGGGGGCTGTGTGGCCCCCTTCCTTTTTCCTGTTTTTATGCCCTGGGGACCCCATCCCCCAGGGCCTTACCCCTTTTTTAAATTTTTATTAAAAAAACGGGAAGTGGGCCGCGTGGCCCCCTTCCCTGGGCCTGTATTGGCCCCGGGGACCCCATCCCCGGGGCATGGCCTCTATATTTATTATTTTGAGGGGGCAGCGTGGCCCCCTCCTCTGGCCATTTAAGGCCCCGGGACCCCATCTCCCGGGGCCGGCCTTTACGTTGTTTTTTTCTTTTTTTTAAAATTTAATTTGTAGAGGAGGGGGCCACGTGGCCCCCTCCCGAGCCACTACTTGCCCCGGGGACCCCATCCCCCGGGGCTGGCCCTCTCCGTTGGGGACTGTGGGGGTCCCCAATCCCCCACAGTCCCGCCGGCTCCCCACGTCCCTTGGGAGCCGGCATTAGCTGTTCCACATGGGGAGCAGCTGACATGCTGCTCCCCATGTGGAAAAGCAATCGCTTTGGATATTGGAAGAGAGAGCAGGTTTCCTGCTCTCTCTTCCAATATCCAAAGCAGTTTGCTATGGCAGGACGGGAGCCGCGAGGCTCCCGTCCTGCCATAGCAAACTACAGTGTCCCGGGGTAGGCACCCGGGACACTGCAGGAGCCGGCCCTGGGGGTGGTGGTCCCCAGGGCCATCAAGGGCTCCAGGAGGGGGCCGCGCGGCCCCCTCCCATTCAGTACACAGCCCCGGGGAGGTGGTGGTCCCCGGGGCTCTGGGGTCCGTAACGGACCCCCATATTAAAATGTTTAGTGCCCCGGGGAGGTGGCGGTCCCGGGCGTGTGGGGGCTGGAGCCCCCACACAGGTTTTGTTTTTAATTTAAAAAAAGCCCCGGGGAGGTGGTGGTCCCGGGGCTGCGGGAGGGCTCAGAGCCCTCCCGCACCATTTTTTAAAAAGCCCCGGGGGGTGGCGGTCCCCGGGCTTAGGGGCCTTTGAGGCCCCCACACATTAAATTATCCCCCCCACCATGCCCCCGGGACTTGGGCCACCCGGGGCCATTACATCGAAGCGCGGGAGACCGCGCTTCGATTTTTCCGGCAGGATTCGCACACCCTGAGCGCATCCTGCCGATTTTTTTTAAAAAATGCTTTTTTGCCCAGGGGTCCTTGTGGGACCCCTGAGCAGGCCTAGGGGTTAGGGTGTTTCTACCCTGCCCCCTTTGTGCGTTTTGCGCACTTGTTTCTTTTTTTTTCTCGGCGGGATACGCGCACCCTAAGCGCATCCCGCCGATTTAAAAAAAAATAAAATCTTTTTCTGCCCAGGGGTCCTTGTGGGACCCCTGAGCAGACCTAGGGGGTCAGGGTGTTTCTACCCTGCTCCCTTTTGCGCTTTGCGCACTTGTTTCTGTCCCTCGGTTCTACCGAGGGACAAAATGGCTGCCAACACTTCCTGAATCGGAATGTTGACAGCCAGCTGACAGCCAATTAGCATGCAGCTCGTGATCGGGACGGTGCGCGCAGGGTGCGCTGAGGGTACGCGTATCCGACGCGCCCATAGATATATATGTACTTTTACTTTTGATTTTCTCAGGAACTACTGAACGGATTTACACCATTTAAGCAAAAGGCACCAGTCTGAACCAAGGACTACCTCTTTGCCAAATTTGGTGTAATTCCGTTCAGCAGTTCGGGCTGTAGCTGCGACTAAAGGTTCCTATGGAAAAATGAATGGGGAAAACGCGTTTTGGGACCCCCTTTTTCTCGGCCCCCGCTTCACGTATCACCCCGAGACTTTCAGGGTAGGAGCGGAGCGCCCCAACAAGTTGGAAACTTTCACGAAGATTCGTCAACCGGCGCCAACGTTATTTCAAATAGAATGTCGCGGATTTCCTATGGATAATAGGTTGTAACTATAACTATCTACTGGCGACTGCCAGTAGATAATATACATATATATATATATATATGTGCAAGCAATAATAACACACTTATAAGTAAGCAAATGCAACTGTTAAATGCATGGAATAAAATACATGGAATGAAATACAAGCAGATAATATACTGAATGTCCGCTGCTAGAAATCAGAAAGATATATACACTAAATACATCAGATGATTATAACCACTGGAGACTTGAATGTGCACACAAACACACTCACACATCACAAAGTTAATAATCAAACATAAAACACCTCACCGGCTGCAAACACTGCATCTTTGCCCACTCCAGACTGTCGGATTCACAGCCGGGGTTAAGAGACTCAGCAAGCCAGGTTCTGCTACACCGAAGTAGACGTGTCCGTCTCCATTCAGGTTCCAAACAAATCCCGGTTTCCAAGTCAACAAACCCCAGTTTTATAATCTCAAAGCACTAGACGATTCTGAGAGGACGTCCTCTGCGCCAAGGAAACTTACTGGAGTTGGCCACTCTTCATGCAAGCATTCCAAAGGCAAAAGAGTTCTTGCGTATCCTTCTGCGCACTCACATGTTCCAGCCCCTTATCTTAACGAAGCTTACGAAAGTCTCCAAAAGTATAGAAAGCAACCTTGAATGTGGATAGCCTAAACAACTTGAGTGATCTGGGGCCTGCCTGTGTGCGCAAAAGCTCAAGCTAGACAGAGTCAGAATTCAAGATGGCATGAGGGCATGTCAAAACCAATAGTAAGAACTTCATAATACTTCCCAAGGTACAACACAATGCACATTTGTGCACCACTGCCTATAGCACTGCACACTTCATCTCCCAATGTACAACATAATGCACATTTTAGCACCACTGCTTATAAAACTGCACTCCGAGAGCAAGAAGTACATTCCAAACCTCTCTCTCTCTCATGCTTTCAAATGCACTTCCCACACGTTCTGTTCCTTGCAAGGTTGCTCTACATTCAAGAAACACAAAGTCAATTAAAACAATGGTAGTCAAAGGTCATCATGAGGTCCCAATATATGGGAGTGCCTCTGGCACTACAATGTCCCAAATATATCGTCAAACAACTGCCCTGTCAATATGGAGCCAATGTTTGTCCGATTCCCTCATTGCCCATTCAGATATCACTTGCAATTGCGCTGCCTTATAGTATAGAGAAAAGACAGGTAGTGTCATGTCTCCCACTCTTTCGGCAATTACAATTGTTTAAAGGGGAGACGTGCTCTACAATCTTGCCAGCGATCTAAGCTCTGAGAAAAAGTCCCTAGGTAGCTTGATTGGGAGACCTTGGAAGAGGTTTAAAATCCGGGGCAAGACCGTCATTTTGATTACATTAATGCATCCTAACCATGAAATAATCATGGTGGCCCATAGTTTCAGGTTGACCTTAAGATTTTGGAGCTGAGGGGGAAGTTAGCGGATATAGGTCAGAAGTTTTGGGGGTGATCTTAATCCCTAGATAGGTGATGTCATTTCTGGACCATTGGAAGGGAGTTGATTTTACCAATACCTCCATCTTTCGTGGGGGCAGGGTTAAATTTAGAAGGAAGGATTTATGAAGATTTCTGCGGTAGCCTGCCACTGCTTCATAGTGAGTTAGTTCTTGTTGCAAGGCAAAATATTGATGTGAAGGGGGAGGTTAGAGAGAGCAACACATTGTCCGCAAAAAACAAAATCTTGTAATCAACCGAGCTAAAGGGGATTCCACGGATTGTTGGGGTAGCTCTTATTTTGGCATCCAGGGGTTCTGTACTGAGTGCAAATAAGTGGGGACAATGGGCATCCTTGACGTGTGCCTCGTTTTAATTAAACAAATTCTGAGCCCACTTTGTTAACCACAATTTGTGAGAGCAGATTTGCGTAGTTTGCCTGGACCATAGCTATAAATCTCTAACGGAACCCAAATTTGCGGAGAGTATGGAAGAGGAAGGACCAATCCACCCGGTCAAAGGCCTTTTCAGTATTAAGTGCCATGAGAATGGCTGGGATCTGTTTCTTGGTGACGGTTTCAACCAGGTGGATCATCTTCCTTAGGTTGTCATGTGCTTGCCTCCCCTGAATAAAACCAGACTGATCTGGGTAAATTAAGTCTGGTAGTATGGTTTCCAACTGAGTAGCCAGGATTTTAGTATAGATTTTAACATCGAGATTGAGCAGGGCTCTAGGCCTATGAGAAGCACAATAGAGAGGGTCCTTCCCTGGTTGGGGGATGACCGAGAGTAAAGCATCACTCATTGTTGTGGTAACCATGCAGGTGGATGCCATGTGATTAAAAAGGTGTGTGAGATGAGGGATTAGGTCAGTGCTAAATATTTTGTAAAACTGGCTGTAAACCAATCGGGCCCAGGGGATTTATTCAGTTTAAGAGCGTTAATTGCTGTCCATACTTTGACCTCATCAGTTGGGCTACCCAGCTCCTCATTTTGATCTGAAGTCACCTGGGGTAACTCTACATCTTGTAGATATTAAAGGTGTGCCGCCTCTCACGGCAAATTGCATTTATATAGAGTTGTATAACATTTACTGAACACTTTTTCGCTTTGTCCTCTTTAGTCTGGGCTACCTCTCCCATCTCTGTACTAGTGTGAGGGATGTAGTCTTTCTCATGTTGTATCCTGAGTTGGTGTGCCAAATGGGTGCCTAACATATTCCCTTTATCATATGTCTTGTGTTTAAGACTTAGCAGCATGAATTGTGCTCTGTTGGTGTATATTGCATCCAGTTTCTCTCTGAGAGCCGTGACCTTCCTTTGCAGCATTAAGGTGGGAGTGTCGTTGTGAGCTCTCTCTGCTGTCTGATGCTCCTTCTGAAGAGTGAGCCTATCTTAGGTTTTCTGTTTAGTTAATGTGGACAGCAGGGAGATGCACTTCCTTCTAATTATCGCCTTGAAGGCGTCCAAGATGGTGGAACGGCTGGTAGCCTCCTGGTCATTGAATTGACAAAATTCTCAAATGGCTTTACATATGTCATCTCTGAGGAGATAGTCCCTAGTCAGAGAGCTCAGGAAGAACCAGCAACGGAGACTGGACGGAGGGGCGGTCCAATCTAGTGTGTGCTCCACTGGGGCATGATCAGACGGGGAAATAGGGTGAAAGCTGGCTGCCATGATTGCGTGTCCTAATGATTGGCTGAGAAATACATAGTCAAGATAGGAGTAGGAGCGATGGGACTGGGAAAAGAAGGTATAATGCCAAGAGGATGGATGCGCCGTCCTCCAGGCATCAAGTAAGCCCATAAAGTGCATGGCTTTTTTAAGGCCTTAGAAAAGTTGCCTGTGCCTGCTCTTTGTGGCTGAGTGCTATCCATTTCTGGATCCCAAGTGAGGTTAAAGTCCTCCATTAGTATAATTTCACCCTCTGCAAGCCCCACCAAGAGAGTGAGGAAAGAATGGAGAAAGGTAGCTTGTGCCCTATTTGGAGCGTATATCGAGACTATTGTGCACATCTTGCCTAAGAGTGTTCCCCTTTACCATTATTAACCTCCCTTCTTTAGCTGATTTGCTACCCAGTGGCTGGAATCTGAGAGAGGAGTGGAAGAGAAGGGCCACTCCATTGTGTTTAGTAGAGGCTGAGGATCAATAAATTACAGGATATGCTTTGTCGTAGCCTGTGGTCTTCACTGCATTTGAGGCGAGTCTCCTGGTATGCTACTATGTCGTGTCTTTTATCCATCAGGTATTTCCATAGTTTGTGCTGTTTGGCTGGGGAGTTTAACCCTTTAATGTTCCACGTCAAGAGAGTTAAAACCATATTAGTGTAAGATGGTTAAAAGCAAATGTGGTCACCCATCTTATCATCTCCCCAGTGTCCCAATACCCCCATCTCCTTTCGAGATCCCGCCCTTCACCCTCTCCGGCTCGCCCCGCCCCACAGTCTCAACCCGCATTTTAACTTGGTCTCACTCATGGTACAACAGGTGAACAAGAAAATAAGAACTGTAACTTTTAGGGTTTCCCAACAATTGTGGAACAAAAAGGTAAGTTGTGTTCTTGTAAGCGTGTTAGTCATGCACCACTTTATGCACTAGTGCTATAGTAATCTTTGATCAAGATGACTGCATATAGTTTAGAGCTTATAATACATCTCTTGTTATCACTGGGCTAGATACTGCACTTAGAGTCCCCCCAGTAGGTACAGAGTTTGATGGGTACATGGTAAGAATAGTTCCCGTGTTAGAGCCTACCATACAGATGTTGAGCACCTAGTGAGAACTCGAAAAGAGTCTTCTCTAGTCTCTGCATCTGAGTTCTCATTGCTGAACGTTCAGTAGCCCACCAGGGCCTGCCAACTGGAGCCCCATTCTTCCCCTGCCGTCTTAACCTCCTTTGTGAGAGCCACTGTCATGTGCTAGGGCCGGCCATGTTGTTCTTGGACTGTCATTCTGTTGGATCTTCTGGGTGTTCCGGTTCCGAGATTGTTACTCCAAGCAACGCCGCTGCCTCCTGAAGATCTGAGAAATGGAGCGTTTTGTTTTGGTAGTTGAAGACAAAACCAAAAGGATAGGTCCATCTGTATTGGATGTGTTCTTTGCACAGTTTGTCGGTAACTGGTTTGAAATGTAAGCTGCGAGTTAAAGTGGCCGAGGCAATGTCTTGGAACAAGGAGCATGATGCTCCCTAAAAGGAAATCTCTTCAACTTTCCTCGCCACCTAAAAGAGTGGAATTTTGCCAAGACGTCTCGTGGGTGCTTTCCTTTGCCATGGAGCAGGGGGCCTACTCTGTGGTCTCGTTCAAGCTTGACTTTTGTGCTGTTCTTCCCCAAGAGTTCTGAGAACAGGCCAACCACTAAGGCCTCCAAGTCTGGTCCTTCCACTCCTTCCTCCAGATGTCGTAGTCTGATGTTGTCGTGTCGTGAGCGATTTTCCAGGTCTTTACATTTTAATAGTGTGGCTATTAAGTGAGTTTTAAGATGCGCGGCGGTGCTTTTGAGCTGACCCACTCTTTGTTCTAGAGTTTGACAGGTATTTTCCAGTTCAAGTGTCCGTGTCCCAATGTAGTCTACATCCTGTTGAAGAGTAGCGAGGTTCAGGGTGAGATCCAGTCAAAGAGCTTCCAGTGAGGTAGCAAGATCAGTTTTGAGCTCCTCCCGGAGTTCTTTTTTAAAGTTCTGGAGGGAGGATAGCAGATCCTCTTTAGTTAGTGCCCTTTAGCCAGACAGGGTTACAAGTGGGTGTTGGTCCCTTGTTTCGGCTAGTTGGAAGTAGCTCAACACCCTATTCATTTGTGATTTCTTTGAAGGCATGTAGATCTTGGCTTCCCCTGCTGCGTGAGGACCAGCAGCTAGGCCCCCTTCAGGTCTAAAGCGGGTGGGCCCAGATGAGCCCCTCAATGTATCTCCACCTGCGTTTGACTCAGGGCTTTCCCTTTGGTGATGGAGGAGGGATCTTGTCCGAGAGGTTTCGTCCGGTTGCAGGAGTACAGTATTTCATTTTGGTAGGGGAGCGCTGAATCAATTCTCGCCACCAGAGGAAGGGGACTCGCTCTAGTCAGGGATGTTGGCACCTAGCACAATAGTGTTGTGCCACTGGTTTCTGCAGTGCCCGTCCCTTATTTTAGCTTCGCCTCCTTTAAGGGCCACATATAGGATGAGTAGCAAACTGATTTGGCATTGTTTGTGGCATTATGGATAACTTTTCAGTCTCTCATTCGCTGCAGGGTGTACACAGTCTTTTAGGAGGGGAGACCTCGGTCCCCCCTTCCCCTCCCCTCCTCTCTGGTTTGCGTTCATAGGGCCACACTCGCCAGGCTCAGCAGGAGGTCTCAAGCCCGCAACATGGCCAAGGGAGCTCTGTGGTGGAGAGGGAGCAGTCTGGACGCCGGGATCCAAGAGAAGGCCCTGGACTGGACCACATCCTTCCTCTCCGGCAGAACACAAAGCGTCCGCCTCGCCCCCTTCCGATCCAAAGCCACCAAGATCACCTGCGGCGTACCCCAAGGCTCCTCCCTCAGCCCAACGCTGTTCAACATCTACATGGCACCCCTCGCCCACGTCGCCCGACAGCACAACCTCAACATCATCTCCTACGCCGACGACACCCAGCTGATCCTCTCCCTCACCAAAGACCCTCACACCGCCAAAGCCCACCTCCACGAAGGAATGAAGGCCATCGCCGAATGGATGAGTACCAGCCGCCTGAAGCTGAACTCGGACAAGACGGAGGTCCTCATCCTTGGTTCCAACCCTTCAGCATGGGACGACTCCTGGTGGCCGACATCACTGGGAACAGCCCCGACACCCACCGACCACGCACGCAACCTAGGGGTCATCCTCGACCCCACCCTCTCCATGACTAAGCAGGTCAACGCCGTTTCCTCATCCTGCTTCAACACCCTCCGAATGCTCCGCAGGATCTTCAAGTGGATCCCCACCGAAACAAGAAAAACAGTCACCCAGGCCCTCGTCACCAGCAGGCTGGACTACGGAAACGCCCTCTATGCAGGAACGACGGCTAAGCTCCTGAGACGGCTGCAACGCATCCAGAACGCCTCTGCACGTCTTATCCTCGACATCCCCCGACGCAGCCACATCACACCCCACCTGAGAGACCTGCACTGGCTCCCTGTCAACAAGAGGATAACCTTCAAGCTCCTCACCCACGCACACAAAGCACTCCACAACTCCGGACCAGCCTACCTCAACAGACGACTCAGCTTCTACACCCCCACCCGCCAGCTCCGCTCCACCAGCCTCGCCCTCGCCACAGTCCCCCGCATCCGGAAAACGACCGCCGGCGGCAGATCCTTCTCCCACCTCGCCGCCAAGACCTGGAACACCCTCCCCACCAACCTTCGGCAGACCCAAGACCTACTGGCCTTCAGAAGACTCCTCAAGACCTGGCTCTTCGATCAGTAGCAGCACCACCCCCTCTTCCCCCAGCGCCTTGAGACCCTCGCGGGTATGTAGTGCGCTTTATAAGTGACATGATTGATTGATTGATTGATTGGACGTACAGCCCTCAGGCAGTGAGGGGCTCTCTGGGCTAATTATACTGGCGCTTTCTCCGCCCTCCCCTCTGGACCAGGCGCTTCCTGTGTGTGACTAGGAGGGGGGCAACAAAGCAGTCCACAGGGCTCCAAAACAGCCTACTTCTTTATTTCAGGGCAGCAGGGCTGAACAGAGGTGCGGCCCATCGCTGTGTAGTGCCTCTGCCATTTTAATTTTAAGGTCAGGCAGAGAGGGCCTCACCAGCACCACGAGGCTGTCATTTGGTGCCGCTCGGCCCGAAAATGTGATTTTCCATATGAATGCAGCAGAGCTTGCACAGCTCATGTCCGTGCGGCCATGATGATTGGCCACACCCCCCCTCTTAGGTTTGTTTAATGTAAAGTAACAATATAGATAGATGTAATTTTAAGTAAGGCAGACATACTGGCTATGTCAAAGAGTCGGAACACTAAAGTATAAAAAGTTGGCCTATTGGCTTTAGCGAGTGTTCAGCACAACTACCTATTTAAAGCAGATCAAAAAGTCACCGCAATAATTTATCAATAGCCATATTCCAAAGGAATCCTTATAAATACACACACAGCAATGCATAATAATTATTTTCTTAAAAATATTTTAAATAAAACATTTTTATTCCAAACAACCTTAAATGTGTGTATGAATCTTTAACACTTTTCAGGCCACAAAATGCAACCATAGAACCAACCAGAAAAGGTCCCTGTCCTCTAGCTGAAGAGAATACAGCAACAGCTTTGAGTGCTTTAAAAATAATGCATTGAATGACCCAGAAGACATAGTTTTTTTAAATAATTCCTGGGGGGCTACTGTTATCCTTGCCATTTTTAAGAGTTGAGTGCGCTTTCAATAGCCTTCATAGTTAATAGTGAGTTTGCTATGCACAAAACAGACCCAAACACCAATATATATATAAAAAGAATGAGGTGTCTTTTCAAAGAGCATGCACGTCAAACATCTCTGTAACCAGTAGGCGGTTAACTTGGAATGTGATGACTTTCCCATCTCTGCGGACAGAGCTGGCTGGCGGCACTCCATGTGAAACAAATGTTGCCTCGTGTATGACAGGATGCCTGAATCCGCATTTCAAATGTCAACGCCTCTGCGTGTGCCTCGTGGCAACAACGCTTTCTGCCAATGCACAGCTCACATTAGAAAGCATAAATGTAAAAAACATGAAAAGCGAGAATGATTCTAGGAATTTAAAGAGCGACTGAACAGATTGAGCAGGACTGATGGCACATTAAGGCAATTGTAGGCAGTCCCCTGCAGGCGGTATTACAAGGAGGCACCAGTCGTACCACATCGCACCCTGCTGGTATTTATTTATTTATTTTATTTAGCAGTTTTGTATAGTGTGAACCAGACCCAAATGGGTGTCGAAGTGCTTTACAGCATGTAAAATAGAACAAAAATGCCCAAGGTGAGGTTAAGAATTTGAATAGCGTTAGGTAGTATAACAACTAGGAGGAAATATAGGGAATGTATATATACAAGCATTGCAAAATCAATAGGCCTCGACCGTGAAACCTACTGGCTTTATCAGTGGTTTTTAGCTATACTGTACAGCACCCCTATTGCTGTGCAGCATGGATAAATAAAAAAAGAGCCTATGACGCTGCTGCCCCTTCATTTTGTAGGTGTGCACACCACGTATTTGCACAATCTTTTTTCTTTTGATTTGCAGATCAATGGTGGATTGACAAATAAAAATAAAAACGTGATTTTTTTTTTGATGCATGAGAGGGGGCAACACTGAAGGTGCGGGTGGGGAAGAAGCACATGGATGAGAAAGCAACGTGGGAAGAACGTATGAGTGAGCACAACATGGAGGGGGTGTGGAGAAACACACAGATGACAGAGAGCAACACAGAGTGCAGGGGGAGAAACGTACATATGGGAGACAGCTGAAGAAATATATACACTCTCATGGTGCTTAACCAAACAAATAGAAGTGCTTGAAAAGCAAGCAGTGGAAGTATAGAAGCCAGCATCAAAAGAGACGGTAAAGAGGCTATGCTCCATGGGAGAGACAAACACAAGGGCTGACAAGCTAGGACATAAACAAAAAGGAGGCAAATGAGAGTGACAGAAAAGCCAACCAATGGTAAGCAATGGACGGGTTCCAAACCCCTGTATGTTCTAGGTAAATCCACAATATGTTCTTTGCAACATAGGCTCAACCCAATAAAGTATATATTTACACAGTTGGGGTTATGGCTAGGGTCCTTAAATGAGGTAGGGGGAGAAAAGGTATCGTCCTTAGAAGTAGGCTGTGAAGAGGCAGATAAGCAAGATAGAGATTGAAAGGAGCATCTTTAATTGACCCAAGGTGGAATCTGGGTAAGCTGACTTTGCTGACGTATTGATGTGAAGTCTCTGCGTTTTACTACGACTCTGATGATATTCCAGCTAGGAGAGTCAGAATGGAGGTGACTCAAGGCAGGAGGTGTTGAGCAAAGATGCATTTAAGTTATTTCTTGTAATTGGGGTGAGAGAGGTTGGGTCTTATTGCTCGTGGGAGAGAATTCCAGGTTTTAGGAGTGTTGTCTGAGAAGTATTGTTGCTGAGTGAGGGATTTTTTTGAAGAAGTGGGTCTCCAGATGGAGGAGTCAACACTTCTGAGATTTCAGGATCCCCTGACACAATGGCTTTGCAGGCTAGTTAGTTTGCAGTTTCTATGTGTTTAGCCTTGTGCATAATACATTGCTACTTCCAAATATCTTCTTGCTTCCACTGGCGGCCAGTGGAGTGTGTCCATTACACACGACTTCTAATCATGTTTGTTTGTGCCAGATGGGCTGCTGAGTTGAGAGCTGCTTTGAGAGGGACTAGGTGCATTTTGGGAATGTCGGCCACTACAGTAGTAAGGATCGCGCTGTGGCCTTAAGGTCATCAGTTGAAATGAACTGTTTGACATTCCGAAGGAGTTTGATATAAATTATGTGAGCGGCGTTGATGTGGTTTTGAAGGCTGAGTTTCTTGTCCAGTGTGATGCCTATGGATGTTGCTGTCTCACCAATGGTAGGCTTACAGTTGACAATGCTTGAAGCTTCTAACCACTTGCTGGGGTGGCAAAATCAGAATGAATTTGGTCTTTGTGCCTTTATTTTAAGGTCATATTGAGTTGTCCAAGAGTATAGTTCCTTTATTGTTATTCACAGTGTAATTATCTCATCCAGGGAGGAGACCTTCAGGTATAACTCAGTGTCATCTACGTTGAAGTGGAACGGAATGTCTGAGTCACTCAGGAAAGTGGTCAGGGGTTCTATGTATGAGTTGAATAGGGTGTAGGAAAGGCTAGAGCCTTGGAGGACTCCTTGTCCAAGGGGAGAAGGGGGTTGAGATATTGTTTGCGAATATAACAAAATGGGATCGTTTGGAAAGGTATGCTCCAAACTAAGCTAGAACTGTGCCCTCTCGACCCATCCCTTCATTCAGGACTTTTAACAGAGAAACATGGCTGACAATGTCAATCAGCAGGCAGGAATCACAGGCAGGAATCATCTTTGTCTAAGATGGTGAGCGTATTGTCAGTTTGTAACATAGCCCATTTTTTGCTACAGCCAGTTCTGAATCTGGAGTGGTCAGGGAAAAGCAAGTTGTTTTCTTCAAGTAAGATTTTTAGCTATTTCTCCATGTAGTTTTCTAAAACGTTATTCTTGAAAGTAAGCTTCAATATTTGATGGAAGTTGTTCTGGTCTTTTGGGTTGAAATTTGTTTTTGTAGGAGTGGGGTGATTTGACTTGGTTTCAGACTGTTCTTTTTTAGGAGTGGGGTGATTTGATTTATTTCGGCACCACTCCTTATAAAAGAGTTATTTATCACCCATGTCAGGTGAAGAGTATAGAAGTCAGAGATTTCTCTGTAAATGTAGGCTGAGATTGCATCTAAATATTGGTTAGAAGTTTTGAGGTTGGTAAATATTGATAAGACGCCACAGTGTGTTAGTTCATAAAAAGTTGACCATTTCAGTAGAGATTTGCTAGTTAGTTGTAATTCTGTAGTAGGATCAGCTGTTGAATCCAATGAGAGCTCTATCATTTTTTATTTTGGTGTCAGAGAATTTTTCAAAGGCTTCTTTAGTGTTGGGGAAAACCGTGGATGTCTGTATAGTTACGAGATTTTTGATAAGGTTGAACAGTTTTCTCAGGTGGTGTTTCGATTTCAAAACAGGAATGTTGGCTTTTGCTTTCATGATGTGTTTTTTTGTATTCTTTGCATTTCTTGTGCATAGTTAGCAGATAAAAAAGGGGGTTTCATGTCATGCATATTCCGTTAGTCTGAGTGCTTTTCTTTGTTCAAACTGGTCTTTGGTAAACCAGTTTGTAGCTTTCTTTTCCATCAGCTTTTTTTATTCAGTAGAGCCTTTTCGTCTGCTACCTCAAGCAAGACTTAGTTCAGGATGGTCAGCGAGACATCAGGGTTGTGATTAACTGGGATTGAAGTTAATTTAGTTGAGATCTTGCTTTTGAAGGACTGAAGATCCACGTTGTTGGAATTTCTGATCCATCCATTCATGTGCTTGGGTGGATGGACCCCAACATGGTATTTTGGTGCATAGAAGTTTGAAGGGAACAAGGAAGTGGTCTGACCGGTCAGTGGGGAAGAGCAGGGGTTCAATTTTGACACTTCCTCTTTTTGTGATTATCCAGTCATGTATATTTCCTTTAGAGTGAGTGGTGTTTTGAGCATGCTTGTTCCAAGTTAAAATAATTTAAGTTGTTAGATCGCAGACTCAAGGCTGTTTCCCCAATGAAGACTGAAATCTCCTAGAACAATGTAGGTAGTGATGGAGCAAGTAAATCTGACATAGATTTTGTGGGCATGGCCTAAGCGTCCATGCTGTAGAATGTGCATATTGGAGCTCCCAGGCCCCTCAAAGTACAGAGGCCTTTAAAATCCTGACTTTTGCCTGAAAGTGGCCCTGGCTGTAGAGAAATCGATCCCCACAATCTGGTGAAGGGAGCACCTGGGGTCCACTGGTCCCCCGACGCTTGTGGGAGCGTAACAAAGGCAAGTGCCCGTGACTGAAGAGGCCAGCAAAATAGCGCCCGCCTGCAACAGTGATTCCACAACGGCATACCGGGGCCAGTAGTAGAGGGCGTCCAGCAGCAACCGGAACCTCAGTGCTGGTCTTTGGGGCTGAGTGGGTGCCTCCTGGCCTCCTGAGCGCCTTCCATACCAGGGGCAGAAGAGTGGTCCCTGGTGCTGGCGGGCTTGAGACTATGGGTCTGCCGGCTGCCCACACTGGCCTGGAAGAAGGCGGACGGCAACACGGTTCTGGGAGCAGAGGCGGCCACAGAACTTAGGGGAGACCAGAGTGGGCCCACGCTGACCGTGAGGCGGCAGGAGTAACGAGTCGGCGGTGAGTGGTGCAGACGGGGCCTCTGACGGTCGCTAGAACTCTGTGGGAGGCCACGAGGTCGGCTGGGTGCCCAATGTGAGGGTGGCCACGTGGACACTACCATGAGGGTGCGCGGCTGTACCTGGAGGTGCTGGGTGGTTACAGAGGCAGTGGGGGGCTCTCTCCCCCCACGTGGAAGAAGGAAATTTGCATATATACCGCCTCGGGGTGACTCCGTGGGCTCCCTGTGAGTTGGTGCCTGTGTGACATGGTACTGTGCGGGACAGACCCCTCTGAGGGGCACAGCGGAAAGAGGAACCTGGGAAGGGACAAGCCGGGTGTGGAGGAGTGAGACACAGCTGCAGTGGCTGGCCTTGCTAGTGTATAGACTGCCTTGGCAAGGGTGATGGAGGCTCTCCCTTTGCCTGAGAGATCTCCCTTCCTCCGGATTCCCTTCTAGGCCCTTGGGTGGCAGACCCATGACCTTGCTTAGTGAGAGCACCACGCGAACGGAGGAAGAGTGCAAGTCACGATCATGGTGCACCCCTGACAGTTGAAAGAGGCACACTCCGGCGGAGGGCCCATGATTCGGGGAAAGAAGACTCTGGAAAGGCAGATGATGGGACTTTGCTGGCAGCACTTATGGCGTCCATCTTACAAGCCATTAAAGATACTAAATTTATCACTGGAGATACAAATAGCAGCAGTGGTGAGTGAGTTGGGGCTCCTGCGAGATGGTCAAAGGAAACTGACCGACTGGGTGAAGGAATCAATAGGACCAACTAGGCACCACCATGCTACCAGTGCAAGAACTTACCAGGAAGTGTGCAGACATTGCTAAGGAGCTAAAACAGATAACGAATAGACTGGAAGATGCAGAAGGAAGGTCCTGATGCCACAACGTCTGAATGGTAGGGGTGCTGGAGAAATCAAAGGGACCAAATACCAAGCTATTTGTGGAGGAGTGGCTGGACAAGACTGTTTTACAAGGTAAGCCCTCCCTGTTCTTCTCTATGTAACAGGCACATAGAGTTCCTTCCTACCTGCCGCTGGTCATGGCTTGAACACCAGGGACTGTGGTCTAGCCCACCGCGAGGAGGGGTAAGGGTGGATGGAGGATAGAGGCCCGATAGAGGCCTGCGCGAGGAGGTGGAGAGGCACCAAGGGAAGGAAAAACAATGCCTCCTCTTATACGAAGGCGCAAATTAAGGTAGCACAGGAACAAACTGTCAAGGACCTACAGCAATACACAAATGTTCTCAGCGCAAGCAGGTGGAGAGCCCTCGTCCCTGAGGGGAGTGGCAGCAGATCGAAACAAACAGAAACCGAGCATGAGACGGAGAACGACCGATGCCGCTGGTGACACCCATGATGTTAGACCAATTGGGGTGTCGCGGATCAGGAAGGAGGACAGGGTCTGGTAAGGAGGAACAAGGCCTCGGACGAGAGGGCCGGGAGCAAGATTGGTACACTGCTATCATGAAGGGGACTATACAGTGAGAGACATTATGGTAACGTACGAGAGGCGGACAGCCAAGCCCCGACGAAGATTGCATAAGTTAGTTACAATGTTTACGTTTGGGATCCACACATACCCTGAATTGGGGGGGTGGTTAATTTTAAAATCATTGCACGTGAGGTAGGGTGGGGGGTTAGTTTGAGGGGAGTTTACAACAGCAAATACACCCGCGATCAAATGGATCGGTCACAACTGCTTCCTAGGGGTAGTAACGCTTCACAGTGGGAGGGTCGTCTGTTTCCACCATGACACACACACTCATTTGCGTTAATATCATGGGATGTGAATGGCCTGGGAGATAAAGTTAAATGGATTCTAGTGCAGAAGTCCCTCAATAGAGTCAAACCAGATGTTGTCTACCTGCAAGAGCCACACCTCATAGGCATGCAACACCGCAGTATGGGACAAGTGAGGTACAGAATGACGGAATATGCTCAATATACTTCGGGCCCTAGAGGGGTAATGATATTGATAAGGAAACCCCTCCCATTTCACACAAAACACACCTGGCCAGATACATCGGGATGCTACATTGACATACAGGGAGAATATGAAGGGGAAGATATCCTACTAGGTAATATATATGCCCCTCTGGGCCTTTAGATGGTCTCGTTATGAAAAGTGAGTAATTTATTGTTAGAGGCTGGGTCAGAGCTAGTGCTGCTGGGCGGAGATTTGAACCTGGTGTTAGACATAAGCCTTGATAGGATGAGTGCAAAGGTGGAAGGGGAAACAACTAGAGGGTAACTAGCAGGCTTCATGCAGGCTTTAGGCTTGAGTGATGTGTAGAGAGCCCTACACCCCTCGGCGAGAGGTTACTCCTTTTACGCTGGGGTGCACAATATGCACTCAGTGATTGACTATCCCTTTACCAAGAGGGATTCATATAATAGATTTACAAGAAGCAACATACCTGGCAAGGGGTCTTAGCAAGAACTCCCCCCTACTGGCTACATTCACCACTAAAGCACCGATTGGCGAATTAGCAGGAAGTTAAGAGATTAGATAGGGCGACTCAGTATTACTTTAGGGGAAACGCGACCTCTGTGGGGAGCCCAGTGGTAGTGTGGGAAGCGTTTAAGGCCACGATTAGAGGTATCATCATCACTGGGGAAATAGGGGACAGAATGGAATGACAGATCAGGCTATACACCCTGGAAGAAGAACTGTGCAACCTAGAGAGAGACTGTGCAGACAACCAGACCCCCTTGTGCAAGACGAGCATGAAACTCAAAAGGGCGGAGTTCCAATAGGTGGCTAAGCACGAAGCAAGAGCATCCTATGTAGCCAAACAAAAACGCATATAGGGATGGGGGAACAAAACAGGCAAACTGTTAGCATGGCTGGGGAGTAGGGAGAGGGAAAGAATGGCGGTGCGAGAAGTGCAACCAGAATCTGGAGAACTAGTGAGAGGTAGTGAATGAATCTGGCATTTGTAAAGCGCAAACTACTTACCCCTGCGGGTCTCAAGGCACTGGGGGCCGTCAGGGAGATTAAGTTAGCTATTCCCCAGAGTCACATGGTGCTGAGCTAAGCTGAGCTGCCGTCGGGGATCGAACAGTGAGCCCTGCGCTACGGAGTCAGCCGCCATGGCCGCTGCACCACACCTCTAGTGACAAGATTGCAGGAGAGTTTGCCAGGTACCTAAATTCTTTTTACGCCTCCCATTTGTGTGCCTCCCAGCAGGAGGTGCTAGACTTCATAAATGACTGCCCTATGAGATGGTTAGGATGGGACAAGGTGGTAATTCTAGAACAGGACATTACGGTCAATGAGGTATCCACAGCGACAAGCCAAATGCAATCCGGTAAAGCCCAGGACCGAGCGGCTTCCCGATTTGAGGGGCAGGGTGGTGGCACCATTCCACGCGGCATATAATCAGGCATATCATGATGGGAAGCTACCAGATGATATGCGCACTGCAACGGTTATACTGATCCTGAAGGGGAATGCAAGCCCGCAGACAGGCATGAGTCGTATCGGCCTATATCACTGTTGAAAGCTGATGTGAAAATAGTGGCAAAGCTATTAGCAAATAGACTGAAGGGAGTCATGTAGGAGCTGGTACACCAAGATAAAAACAATTTTA
This sequence comes from Calotriton arnoldi, assembly GCA_963921515.1. Taxonomy (NCBI): domain Eukaryota; kingdom Metazoa; phylum Chordata; class Amphibia; order Caudata; family Salamandridae; genus Calotriton; species Calotriton arnoldi. The sequence goes on along the minus strand of CAWUFW010011237.1, from coordinate 608,127 downwards.
TACCGTGCAGATCAGCCAAGTTAAACTTAAGGAGAATGCATAATAACTTGGTTATTTCCCATAGCTCACCGATAGGGAAAATGATTGTTTCCTTGGATGCAAACAAGGCATTCGATTCAGTCAAATGGACCTACCTCTTCGGAGTACTGGTCAAAATGGAATCCGGACCTAAATTTCTTAAATTGTTAGGCTGCTATATGATCAACCTAAGGCGAGAGTGAGGGTGAACGGCCACATGTCGAGGGAATTCAACATATGCAGGGGCACTAGGCAAGGTTGCCCATTTTCACCAGTGTTATTTGCGCTGGCTATAGAGGTCCTGGCGGCGTTGATACGCTTGCACGCACAGGTGTGGAGATGGCCCGGAGGTGGGGGTGAAGACAAAATCATCTCACTATACGCAGATGATATTCTTTTATATATGACTAACACCAACCACTCCCTGGACAAACTGGGAGAGATATTCCGCATATTTGGGGAGCACTCGGGCTTTGCCATCAATTGGGACAAGTTGTTATTGTTCCCATTGGGGGGGTGCCGGTAGGAGGGTACACTTTCCCTACCATTAAGGGTGGAAACAGTCCAATTCGCTGCCAATCTCATTGCTGGGCAAGGCAGCAGTTTTCTAGATGGTAGCACTCCCGAGATTTTGATATATTCTCCAAAATAGCCCCTACAAGATTCAGGAAGGATTCTTTAAGAGGCTAGACTCGCTGGCCCGGTCTTTGCTCTGGGCGGGAGGACGACCATGGCTAGCTTTGGGGTTACTCCAAAGTTCAAAATATGAGGGGGGTATTGCCCTGCCCAACGTACGAAAATACTATGAGGCGGCACAAGTGAGTGTGGTAAATGACTGGATGTACGTAGACTGGAAGACCTGGCGTTCAGACGCGATAGGGTGGAAATGGGTGGAAAAAGCTACATAAACGCACTATACAATGGTACAGTATCACCTACAATGTGCTCGGTGACAAGGACGGTATTGGGTAAGTGGAAATGGGGTGGCAACACCGATTGACTTGCAAAACACCATTATGGGAGGACTCCAGACTTAGGCCAGTGACAGCGCTGTAGGGGTTTTTGGGTTGGGACGCCATTGCCTTATCTACTTTGGCAGATGTATGGGATGCAAATGTTGTGGTCCCCCTCTCCCACCTACGGAAAGAGTACCAAATGTCAGAAAAACAGTGGCTCAATTATGCAAGGCTGCACCACGCCCTTAGCAGCTGTGTACCGCAGGAGTAGGAAACACAGGCGGGCTCACCGCTGGAGACTAGGGACTAGGCTCCTAGATGGGTGGGTGGATAAGAAACTGATTTCACTGACAAACAGTACATTAATGAGGAACACCCAGCCCACCCTACTAACCCTGCAAGGTGAGTGGGACCTGGGGGCCCTGGAGGAGGAAGAATGGGGGGAGGCGCTGGAATTTCCTGCAAATGTAGCAATAAAGGTCAGTTTTCGATTGATCCAGATAAAAATCCTACGTAGAGTATACTACACGCGCAATTTGCTGCATAGGATGAGACAAACAGATAGTGCGGTCTGCCTTAGGGCATGCAGTTTAAAAGGCACCTTTTGGCGCACACTCTGTATCTGCCGTCGCATTCAAACATACTGGGAGGCGATAGCCACATCACTGGAAGAAGCAACAGGGTCTCTGTTGGAACTGACGCCAAAGCTGGTAATCCTGGGGGTGTGGGACCCAACGGATCACATCAGATACCAAAAACTATTGATAAATAAGGGATGCATGGTGGCAAAAAGTGATATCGCGTAAAGATGGGGCTCGGGGACCCCCTGGTACACAGTAATTGGGAAACAGGAATGGATTTTTGTAAGGTGATAGAAAAAGAAAATTTATAGAGCACGAGGGTGTATGAAAAAATTTGAGAAAATATGGGGAGGGTAGGAGGGAACTGAGGGATGAGTGTAGCAGAATAAGCAGTGGGGGCTTGAAGATAACTGCTCCAGCCATCCTTCATTTCAGGACGGGAGGCGATGAACATTGCCGATGGACATTTGCGGACAAATCATGAATCCGGAGCAGAGGGATATCTATTGGGGGGGTCATGTTATTATGTGTATTACTTGTTGTCGGAGCATTTAAAACAAATAAAGAAAATACTTTATAAAAAAATTCTGACATAGATTTGATAATGTGTTCTACAAAGGGAGGATTTTCTCCTTGTGTGTGATATATGGTGTGTATTACTAGTGGCACCCGTTCAGCAGTTTTGACTTCAACCAATATGCATTGGAAAGTAGAAAATTGTATTGTTTTCAGGGGTTCACATTGAACTGAAGATTTGTGGATGACTATTGCTCCCCCACCTGGTTTTCCTTCTCAATCTACATGATTTCTGAAAAATGTTTTTAAAACATTAAGGTAATCCATGCCAGCAATTTAGTTCCAGTTTATATTTCACATTTTACTTAATCTTGCATTCCCTAATAGTGTTAACTATTTCCAGGATGTTGTGTTTCTGTATTTTTTTTTAAGTACCATTTTACTTTTGTATAAAGCACACTTTGAACAGAGATCAAGGTGTTTACAAACGAGCCACGAATGAGGGCTCTGGAGAGGAGGCTGAAGGCAGTGCAAGTTTCTCACAGCACCAGTCTAGGGATCAGGAAAGTTTTTAGAATATGTGGTCATCCAATCCTTGGCCTCATTGCAGGGCACATAGAGTAATAGTCATGTATTCCATTAGCAATTAGGATTCTGTGCAAATGTGTGTGATGGAGCTACACAGTTGTCAAAATGTAGTCAAGTCGAAAGTAAAAGAAAATGCTGTGCTTGTACATGAATGGGTGTGTAGTGTGTTTGGGAGGGCAGTGAAGTGAAAGAGATGCAAGGAAGTGCATTCAGGAGATAGTGCAAAGAGGCTGCTGAAGAGATAAGATGCGAGGTATAAGATATGAAGATGGACGAGATCCAGAGACAAAAAGGTCGTACGTGTCTAACATAGAGTAAACATAGCTGGGAGTGATTAAGACAGTCTGAAGACCACTACCCCTTCCACAGGCCTCAGTAATGCTTGAGTCACTGTCTCACTATTTCAGAATTGAAACATTTTCAATATTATTTACAACAAAATCATTGTTCTTACTCATTTATCTTAAACAACTAACAACTATTGACAAAGCCAATAGTCCTGTCTAGTTGAATGTGTATGTCAGTTGTGTTGTATATCTGGATGCAATAACAGAAAGCTCAGAGAGGCACCAAAGTACCGGTCGGGTGGCACACTATGGGAATCACAGAAATGTAGTTTACATGTCTTAGCCATGCCCTTAATTACATAGGCCACACTCCTTTTGGAGACCGCCCACTTTTTTCATCCCACTTAAAGCCTTCCCCCAGTGATAGGCTTCAGGCACCTCATGAGAGCCCACCTAGCTTTAAGACAACATTTCTTTTAAGCACATAATGCTGTTCTCAGCTTAAAGACTGAAGGTTTTTGCTTCCTAAATCTAGTCAGAAATGCAAAGATGAAGGATTTCTTGCGTTATTTCTTCTTTTACGCGGTAGCCTTGCTTACCTTAAGAAGAGGACCACTAACCACTCTCGAAATCGTCATTGCATGTGCTCCTTCGAAGCAGTACTAGAGAGTTAAATAGTAGCCTTAAGGCATCCAGGGCAGTGCTTAATGTGAGGCAGTGTTGCAGATGGGGCCCACCGGCACTCAGTTTGGGGACCCAGACTTCATCAGCCTTTAATCCAGAAGAAGAGAGAGAGGCAAAAAGGGGAAAGAATGTGGAAGAGAATGAACAGTGAGGAAGAGAGAATGCAGGGATGAAAATGAACCTGCTGGAGTGAGATAAAGGGGCAGGGAATGTAGGGTGGTGGATGAAAGGGGCATGGAATGGAGAGAAAGACTAGACAGATGTGGCATTTTGCAACCCCGATGGGCACTGCCACGTATTTTACAAATTAAGCACCATCCACTGCGCGTATGACGCAGCTTTGGGGATACCCAGGTGCTCCCATGTGTGCTCACGTTCCCAGTACTGTAATGCTTTATTATTTATGACGGTCTCAAGTGTTCGCTAAGAAACTGCAGCGTGTTTGCATCACCGCGTTCCGCTTCGGTAATTTTGTTTGCATGCTTGTCAGAAGAATGTAAATGAAAGGCTTTCATTCCTGCGGCCTGCTAGAACGCTGTTTCCGCATGTTTTCGAGGGAACCTTCCCTTTCATCTTCATGTAAATCCATTTACTCTCGACCAGCATAAGAACTTTTGGACTCTTCTGACACACATTTGTGGATATAAAAAAATCAAAATAAATGCTGTAGGAAAGATTACATACAAATATGAAGAAATTAATGAACAAAGTAGTATCCATTGTGTTTCAGCTGTCTTAGGTACTTTTTTTATTGCATGGTCAGGCTCAGTAATGCACAATGAAGGTATAATGGTACTTGTAAGAAAAAGCGTCAGCATAAATAACAACACTGCTCTTAACCGAACATTTTATGTAATTGGCAATACATTAAAAAAAACACGAGTTCCATGCCGTTTCCGCTTTTTAGGTCTCGCCTGAGCCAGCGTTTGCGCTGCTCTCGGCGAGAGATTTAGTAAATGGGTTTTGAAAGTGCTAACCCAGTGGCTTTTGCTGGCCTCCAGCTTGCGTTCACGATGGCGTGCACGCGCACAGCTGCCATCCATTCCTCGCATCGCTGAGGCGCCATCTGGCTTTCCTCCCCCTCCCTCACCCGCTCCTCCCCCACCAGAGAGCGCGTCTCGCGGCCGCGCGTCTTTTTTTTTACTTTTAGCGCGAGGCGCGCGCGCTTCCGGCGCTTTACCTTTAACCATGTTAAAAGTAAAGCGCGGGTGCCGCGGTTGTAGCAAAAGTAAAGAAATAGATGTTTTTTCTATTTCTTTACTTTTGGTCAATCGTGGCACTTGCGCTTTACTTTTAACATGGTTAAAGGTAAAGCGCCGGTGCCGCGATTGCTGCAAAACTAAAGAAATAGAAAAAAAATCTATTTCTTTACTTTTGCTATAATCGCGGCACCCGCGCTTACTTTTAACCATGTTAAAGTAAGCGCCAGATGCTGCGATTGCTGCAAAAGTAAAGAAATAGATTTTTTTCTATTTCTTTAGTTTTGCAGCAATCGCTGCACCGGCGCTTTACCTTTAACCATGCTAAAGGGACTGCCCCTACAAATTCGGGTCACCTGGTTACCCTGTGCTGAGGATCCTAATTAAGGAAATGCAGTACATGCTAAACATGTAGATTTCTGTATTGTTTGCGCTTGCTTGCCAAGGAATAAAGTTGCGACGGTGTCATGATGTGTGTACATTCTGGCAAGAGGTGGGACTGATAGAAGTACTTGGGAATTCAACCGAGGGCAGCAAATGTTCTAGGACTTGGTACTGGCATAAATTTGACATTTGTCTTTTTCACTCTCTCAGACCAATCTTACAGTAGGGTTGCCACCTGGCCGGATGTATACCGGCATGACCCCATTTTAATCTCCTGCCAGTACAAAACAGCGCAACTACTATAAATCAAAGATAAGAGCTTTATTTCACGATTATTGCCGTGTGAAATTGTTTATTCAACTCGTCGGTGACACACCAAGCAGCGCCCACTCGTTTGTTTACTTCTCTGCAGCCCTCGCTCGCATCTGCGCTCTAGAACCAAGTTGCTTCAAAACTAAAGAAATAGAAAAAAAGACCTATTTCTTTACTTTTGCTATAATCGTGGCACCGGCGCTTTACCTTTAACCATGTTAAAAGTAAAGCGCGAGTGCCGCGGTTATAGCAAAAGTAAAGAAATAGATGTTTTTTCTATTTCTTTACTTTGATCAATCACGGCACCCGCGCTTTACTTTTAACATGGTTAAAGGTAAAGCGCCGGTGCCACGATTGCTGCAAAACTAAAGAAATAGAAAAAAACATCTATTTCTTTACTTTTGCTATAATCGCGGCACCAGCGCTTTACCTTTAACCATGTTAAAAGTAAAGCGCCGGTGCACAGATTGCTGCAAAAGTAAAGAAATAGATGTTTTTTCTATTTCTTTACTTTTGCAGCAATCAAACACATTGGCAAAGTCAATAGCTCTGCCTAAACACTTATAAGGGCCCAAAAGCGAGACCTTTTGGCTATGCCAATGCTTGTTATCACTATATCACTAGGGATCCAGTGTATAAGGCAAATAACAAATATTTTAGTTTATTGTGTTCATACAGCATTCAAAGCGCGCCGCCTAGCGACTGCTTCCGTCGAGGGCGGTCTTGGACTGTGAATGAAGGACTAGTTAAATTGCCTCATAAGAGTCCCCTTGCACCCATGGATACTGGGGTGGTGAGGATAAATCTTGGGAGTTCCTCGCCAAGTGGGAAATCGGAAGTACATTTCAACGGCAAACAAGTCAAAGGGTTAGTTGATAGTTTGTACAGACGGAGAGTAAGGAGTCCCTCGTTAACCTCTTCAGTTCAGACTGGTATGGAAGCCACTATTTGTATTCATGGAGACACTAACGTGTACCATGCTGCACAAGTTATTGTAGAGGCCAACACCCATATCATACCTCTTACTGTTGATTGTTATCTAAACTCCTGGCAGAAATCATTTTCATTACTGACACTCCCAAACTTATAGAACTCCTTTTCTCCAGTTAACATGACAGGACTAGTTTGCTGACTTTTTCTTTTTTTCCATGCCTAGGAAAACAAGCATTAAAAATGCAATCGGTCTCGCCTTTTATTAAGTTAAAGCCATTTGCTTTGCTATACAATACCATTAGCAAAGCAAATGGCTTTAACTTAGTCAAAGGCGAGACCTATTGCATTTTCAATGCTTGTTTTAATCCTGGACCAGTGATGCACCAATAAAGGGCTATTGCGTACCTTGGAGCTAATTTTACTATCACTTTCACCTGCTCTGCTGCCCGCACTACTTTGAGCTCATCATTGTGGTATTTAGTATACCTTCTCTTACAAAAAACATCCCTGAGCTCCTCCCTGTCAGTGAGGGGATTGTAGCCTGTGCCATAACCAGGCATCACGGTAGAAGGAGATTCCCAATGTGAATTAGCCTTTCAAAGGGATATCCCTGCTTTTTCGCTAGGTCTTTGTTTGTAACAGTTGCTTGTTTCTTAGACCCAAGGGTTTCTTGATTGTGGTATATCTATATAACAGGGAGTCAAACCTTGCAGGTCCTTAAATCTCCTCGGAGCCCCCCCCCCCTCTTTGTGATGGATAATACACTTAAAGTCCACATTAACAATGAGTAATATGTCTTTGTTCAAAATTTAACATTATTAAATGATGTGAAACAGCTACTGTCTATTACTAATGTTGACTCATAAGTAGAACAGATCTTGGATGCTTCAAGTGTTACCACTATATAAATTGACCCTGAATATATAGTTTGGAAAAGGAGGCCTTAATATGCAATTTGATTTATAAAAATGGAAACAATAAAAACTAATATGGAGAAAAATTGTAAAAAAAAGTATCACTAAACAAAATTGAAAAAATGCACGATTTACATATATTTCTAATAAACACAGACCTTTGGCTAAAATCCCACAGACACCACATAGACATTAAAACTTACCTTCTGCGCTTGTAGTGAGCTGAGATGTGTCAGTGTTACAGACACCTATTGCAGACTCGGACTGGAGAGTTGTTTCAATTAGCTCTCCAAGTGGTGTTGCTGGGGGTTCTGGTCTAGGTCCACCTCCAGTACGTGCTGCACCCTGTGTTCTTTCCACAACTCTTTCCTTAGTGCGCACCCGCAGGTCGTACCATTGTTTTCTTAATTCTTCCACCCTCCTGTTTGTCACACCAACTGCATTTATCCTCTGTTGGATGCGTAACCATATTTGTCTTTTAGTTCATTCTGGAATAGTAGCAGATGATTTCCCAAATAATTTATCATTTTGTTAAACACATTCTTCTGTTAATATTTCCAATTCCTGGTCGGTAAATTTCCTTTTTCGCTTCCTACTGCTTCTCTCCTGGGAATTTTGGTTAGCCATGATGCAGGCTGAGGGTGGATGGCAATGGATTCTGTCTCCAAACTCCAACAAACAATCAACCATGTGCCGTGAATGCACTCCTCCAGTCTGCAATATAGATTCTGTGATGTCATTAGTGCGAGACAACGTGCCATTCGCCATTCGCAATTAGAGAATGATAAGGAATCCTTATTTACGAATCACAATTCTTAAATAACGAACCATAAAGGAATCGCTATTCAAGGCTAAGGCCAAATTGTACATACCATTTTGCGATCTCTAATCTCTTAATACCCATTCGGAACTAATCGGTATTAATAAATGGCAAAATGAATATACTGTACATCAAGCCCATAGACGTCTGCACTCAAGCATGATGGAAGGGCTGGGGATGGATTCGTCACACGTCTGCAGGAGTCAGTAGCCGGGTCCAGTGGGTGGGACGTCTGAGTGAGCTCTTGCCTGTCTCTGGAGGCCTAGAACGTCGCAGCACTGTATGAGCCGAGCTGTTCCCACCGAGCCGAGGCTCCGTTAGTTCAGAACAATGACCCAAGCCCTACACGGAAGAGCGTGTGTGGTAATTAATATGGCCGCTATTAACATAGGGCTTAATATGCCGAGCGCTATCGAGACAGCGACAGCACGGAATGAAAATAACCCACTAATGACCCTGGAGGCGCCGCTTTAGCACTTCTTTTCTGCCTACCGCCCACCTCCACTGTCACCCCAAACCCGACATAAAAAAAAGAAAGAATTTCAATAGGAAAGCAATTTTAATTTGAGTTGCTCTCGTTATTCATAACTGGAGAATTGTGAGGAATAAAAGCTGTTTCCAGTTAATTAGAGTCATGAGCAGCTCAGGGAGCCGTTGTGATTGGAAAAGGGAGAAATTAAATGAAATTCTCGAGATGAGAGGAAATAAAACATTCATTAGGCGCGAGGAGAGAGCGAGAGCTACAGAAAGCCTGGGGAGCCATGGGGCAGCGGCAGTACCTCTGCTGGGGAGAGGGGGTCGGCGAGGAGGGGGGGGGCTATCAAACGACACGAGCAAACCTTTGCAAGGAGGAAGCAGCATGCGGAAAACCTTTGCGGAGACGAGAACAGAGAAAATCTGCGTGCGGGTTGGAGACGGGAAAACTCTGTGCAGACAGACGGCAATGGGAAAACCTTTGCCTGAGACAAGGGATTCTTTGTGGGAGTTGGAGACATGGAGACAACTTTTGTATGAGTAGGAGACATGCGGAAAAGCTTTGAGTCAGTAGGAGGCGTGGGAAACCTTTGTATGAAAAGGAATCATGCGGTAAACCTTTGTTTGAGTAGGAGACATGCGGAAAAGCTTTGAGTCAGTAGGAGGCATGGGAAACCTATGTATGAAAAGGAACCACGCGTAAACCTTTGTATGAGTAGGAGACATGCGGAAAAGCTTTGAGTCAGTAGGAGGCATGGGAAACCTATGTATGAAAAGGAACCACGCGGTCAACCTTTGTATGAGTAGGAGACATGCGGAAAAGCTTTGAGTCAGTAGGAGGCGTGGGAAACCTTTGTAAGAAAAGGAATCATGCGGTAAACCTTTGTTTGAGTAGGAGACATGCGGAAAAGCTTTGAGTCAGTAGGAGGCGTGGGAAACCTTTGTATGAAAAGGAATCATGCGATAAACCTTTGTATGAGTAGGAGACATGCGGATAAGCTTTGAGTCAGTAGGAGGCGTGGGAAACCTTTGTATGAAAAAGAATCATACAGGAAACCTTTGCATGAGTAGGAGACATAAGAGAAACCTTGGTGTGAGTAGGAGACATAAGGGAAACCTTTGTGAATGCTGGAGACTTGGATGAAACCTATGTATGAGTAGGGGGCATGGGGAGGATTTGTGAGTAGGAGGCATGCAGGAAAGCTTTTTGTGAGTAAGAGACACTGGAGCCATTGTGAGAGTAGGATACATGAAGGAACAAGCTCTCGGCTTTGGCAAAGGCAGCCGCTTGTTTATAATTGCATCGCGCTTTCACTTTAACCGCTTAACCGCGGCGGCAATTCCGCTGCGGTGCGGCGGTTTAGCGGAGTGGGCGGGGCCGCGTCGGCCAACGGACGTTCGCAGCACTACAGAGGTAGTGCTCGCGACGGCCGTTGGCCGACAGACGCACGCAACGGGTTAAGTGAAAGCGCGATGCAAAAATAAACACGCGGCTGCCTTTGCCAAAGCCGAATGATCACAAAAAAGTGCGTAGCGGCTAATTAGGAGACACTGTCTCCCGCCGCAAGTAAAAGATCAAATCCCGGTGGGCGGGGCTAAAAGGAGACAGGGTGGCAACAAGCAGCGATTGACATGCCTTCGGTGCAATCATTGCACTGCCTTTGGCATAATTTGTGACGCCAAACGATGCGCACAAATAAAAACTGAAGGCGGAGCTGGGACAGGGCTTCTGGAATCGTATCGATTCCAAGAAGCCCTCGTATGACGAGAGCAGCGCATGCGCTGCTTACGTCAGGCCGAGACCTAAAAAAGAGCTAGGAGCAAAGAAGCGAAGATAAAAGATAATTATTACTGATAGATCCGAATGAGAAATCTAATATATACTGGAATGCATAACTAAAGTTCTTTTTTAAATGGAACAATAAAGAGAAACAACACTAAGATATATTCAGGAAAGAGCACAGAAAGAGGGTGAAGATAGTCAAAATTCACCCTACATTTAATGGAAAGAATAAATAGGTTTTTCCAGTGTTCTCCAGGATCCCCCAGTCCACCAAGGTTTTGTACCACAGCTTTATTGAGAGTCAGTTTATAGTTAATACACTTATGTGAGTACATTTGGGAGACGAGAAAACCCAACGAGGAATCCTTCAAAGATTCTCTTGGCCAGTGTTTGGCCTTTCTTTTGGAGTGTTTGCAGAGATAGTCCTATGTAGCAAACAATTACATACTTGTTAGCGCTCTAACACAGGATATGCACCCAAAGATTCCTAACAACGCCTGCCTTTTAAAGAAACATTCCAGAGAAATGGAATTGATCTGGTAGGTATATTACATTCATCTGGCCAAGGACTCAATAGATTATGATACTATCCTGAAGCATTTATGCTCTAGGAAACTTCAGTGGTCCAATTTTGTAATGCACTCATCTCCAGAGTAGGGAGCAGGGAACTAAATTCATGTTTGTTTACTATCCCAAGTATGCAATAATTTAGACATAAAACATCTAAAAACCTCATCCTATCAACCCCAGATGGATGGACTGATTGAACAGTTAAATAAAACCCCAAAGTCTTTTGAAGAAAGCTGTAGGTCAAGATGGTAAGTATTGGGACAAGATATTTGCCTTGGCACTCAAGCAATCAGAAGTGTACCTTAGGCCTCCACTGGTTTCTTCTAATTTAAATTAGTGTTTGGGAGACAACCCCATACCGTACTAGGTTTAATCCGAGAGCTGGGCAGGGCCTGAAGCTCATTTGTTATGTATAGTGGACTGTTATGAATCTGCAGGTACACCATTGGACCATTGGATGGGCTGCTGCTGAGTTTCTGGAAACTGCCACGGATGTGCAAGAAAGGCTTTATAATAAAAACACTTCTCCTCGGTCTCTGGCTGCAGGGAATTAAGCCCTATATTTTCTGCCCGATTGTGAAAGTAAAAAATTAGCCAAGTAGAATGAACCCTATGAGGTATTACAACAGGTAGGGTCCCTCTCGTATAGATTAGCCCACGTGGACAGAAAATATCCTTCCCAGGTTTAGCACATGAATTTATTTAAAAATATGAAAATCCCCAAATGCCCCAGGGTTAATAGGTATTGTTGTTTGTTCCTCTTCTCCAGATAAATACATCTTTCCATTCTGTAGTTCCTCCTCTTCGAAAGACTAATACAAAACACTCAAATCTATAACAGAATAATGTTTTTTAAAGCATCTTACGGAAAAGGTGGGTCAAGCATTAAACATTGCAATGGGCCTGCCTGTGAGTTAAACCTCATTTGGATGCCTGAGGCACAGAGGGAGGCAGTAAAAACTAAAATTCAGAACATGCTGTCCAGAAGAATGGTCATCTTCTATTGTGTCGGCACCATAGCCTGATGATTTGATCCGCTTTTGTATTGATTTCCAGGAAGTTAATGCTCTGTCTACTTTTGATGCCTATCCCTTTTCAAGAGTTGATGATCTAATTGAGAGATTGTGATCTGCCCCTAACCAAAGGCCATTGGCGGGTTTCATTAGACCCCTCTGATAAGTATAAGCCTGCATTTCACCCTCCCCTGGTCTTTTCCAATTTTGTGTTCCACCATTTGGGTTACATGGAGCAGCAGTCACTTTTCAGTGCCTTATGGACAATATCTTAATTCCTCATCAGGGATGTTCAGCCGCATATCTGGTTGATATTGTCATCTATCATGTCTAGATTAGCAGTCTCACTTGTATCACTTAGAGGCTCTCCTCAGAGCTTTAAAGGGTAGTGAGACTTACAGCAAATCCATCCAACTGTACATATGTTGTAGCACAAGAACAATATTTGGGATATATGATCAGCAGAGGCTTAGTTTGACCCCAGGTAAAGAAAATAGAAGCTTTAGAAGAGATACCAACACCAAACACAAAGAAAGAGTTTTGATCCTTTCTCGGTTTTGTAGGAATTGCATGAGGATCAATCCTAATGTTTCTACTATAGTAGGGCCCCTTTTTGATTTCTTATGAAGGATTATGTAACAAACGGAGTTCTAACACAGCAGTTGTACATCATTTAGAAACCATGCTGGGTCTATTTTGCAGGCCAACTCTGCCATATTATCTAAAGTCTTTCTCAACCCCCATGGAAATTAGAGTGACCTGTAATAGATATGGTAGAGAGCCACTCATATTTTGGAATTTTTCCCAACCTGGTTATTTTTTTTGCCTCCCCAATGTATATTCACCTTTCTCCTTTGTGAAACCAGGAGAAAACACCATCACCGCCATGACAGCAACCACACCATGGAGCATGGGGGAAAAAGGGTAGAAAATCCCTTTTAATGAGGGGCAGGAGTTGCCTTTCCACTACCAATCACGGAGCTAGGGAAGAGGTAACAGAGGGAGCGAAACTGGTGTCTGGTAAGTATGCTAACCGAGGAGAGTCATGACCAAAAGAGCTCCCTTTTTTATTTATTGGAGGAAAAACCATCACAGATCCATTTGGAACCTCTCCCTAATCTGATGCATGCGTTTTCCTTTTTGCAACCTGGCTGGAAAGAGAAAGGGCTCAGGCCCTAGGACTGGGGAGGCCATTGATTTTTTTTTTTTTTGGAAGAAGGGTCAATAGACCATTTGCAGGCCTAAATAAAAAGAAAATGTAAATCTGATTACAGATTTTCGAACAGAAACCTGGTCAGCGAACTTTAGTGCAATCTGATTGGCTTGCCACAACTTGAAGAAAAAGTTGCAACTGCCATTATAGGATACGGGAACTCTGTCTACCCATCCTGAAAAATTAAAATGAAGGACCAATAATGGGGTGGGGAAGGGAAAGACCCCCCCGGTTTAAAAAAGAAAAATTAGCAATTTTGCTGTGGATTTCGTGGACCACAAAGCTGAGTTTGCAGCCCCTGATGTCTGCAAACACAGATCAGAAGTCAGCAAACCCTTGACAAATGATTCTGAACCCTAATTGGACCTCCTACAGAGTTTGCGGACCCAGTATTAGATCCACCAACCCCATGTGAGGTCCCACAAGTTTTCACAAGTGTGCAAGAGTTTGCCGACTCAACAGCAGGGTCCGTGAATCCATAAAGAAATTTAAAAAACAAATAATCAGGGCCTGGGTATAGGGTAGGTCTTGTGGCCAACCCCTGTGGCATATGGCCAAAGGCTGTTTCTATCGTATTAGGGTATACTTTCATACAAGTTGGCTGTAGTACATATTAAAAAGGTTCCTGAAATTCACTTGAAAAAAGGTTCATGTGAAGCTATATTTAGGATTGGTAGTAACACCTTAACGTATGTTTAAAGAAACCTCAACAAATCACTAAAAACAATACAGTTAAGGTACACTTACAGTTGCTAATTATAATTGAAAAAACGTTACAATTCGCAATTTGAGGCTAGCTGAGCAAACCATAAAAGGCACAACAGACATGCAAACCATAACTCACATCAAATGCAATGCATATGACGTCACAATAATCATACAATTAAGTAACACCTAAAGCGTCATGTAGTTAAATTACACCACACTCAAGCCAATAAATAATGCTACATTCATAGTTGTCTTTTTCACTGCGTTAAAGGTAATATGATGTGTAATCCCATCTGTAAGATTATTTATGATATTTGTAATTGCATCTTTCACTTCAAGGGGGGGTACTGAACACCACAATAACGTATGCATATGTGTGTGCGTAAATTGTTGTTTAAGTACAATCTATGCTGAATATTTATACTTCATTGTTGCTTGGATTGCTGTGCTGTATTGTATCTAGACATGATCCACACACATAGTCTTGATTTGAGCCTTGGACTGATCACCCATATCTACCCACAGATCTGAGGGAGCTTAAGTGAACCCCACTTTCTACTGCGAACTGAGTACTTTGACTTCTTGTTGATAATTACCATGATTTTCGTCTCATTTCCAGTTTGCAGTGGGCCCCTGTAATTACCCACTCCATGGAACCCGGCCTCCAAGTAACCGATGACAAGATGAACAAGTGAAAAGCGACATGTTTCTTTGCAGTAGCTAATTACACTAGAGTTATATTCCCTCTTTGTTTTTTCCTACCTTGAGGTGTGTTGGAGGTTGAGGAGGGATCAGGTGTGTTGGAGGTGGAGGGGGGATCGGTTGAACACTTGAAAGGTTCGGATAGACATACGCTTGTAATCATCTAAGGTGACACCTGATACAGCCACACCCAAACTGACCTAAACTACCAACCTGAGAAGGCTCATCTCCAGGATATGTGACACTCCACACACCCCTGAAGATGCTGCCCCTCCCTCTCTCTTGGTTCGTTCTATCTTCATTACAATGTGCCATATTTTTCAATAACTTTAAAACGCTGGGAGCGAGTTGCTTTCTGTTTGAGAATTCCTCTTTGGATAGCATTGTTTGTAATAATAGTTTTACTAAGGTATGCTGAGTGAAGATAAGAGGCCGCAGCCGTTGTATACTTCCAGATAAGTGCTTCTGCAGTCACTGTTGCACAGTCACTGGTTTTTCGCAGAGTACAAGTCTTTGTTACTAAGACTGAGACGGATCGGGCTGGGTGAGGCCCTTCTTTAACCCCTTCGCTGCTAGGCCTTTTCCCCCCCTGTGCTAAGCCTTTTTTTGGCTATTTGGGGTAGTTCGCGCTTAGGCCCCTGTAACTTTTTGACCACATAAGGTATCCGTGCCAAATTTGCGTCCTTTTCTTCCAACATCCTGGGGATTCTAAAGGTACCCAGGGTTTGTGGATTCCCCTGGAGGGGACCCAGAAATTAGTCAAAATACAGCAAAATGTTGGGTTTTTGGGGAAAAATGGGAAAAAAGTGCTCCAAATGAAAGCATCTGGGTTTTTCCCTGCAAATGATATCAAAAAAGGGTTTGTGGGGCTGAAATCACCATTTTCCCAGCTTTTAGGGAATGCCAGACTTTTGTCAGAAAACCAAAAAATTTTACACAGTTTTGGCATTTTTCTGGGACATAGCCTATTTTTGCTATTTTTTGTGCTTTCAACCTCCTTCCAGTTAATGGTAGAAATGGGTATAAAAGCAATAATGGATCCTGGAAAGCTATACATTTTAGTAAAGTAGACAAAATTCTGAATTCAGCAAGGGGTCATTTGTGTAGATTCTTCAAGGTTTCTTTATAGAAACTAACAGTTAGATATAGGAAAAATTAAAAATTAGTTGGAAAAAACAGCCTTTTGTGTCAACGTTTTCACCTGTAACTTCTTCTAATTATGACAGCTCTTTGAAAGCAATATACCGTTACATCCGCGGGACCCTACTGGTTGTGGGGATATATAGGACTTGTAGGTTCACCAAGAACCCGACGAACCCAGAGCCAATAACTGAGCAGCGACTTGCAATGGTTTTTTATTATGTACCGGGTATATAGCAATTATTTTGGGAAAATGTATACATGGAAAAATTGTTATGAAAGACACCTATGTATTTCTGAAATGGGAACAAAATGTAGATTTTAGAAACAGTAGATATTTGCACATTTCCGAAATTGGGAGTACCCATACTAGCATGAGAATTATAGGTCATTTTTCAAAATGACTTATTTTTTACACATTGTCTTTCATTTGGAAGGCAGAAATGCATCGAAAGTCAATAGGTAATAACAGTTGCTCTACAATTCTGTGTTACCCTAAGTCTCCCGATAAAAATGGTACCTCACTTGTGTGGGTAGGCCTTGTGCCCACAACAGGAAATGGCTCAAAATACAACGTGGACGTACCACATTTTCACAATGAAAAATTACCCTTTTTTGCAAAGTGCCTAGCTGTAGTTTTTTAACCCTAGCTCTGCGGGCACTTAGGGAAACCTAGCAAACCTATACATTTTTGAAAACTAGACACCCAGGGGAATTCAGGATGGGGTGACTTGACTGGCTCTCACCAGGTTCTGTTACCCAGAATCCCTTGCAAACCTAAAAAATTGGCAAAAAAACACATTTTCCTCACTTTTCTGTGGTGGAAAGTTCTGGAATCTGCGTGGATGCACAAAATTCCACCCGCCCGCGTTCCCCAAGGTCTTCCAAAAAAAATGGTACCTCACTTGTGTGGGTAGGCCTAGTGCCCGCGACAGGAAGCAGCGCAAAACGCAACGTGGATGCACCACATTTTCACAGTGAAAAATGACCCTTTTTTTGCAAAGTGCCTAGCTGTAGTTTTTGAACCCTAGCTCTGCCGGCACTTAGGGAAACCTAGCAAACCTATACATTTTTGAAAAGTAGACACCCAGGGGAATCCAGGATGGGGTGACTTGACTGGCTCTCACCAGGTTCTGTTACCCAGAATCCCTTGCAAACCTAACAAATTGGCAAAAAACCACATTTTCCTCACTTTTCTGTGGTGGAAAGTTCTGGAATCTGCGTGGATCCACACAATTCCACCCACCCCGCGTTCCCCAAGGTCTTCCAAAAAAATGGTACCTCACTTGTGTGGGTAGGCCTAGTGCCCGCGACAGGAAGCAGCGCAAAACGCAAGGTGGACGCACCACATTTTCACAGTGAAAAATGACCCTTTTTTTGCAAAGTGCCTAGCTGTAGTTTTTGAACCCTAGCTCTGCCAGCACTTAGGGAAACCTAGCAAACCTATACATTTTTTAAAAGTAGACACCCAGGGGAATCCAGGATGGGGTGACTTGACTGGCTCTCACTAGGTTCTGTTACCCAGAATCCCTTGCAAACCTAACAAATTGGCAAAAAAAACACATTTTCCTCACTTTTCTGTGGTGGAAAGTTCTGAAATCTGCGTGGATCCACAAAATTCCACCCACCCCGCGTTCCCCAAGGTCTTCCAAAAAAAATGGTACCTCACTTGTGTGGGTAGGCCTAGTGCCCGCGACAGGAAGCAGCGCAAAACGCAACGTGGACGCACCACATTTTCACAGTGAAAAATGACCCTTTTTTTGCAAAGTGCCTAGCTGTAGTTTTTGAACCCTAGCTCTGCCGGCACTCAGGGAAACCTAGCAAACCTATACATTTTTGAAAAGTAGACACCCAGGGGAATCCAGGATGGGGTGACTTGACTGGTTCTCACTAGGTTCTGTTACCCAGAATCCCTTGCAAACCTAAAAATTGGCCAAAAAACACATTTTCCTCACTTTTCTGTGGTGGAAAGTTCTGGAATCTGCGTGGATCCACAAAATTACACCCACCCCGCGTTCCCCAAGGTCTTCCGAAATCAATGGTACCTCACTTGTGTGGGTAGGCCTAGTGCCCGCGACAGGAAGCAGCGCAAAACACAACGTGGACGCACCACATTTTCACAGTGAAAAATGACCCTTTTTTTGCAGAGTGCCTAGCTGTAGTTTTTGAACCCTAGCTCTGCCGGCACCTAGGGAAACCTACCAAACCCACACTTTTCTGAAAAGTAGACACCTGGGGATTCCAGGAGGTATGGCTTGCGTGGATCCCCCAATGTTTTCTTACCCAAAATCCCCTGCAAACCTGACATTTTGCTGAAAAAATCCCTTTTTTCACACATTTGTGTGTGGTAAAGTCGTGGCATCACGGGGCTGACACAAATTTCCTACCACCCAGCGTTCCCCCAGGTCTCCCGATAAAAATGGTGCCTCACTCGGGTGGGAGGCCCAAGTACCCGCGACAGGCAAGGGCCCACAACGTATTGAGGCGACCTCAAAATGGCCCATCACAAAACGGCCTGGTTTTGCAAGGGGGTCCCATGACGTTTTGGCCCGGGGCTCGGCGGCCACCTAGGGAAACCTACCAAACCCACACATTTCTGAAAAGTAGACACCCGGGGATTCCAGGGAGGTATGGCTTGCGTGGATCCTCCAACGTTTTCTTACCCAGAATCCACTGCAAACCTGTTATTTTGCTGAAAAAATCACTTTTTCACACATTTGTGTGTGGTAAAGTCGTGGCATCACGGGCTGACACAAATTTCCTACCACCCAGCGTTCTCCAGGTCTCCCGATAAAAATGGTGCCTCACTCGGGTGGGAGGCCAAGTACCCGCGACAGGCAAGGGCCCACAACGTATTGAGGCGACCTCACAATGGCCCATCACAAAACGGCCTGGTTTTGCAAGGGGGTCCCATGACGTTTGGCCCGGGGCTCGGCGCCACCTAGGGAAACCTGCAAACCCACACATTTCTGAAAAGTAGACACCTGGGGATTCCAGGGAGGTATGGCTTGCGTGGATCCTCCAACGTTTTCTTACCCAGAATCCCCTGCAAACCTGTTATTTTGCTGAAAAAATCACTTTTTTCACACATTTGTGTGTGGTAAGTCGTGGCATCACGGGGCTGACACAAATTTCCTACCACCCAGCGTTCCCCCAGGTCTCCCGATAAAAATGGTACCTCACTCGGGTGGGAGGCCCAAGTACCCGCGACAGGCAGGGCCCACAACGTATTGAGGCGACCTCAAAATGGCCCATCACAAAACGACCTGGTTTTGCAAGGGGGTCCCATGACGTTTTGGCCCGGGGCTCGGCGGCCACCTAGGAAACCTACCAAACCCACACATTTCTGAAAAGTAGACACCCGGGATTCCAGGGAGGTATGGCTTGCGTGGATCCTCCAACGTTTTCTTACCCAGAATCCCCTGCAAACCTGTTATTTTGCTGAAAAATCACTTTTTCACACATTTTTGTGTGGTAAAGTCGTGGCATCACGGGGCTGACACAAATTTCCTACCACCCAGCGTTCCCCAGGTCTCCCGATTAAAAATGGTGCCTCACTCGGGTGGGAGGCCCAAGTACCCGCGACAGGCAGGGCCCACAACGTATTGAGGCGACTTCAAAATGGCCCATCACAAAACGACCTGGTTTTGCAAGGGGGTCCCATGGCGTTTTGGCCCGGGGCTCGGCGGCCACCTAGGGAAACCTACCAAACCCACACATTTCTGAAAAGTAGACACCCGGGGATTCCAGGGAGGTATGGCTTGCGTGGATCCCCCAACGTTTTCTTTCCCAGAATCCCCTGCAAACCTGTTATTTTGCTGAAAAAAATCACTTTTTTCACACATTTTTGTGTGGTAAAGTTGTGGCATCACCGGGCTGACACAAATTTCCTACCACCCAGCGTTCCCCCAGGTCTCCCGATAAAATGGTGCCTCACTCGGGTGGGAGGCCCAAGTACCCGCGACAGGCAAGGGCCCACAACATTTTGTGATAGGCAATTTTGATGTCGCCTCAATACGTTGTGGGCCCTTGCCTGTTGCGGGTACTTGGACCTCCCACCCGAGTGAGGCACCATTTTTATCGGGAGACCTGGGGAACGCTGGGTGGTAGGAAATTTGTGTCAGCCCGGTGATGCCACAACTTTACCACACAAAAATGTGTGAAAAAAGTGATTTTTTTCAGCAAAATATCAGGTTTGCAGGGGATTCTGGTAAGAAAACGTTGGGGGATCCACGCAAGCCATACCTCCTGGAATCCCCCGGGTGTCTACTTTTCAGAAATGTGTGGGTTTGGTAGGTTTCCTAGGTGGCCGCCGAGCCCCAGGCCAAAACGTCATGGGACCCCCTTGGAAAACCAGATCGTTTTGTGATAGGCAATTTGAGGTCGCCTCAATACGTTGTGGGCCCTTGCCTGTCGCAGGTACTTGGGCCTCCCACCCGAGTGAGGCACCATTTTTATCGGGAGACCTGGGGGAACGCTGGGTGGTAGGAAATTTGTGTCAGCCCTGTGATGCCACAACTTTACCACACAAAAATGTGTGAAAAGTGATTTTTTCAGCAAAATATCAGGTTTGCAGGGGATTCTGGGCAAGAAAACGTTGGGGGATCCACGCAAGCCATACCTCCCTGGAATCCCCCGGGTGTCTACTTTTCAGAAATGTGTGGGTTTTGTAGGTTTCCCTAGGTGGCCGCCGAGCCCCAGGCCAAAACGTCATGGGACCCCCCTTGCAAAACCAGGTCGTTTTGTGATAGGCAATTTTGAGGTCGCCTCAATACGTTGTGGGCCCTTGCCTGTCGCGGTTTCTTGGGCCTCCCACCCGAGTGAGGCACCATTTTTATCGGGAGACCTGGGGGAACGCTGGGCAGTAGGAAATTTGTGTCAGCCCTGTGATGCCACAACTTTACCACACAAAAATGTGTGAAAAAAGTGATTTTTTCAGCAAAATATCAGGTTTGCAGGGGATTCTGGGAAACAAAACGTTGGGGGATCCACGCAAGCCATACCTCCCTGGAATCCCCCAGGTGTCTACTTTTCAGAAATGTGTGGGTTTGGTAGGTTTCCCTAGGTGGCCGCCGAGCCCCAGGCCAAAACGTCATGGGACCCCCTTGGAAAACCAGATCGTTTTGTGATAGGCAATTTTGAGGTCGCCTCAATACGTTGTGGGCCCTTGCCTGTCGCGGGTACTTGGGCCTCCCACCCGAGTGAGGCACCATTTTTATCGGGAGACCTGGGGGAACGCTGGGTGGTAGGAAATTTGTGTCAGCCCTGTGATGCCACAACTTTACCACACAAAAATGGCAGAAAGACTGTGGCTATTTTTTGTGGGGGTGGGGACATTGGTATGACCATTTTGGGCAGCCCCCACCCCCACGCATAAAAAAAGCCTGCGTACTCGCTGGCGCCTAGTGGGCTTTCTGCCCCCCCAGGGGGCAGATCATGGGCCACTGCCACCATCTTCCCTCCCGGGGGGCAGGAAGACTGGAATTTCTCTGGGGGTGGGGTGGGGGTATTGTCATGCCCATTTTGGGCAGCCCCTACCCCTACACTAATAAAAGAAAAAAATCCATGGTTTCTAGTGTGCTTTCTGCGCCCCCCGGGGGGGCCAGATTGGGGGCTACAGCTCCATCTGCCTCCTGGGGGGCAGAAAGACTGTCATTTTTGTGGGGGGGTGGGGGCATTGGCGTGCCCGTTTCGGGCAGCCCACACCCTAAAAACAATTGCGCAAAAAAAAAATCCCTGGTGGATAGTGGGCTTTCTGCCCCTCTGGGGGGGGCAGATTAGGGGCTACTGCCCCCATCTGCCCTCAGGGGGGGCAGAAAGGCTGTAATGGTGGTGGGGGGTGGGGGCATTGGGGTGCCCATTTCGGGCAGCCCCCACCCTAAAAACAAATGCGCAAAAAAAATCCCTGGCGTCAAGTGGGCTTTCTGCCCTCCCCCGGGAGCAGATTGGGGGCTACTGTCCCCATCTGCCCCCCAGGGGGGGCAGAAAGGCTGTAATGGTGGTGGTGAGGGGGTGGGGGGCGTTGGCATGCCCATTTTGGGCAGCCCCCACCCTAAAACAAATCGTGCAAAATAAAATCCCTGGCATTTAGTGGGTTTTCTGCCCCCCCCGGGGGGGCAGATTGGGGGCTACTGCCCCATCTGCCCCCCAGGGGGGGCAGAAAGGCTGTAATGGTGGCGGGGGGTGGGGGCATTGGTGTGCCCGTTTCGGGCAGCCCCCACCCTAAAGAAATGGTGCAATAAAAAATCCCTGGCGTTTAGTGGGCTTTCTGCCCCCCCGAAGGGGCAGATTAGGGGCCAATGCCCCATCTGCCCCCCAGGGGGGGCAGAAAGACTGTAATGATTGCGGGGGTGGGGGCATGGGCATGCCCGTTTTGGGCAGCCCCCACCCTTATTTTTACTTCCTAAAACAAATCCCTGGTGTCTAGTGGGCTTTTGCCCCCCGGGGGGCAGATTAGGGGCTACTGCCCCCATCTGTCCCCCAGGGGGGCAAAAAGACTACATTTTGCAAAATTAAATTGGGGGAGCAAAGGCCCCTGCCCAAGGGGCCGCTCCCCCCTCCCTGGTGTCTAGTGGGTGGATCCCTGCTTGGGGATCGCCCTCCTGTGGCGATCCCCAAGCAGGGATCCACTGGGGAGGGGACCCATTGGAAAGGGGAGATTCTCCCCTTTCCAACGATACCTCTCCCGTCTTTCTACGTGCTCAGGGGGCTGAGATAGCCCCTGAGCACGTAGAAAGGAAACTGAAATGAGCCTCTTGGCTCGTTTCAGTTTCACTGAAATGACATCAGCGCGACGTGCGCGCCGATCGTCATTTCAGGGAAACCAGGGGGCCTCGGGAGCTGGGGAAGCTCTTCCCCAGCTCCCGAGGCTCTTGTGGCATTAAGGGAATCCCTCTGGTGCCCGCACCAGAGGGATTTCCCAGGCGATGTTTCATGACGAGCTGGACTCGTCATGAGCACACGAGCACTGTGTGCCATGACGAGTCCAGCTCGTCATGAGCATCGAAGAGGTTAAGTATTGAGTCAGAGTTCATTTGTTACTTTTATGCCTTGGTTTAATTCCAATTTTTGCCTTAAGTTTGATTTTCTGCCAGACTTCAATAGTTAATAACTTCCGACAAGAAATGCAAACTCAACTGTCTCTCCACTGTTTTCAAGAATGGCAATTAGAGACATCAATATTCCGAATCACAAATAATTATGACAGTAAATATTAAGTCATTACAAGAACACATTGAGCAAAAAGAGAGGCAAATTGACTCCTAATCTTAAATGCAGAGAAAAAGATAATTCTCAGTCTCATAAAAGTGTCCTGCTTGCTAAAATGCAGAAAGAAAGTATACACCCAAATAAAACAAATACAAGAGAGGGGACAAAGATATTTCCACCGTTCCACATGATACGAAGACGAGAAGTAGTGCAATGGACACTTTTTTTATGCTAGTTTTCTTTACGGTCTACCACCTGATTCTGTCCAGCAGGATTGGTTGAGAACCAGATCCCGCACTCTTAATCCTCCATTCACAATGATGCACAGCTTGAATTGGCAAGCGAGGGCTGTGCTAACATGTTTGTTTCTGGTAATTCCCTTTTGGCAATCTCAGCCCTGATCTCAAGTACTGCTCAAGATCTCAATTGATAACCGTCTTGTGTTTTCCATATATATCTGTATTTGTTAACATGCCAAAAGAGAGTTCTCATGAGCTCCTCATCCAGGGATCTTTTTAGCTACTTGTTTGGAGGATTTCCGGGGCACCAAAGTGGTCTCATGCTTTTTGGTTACAGCTGCATCCCTGGACCAGGATTCAAGACTTTAAATTCCAAGTCTAGCAACGCTGCCCTGGAAATTGAGGTTTGTTGGTGCTAGGCAGACATTTGGTCCACCTAAAGCACCTATGATAAATATTGCTTGATATCACTTATTTTCATTCCTTCAATTTCTAAGAAAAAAGGACTTTCCATATTGCATCAAATATAGGAGGTCTTTAATGGTTTTGTAACTGGAGACTTTACCATGCTTCACTGATGACTGATTAACACTTTGTCGTACGATTCATACTCTTTCAGTAAGACTGTGCGTTTGGGCAACATAAGCGTCAAACCTATGGGGGACTGAGTCCTCTCATACCATCAGAATATGTTGGCCTTAGTCCTGGCTAGCTCAAAGTGTGCCATCTGGACCTCTAAACCTTACAAGGTACCGGTGTCTGCAACCTCAGAACATGATGACCCTGATACCCCCAAGGAAATCGTGGAGACAGATATACCCTTTCGTTGTCAACTCAAGTATGCTCAAAGGGAGACACAAGAAATACACAAACTGGCATTTCAAACATTTATTGAAGCAATTGGATTCTTGTGTAAAATACATCTGCTGCAATTATGAGTAGCATAAAGCAGAGCATAGAAACCAGCATTACAAGAATGGTGAAAAAGATAAAAAATTAAACCATTGTGCATTTACAATGATTATATGAATATATATAATTGTACTCCAACCTAGCACTGCCTAGCCGAGAGAGCATAGGGTGGATGCTATTCTGCCAGATACATTAGAGTGGTCTAACTCTCCATTTACCTTCATGTGTGGGTCATCTGATAGCCAGTCCTGGTGTTGAGCAGGCCGCCGTTCCTCTCAAGATAGTGATGGAATTCAGCTGGGCTAGAATTCAGGCACAGGGTGACAATCCATTGAAGTGCTCCTCTGTTCAGGATGTATGTGAAAGGTGATTGCTGCAAGGTTTGTTTGCTTGGATTTGGTGTTCATGACTTCTTTGTTGCTGTCTTTATGCAAAGTTTGCGTTGTTGCAGAGAACTTGTCCTTCCCTCATGTCCCCTAAGGTGGCGTGATCATATGTATACTGTGTTTACATTCCTAATGACAGTGAATGGATGCCGCATCCTATCAACCATGAGTGTTGATTGCTCCAGAAGCACTAAGTCTACTGCTCCAGACTAACACTCTAGAAGGGCTTTAGATGAGTTTAACAATAAAGTGAAAAGTGCCTTCATCATTAAACTATCTTTCCTCTGACTAGAACAAGCATTAAAACAAGGAGACAATCACTCTGCCAAAACCATGTGATGCAACTGGACCATAAATCAAACACATAATTGTCCCCACTTTGAAATGTTCTTTCGAAGTTATGCAGCAATTTTATAAAAAAGAATGTATCTTTACAGTCAAGGGGCATTACTATTCTTGTTTTCTTTTTGGCACCACACTCATTCATCATAAGGGATGTTTAATTATTTTTAAGGAGTCTCCTACGCCCTTTTGTAGCTAAATCCTCACCTTCTCAGCAGCTCTGTAATGAATTAGTCCTATTCTTGTTTTAACAAAGTGGTCATCATAGATATGACGGCTGCTGTAGCAATAAGAATTTTCAGAGCCTCAGGAAAAATGATATTTTGGCATTTGTTTGGCATTTGAACACTCATTTTCCTAAAAATAATAACATATTGAAGCATTTGATTGCAATCTGACGCACCTTTGCGTCCATTTGTGGCGGTACCTAATGCTAGTTCCATAACTCAACAAAATGCACTGAGCTGTTCCCATGTGGGTATCAATGCACTGCACAGAATTACTGGTTTTGATCCTAAGTGAGTCTCGGCTTCATGCATTATTTGCAAGATGCTGTGCCTCAGGATCCTCATTGATCCCTGCCCTCTACAGCTATTCATTATGTGTGATCACTTGTGGCAAAGGACGTACTCCAGATTATTCTTTGCTACTTTCAGTCAGGAGTTGTAATGAAAATGTTGAAAGAAGCTGTGGTGGTCCAACTGCATTAAAATACAAATCAATATTTTTCACTGATGTCCAAACATTTGTTCCTCAATTGTTGGATATAAGAGCTATTGACCAGACATAGCCCTTTGGTGAGTCCTCAACCTGTCTCAAATCACTTCCAGTGGACTTTTGCCACGACAGAGGGACAAAATCGGTCCTAAGCTTGATATTGGATGATGTGAGGATCAGAACCCCACAGCTTGAAGCAACTCTCAAAATTTGTGATATTCGGCGAGTAAATAAAAATGAACATAACATAAGAAGAATAGCATGTCCACATGTGAGAAAACTATTAGGATGCTGAAGTGATACCCTTCCCTTTGCTATTGTTTGAACTTTTAATGAGAACCTAAGATGGACTACACACCTAAAGAGATATGCTTTTGTATATGAATATTTAGAGATCTAGATCATGTGATCAAACTATTGACTTAAAAACCCTGATGAAAATGTAGGGCGAACAGAACAATAGACGAAGTGAAGCTGAAAGTGATCACATATTATGTGAAGACTTTGAATATTGTATTTTAAAAGTATTTTAATGGATACGTTTGATTACCATTTTAAATAAATTATTACGTGCTGATCTATGTTTAATAGTGACTACTGCTGGCACAGGCCGGGCCACCCGCGGACAGTTCAATATAGTAGCTGAGCCCGGAGAGTGCAGTGCAGGGCGTTGTCGGAGTCATGACCTGTGACTGACCGCCACACTGAATGACCGTCCGGTTCGGTTGCAGCAGCTGCCAGGAGAGGACTCGGACAGGCTGCCTGAACTAACCGAGCACCGGCGGCATTAAACCGAAAATGATTGCTGTGGAGGGTGGTTCAAGGCATCCTAAGCCTGCTGCAGTCAGTCGCCGAGGCCAGACACGCAGCGCTGTGGCTGCCTGGCCGAAGATCTGATCACCAAAAACGTTTAGTAAGTAAACTAGTTACCACTTGCCACCCCCACCCGAGTAGTGTACTAGATTAGTGGTGCACTTTCATTTCTAGTGCTGTGCAGTTATTTTAAGATCCTCTTAAAGTTTCTCGTTGCCGAAATTAGTGTATTTTCTGATAATTATATGCTTCCCTAATCTTTAATGCTTTATTTTGCTTGCGAGAAAGTGTCACTCATAATGGCTCAAATGTCACTCATAATTGCACTAAAATTATGAAAATGTCACACATACTGATCTGAAACCTTGGCAGCTATGCTTCCATGCTAAGGGCAGATGGTGTCTTTCTCACTTGTGATGAATCTTTGGAAGTTAGGCTCATATGGATATTTAGAGTTTTCGGTAAATGTGTACAGTACATCAAATGCTACACTAGGTACTGCATTGCTTACAGACCGGTCCCTGAAAAAGTTGGTTGTGCTATTATCACACTTTTATTTAAGAAATGAAAATAAGTAGGCATACCTAAAGGGAAATGTGGCATAGTGAACCGGAAACGTCTTTTTGGTAGAAGAACTCTGCAACAATATTTTTTCTTTAATACACAAGAATTTTCCTCAACGAAGACACCCGAGCCAATTTACAAAACACTTTCTTTCAGCCTGTCTGAGAAATTATTTTAAAAAAGACACACACTCCCCAAGGTGCACCTCAGCAGCCTTCTTTGTTCCCGCTGATTAAGGTACATGTGCTTTTTTGACCTTTATATATAATTCATGCAAAGAAATATGTGAAAAATATCCTGCCCTGTTGTCTTGAAAAACAAAAGGCCTTTTTGTATGACTGTTCGCCTTAGTGACATCCTAGAGTTACATGTTGGCTATAATGCATAATGCATCCCAAGGTCACTGCTTGGGGGACTGAAAGCTTCAGTCCCTTAAAGGAGTTGAGACCGTGATGCTCTCAATGCCTACTCTTCTTCTTTCTCAAAGGGTCACTTTACTTGTAATCACAAATCGCTTCTAAATGGACACTAGATATTGTAATATGAGGGACTCTGGGTCATTTGAGAGTTGTTACCTTTTATATTTTCTCGTTCTGACACTGAAAGAGCAAATATTTATGCTAACATCATCACGGTATATTTTAAGTGTCAATTTCAATATTTTGCATTCTGATCTGCAAAATACATGTGAAACAGTGGAAACTTGTCAGTGTTTTAAAAAAAAGGACGATTTCGGAGAAATGGTACCAACCTATTTGCCATAATATGTACCTGTTTATTGCAATAGCTCATTTAATCACAAATCTTCTAGGGGAGCCTGTAGTACCTATAGCATACAAAAATCGGATTGGGTAGATTTAATTTGGCCAAAAGAGCATTGGGCACGTTTTGCCTAAATTTTGCTGTGTATTGCTAAACACCTCAATGTTATTAAAATGAATTGCCATGAGAAGATGACAAACATTGATTATTAATTACAAACAAGAGCTTATTCTTACCAAAAAAACTATTTTTGTAAAGCAATCAATTTATTTAAAAAATAAATTGATTTGCAAAGGGAAGAAGAAGACCAAAGCTAAATCCATCAGCAAACTTCTATTTGCCAGTTGGTGAATCAGAAATTGTTATATTTTAAGCCAGAATCACAATATGCTGAAAAAATTAAATTCAATTTGTCTAATACAGTGCTTCCCAAACTGGAGGCGGCAATTTTTTAATGTAACAAAACATCTGTGTTAGCGCATTATTATTTGCAGACAGCACATTTTCCAGTGAAATGGTCACTAAATTAGCACAGACATCCGGTTCATATATAAAACTATATTGCACACAAATGATAATGTGTGGAAATCGGGTATCAGTGAATATTTATTATTTTGTGCATTACCATGTAAAGTGTCTTGATTTGTTCCGATCCTATTAAAATCTTTGTTTCCATCACACTTCAGAATTACAAAAAAAGTGCTTCATTTTGCTTTCCTAACGTTAAAATGTGTACTGTTCATTTACAGTTATTTACATTTTTTTGTGTCTTAGAAAAAATGACATTCTCCAGCGTTCCTTTTACACTTCATGCACTCCAGCAGGATTGTTACATTATTCACCTTTTTTTTCTTTCTCTGACTGCGAAGTGAGAGGAGTTCCTAAACACCAGTCTCTGTGTTAAACAATAAGCAGCAGAAGCATAACCTGACATTTGACCTCTGTCTTTGAAGCGCACATACAGAATTTAAAGGCATCTTTATTTATTGCCTGGACTTTGGTGATCCACCAAAAATCGTCTCACGACCCACTAAGGAAACAGTGGTCTAGTACCACATAGTCTTTACTATTCACATAGTTGAAGTAAGTCCTGATTAACCTTTTACATATGGAAACAAGAAACCCCATCCCATGAAGAGCTTGATTTGGGAGGATTACAACCCGGGCCATTATTTCCCCATCAGTAAGAGGTTACCACATATGCACATTTCAACTCATATTGCCTAAAGGCCACCATGTCTGGTAATCTAAGCCACAAATCCCAAAAACATAAGGCTGATGTGTTATGTGGGGCTTTCTAAATTGTGCTTGTTTCTGTGCAATTTTTGGTGCTGTCTCATGAGTTTGCAAGAGGCAAACCATTAGCGTATGCTCTTTTTGTCTTAAATCTGGAAATCTACAAATACCCCAAAAAGATGTAGATCACATATCTAACCATGTTTATCCTTACAGTATTTTTCTTTTTCGAAGCATTACAGGAATCAAACAAGTAGTAACAACATTTATTGTAAAAAATTTACATGCATACAATATTAGAGTGAAAGCATGATCTCACTGGTCGCACATTCCATCTTTACTGCTGATAAAATGAATCAATCCATTTGTAGTTCAAGTAAACAACTCAAATAAAATGCTTACTTGTACTTGTGGTTTGTGTCATATCCTTTAGGAATTAGATCACAGTTGCAGACTACGGCAGTCCCAAATCTCAAATTATATTACTGGGCCGCAGTAGTACAACAATTGTCAGTTCTTTTACAAGAAAAGGACACAAGACTGAGGAGCTGTATCTTGTCTCTTTCGATATATGAGTTATTATTGGGTGAAAAAAGCTGGGAGGGTTTATTTCGGCAGATTGAGTATGGGTATTACAAAAAAGTTTGGTTTAAGGTACTGGAGGTCGCTTTTCGTATTGGGGCAAAAGTTTGGAAAAGAGTAGGCATCGGCAGATTTAATTTTTATACACCAATACATTGCAACCCTCTTCTACCTAAAATCTTCTGGGATTCATGGGCCTTACAGTCTGGGGAATTTCTTTACTTCAAACTCGGTAAATACATTTGAAGCTATACAACAGAATTTTAAGCTTGATTATAAAGATGTTTTTAAATTCCTACAGATTAGAGACTTTTTGAAGAAAAAGGAGGTGGACTGGTGGGGTTTGGCAAGGTAGAAATTGTGGAGCTGATCATTGGTAGTGGTACCCCAATTGGAACCATATACAGAGTTTTGAATAGCACAATGCAGGACGATATGGTTAAACATGCAAATGGATGGGAAGATAAGATAAATGCACAAACTAATGATCTGGCTATTTCTTTGGAACGTGCCCAGATTATTTAATCTCGACTAATTTACAGGCTCAACATTTTAAAACCTGTTTTAATTTGTATATAACCCCAGGGAAAATAGTAAAATGGGGAGGGA
The DNA here is from genome assembly GCA_963921515.1 of Calotriton arnoldi. Classification (NCBI taxonomy): domain Eukaryota; kingdom Metazoa; phylum Chordata; class Amphibia; order Caudata; family Salamandridae; genus Calotriton; species Calotriton arnoldi. The sequence goes on along the minus strand of CAWUFW010011237.1, from coordinate 577,961 downwards.
CAAAAGGAATAAGGTGCCCAAGATGCCGGGAACTTGGGGTGGATATAGTGCACATGCTGGCCGGATGCCAGAGCTAGCGGGCCTTAAAGCTGGAATTGCTGATTTTCTAGTAAATAAATTAGGGGTGCATATAGTCTTATTTTCCCAGCTAATGCTTTTAGGGGTCCATGATGACATAGTACCAATTAAAGCCCAATCTTATATGTTTGTTGCTATGGCGGTTTTTAGGTTATACTTGACAACAGCTTGACTTGATCCCACCCCTCCATTAGTTCACCAATGGCTAGCACAATTACTGACAATTTATCATTTGGAAAAAGCAAGAATGCCCAGAAAAAAATATTTAAAATGTGGGGCCCCCTAAGTGACTGGAAATTGTTAGGCACTCCCGGGGAATAACAGGGGAAAACACTATTATAGCAATTACGATTATCACAGGGAGGGTTCAGGGAATGAATTTGTATATTTATAGTTACTATATGCCTATTTATATGTTTAGATTCTTTGTATAACTGACATGAGTTTTTGCTCTCTGCTCGGTTGAGTTTTTTTTGTCCTTTTTCCTGCCTCGTTTGATGAACTTTACAGGATTATGTACTGCCAGTTGATTCATTTGATGTAAATTGTGGGAATTGTCTGCTTGTTGGGGGAGGGGCTATCATAAGAAGAAAAAAAAAATGAAGGTAAAGCAAATGATCTTGAAGGTGATTCTCTCTGACTTGTATACAGTGGTGATTTCTAAAATGGTGTGTGGTGTTGTGGCTTTTTTCAGTCTTTTCGAACACCGTTCAGAGAGTGCTAGGTTTTTTACACAGTTTTTGATGGGCACAGTATCACCGAAGAAGGTGGGAGGACGAACAAAGGGATTCAATCTGTTTCAGGATGTGAGGGAATCTAGAACTAGAGTTTCCATCTTAGAACTATAGAGTTTTAGGCTGTTTTGTCCCATTCAAGTTTTAATAGCTTTGAGACCATTCAAAGCATTCTCCAATTGGTTAATGGAGACTGTGACTCTCAGGGTTGGCATAAATGTTAGTCGAGGAGACAAAGGTGAACCCTACAGGATCCCACATGTCACTAGATTGATGGGGAAGCGAGCTCGCCTAGTCTGACTACTTGGGAATGGTCCTTGAGGAAGCATTTGAACCAGAGGAGGGAATAGTCCGAGGCATGGGCTGCAGATCGAAGGTGCTGCAAAAGGATTCTAGGGTCCTTCATTAACATGTTAAGAAGCAGCTACATGCTGAGAGATCCATTATCAGACATATGGAGGACGTCACCCCAGACATTCATCAGGGCAGTTTCAATACCATGCTTAGGTCGAAAGCCTAATTGGTGTGGACTAAGGATGTTGCTGGATTCAAGTTGGGTTTGGAGTTGGGAGGTGACAACTTTTTCCATTACTTTGGACATTCAGGAAAGACTTGCAATGGGATGATAGCTCTTGGGGTCTATTAAGTTGAGAGTGAGCTTTTCATGAGGGGGTTACCAAGAAGAGTTTCAATTTGGAAGTGATTTCTCCACAATGTAGTTGTTTGTTGGTGAGAGGTGTTGAAGGGAACATGATAAACAGCAGTTTCAGCTGTGGAGTATCACCTGGATATTTACTTAAAGATGCAATTAGGTAGTTATTGAGAAAATGAAAAGGCGGATGAGGATGGGCTATATCTTCAATTTGTGGAGGTTTCAAGGGGATGGTGACACCCAGCACACATTTAGCTGAGAAACCAAACATCAGTTGTATCAAAGCCTGAAGTGTTGGCACTATAGGCCATTGACATGAACTGCATCGTTTACTATTTCAGGCATATATGTTTGGGTATGTAAGCATATGCAGTATTTTCAAATGTTGGGATTAGTCACTCTGGAAGTTTTCACTAACGGAGAAGTGTATTAGACTGTGTGCTTGGGTTAGGGTTAATAACAGTTCATGAAGGCTGAATAAACACAGTATACGTTTTATACAGCTCTTTGCATCGAAACTGTTAATGTGTAAGTAACCGTTTAATGTAGGACATGTAACACCTGTAAAAGAATGAGATATAATAAGTGTTAACTTCTGGACCTTTGTGAAAAGTTCATACCACATACCATGAAGAAACCATTCTTAAGTTCCAGTCTGATTGCATTCCATACAGTTAAGGCTATTTGCTCTGAGAAGGTGTCCCGAAGGGATGTGTCAGGGAGCTGAGACTATCAAGACAAGATGTAGACTCTGGATTACAAAGGGGATGTAACCAGCCTATGGAGTTACCCAATATACTTCAAGGTATATTGCCGTTCAGTGTACTGCACAACCTGAAACCATGTTTCAGGTTGTGCAGGATTGGCAGTGTGCAATTTTATCCGTCAACCAACATAATTTGCAGTCACCTACCGGTTGCGGTCTCCTAAGAGGATTACACTCATGTCTGAACCTAAACCAGAGATCTGGTTCACTAAATCGTTCAAAAAATCAGGATAACAAGCCAAAAGATTAAAAACAAGACTTAGCTCTAATTGGGTACTTCACAGAAGTAACCAAATCCTGTCAGTGATTCAAAGAATAATCGGAAGGCTAGAATGAACAATAACAAACATGTTTGAAATAAAATATAGTGAGGCTGAATGGATGGCAAGGATAAATGTATGTAAGGAAATGTCTGACTTTTTAATGTCAATATTGGATGGATCATCTTAAATCAAATTACACAGGGGTACATAAAGGACTACTGGCATAAGTTGCCTTGTATAAAGTAAATAAATGACTTGAAAGTTTTAAAACATCTGCCTTTGGATTTGTGTGAAGATTCTGTAAGCCCGTTGGTGGCACTCCCACGGTGGGAATCCATAGAAGTGGTTGTAGGGACAGACTGCTTCTTTTTCGACGGGCTTGAGGAGCCCGTCGGGGCATCGGTCGGACCGTAATTCCTCCTTCCTAAAAGTATCCTTGGCATGCCTTAGTAGCTTGGTCTCAAACACCATAAAATGTGCATAAAGTGTGCTTAACAAAATCAGCCAAACAAAAATAAAGTTAAAAAATAAAGAACTGAGAGCCTCATGTATCAGAGTTTTACCAATTCTATGTCTATGGGGAAATGTGTTGATAATTAAGGACCTTAAAGCTATAATAGAGATTGATATAAAAAGCTAAAAATAAAGTATGTTAACATGTTGCAAAAATACAGAAATCCACCTGTTTTGTCGAAACAATAAGAAATATTTATATAGTGGTAATTTAAATCTAGAGAAAAATATTATGGTTCTTTCATAGAAGTCTGAGCATGACAGAGGGATCTAGATAGCCTACCTCTGACTTGAATTGGTTGGTTGAATATTGGACTTTTTGTTTTGGCAAAGTAATTCCTTTCAGACGAAGTCCACTCTTGGCAATTTAATTTGAAGCAGCGAGTTGACACAGCAGGGTATATGCAGCGAGTCAAGCTGGAAGGTATTTATTCTTAATTCCATGGCTCACTGAAAACGTTTCCGATATGAAAACGTTTGGAGAGAGATGCATACCTCTTTGTATTCAGTGAAGTCACACATTTGTAGAAAGGATGCTCTTGGGCCACATTGACCAAAGAAAGCAAAGATGATTGTTTTTCCTACAAAAAGTCAAAAGATGTTCAGAAAAATGTCCAAATACTGACACAATGTGAATATTAATGCCAAATTAGTTTTTCCATTTGGTTCATTTTATGATTTCCTCTGGAGTTAATCCAATGAGCATAGTTCACATAAGAAAATATGCGAGAAAAATATACAATTGGCTCCCCACAACTTGTAACCAGTCTAAGAATGTCTTCCAGGAACCCTGCCATTTAAATAAAGTTTTCTAGAGATGATGATGATGATGAGCGGGATTTATAAAGCGGGCAGATGCTCCTAAGAGTGTCCCGGTGCTAGTCCATCAGCAATTCAGTAAGTACTGGGTGAAAAGCGATGTTTTTAACTTCTTTTTGGAAGTCTGCTCTGAGCTCTCCTGCTAAAGGTCAAAGGGAAGTTTATTCCACTCTAAAGAACAATGGAAGGAGAAAGACTGCCCTCCGGTTCTAGTCCAAGACATTCTAGGGACCTTTGCTAAGGCCCTATTCAAGGACTGGAGGTTCCTAGCAGGGCTGTAGAAATGGATTCTGCTGGACAAGTAGCTTGGGTCAATCTGATATAGAGCACGAAAAATCGGCACCCAAGTCTTAAAAAAAATTAGTTTCTTGGCAGGGAGCCAGTGCACAGTATGGAGGTACTTAGAGACCCCGATTCTCTGAGGAATGGATCAATCAACCAATCAGGGGTTTGTATTGCGCACTACTCACCCGTTGGGGTCTCAAGGTGCGGGGGTGGGTTGTGCAACTCCATTGGGGTCATTCGAAGAGCCAGGTCTTGAGGTCTTTCCTGAATTAGTGCAGTATCGGGCTTCGTCGGAGGTGAAGGGGGAGATCGTTCCAGGTCTTGGCTGCGAGGTAGGAGAACAACCTTCCACCTGCTCTGTTCCTGTAGAAGCGTGGGACGGTGGCAAGGGCGAGGTCGGCTGAGCGGAGGTTCCTCTTGGGGGTATATAAGGAGAGGCGGTTGCTGAGGTATTGGGGTCCGATGTTGTTGAGGGTCTTATAGGCGTGCGTGAGCAGCTTGAAAGTTATTCTTCTTTCAACAGGGAGCCAGTGGAAGAAGGTTAAGTAATAGTCGTGCCGCAGAATTCTGGACCTCCTGCAGTCTTTGGATGACATAGTCCGACATCCCAAGATACAGAGCATTGGTGTAGTCCAACAGAGAGGTACTGAGGGCCTGACTAACAGTTTTCCTGGTTGGAAAAGACAAGCAGAACAGGAACTTTTTCAGTGCTCGGAAAAGCACAAAACATATTCCAACCACCGATCTAATCGGTCCCTGGAAAGATAACAGATTGTTAAACTTAACTCCAAGGTTTTTCAAGGCAACACGTTTCCCTCTGTAACAGTATCCTTCCACTCCAGGCACCCCTGACTCAGGAAATAGGCACCACAATGATACGCGTTCTGGAGATTTCCTTCAGAACTGCAGTGTTAGAATCTCAAACCCATGGTGCAGGGACTCAATTCAGTGCACATGCTGAGTTAGAGAAGCCCAAAGGACAGCAGTCCTAACACAAATCTTTTGTTTGTGCTGGCAGTACTTTCAGGTCACTTATCAGCAGCATCATTAAACAAATTCAGGGACTCGGTGTTAATCAAAACAATGTATTGGTCTTGCAGACAACACACTCAAACATTGCACCAAAAAAAGTGACTTGTAGTTTTAAAAGTTTATTTTAAAATTCTGGATTTTGTGCAAATTAAATGAACAGTAATGACACAGAATGAGAATAAAATTGCAGTTAATATTTTTACTATTAATTAGAATATTAGAAACATTTCAAGCATGTTTGCAAATTAGATAGCATCCTAAACCTAATGCTATTTCTAAACCCTTTACTAATTTAGTAGGTAAACAAATTAGAAAGCATCCCTGCCTATGGAGCATTTCGAATGGATGGCACAGCATACCTTAGTTTTGTAACAGCGTCTGGCTTTTTGACATCAGACTTCTGCCATGAAAGAAAATACTTGTGCTTTAGCCAAGGACAGGTGTCCCAGCACAGCTGCTCCTGGCTTCTGCAATTAGCTCCCCAGATGTATCTCTCGTATTGAGAGTGGAGTATGGGTCAAGAATCAGCAAATCAGCTTGACCTCTGGCGATGATCTCTCTGGGTAAGACCTCTCCTAATCAGTGGTCACAAACCCAGGCTGTTTATAGGAATTTGGCCATTTATTAGATCTAATGGATTCAAAACAAATCCGAGTTTGAGACATTGTTATCTTCTTAGTCTAAACTATCGCACTATAATATATGCAAGCTTAACTCCACATATTTACATAAAAAGACAGTCATATTAGCCTTGAAACCTCCCATACAGAGCTGCCATGATGACCAGTGCGTAAGCATGTGCGTAATCAAGTACAATGTCATTCTACAAACAAGAGTTCCATTGAGAAGATAAAAACAGAAGCAAAAAATGTCTGCCGGCATTGGAGGTATACGTGTTTCTCTAGAGTTTGCACTGAGACGGAATCTTACACTTTCAAATACAAATACTAATAGGATTGAAAGCAAAGCAAACATAGAAAATAAGCGATTCTAGATAGGAGCTATCGTAGAGTTCACAACAACACCAGATTGCAGGCTGTATACAGATGACCAATTATATCAAATTCTTGGGTATCTTATTTAAAACCTGTAGTCCATATCTTTGGGATAAGACCTTTTAGACCGTATTAAAGTGGAAAGTCACAACAGCTCTCCTTGTATTTCCTCTAGTAGGGTTGTATGTCAAAAATTGACTGCAGAAATATTATGCTACACAAATATTGCTGTAGAAAAACCGACAACCAAAATATCAAGGAAATGTAGGTATATATTGATAAGTAAAGGTTTAGTATTCTTTAATCATCTGTGTACTTCGAAGGTATATTTCATTAAGGTACATATATGTGGAGTTAAGTATAGTATACCTATACCTAACTCTATATACATACCATGTTGATATTTTGGCCATCGTGCTATGTTTTTTGTGTAGTATGATAGTTAGTACTCAATATGATGGTACTATACCAGCTAGAAACTAGGGCATCTCTTTTTTCAAATTGTCCTTCCCTTACTTGAGGAACAGAGGACTTTGCATTGGGTCTTAAACGGAACATGCTTGCATGTCATTGGTTGGTACCACTAAATCAACAGTGACTGTCCCTAGTGGGTCCACACTGTATTCCCAGTAATGCATTGTTAACCAAGTGCTATCAAATTAGCCTTATTGTTCTAGAGAACTCAGAAAGTACTCTACAGGAGCTGTAAACACTTACATGATAACATACACAGTCTCCATGGAAACTAAAGCCATTCTTCATCCCCACATACAGCATCATTACTCAACACACATACAGCTAGATGCGGTGATTGTTTACCCTTCAGACCAACTTTCAATGGGCTAGTTATAGGTATTTGAGGACTGTAGTATCAGCCTGGTGCAGCTGGTACAGTCAGACAGTTCCATTTTAACAGAGGCTACGCTGGGAGACACAGGCAATGCCATTTGAAACAGAGAACATGTGTCTAAGGATACTCAGCAAAGGCTCAGACCACAGCACAGGTATACAAAAAATGCAGTATTCCAGAAAATGAAAAATGATTGAACACTTGAAGATGTACTTAGTTGTAACTGCTGTTCAGGAATGCTTGCAAAGAATGTTAGGACTTTTTGGTTCAAGGCAATGTCTGACACTCCTTTGGAGACAACAGCAAGAACTTTTTGCTGCTGCATAGATTGTGCTAGATGGTCATACTATTGTGTGACCTCTCAAAAAATGCACATGGATAATCTACGCTATAAAATCAACTCTGGTGCAGAGACCGATCCCATGTACTACCTACCTATCACAAAAGCGCATATTTTTGATTGGCTGGTTCTCTATAATAGGCTGTGTGGTTAGTAATGTTTTACTAAACAATATTAAGGATGTGCAAATTAATAGGTATTTTGACACTATAATGTGCATAACAGAGATTGTTTATTTTTCCTCTAGGGGAAAAACAAATTGACCACTGTTCCACATGCGATTTTTCTGCTGTCCTCTGGATCCCTACTGAGAAATTCTCCCTGTCTGGAAGTGAGATTAGACATTAACCCTGTTGGGCAGTGTGCATCTTTTAAATATAAATACTAAAGACCCTACGTAAGGTGCCTGGCCATGAGAGGGAACATTTAAATGTGGCTATTCAGTCGCATAGTACGATCACATAGTTAGACAATACCCTGCATATGCACACCAGACAGAGAGGTGTCTGCATTCGACGTGCTACAAATGTGTTGATTCATGTATTTATAAAAAAATGGTTCACTTCTACTAGACTAGAGTGACTGTGTTCTTTTACTGCATGTCTGAAATATTTCAACATTTTCTATTTTGTCCTTTTGCTTCTTCTTTCATAGATAAAAGAAAAAGTATGCATTCATTCTTAAGCAACTCCTACGGATGGAGTTAGCCCACATTAATTTCTGCTGCTTAGTTAAGCAAGTAGCTTCTAACCATCTTAGGACGAAGGGTGTGGTAGGGCCAAGGATTTAGCAGGGAAACATACTGGTTTTGGAGAGAAAAGACCCTGAATAAAATTGTTCAAGGAATACAAGTTTGCAACTAAGGGCTCTGTCTAGGATCACTCCACTGGCTTCCGAGTGTAATCTTGGATTGTTGCCCTTCTAGTCTGAGCACTTGCTAGTTGTATTTTGAAACAGATTCTACGAAATAGTGCCATATTGATGGATTGCAGGTGGTCTCTAGTGCATAATGATATGGTTTATTATCTATGAAGTAGCATGCTATACATTCGCTAGAAGAGCTTCAGCGCCTCGGCCGGTGTATGAAGCACTATAGAAATGTAATTAAAATAAAGTATCAAATCTGGTATGATGGCCTGTGTGAAAAAGTAGCCTTCATAATTAGAAGGAAGGACAACTAGCTGCAGTAGGACAAAATCATACCCAGAAAGAAAAAACAAGAAAACAAATGTTTAACAAAGACGCAAACTTAATGTCAAGTGTGTATGTCACTTAGTATACACTGAAAATAAACATGTTTGATTACTGTTTTTGAATTCGAAAATGAGGGAGACCACTGGGAAAGAAAATGCTTTGTGTACCAAATGCTGACATAAAGGTAGCAAAAAACCTATGTAGGAGTCATAGGGGCCTGATGGAGGTGCTGCCCACCAAATTTTATGGAGGACATTTTAAGCATTGACAGAAACTGCAGTTTCCTCCCATGGCGAGGAGGATATTGAGCACGATTCAATGAACCTTACCGCTAGATTTTTTCTTGTGGTGATGGGTATAGAAAAACAGCTACATATCCACTCATCCAAGGTAGGTGGGCGTACCTATAGCCAAACCTCTGACGGCCCATAGTCAAACTATGGTCTTCTCACATTTAAATTGGGCAGGCGGACCATAGTCTTGGTGGAGAGAGAACTCTGTAGTCATTGCAATGGAGTTCCTTCTCTGCCAAGATATAAATCTAGTCTGTCATGCAGTGTTACACCCCACAGTTACTTATTTTTTTGTTATTTGTATCCTGCTGAAGCCCTCCTGAGTCAGCAGAGTCTTTAGTGTTTACGGACTTTGAAATGTCTGCTTAGCACTTCTGGATTTAGAGAGCTGGAGGGAGTGTGGGGGGAGTTTTGAGGGATATGGTAAAGAATGTTGGGTTGGGCTGTTTAAAGAGTTCTACCAAGTTTTTACCAAATGTTAAGTATCAGGAACAAGGTAACACCAACTACTTGCATAGGAACTAGAGACATGTGAGATCTCTAAGAGTGTGTGAAAGTTTTAGCGCATTTCATATGGGAATGGCAGGAAGGATTCTGGGGACAGATCACAAAGGCATTAATGGCTACATGAAATAGTGCTACAGGAGTACCACTGCACATACTCATAAATGCCTTTGTGAATTAGTCCCAACATGTCCAACTCCCTTTTAGTAAAGTTATAAACAGAGCACAGTCTTATCTATATTTATTACCCACACATATTGCAGGGCATACACTGGACCTCATCTTTTCTAATGACCCCAACCTGAGAGTAGAGGTCCCCCTACCACTCACATGGTCGGACCACTTTTTACTGACCTTAAGCTTCAAGCTGATTCACCGCGGTTCCAGACGGCAGCAAGCCCCTGAGAAAAAGAGAAACTGGCGCAATGTCACTAGAGATAGCATGACACCTGCACTCTTAAGCTCCCGCTCAAGTTATCAGGGAACCCAGACGAGGATGCAGTGAGTTTCAACAGCTGGGTAGTTAAGGCTCTAGACATGGTTGCCCCCTCCAGATTAGTTACCTCTACCAGGAAGCGAACATCAGCCCCATGGAACTCCTCCGAGCAGAGAAAAGTCTTTGCAAAAAATTAGAGCGCACCTGGAGACAATGTTACGACCACGAAGCCAAGCTTGCATACAGAAAAGCCCTAAAAAAACTTCCACAAGCTTAAACGCGTTGAGTTTTAACGGGGTAACCCACGTTAAACTACCAGACCTGGGTCAGTATTACAGTACAATATAATGGTGGTCGTGGTAGCAACTTTCTTTTACAGAAGAAAAATAGCAAAACATTCACCACTCCTGCTTATGTATGATGCTCAAATCAGATTTTTAATCCTAAAAATGAAAGGCATCAAATGCAATATAACGTCAAAGCATTTCTTAGAGGCAACACAGTTGTAAATACCACCACCTCACTTACACGCTTTTTTGATTACTCGTAGGTGCTCTTCCCAGCCCTGTCCTGACGAAGACCCCAACGTGAGGATTAACTCACCCTCAAACTTAGGGGTCGAAACGTTGACAACTGACAACCTAACCACAAGCTCAAAGGATTGATTATTACGAATAACATGTACATTTGAGCTATGTTTACATTCAGGAACATTTGACCTATGTTAGGCTGGAAAGGTCTAACCTCATGTAGATATGATGTATATATGTCACTATACCTTTACCCTGTCCTTTACCCACAGATTCACCACCATTTACCCTACCCCTTCTTCTTCTTCCTTCACACCAAGAGCACTGTAAATATTTATCGCACTGCTACGTATTTTGAGCAACTGTGTTGCCTCTAAGAAATGCTTTGACGTTATATTGCATTTGATGCCTTTCATTTTTAGGATTAAAAATCTGATTTGAGCATCATACATAAGCAGGAGTGGTGAATGTTTTGCTATTTTTCTTCTGTAAAAGAAAGTTGCTACCACGACCACCATTATATTGTACTACAAGCTTAAACGCAGCACCATGAAGGATTACTTCGCCAACAAGATCAAACTAGCGGAAAATTAGTCGAAAACACTTTTTAAAATTGTTTAAGACTTTGCTAATCCTGCTGCTCTTGTTAGTACAGTACGGCCTACCGCCGCCCTCTGTGCTGGGTTATCGGATTTTTTCCAGGACAAAATCCAATGTATCTATGACACCTTCCCTTCCCACCTGACTCCGACCGAGCATGATGCCTATTCGGATAACTCCGAGGTGCTGACCGAATTTCTTCCTTTTTCTCTCAATGACTCCTTAAAACATCTATTAGCTTGTAAATCTGGCTCACCAGGTGATCCCTGCCCAGATTTTTCAACTCCTGGCCACCTGCCTTAATACCCCTCTGAATCAGCTCTGGAATGCCTCCCTAAGTTCAGGCATCTTCCCTGCAGTATGGAAACAGGCTTTCCTACTGCCAATCCTTAAGGAACCGGACGATGATCCCGCAGAACTTCCGCAAAAACTTCCGACCTAGCTCTCTTCTGCCGGCTCATGCAAAAATTCTTGAGAAACTAGTCCAGAGTCAACTGTCAGAATTTCTGGAATCACAAAATCGATTCCACGACTCCCAATCCAGCTTTAGAGCAGGCTATAGCATGGAAACCGCCCTCCTAGAAGTGTCAGAGAGTGTTCGCGAGACTCTCGACTAGGGCAACGCAGCCATGTTTGTGCTACTGGACCTGTACGCGGCCTTCGACACAGTGTCCCACTCGATTGTTTTGGAGCAATTAAAGTGCCTGGGCATTCAGGGCACGGTTTTGTCCTGGATCCGGTCCTTTCTGAAGAACTGGACACAGCAAGTCTTCCTCCGGCCCTACACGTCTTCACAGAAATCCTTGTTATGCGGGGTCCCTCAGGGCTCCGCACTGAGTCCCCTCCTCTTCAACACCTACCTCCTGCCACTTGCCGCACTGGTTGAATCCTGCGGAGTAAAGGTGATCTCCTATGCGGATGACACCCAATTGCTGTTCTCTTTCAAAGATCAATCAGAGGCTGCATTTGCCAAGTTTAGAAGGTGTCTGAGTAACATCTCGGCTTGGATGACTCATAACTGTCTCATGCTATACTCGGATAAAACCAAGGTGCTCTTCTTTAACCAGCAGGCCCCCCTCCCGCTGCACTCTGGTGGCCTCAAGAACTGAACCCCCTTCCTGAGCCAGTGGACTTGGTGAGAAACTTGGGGTTCAGATTCGACAATGAGCTCGGTAAATCTCAGATTAGGCAAGTCTCCTCCTCCTGTTTTGGGAAGCTTCGAACTCTGAGGAAATTCCTCCACTTCCTCCCTTTTGACTGCAGAAGGGCGGTAATCCACGCCCTCATCACCCGGACTACCCCAACGGCCTCTATTTGGGACTCCCCGCGTATCTGACCCGCAGACTCCAAATGATCCAGAACGCGGCAGCCAGATTGATATGCAAGGTACCTTATCGCCATTCTATCTCCCCCCACTTGAGAGACCTCCATTGGCTGCCCGTCATCATGCGCATAGAATTCAAGGCACTCCCCCTGGCGCACAGAGCCACCAGGGGCCTAGACCCGGCTTACCTGAGAGCCAGACTTCAACATTACCATCATGACAGGGCCCCGAGATCCAACCATCTGCGGCTCCTCACCACTCCTCGCTTTCATAAGGCGAGGACAGGAGGCAGAGCTTTCGCTGTCGGGATCGCAAAACTATGGAATGCCTTGCCACTCTCCCTCCACCTGACTGAATCAGAACCTGCTTCTCATCGAGCTCTAAAAACCGGGTTCTTCAACTGCCCCTAAAACTACTCACTGTGCTCCCGTACCAGTTGTCCGCCTTAGCGCCGGGACACCTCTGTTGGGGGTAGCCGTGCGCTCCACAAATGTCCAAATAATTAAATAAAATCTATTTGACTAATTAATCATGAATAGTCACTGAATTTTCCATTTTCGATTTCAGGGTCAATATATGAAGGCATTTAAAAGTATGTGAAGTGCTACTACAAAAGTACTAACTCAAGTGGTCATGACTGCCTTTGTGAATTGACCTGTCTGTCTTTCAGGTTCTGTGGTATTGTGCCACACTTATATTTATGGTATTGTTTAAGAGCTTGAAGGCGATCATGAACTTTGAGAGGATTATAGGAGTATGCTTCTAGGCACTGAGATGATTGTGGCACCCGTCTTTGTTTTAGGGATGACTGCAGCTATGCTGTGTAGAATTCTGTGCTATTGGCCATTCAGTTTCTTTCGTAGAATAAATGGGATTTTGCAGCACTCATGTTTTCCTACAACTATCAAGTGGTGTAGGGTGGCAAACAACATTTCAGTCAATAGATGCTCAATGACTCTTCGAAGTTAGTGTACCTGTTGGAGGATTTTATGTTATTGATTATGTTGGGGCCACATTTAATGCCAAGTGAATCATCAGCTCTCCGAGCTTTGTCAGTTTTGGTGATATGGTGTAGTTCTGTTTTGAGATTCGCAGGCTCAGGAGTAGAATGTGTGTCACCGGCAGCGGCAATCCAGTCCCTTTTGTACTGAGCAGTTTTGTAGTGTCTAAGGTAGATGATGAAAAAGGTTGGTGAGAGTGTACATTCTTAGGGCATGACAAAAGTAACATGGTCTCATTGGATATGGTGCCTTCGCAAACAATAAACGATGAATGTTTGTTTAGTTTGGCATGTTGTCGACCGAAAAGTAGACATGCTTGGCAATCTTTTAGCTAGCACTGTGTGATTGATTCCGTTTCAAATCAAAAAAATCCTAGAAGAAAACAATGGCATGTTTTCCAATTTCGAATACTGAGACAGGCTGCTAATGGAGTAAGTAAGAGACTTATCTGTGATTCTAGCTGGGTGGTAACTTGGTGCCAGGGCCCAAAAGACAGGTTTAATCATGGCATGGGTGAAGTTGCAGAATGGTTCCTTTCAAACCAGAGCAACGTGTTCGGTATGGGAATGTAGTTTGATAGGACTGTTGAGTCCAGAGTAGTTTATATTATGAGAGGAGTAATCCATAAATGTATAGTTGATGGAAACAGAGTTTATGCTAACCGATGTGTTGAGAAGTGAGCGATGAGAGATTATATTGTATGAGTGCATTACCCTAATAGCTTGGTTTGCCATTATGTGAAGTTTAGGTTCTTCAATATTTACTTGGTTTGGCGGGCATTATTGGTGTTAATGGAATGATATATGGTTGCAAGCTTAGCTTGCTACCTTGTGTGTTTGGATGTAGTAGGACATTTGTGTGGTAGGATTCAGGATTCGGTTAGTCTCTTATCTCTATTACTTATAGAAAAACGTTTAAATCTCATACAACACAGGTTGGTGGAAGCAGAGTATTCTTATTGGTATGACAGTTTTGTCAAATCTACCCATGCTGTTGCAAAGTGTTTATGGCTCTTGAGTATATCTGTCTTGTTTGTTGATTTTGTGACTTTTCAAAGGGTGAAAAAGATCATGAATTCTGGCATTGTGTATTAATGAACTAGAATGTGTGGCACTGTTTAAAGTGTGAAAGAGTTAATGATTTCTGGGAGTATGTAGGATTGTTGGTAGGCTAGGGTGCCTGAGTCTATGGGTTTGGGGAGGGAGGTGCGATGTTTGAGAAAAATATGCTCAGATTATCTTGATGTGTTCACTTGTTTGCCCTACCGCACAATGAAGGAAATGAGAGGCGAGTTGGATTTATATACATCTGTCCCAACTATATACACATGCACATTAAAGAGAAACCGGTATCTCATTAAATGTGTTACAGGCTGTGTTAATAGGAGGGATTACAGATTATTGCAGAACAGTACACATGGCGACTTTCCCTAGGTAAGTAAAGCCCCCCTCATATAAAGTGGCATGGTTTACCAAAGGGATTTCGATCTAGCACTGGGAAAGTACTCATATGGCTACCGTGAGTCATACATTAATGAGTGAGGACTGACGCGTGTCCAACTACTGTTATGTCCCCTTCCCTATTGTATCTTCTCTGTAAATGCCTAATTATAGAAAAATTATTCATGAGGGCATCCACAATTGCAACTTTTGGGCACATATCAATATGATTCAGGATATATAGCATGAAGCACCGTCTACTGCACATTATAACAATCTTGTCACAGAGGAATTCCATGACCACATAGGCATGACATTTCTGGGCATTTTAATGACATTTGTCACTGTAGATGCCTCCTGCAGTCGCAAACTAATTTATTTCTGAATAACGTCATTTTAATTCTGAAGGATACTTGTTTGCAGCTGTGTATGATGTCACCCGAGGTGAAAAACATCCTTGTTATTCACTTTTTACCCATATATAATTTTATGTTATGTATGGCCCCCAAAATGATCTGGCCCTGCTTCCGGTTGTTATGCAGGAGCAGAGGCGTAATGGGAGCCATACATAACATGGCTTCTCCTCCCAGTCCCAAATGAAAAATAAAAAACATGGCCTCCTGACACCCAGCTCCACAACTCTCTGTGCCTGTCCTCTGTGTTTCATCAGCACAGTGGGCCAGAGCTACACTGACATGCTTCCAGAGAGCCCTGTCAGAGCATCCTGGAAATTCTTTCTGAAAAAGCAACAGTAGGGGGCCACTTTTGTCACTCACTGTTGCTACATCATAGGAGTGAATGACCAGATTTAGAAACTGATGTTTACACTGGTGACTCTTAGTGAGAATCATACATAACAATCAATCAATTAATTAGTAGCACAGTGTGAGCACTTAGGAAAGTAATCAAGGCATAATATGAATGCTTGCAGCCTGCCCTTTGCTGAAGCTGTGGACTCCAAGCTCTTTCCATCGTGGGGGGGGGGTGGGGCGGCTCTGTTTAAAAAGGATGAAATACCTGAATGCTGCATTGATCCCGTAAAACAGTATTCTTCTGTGAAGTATTCAGTTTCAGTATTCAGTATTCTTCTGTGAAGTGTGTATAGAATAATGGCCTATGATTTAGCTGAACTGCTGCAGCAGTTGCTGTCCTTTTAGGTTAACACAGAATTACCTCATTTCCTTGTTCCACCTGAGCTTTAACACATTGCAGATCAATTAACCCTGTTCTAGGTCCCGCTGGGCTCAATTATTGCAAGTCAAGAGGCTGGTAGGAAGACTGCATCATCTTTACAGATAACCACCTCTTAATAATGGATTCTGTTTGTGCAATGGTACCACAACCAAGTATTGTATTATAATTAAGATATATATTAATGTGTTGTTTTCCGGTGCCAAAAGAAGATCCAAATATGTAATTGCTTTAGGAGCATAAACATCAGGCAGAGATAATTATAAGCTGCTCACAATAATGGCATTTTGGCATATTACCAATAAAACATGATTTACTTTTTCATAATCCCCATATCCAAAGGCACGTAGTGCGTTTCACTAGTGTGTTATATTGACCACTTGAGTGCTGTACTTAGGCCGTCCTAGGAACAGAAAACACCTTCACAATCCAGTTCATCTCAGTGATGTGGTTGAATTGATGCTGATTGAATGTAACAATGTAAGAGAACATTATCTCTATACATACCATTTGAAAGGCAAGCTTTTAATATAGCAATTTCTGAGAAGACCACATTCCCTTAAACACTGGTACAAACCTGTTGATTCTTCAGGATATAAAAAATTATCAGAAATATATTACCCTGCAGGAAAATAAATCCTATAAATAAGCATGGCAAGTTGTGAAATAATCCTCCTTGGACCGAGTTGCGGTCAGAATGTGTTTTTTGAAGCTATTCTAAGTTCAAAAGATTTTATTAAGTTTCAGAGTAATATGACATTATAAAAAATAGTAGAAATGATACAATTTACATAAGAGAATAAATAGTTTTCAATATAGTCAATTAAATGTTCATTAGCACTAATGAATAATTACATTCAAAAGGATTCTGCAAATAAAATAAATAACCAAAGAGCTACTATAAAAGCAATTATATGATAAATTGAGATTAGAGAAATCTATCCTAATATATTTCTAAATTTATCACATATATTTCAAAATGTAAATAATTACTGGTTTCCAAAAAATGTTTTATTAAATCAGACATTGTATAGGTTAAAGCATGAGATTTACACATAATCAATCTGTAAGATAAAGTATCAAATATAGGTAGCATTTTAGTAATAACATGCCAAACTTCAGACCAGAAGTTTGAAATAACTGAACAATAAAATAGAACACATTTTCATCAACCAGATTACATGGCATAATATAAACATATTTGCTTGATATAATGCAACAGGAAGTCAACCAGAAATGTTAGCTAACCAGATTGCATCCAAATTTCTAAATAATTGTTTATTTCAGAAATTACTGATAATAAATACTGTTGCATTTTGTGTCTTGTTCAGGTTTTTGTTGGTTTTTCATTGCATTACATAAAATATCATATTTCTAGTAGTCTGAAGAGTAACAAAAGAATACACTATAATTCTGAAAACATTTAAAATACATCACATTCACAAATATCATATAAATAAATTATTCCAATTTCCATCCAAGATCCAATCAAAATAAATTTGGAGGCAGAAATAGGAAGATGAAATAAAGATTTAACAACTAAAAGCATTGGTTAAGTCAATCTGATCATTGTTGATGTTTTCAATACTTTATTAGAGTTAGACATAGACAGTAGTTCTGGCAATGGGAAAAGATGTGCCAAATTATGTTCAATTAAAATCCATTTAGGATAAAGTAAAGGATTAATCGGTTAAAACAATAAAGAATCTGTTTTTATTATAAAAGCCTTGCAATATTTATAGAAATCAGGAAAACAAAGATAACCATTGATTTTATCAATTTTGAGTTTTGCATAACTTATTCTTGGGGATTTTGTTATTCCAAATACATGTAGAGTTTATTCTATCTAAATTCTATCTATTTGAGGAACAATGACCATTTTGATAGATTAAATTTCCCCTCAGCAGGTCATATGCAGTGTAGACCATTTATTGATTTTATCAGTAATATTTTTTATTAAGTGATCATAATTCAAGATAATCATTTTTTGATAGAATTTGAAAACATACCAAGATAGTTAATTTTCAGTTTTTGCTATACAATATCTGTATTGTTTGAATTAGCAGGAGTACAATGAACATTTAGAGGAGAAAACTCAGTCTTGCTAATATTTAATGTATACCCAGAAACTATTGCAAATTAATGTATAATATTTAGAACCGTATGAATGGTGGTAACTGAGTTACTAATAAATATGTAAACATCTCTCAGCATATGCAACTGATTTAAGAATAATATTTTTTATTACATAGCCTTCATTTTCATCTGACTTTCTAATAAGAAAAAGAAAAGGTTATACAGCTAATAGAAAGAGAAGAGGAGATAATGGGCATCTTTTGCTAGCTCCCCTTAGTAGTCTAAAGGAAATAGATGAATGGCCATTAATAAAGAGATTTGCAGAGGGATGAAAATAAAGAGCGAAAACCATTTTAATAAAGGCTTCACTGAAATTAAAAGCTGACAGTATTTGAAATAAAATTGTCAATGAACTATATCAAACGTCTTGGTGGCATCTAGCGCTACAAAGCCTGAAAAGAGAGGTAAGGAGGGAATAGCTTCTATTATATGTAATATAAGTCTGGTATTTTTAACAGAGTATCTACCATTCATAAAACCTGTTTGGTCTATATGAATAATAATATTCAAAACATTTGATATTCTAGTGGCTACAAATGTTACTTAGATTTTACAATTTTGATTTATTAGTGAAAGGAGACTATAGTTTTACACTATAGTATGGTATTTATCAGGTTTAGAAAGGACAGTTGTCAACACTTCTGCAAAAGACCCTGACACAATACTAGTATTACTAAATTCAGTGAATAATTGAAATAAATTTGGTGGAAGTAGAGTACAACAGTTTTTGTAAAATTCAGCAGGGATACCATCAGGACTAGGAGACTTTTTTCATTTCAGGGAGTTAATGGCAGTATTAATTTCATCAATAGTGAATCAAGGTTAGATTTATCAGATTGAGAAATGAGAGGGAGGTTGCAAGAGGACAAAAAACAATCTATAATATTAGTACTAACTACTTCTGGTTAACTATAGCAAGGAATACAATTCTAGTAATTCATTAATAATTTCTGTAGTAGATAACACTAGTATACCATCCTTCACACGAATAGCATGAATTTGGTTTCTACCTTTATTGATAAAAAAAAAAAAATTAGCTAATAATTTCCCAGATCTGTTTGCATTTAAATAAAAACATTCTTTCATTTGATAATTGCAATCTAGCTCTTGTGCTAATTAATACATTGTATTTATAACTACGTTTTTGTAACTTAAGCTTATAGATATTATTATTAGAGAAAATAAACATATTTTCAAACTTGGCAATGTCTTTTTCTAAATCCGATATTTTAGAGTGATTTTTTTTGTTTTCATGAGCCATCATTGATATTGTTATACCTCTAATACATGTTTTTAAATCATCCCAATGTATAATATTAGATGGATCAACATTGAACGAAAAAAAAACAATGGCAGACATCTTTTAAAGTTTATCTTCTCTCGGAGCAATAGCAACATTCATGCACCATCTAGATTTAGAAATAGAAAAATAATCTAGGGTCAGATACATAAAAACAGTAGCACAGAAACAGTACCATGGTCTGAAATATAAATATTTCTGATTTCAGGGTTGGAAATTAAATGGCACACATTTCTTGATGATGATAGATAATTAATTTGAGAATAAGAGTTAGAGAAAAAGGCTGGAAAATGAAGTTTCTAAATATCAGCAAGTTTGGAATTCTTACGAAATGCATTAAAGCACTGAAAAGATTTTGGGGGTCTAAATTTGGGAGAGGATACTTTATCAAGAAGGGGATCACATGTTAAATTAAAATCACCACCTACAATAAGAGGAACATTTCCTAGTTTTATAATCTTTGTAGTGATATGCTTCCGTTATGTTGGGTCATAAGCATTAGGATCATAAATATTAATCACATGTAAAACAAAAGTATCAAGTTTGACCTTAGCATATACAAATCTACCATCTGCATCCTCGTGTTTATTATTTGAAGGTGCAGCTGTTTAGAAAATAAAATTACAACTCCATTCTTCTTACCAGATAATGGAGAAGATATAATACTCCCAGCCCAATTTTTTATTCATACAGCATAGGGTCTTATCATCTATCTGAGTCTCTATAATTAAACAAATATCAGCCTTTTGTCTAGCTAAGTAATCAAATATTTTCTTTCATTTGACTGAGCATCTTAAAACTTTAAAATTCAGCAAAATAATTTAAAGGCAATATGAAGTATTCATGAATCAAATGGATAACAATAAAATATTTAACCAGTGTAAATGAGTAGAGCAATAAAACTGTTGGCCAATCATAAATATAAAAGTAACTCTAACAATTAGAACATACAAACCAAACAAGACAAACACTATACAACATAGAATAAACAAAGAACAACATAAAAAACACTGTTGAGGCACACATGCATGTGCCTAAAACCAGCCAATAAACGAGCCCACAGCTAGAATTCGTAAAAAGAGATGGTCTACATAATGGTAACTAGAAAACTACAGATCAAACGATAAATCATTCTGTAGGTTCTTATGTGTCAATAGGTAGAGGATAATGACTATCATTGTAGACTCTAAGAACTTCAGGGTGATTAATGACCATGTTTGAAGATAGAATTTTCCAATCTTGGTCTTAGCGTTGTGAATGCTTTTCGAATGGCCAGTGTCTCCTTTGCAAATTTTTGATGTATCAAAATTTTGTTGCCATTTACCATCAAAGAAGGAATCTCCCTTGAGGCTTTTCTTATCAAAATGAAATGATTATGATGCGGAACTTTAAATATTACCGTGTTGACTTCCCTTTCAGTGTGAATCGATGCAAGGAGCCTTGTCAATTTCAACTTTTTTAGAAAATTTTAAATTCAGCAGATGAAGTAGCAAGTTCTCTAGACTGCAGTCAGAACTTTCTGTGACTTCAGATAAATTAAAAACTCTTAAATTGTATTGTCTATTTCGGTTTTCCAAATTCAGGAGTAATTTAATCATAGGAAGATTTTTAGCTGTAAATGGGATTAATTGGTTTAGCAAAGCCATATTGTATCTGAGTTTGATTTCATTACCAAATACTTGCATTGACAAACCAGCCAAATCTCTACAAGTGTTTTTACTTCTACAGATATTTCATCAGTGTTAGATTATATAGCTAGGATTTCTTCTAAAATGGTATTAAGAGACAGCTCTATGGTGCCAGCAATTTTAGATTCTATAGACGGAGGAGAAACTGTTTGTTTACGATTCTTAGCATAGCCAGACATATTTTTGTCATCCATATTTATTAATATTTGAAGGATGACTGCACAAAGATATTTAAGGAATAATAAATGACAATAAATGTTTGCCTTAAATATTGTGCAAAATATGTTATAGAATGCTGGAACTAAAGGAGATCAGCAAAAGAACAGTAGAAAATGCACTGAAAGCATAAAAGAATGATGAGACTCAAACCATATTTTTTTCATCAATGCAGCAGCTAAAACATCCACAGGGAGGAGTCTAGGCCAAAGCCACGCCTCTTTGTTAAAAGGACTCTGGCTCCTCTGAATGGAGCCTCAGTCATGGAGTAGCAGGAGCAGCTGGCAAATAGGGCTAAAAGAAATGGCTCAACACCAGCGCTCTACCATCCAAAACAAAAATGTCTACAGGCTGCCCACAAGGGCTGAGGTAAGTGTAGCGTTTTTTGAAGGCATATTATTACCTTCATCCATTTGAAAGAGATCATCATTAAAGTGAGCGCGTCGGAGCTCAGCAGATGGTGGCCATCTTAGTTTGCATGCTCATGTGTCTCCGTTTTGAAGCTATTCCGTTAGTTAATTTAGCACAAATCGGATAAATGTGAGCTCCCATTCCTTGACTAAGCTTTAACAATCTCACAAATCACTCACTTGTGCAAACGGCAGGCCTCTGTGTCCAGCCTCTGTAAATCAGTCATGTTTACTTGCTCATTTTGTCAGCTGTTACATATATCACTGGCCAATGAGACTGGTGCATAACAATTCTGAATTATAGAAAAAGGCAAACTTCAAGGTGTCTCACTTTGGCATGATATACTGTAGTTGTCATGGAGTTGTGGATGCCTCCTAACATATGGATGCTGCATGTATGACAGGGATTTTGAGAAATACTTCTACTTCCTCAAGTACTCGAAATAATGTTGCTATTGCACTTCAGTTTTATTTCTTAGAGAAATTTAGTTTGCCCCAACATCCGACGCACAAAAAAGAGTCTAGTGGCCTGCATTAAGACCAGTATGATCTAACCATGCTACTTTTTTTGTTGAAAACATTTTATTGTACTTTATAAAGAGATGCAGACTATAAGGAACAATATAACATATGCCATTAAAGAGGAGGAAATCACATAGTACTCAAAACTGCAGATTTAAAATAGACAGGAGAAATTCTTGAGGAGATAATTAAAACATTGATGACACTAAGGAGCCGATTCCGATCTCGGCCGGACGGCCTCCTAACGGCATCTGGACCCTCCGAATCGAAGTCGGAAGCCATGTTTCCGATCGATTCGGACGAGGTCCCGAATGTGCAAGTACGATGCCCCCAAAGCTCTCGGGCTGTCCGACTCGTTTCCAGACATCGTTCGGAAAAACGACGTCATCCGGATCCGACTCGTACAGCCCAATGGCATTGGTTTCCTGATGGTCGATTCCGATGCACGACTCCGACAGCTGTCTGGAGTCGTCAACTCCGACATGAAGCGGCTGTCGGAGACGTACTTTGTGGGGCCTTAGCGGGCCCCCTTCAACCGGGGCCTTCAGAATTGGTCACAGGGGGTTCCCATGGTTCCCCCTGTCCGGGCATGTGCAGTGTGGCGGGCACCATGGGGTGCCCGCCACAGGGTGCACGCTTGTCCACACCTTCCCCTTTTTGCAATGGGGGCCCGTGTTTGCATTCTGAACACAAGCTCCCATTGACTGCAATGGGACTCCGAGCGAGCCATGTTCCGAGTCGTACGGAGACATCATACTTGCTCGCTCGGAGTCGACGGAGCCGAGTCGGTCGGAAAGCCCTCCGGAGCAGAGTCGTCCGGAGGGGTTTCCTGCCGAAATCGGAATCGGCCCCTAAATGGAACAAATATGGAGACATGCTATAATTATAGATCAACTTGTTATGAAGGTAGGAAAGCAAAGAGCAGTAAATATTTTTTCAGTAAGTCTTGGTCAGGTGGGAAATCAACTTCTAATAGTTGGAACTTGATTGGGTTTGTAATTCTATGGTCTCCACTTTGCTTAACTGAGACTGAAACCTATACTTACTACAAGTGTGGATACATTAAATAGGAATCTTTCCTTTTTAAACTAATTCATTTTATGTCTGTTGTAATTGGACAGCTATATAGAAAAGCCTTGCTTATCGTGAGAGGTGCAGACAAGCGTGAATATGCCAGAACTTACAATCTTTTGGGATATAGCCTATTGATACTGAAAATAGTTTAAATCAATTCCAGGATGTTTTCAAAAATTTAATAGATGGGCAATTAAATATCATGTGTGTTGATATACAAGGAAGATTTGGCAGTGTCAACAGGTAGGATTTGGAAGAATGATCACCGAATATAGACTTTATGGATTTCACAGCAATCTTTATAAGAAGCAATTTTTGCTTGAAATATAATGGATATTCCTGGTATTCTAGTGTTTTTCAACCTGATAGATGGCTTCTTTGTTTGACCAAAGTACACCCATGTCTTTGCAATAGCTTTGCTGATTTTAGAGTATTGTTACTGTAAGATTGTAAATATTCTCACTGTAATATTTACGCTAAAATTTCACTCTAAAGTTTGAATGTCACATGTTCCTTTTCTCCACTGGATTGGAAGTGATGGCTACTTTTTAGCCAATGGTTGATATCTCTTTTTTGTTCCATTCTTTCAAAATGAATGAGGTCTCTGTTGATTTGAAATGTACAACTGCACCATGTGAACAGTGAGGACTCTTGACCGTTGCTCTTTTGTTCAAATATAATATATGTCACTAGCACCGCCTATGTGTACGTTCACCGGAACACACACATAGAAGGGTCTGGTGTCTTTATTGCTTAGACGAATTGTAGTGTGGGGCTACTTTTCAACATTTTGCCATTCTGTGCACCAACCACTATCTTGTAAGGAATCCCTTATGGTGCTTTTAGGTTTATAGCAAAACCAAAGGGGATGATGGACGGAGTGTTGAACATTGCAAGCACTCACCCCCAGTCAACTGATCTGGGTTTAATCCATCATCATTCTTTAGCTCACTCCGCCACCCCAGTTCAGACATGGCCATATGCAAATCAGTCTGACCCTGTGCCTCATGGGAACAGTCCAGCCCGAACTGCCAAGCCATGTCTTCCCTGGACCGGAAACAAGCATCCTGGGACCGGTTTCTGGCATCGCTTTGTTCGCCCTAAGTTGGCAGGGTATGCCCAGACGTGGGTCCCTTGCTCACTTTGCCACTGGATTCAAGCTAGCCTGGCTGATGACGGCTGAATAGCCAGAAACCGGTCACAGGATGCTTGTTTCCGATCCAGGGAAGACATGGCTTGGCAGTTCGGGCTGGACTGTTCCCATGAGGCACAGGGTCAGACTGATTTGCATATGGCCATGTCTGAACTGGGGTGGTGGAGTGAGCTAAAGAATGATGATGGATTAAACCCAGATCAGTTGACTAGGGGTGTTTGATTAGCTCAAGCGCTCCGTCCATCATCCCCTTTGGTATCGCTTTTAGGTTTATGCCAGTCCGCCCTCTAGTACTTATCCTTCCACAAGTATTATTATAAACATTTGTATTCCATAACCCCTTTATATGTGTATTGGTAACCTTTTCTAAGAAACAATGTTTGTTTTGTACCTGTTTCATTTCAGTTTGATTGCAGAGTATATATCTTCTGTAAATACCTAAATTCTTGTTTGAGGAACTTCTTGTTTGAGGTAGAACACTATCGACTACCTGTAGATCAAATCAAAATGAAACGAGTGCAGCAAAATTGTATAGGAATTGATAATAAACTTTGTGTGACGAGTGGTCAGGATGTCTGTTACCTCAATAGGTGTACAAAAACAGTCCCTTCAAAATTAAATTCCACATCATGATCTAGAGAAGGATATATCTAATTTCAATTTGAAAAGTATAATAACAAAAGCAGATATTTGGTCAGTAAGGCAGCACTGCTGTACTCATAAATATTGAATTAGGGATACAATCTTTCCCTTTTTGAGTTTTACACCCTGCAACACTAGATGAACATTCACAAACAATTATGTTTGCAGATATTCACATATATTTGCAGGTGGTTTCGCACCCTGGAGATGCAAATAAGTTTGCACCTGTGAAAGGCAGGCATGTGTGTGGCCTGGGTGGAAATGGAAGGGATCACTTCTTGCGTGCAAGAACATGATTTTCTTCAAGGAAAAATTGTTTTACTCTGGAAAAAATGTGTGTGCCAAAACCATTTACTTCACAGACAGAATTTTATATTTGCTGAAATTCTCCATGGTTAAATTTTACAGATTGGAGTAGTCCAGAAAAACTTCCACTTATGCATTTAGCTGGAATAATCCTTGGATTCTTTGTGAGTCCCCAAGTTATAGAAATCTGCTCAAACTGATGCAGGCAGTACCCTACAGTAGCAATTTTCGGAGTGAATCGGAGCTATATAAATCTATGCAGAAGAGGTGGGCAGATCTTCAGAAAGTTAGCATTTAGGTAGAATTAGAGCATAGGCTACTTTTTTTTCAGGAATACTTGTAGGTGTGATGTCAATCTTCTGTGTGCCGTTTTGATCAATCTGGTAGTCAATATTTTTGTGTTGTATGTCAGAATATGGTGTACAGAAATATCACCTGACGTAATTACTGTGTCCTGAATGTTGTTTGAAAATATATTGTCCCATAGGGTGCAGATTTTCTAATATTAACTCAAATAGGGCAATATTGTTGTCAACTATATTTGGGACACAATATTTATGTCAACTGATATTCTGACAGTGATATTGTGAAGCCATACCAGACCTTTTTGTGCAGATTTTGCTGTTGATGGCTATCAAAGATAGAAATTACTTATTTTGGTACAATGTTTTTTCAGGTCAGGGTATTAAAGGAGGAACCAGTAATTTTGCTGCAATCCATGTTATATATGTAAAACAGTGAATAGAATTCAATGATCATCACATCTGGCCTAGAAAGTTTGCCTTTCTATGAGAAGTTGACATCCTATACAATTCCATTTAGAGGTCTTTCTCATCCCAGTTCTGACTTGTCAAACCCATTTCAATTCTTGATCATAATATTATGCAAGAATGTATTAAATATTTGTTTCAGAGTGGCCAGTCTACGTTTCTGCTGCACCTTATGAATTTTATTGGAAATACCTTTTGCAGAGGTTTGTAAATTGTCATGGTTATGTTGAATTGCCAAAACATGAACTTGGTAGTGGTATCTTGCCATTTATCAGACATTTAGACTTCGCAACATTTTACTTATACCTTTTTTATTTAATATTGCACAGTGTTAACGCAATGACCCATTAAGTATTATGACACTGAGGGCCATATGTAGGTAATTTCTATTTACCGATTCCTAAATAGCGAATTTTACCGATTCGGTATTTAAGAATCGGTAAATAGAATGTAGGTAAACATTCGGTAAATTTTACCGATTCGGTAATATTCGTTATTACCTATTCGGTATTTACCGAATCGGTAATAAGGAATACCTTCCCATTCATTCCTATGGGCTTGGAGGCCCATAGGAATGAATGGGAAGCCATTCACTATTATCGGTAATAGGGGGAGCATATTCAAGGGTGGCAGGGTGTCAAATTGACACCCTGTTGCACCCCTGAATCGTGCATGTGTGCACATGTGGCGCACATACATGCCCTAAGGGCATGTATGTCTGCCACATGGCACTTTAAAAAAAGCACAAAATTGCTTTTTAAAAGGTATTTGGTATTTACCACCAACTTGTAGTTGGTGGTAAATAACGAATCCTTAAACCAAAAATGCACTCACTTGAGTGCTCCCTACATAGGATTTAAGGAATCGGTAAATTACCGACTCCTTAAATCCGGCCTCCTACATCGCAAAGGGCTAAATACCGGTCGGTAACGGGAAATTTACCGATTTACGGCCGTTACCGACCGGTATTAGCCCACCTACATATGGCCCTGAGTTACTATTCCCTAAATTTGTGTCTTTGTTTTAGTTCTTTGCAATAACATTGTATTATAGCATACCTTAAAGCGTTCTTGTGGTTCAAAGATTTTGACAAACATGCCATCTGAGCAATAAAGAGAGAGAATAAAGCAAAATAAATTAGTACCATTGTGCAGCATTGTTAGACCTGATATACTTGGTATAGTTTCCCCCCAACTTTTGCCTTCAATCCTCCTGGTTTGGCTGACATCGTTTTGCTGGTCTTAGGACTGCTAACCAGTGTTAAAGTGCTTGTGCTCTCTCCCTAAAACATTACATTGGCTTCCACCCAAATAGCACATTTAATCAACTTGTAAGTCCCTAGTAAAGTGGTACTACGTGTACCCAAGGCCTATATGTTGAATGCTACTAGTGGGCATACAGCACTTATTGTGCAACCCACTTAGGTAACCTTTTATACAGGCCTCAGGCCTAATATTGCAGCCTGTGTGTGCAGTTTCAAACTGCTATTCTGACCTGGCAAAAAAAAACTTTTGCAAGGCCTAAACCTTTCAATTTAATACATAATATAAATCACAGCCAGGATATGCCCTACACAGCCCAGAGGGCAGAGTGCAGTATATTTAAAAAGTTGGGCATGGACTTTTAAGTTTTATATGTCCTGCCAGTGAAAACTTTTTAATTTGTTTTTCACTACTGCAAGTCCTGCCTCTCCCATAGAATAACACTGCGTTAACCAATTGGATTTAATAAGGGATAACTTTCAATTGAAAGCAAGTGGGAGTGTCGAGCTTGGTGTCTCAAGAATTGTAATTTAAAACCCTCTTTGATGGTAAATTTGGATTTCATGTCACAATTCTGAAAATGCCACTTTTAGAAAGTAGACATTTTCTTGTCCTAACCATTTGGTGTCTACAACCTCTATCCTGGGTCACATGACTTGGTGTAGCTGACCTTTGGTCTTTGTGTATTGCTCCCAGACAGCGAGAAAAATAGGTGTTGGCAGGATGGGCCACATTGGACTTAATAGGGGGGTGGAGCTGTGACCTACCACACTTGCACAACACAAAGCCTGTGCCTGAGCGCACTCACAAAGGGTCTTGCACTTGTCTGTTGTGTACCCTGACTAGCTGGGCCCAGGGCAGGGAGGCAGGACATTCCAAGCACCTCTGGGGGTGGGTACCCCTAGAAACTCCTATGGCAATGTCCAAAGCAGTGTGTCTGTAACCTGAAAATTAAGTGAACTGTATTTCAGAGTTTGGGAAAGAGAGTTACTCTAGCCATTAAAAAGCCTGTTTATGCTCTGGTGGTGATGGTTTCTTTAAATGGGGATTACTTGCATGCTTGGGGCCATACAAACTCTGAGTCAGTAGTTCCTCAGGCTGAACAAACCTCAATGCAGTCTCACCCAAAGCATTACAGAATTCACCCACCCAACCAACTAGCACTAAGATTAACTGTGCAGTACATCATCGAAACCAGCAGTGTTAAGAAGGAAACATCAATAAAAACGTCAGTCTAGCAGGGGGTTGTGCCTGGCAGGTGCAGTCACTACTCAGCTGCCCTGCAGTTGTTGAGGTAGTTTCTTTAGGCAATCCTTGTCTGGTTTCTTGTGAAGGGTATAAGGAGCTCTGGCAATGTGTCAAGCCCTTGCACTTGGGCAGGGCTTCCACACAGGAAGGTCAACAAAAACTGCAGGACACGGTAGGCCAGTCCAGCAGAGTTTCCGCAAGGAGTTTAGGCTAACCTCTATCTAGGACAGCACAGCCTGCACTTAGTAATACATTCCAGAACCACAGTCACCAAAAAAGGTCTAGACAGGACTGGGAGATATTCAGAAAGCTGGAAGGGGAGATGCCTACTGGCCTGGCCATGAAAATTAACTTCAGTGGCTTAGGGTCCCTCAGTGTTCATTTTTATTTTGCATGTTTAACATTTTCGCAACCATTATGTACCTAATTTGTCCAAAACTGATCTCAAACTTCGGATCATGTGTGCGTGTGAGAAGCGTCACAGTCATTAGCTGTGCACTTGTTACTGTTACCCTAATCTGATTACAAACATCTGCACATTTTTTGCATGATGATTGCTAGATAGAAAATAGATGCTGCCCACAGAGGATTAAAAAAGGCAGCCCCATCCCTCACTTTTTCCTATCTTGTTCTTTGTCTCACGGACTACTCCGGGGTGGGGGGGAATTAAGATGTTTTTTTGCCAGAGCAAGCCCTTGGAGATTGTTTCTGGCCAGTCGCACAAAATGAGTGGCCACCTCAAAACATTCTGAGAAATGGCAGTGGGTGTTTTTACGGAACTCCCTCTGAGGAGGGACACAATGTTTGAACCTGGTTGGTTAGATTTTGAAGTCTAGAGGAAGGTAATGACAAATACCAAGAGCTGGGAATATAAATGAAGGAGCCGGGTTCCCTCTTCGGATTGTACTCTGAAACCCTCGGTCGATGGACCTTTGGTGTCTGCTTTAGAAGTGTAGAGGGGAAAAATAAATCATTCAGTTGGAATCACCAGCGCAAAGAATCAGGACTTCGAAGAATCACAGACTCCAGTTTGTCAAGTTTAGTGTGTTTATTACAAAGCCAAAAACAACTGGACATACAAGCACCTCAAGACGAGGTTGTAAAAGTACATTGGAACTAATACAACGCCAAACCTACGACCAAAATTCAGCTTCTGGAACATGAAAAGGATGACAAATTCCAAGACCAGAATGCAAGCAATAAGTGCCCCCACATCTAGATTGGTCTTCATTGGAGGTTCATAAGTAAAAAGCATTAGTCTGTCCCTACTCTACCACTAACGTGACATCCCTACTTAGCATTCCCCAGGCAAGTCAGGAAAAGGTGTCAGCGCGTCAAGACTTCCTAAGAAGTACACTCATATTGTAAGGGTCAAGTAGCCAAAGGCTACAGAGCTCGCTCTAAGATGCTCCTTCTCCCCTCATCGATCTCCTCTCCTGACTCAACCCCCAGGGCACTGTCCCTAATTCAAACACCAAAATCTCTGATCACGCTCCCTACGCATCTTCTGATCACCTCATCCAGTTGGGCACTCCTCGTAGGTGATTTTCCAGTGATACTCCCAGCTCCTGGCTCGATGGCCTCGAATCTCAGGCCTTCTCCAGTGAGAAAGAACACCATCCCACGTTATCAGTGCTTTCTTGGATAAATGTATTCTTTCCTCCCGTAAGCCTAGCTCCTAAAACAAAAGCGTCATTCTAACTAACAAAGATGGGTTTCTCCACCTGAAACAGAAACTTGAGAAAGGAACAAATCTAACAGGCACATGAAATTCAAACATCTTCTATGACTAAAAGCACCAAGGAGAATACATTTCAGGCCTACAGAAATCGGCCAACATAAGAAAATAATACATAGGCCTCATGGGGTTACATAAAGGCACTCCTGCACTGAGCATTTCTAAATCAACAGGTTACATGGGCACATCAGATGCATGAATAAATGCAAACAGTTAGCACAAATCTACACAATAATGTTTTCAGCTAGATGCGCATGTATTGCAACATTAATTTCTCCATGTGAGAAAACACACACCACCACTAGAATGCACCTCAACCCATTGCACCTAGGCATCTCTATGAAGTCAAGCTGCATTCTGTTGAAGAGACCTCCAGATCTCCCTATGTGACTCAATGCAACCACAGTCTTCTTCCCAGCATTCTTTTGCTGACACGTAACACATCGGTGACACACTGCCTCAGCAAATGCACGAAACAGTGGATTGAACCATGTCTGTCTGAACACTCGCACCATGGCATCTCTTCCAATGTGAACTGCTCCATGAATCTGCCTCGCCATAGGGCTCAATAAATCATCCGGCAACACTGCTCGACCATCAGTTGAAACCCTGATGCCATCATCTCTTCTCTCACAACCTGCTTTAATCCAACCATCTTCCTCCTGTTCTGACACTTCTCCCTGCAGACGCTTGACCTCATCCCAAGTGTCCGCTATGGCTAGCATCATGCTGAGCTGGCTCGATGACCTTGATTCCCAGGCCTTCTCCAGTGAGAAAGAACACCGTCCTACGTTATCAGCGCTTTCTTGGATAAATGTATTCTTTCCTCCCTTAAGCCTAGCTCCTAAAACAAAAGCGTCATTCTAACTAACAAAGACAGGTTTCTCCACCTGCAACAGAAATGTGAGAAAGGAACAGATCTAACACGCACATGAAATTCAAACATCTTCTATGACTAAGAGCACCAGGGAAAATACATTTCAGGCCTACAGAAATTGGCCAACATAAGAAAATAATACATAGGCTTCATGGGTTTACATATAAGGCACTCCTGCACTGAGAATTTCTAAATCAACAGGTTACATGGGCACATCAGATGCGTGAATAAATGCAAACAGTTAGCACAAATCTACACAATAATGTTTTCAGCTAGATGTGCATGTATTGCAACATTAATTTCTCCACGTTTATATATTAAAAAGTCTAAGAACACCATTGCGCTCTATCATAAACTACAGCTTTCTTCTAGCAACAAAACCTCGCATCCCTTTACCAATTGCTCCAAGTAGCCATTTTTTTTATACGTGATAACCTACAGGTCTGCTTAACTTTTTGTGGTGGAGAAATCGGCTTTTCACCAGCCAGGTGCTTGCACCTCTCAGTGCATCATGATTCAGAGCATCAGTGGTGACCTCAGATGAAGAGATGAAGCTAGATTGACAAGCATTGGTAAAGCCAATAGGTCTCGTCTATGCAAGATCTATCCGCTTTGTCAATGGTTTTTAGCTATGTTGTGCAGAAAGACTGGATAAAAAGCGCTTTGGTGCAGCCAGCGTAGGCGTGTCTTAGCGCTTCTTTTTTTAGGTCGAGCCTAGCGGCAGCGTGCATGCGCTGCTCGCTCTGCGAGACTGCTGTAGTAGAGTATGAGAGAGAAGCTGCGCCCACTCTCCTCCCATATTTTTCATTGGCTTGTGTCATTGTCTCTCGTAAATGCTCCCTTTGGATTCGTTAATAGGCTTGTTAGTCCCTACTTAGTACGGCCTTGTCTTCATTTGTACCCTCCCGTGGCGACTGGCCCCTTTACTTCGGTTGTTACACGAGACCTGTTATTTAGTCTGTAAGCACTATTTACTTTATTGAGTTTCTCTTACTGCAGGCCGGACATGCGCTGCTTCAGCTGAAACCACTTGTGTTTTTTTAAGCAGCACGGCCGCCCCCGTAACACGGGCGCTTGCTTTCAATCGCTTTAACCCGCCATTATCTCGTATCTGTTTCAACCCCCCAAGTAAAATGGATTTTAAATTTTTTAGCGAATTAAGTCATGAGAATTCCAGGTAACACATAATCCTGTGCTAATGGGCTGAAGCTGACAACAGCACATTTGTGTTACATGTCATCTGCACTAAAGCCACCTGACGGGTTGTTTTCAAAAGCCTGTTTTATTAACAACAACACCACCACCACCTACAATACCACCACCACCGACAATACCACCACCATCGCCAATACCACCACCGCCAATACCACCACCACCAATACCACCACCAATACCACCACCAACACCACCACCAACACCACCACCAACACCACCACCACCAATACCACCAATACCATCACCAATACCACCACCAATGCCACCACCACCAATACCAACACCATCAATACCAACACCATCAATACCAACACCACCAATACCAACACAACCAATACCACCACCACCAATACCACCACCAATACCACCACCAATACCACCGCCAATACCAATACCACCGCCAATACCAATACTACCACCAATACCATCCCCACCAATACCAATACCACCACCAATACCACCCCCACCAATACCACCACCACCAATACCACCACCACCACCAATACCACCACCACCACCAATACCACCACCACCAATACCACCACCACCAATACCACCAACACCACCACCACCAACACCACCACCACCAACACCACTAACACCACCACTAATACCACCACCAATACCACCACCACCACCAATACCACCACCACCACCAATACCACCACCACCACCAATACCACCTCCACCACCAATACCACCAACATCGCCAGTACCACCACCAATACCACCACCACCACCAATACCACCACCACCACCACCAATACCACCACCACCACCATTACCACCACCACCACCAATACCACCATCACCAGTACCACCACCACCACCAATACCACCACCAATACAACCACTAATACCACCACCAATACCACCACCACTACCACCACTACCACCACCACCAATAACACCACGACCAATACCACCACACCCACCAATACCACCACCAATACCACCACCAACACCACCATCAGCAATATCACCACCACCGCCACCAATACCACCGCCTCCAATACCACCGCCTCCAATACCACCACCACCAATACCACCACCTCCACCAATACCACCACCACCAATACCACCAAAATCAATACCACCACCAATACCACCACCACCAATACCACCACCAATGCCATCACCACCTTACCACCACCAATACCACCACCACCAGTACCACTACCAATACCAACACCACCAATACGAATACCACCATGAATACAACCAGCACCAATACCAACACCACCAATACCACCACCGCCAGTACCACCACCAATACCACCACCACCAATACCACCACCACCAGTACCACCACCAATACCACCACCACCACCACAAACACCACTACCATTACCAACACCACCAATCCACCACAACCAATACCACCACTGCCAATACCAATACCACTACCAATACCACCACCACCACCACCAATACCACCACCAATATCCCCACCACCAATACCACCACCACCAATATCCCCACCACCAATACCAACACCACCACCACCAATACCACCAATACCACCACCTCCAATACCACCAATACCACCACCAATACCACCACCAATACCAATACCACCACCAATACCACCACCAGTACTAATACCAATACCACTACCAATACCACCACCAATATCACCACCAATACCACCACCACCAATACCACCACCACCACCAATACCACCACCACCACCAATACCCCACCACCAATACCAATACCACCACCAATACCACCACCACCAATACCAGTACCACCACCACCAATACCAGTACCACCACCAATACCACCACCACCAATACCACGACCACCAATACCAGTACCAACATCATCAATACCAATACCACCACCACCACCAATACCACCACCACCAATACCACCATCACCAATACCACCACCACCAATACCGCCACCACCAATACCAACACCGCCACCAATACCACCAGCACCACCAATGCCACCACCACCAATACCAGCACCAGCAATACTACCACCACCAATACCACCACCACCAATACCACCACCACCAATACCACCACCAATACCAATACCACCACCACCAATACCACCACCTCAGCGCCTCTCGCTCACTAGTAATAGAAGGGGCACTGTACGAAGCCAGAGCTGCAGCCGAGACCATCCCTCCCTCCCTCCATGCCTGCCATAAAGCACAGCCTGCCCTGCACCAGGAGGTGAAGCAAGGGTTCTACTACAGCTGGAGTGTTTTTTATTAGTCCAAAGATAGCAATGACATTACGCAATACCACACTGCACACTCAAATCACGGAGAGGGCAGAAAATAGCCCCCCCTCCCGCTCTTCCTCCTGAGCCGCGACAGTGTAATCACAGAGCGAAAGGTGTTGGAGCGCTTTGTTAGTGTTTATAGCTCGGATCATATGTAACTCTCACTTCACACTTTGTGTCTGTGTAATTTACAACAATTACACATCTTCACTGCACTATTTATCACTACTTTGAAGACGTTGCAGGCCGGTCTCTTCTTCTGATATTTACAATCTAACAAGCGGTCGAGAAGGCCCTTTATTGCAATGCAGTAGGTCTCACATTTGCAAGAGTTTAAGCTATTAGTATTGTAAATAACAGTGCCTTTTATTTATGTTTTAAAACCCAAAACATAAATAACAGGCATTGTCCTCATCTCAGTATCTGCCAATGTGTGTGATCCTTTCACCCTTATTATCTGTCCTCATCTCAATATCTGCCAATGTGTGTGAGCACACATTGGCAGATACTGAGATGAGGACAGATAATAAGGGTGAAAGGATCTCTATCATCACTCCTTTCTATGCACTCAGTTACACGTTTTACAATATCGTCAGAAGGCACTGGCATATCCTCAAGACAGACCCCGATTTGAACAAACTGCTCCCCTCCAAACCAAGCTTTACCTACAAGAGGGGTACGAGCTTGAGAAATAGACTATGTCCGAGCTTTCTTGATGTCAAAAAGACCAAACAGAGCACACAATGGTTACCCCCTCTTCCAAATGGTTTCCACAAATGTGGACATTGCAATATGTGTCCTTTCTCCATGGAAAAATCAAGTGTTTTCGTTATAACACACCACAGGAACATCAGATCAACGCTTTTATTAATTGCAATTCCAAATTTGATGTATACTGTATTATCTGTGTGTGTAAGAAAATATACATAGGCAGCACCATACGCCCCTTGAAAGAGAGATCGCAGGAACATTTTAGAGCCATACGGAATGCAGACAGAAACTATCCATTAGCGGTGCACTTTAATGAGAACCATGGCTCGGCTGAGCTACCTTCTGTTAGATTCCATGGCCTAGCGGTGGTACCTAATCACCCAAGGGTAGGAGATAGGGTTAAACTACTAAAACAACTAGAGGCCAAGTGGATTACCCAACTCAGAGCAGTGGATTGGGGTTTAAATTTGGACAGGGAGCTACATGTCTTTTTGAGGGACTAACTTCATGAAGTATATGAACTGGATCTTGTATTGTGCATGCTTTATTTGTTATTAGAGGATTCTATGGCTTGCTAATCCTCACTTTGTATTGTATAACAATTTCTCACATACAAAGGGTTGCCACTATTAATGAGTTTCCATCGACTAATTTGGTAACACATTGATTTCTCATCTCCCAACTCTGATTAATGTGTCTGTACCTGGTTTGTTCTTATATTATTCATTGCAAACTGTTTGATGGTGGTCTTATCTTGATATTGTTGTGATATTACTTGCATTATGTACTAAATATTTATTTTAAGATTGGGATTGGATACATCCACTATCACAGTGACTATGTAATGTGTTTTCTTCATTGGGCAGCTATACATGTGACCAACTGATGCTTCGAAATATACTGTGGTGTAATTCCATGCTTTGTTCCTATGGACCACTTGGGACATCACCTTTAGGCATACAACCTTATGCCTCTCTTTCTACATTTTCGTGCATGATTTATAATTACACTCTGTCCTTATTGCTGCCTTTCCTTGTTGGCATTAGGGATACCATTTGTTTCCCCTCTCAACTTTACTTTTTTCTTCTTTTTGTTATTCTTGGCCTTTATAAACTTTTTTAGGGATCTTCCTTTGAGGGACTCACATTTTTGCACCATGTTTGTGGAATTTCTCTTATGATTTTGGTCAAACTCTGCGTGGTAAAACTGGATGTAAATAGATAACATTACTACACTAATATGGCGCTCGCTTTCTATAGGAACAAAGATTGACAACAAAGATGGCCACCGGACAGGAGCTTCTCCACTGAGCTCCCGGGTTAGGGATCACCAAATCGGTCGATATCCCTGTATACCCTGCCATCCATCGCCCTGCTGCCCACCACCATCACCACACTGCAATACCGGACCCACCGCACCGACTACCTTTCACAGACCCCTCTCACCTTACATGGGACCGTCGGCCATTGATGAGCCCATCTGGTTCCTCGGTTCAGCGGACCGACTGGCGACGACCCGGAGTCCCCACCGAGCGCTGCTCCTTGACCGGCTGACATCAACGGAGGGTTTGGAATCGTCTACGACCTTGGGCTGCTGGTCTCGGTCCGCTGGTCTCCCAAGAGCGAAGGCCTGGTGAGTCCCCCTGTTACTGGACACTCACTGCCCTGAGCCCCCGTACGTGTTGCCCACGGGGAATTGGCGAGTTGGCGCAGAGCCCCAGAGCCGAGTCCCCTGAGAGCGGACGTTGTGTCGGGCTCGAGCCGAGTCCCTGGCTAGCTCTCTCCGCCTCGGCCCTGACGTGGGTTCCCATTCCGCACACCACAACCATTTCTGTGCCAGCCCTGCTGAGGAGAGGCCTCCCATCCCGGGAGCGACCTTCCTGCCGCGGCCTCGCTTTCTAGCCGAGTCACGAGAGTGGCCGTGCGCGTCCGCACCCAGGATTACACCGGAGACTCTCTGCATGTCTGGTGTGCAGTCGGGACGAGATTCGCAACAACAAGCTCCACATCGCCACAGCCAGCCTCTGAATCGGCTCTTCCCGGGAGCTGCCGTGCATATCCCCTCCCCCCCCGATTAATACCATCTACCGTAGCCACTAGCGAGGCGTACGAGTGAAAAGACTCTGCCCACTCCACCGATCGTGTGACACAACTGTCCCTGCCTGTTTTTAAGGAATGAGAACTGGGCCTGTGAGTCTCCTGAGGAACTATCGCACACATCCCTGACTCTTGTTGGTTCAATTCGAGAATCGCCCATTTTGTTTTTGTTTTCGTTTGTATCTTTCATTTCTGCTGATCACTGGCTCCCATTTTGTCCTCTGGAGCATGTAATGGGATGCCCCCCCTCCCCTGCCTCTTTGCTCGGATGGGCATAGAAAAAGAAAGGGGCTGGTTCCACCCTCGGCTTTTTGGTGGCCATCTTGGAGTGCTCATCCTAATATTATCCCACATTCCTGGTCTGAGCAGCGAAAGAGAGAAGGGCAGGGTCCACCCTCTTCCACCCTCCTCTTGGAGTGGCCATCTTGGAATGGGCACTTTATCATTATCCCTCACACCTGGTTAAGGCATTACCCGCTCTACACCATCCACCTGGTTAAGTCATTACCATTGGACAATAAGCACACTCACAAAATGGATTTAAGCCCTGATCCCCGATAAGAGTAATAATTAAAAAAAATAAAAAAGTTTGCTCCTCTGGAAGCCATCTTGGAGTGGAACCCATAAATACAGGTCTTGATACTTCATCCTGCAAACAAAACACTGCTCCAGCTATCCCACTTCTCCCAGTGTACAGTCTATCCCTGATGATCATGATACTTATGCACCACCCTTTTGGCCTAATTTGGCTACTCGACAAATGACATTAAACGCTCAATGCTGCTAATCAACTCTTACCTCATTTAGAAAGCGCCATGACCCTATTGACTCATCACTTGATGTTTTATACCCATTGCGATCTGTACATACAAATGTGTATCATGTGGCAACGTGATCTGTATTTTTAACCTTTTGCTCTACGTGCTCCCAAATTTATTTACCTCATTTTGAGGCTTTATATGTCAAAAGTTGTTTTGTTAATTGTTAGTTTAACTGTATATGATTTACTAATTGTGACTTGATGTTCTTTACCTTGTGTTCTTCATGCTCCCAAACAGATCTACCTCATTTAGATTTTAATTACCTTTAATGTCGCATTACCGACTCCTTAATTAACCAAATAAGTGCACTTTACCTCTCAGTATTATCCTGATTTCCATCTCTCCCTCCCATCCTTACCTATGGTACGATCTCCCCAACCGGCTTACGATTACTTCATCCTCTCCTTTCTCCCCATCTCATGCGTCCTCAGTACAAGGCCCTTAACCTGTTTCTAAGGCTAATTCCACATTCACGGACTCTTCTCTCACCCCCCCCTTCACCCTCTCTCCCCCACCCTAGAGTTCCCTCTATTCTGCTTCCCACTCAGTTGTTCTTCCTGGCTGATACATCATGCCCCCCCTCAATCTACCCTTACAGCACCCGACCCGCTCATCATGAGGCATGGTCCCAACTCTTGGACCATCCTTTACCCTCCCAACCTCTCCAAAAATGCTAAGAAGAATTTGAAACACAAACTATTAATACGTCACCAAGAATCCTTATTTGTGGATAACTATCTCAGCCTCACATCCATTATTAAAACTAACTAGATCTTTTACTCCAGACGCCCCTCTAAATGGAAAAGTATCTTCCTCCACCACCTCCCCATAACGAAATCTTGCAAAATCCCATATGGTTTGAAACTGTCCACCACCCCTTCCTCCACCTTTCTAGGCGAAATCGACATCTCTATCTTTAAATCTGGAAATATCCTAATACAAGCCTCTGAAAAACACCTCACCATCTTCGAGCACCATTTCAGCACCCTTTACGAGCTACTATCTTCTCCTTCCTGTATCTCTGCAGCCTCTCAATCTCAGGAAGTCCTCCTGGCTTCACCCCTTTTGACACCAACCCCACCGCTCTCTGATTCTGGAACTTCTTATGAAGTTTCCCAATCACTGACCTTGGATCCCACCGTCTCCTTAGCATCATCTCCCTCGCTTTTCATTTCCACAACACACTTAACCACTCATACCCTCTCTTCCCTCGCCTCATCTTCCCCTCCACCTTCCCCTGTTATTCCGTCATCCCACTCGGACACTCACACCATCCCCCTCTTCCTGACTCTCTCCCACTCAACCCTAATCCCTCACTTTCAACCTCTCATACCCCCCTGCCTCCTCAAACTTACCCCCCTACTCTGATCCCCCTGCTCACTTTACCCCTTTGCACCGACCCCCCTCCTGACCTACCAGGGACACCAGTCTCTTGCAACCTTAGTGACCCCTATCTTC
Source organism: Calotriton arnoldi (assembly GCA_963921515.1). NCBI lineage: Eukaryota > Metazoa > Chordata > Amphibia > Caudata > Salamandridae > Calotriton > Calotriton arnoldi. The sequence goes on along the minus strand of CAWUFW010011237.1, from coordinate 538,238 downwards.
ACAGACAAGATGACACCCCCCCTCGCTTGCCCCCTACCCCCTCATCTCCTCACTACACTCATCAGGCCCTTTGGGACGATGACCCTCACTCCTCAACTCATCCTCAGCCTAACCCCTGGAACTCTCCGCCCCTCCCCCCACCTGGGTTCCCTCCACGCCCACCTCCTTTTCCTCTCTCACTTCCCAATGGGGAACATGCCCCACTTCCCCCTGATTTACTCGCCTTATCACCTTCCACGCTTTTAACCCAATCACTTCTTAATATTGAACTCCACCTCTCTATCCTGACGCTGGAACTTTCATCTCTCAGGAAAGACTTTAATGCCCTTTCCGATACCAAACTTGCCAACCATACCCATACTTTGGGCGCCGTCCATTCTAACACTTCATTCCCTCAACAAAGGAGTACCACTCCTTTCGGTATTTCCACTGATGGACCTCCCGGTAACCGTCCTCTTATACCACCCCAAGCCCCACTCCATCTCCCCTTCCCGGACCCCTGGGACTTAACTAATACCCACCTCCCTACCCCCATAACTACTGATCCTCCTGCACTTCACTCCACTATCCCGGTGATCCTTGGGAGAAGTCGTATCCGTACCACTCCTGATTCACCCCGACCTCCTCAACAACTAACCACCATCCATTCCTGTTGTCCCCCCAATACCTACGCTAAACCCCTCAACTGCATGCTGATCAATTGTCGATCGGCCGCACGACATGCTACTGAAATCTCGGAAACCATCCTGAGTGAAGCTATAGACATTGCTTTTCTTACGGAAACTTGGCTCAAGGCCCACTCTTCATCAATTATTGACCTACTCGCCCCCCCGGGGTACTCCATCCTCAGAAAAGATAGGCTTGACAAAATTGGAGGGGGCCTAGCCATAATCTATAAAGATGATCTCCAACTCTCCCTTGTTCAGAACCCCGTTCAAACTACTTTTGAATACATTGGAGCGGAACTTAAAGCTCAAGGATCCCCTCCGATTCGGCTACATAATATCTACCATCCCCCTGGTGACCCTCTGCCCTTTGTGGAGGAATTATCTGACCTGCTTTCCCAAACCTCAATCTCCACCTCCAAAAACCTCTTCCTCAGAGATTTTAATATTCATTGGAACAATAAGGATGATCCCGCGGTTGGCATCCTTAATGACCTCCTTGACGTTACTGACTTGACTCAACTCTGCCATTCGCCTACACATTCCAAAGGGGCTACTCTTGATGCTATTATTACTAGCAATAATCTGGCTTCCCTTTCCCACATTGTCCCCTTTGACTGGTCTGACCATCACCTTATTCTCTTCACGATCAATAGTGCTGCACCTCTCCCTACCCCCAAAAATATCAAACATAGGATATTAACCAGAAATCTTCACCTTATCCCACCAGGTGTTCTAGAGACTAAGATTAAAGCTAAACTTCAACTTCCACCTCCCTCACAAAATGCTAATGACCTTACCGAACACTACAACAAATCCATCATCGAGGTCCTGGACCAAATTGCCCCTACCAAATTAAAACCACAAAAAAACATCCCTGCCAAATCTTGGTTTAATGCTGATCTTAACAATGAGAGACGCTCTCTTAGGCTGTCGGAACGCACATGGAGACAACATCCCTCCCCTACAAATCTTGCCCGCCTCAGAGCCGCTAGGTCTAATTACAAAAAACACATCCTCAATGAAAAGGCCTCCTTTTTTCGTGCACAATTAGACCGAGCTAAAAATAGGCCCAGGGAACTATTCAGCATAATCAAAAATCAAACTGCTTCTGCCCCTCCCAAACTGATGGCTTCTATGGAAAGATGTGAAGAAATTTCGAACTTCTTTTCCGAAAAAATCGCTAAGATTGATCTTTCCTTTGCCGTAACCCTCCCACCTATGTGCTCATCACCCTCCCATGACCCCCCACCCAAGTCTCCTTACACACCTTCGACCCCTCCTGACGCTGTTCCATCCTCTTCCTCCGTCGCTACCCCGGATCATTTCCTCACTAACCTTCAGCTAAAAAATAATGCAACATGGCTTAACTTCAGCCCAGTTACAGAATTTGAAGTCCTCAACATACTAACCAAGCTTAAACCCTCCTCTCATACCTTGGACCCTCTTCCTGCTAACCTTGTCCAAGATTTGAAGCTTATCATCGCACCTTTTTGGGCTTCCATCATTAACTCCTCCTTGGCCACAGGGTGTGTCCCTACTTCTCTCTAGCTTGGCCAAATTACTCCCACCCTCAAAAATGCCACCGCTGACCCCACTGACCTTAACAATCTGCGCCCCATCTCTAATCTTCCACTGCTATCCAAAGCCCTCGAAAAATGCGTCTTGCTCCAGATAAGCACATTGACTCCTTCAGCCTTTTGGACACATTACAATCTGGCTTTCGAAAGGGCTGCAGTACTGAAACCGCTATGCTCAACATTGTTGATGACATACATCACTCCCTCGATAAAGGGGAGTCCTCCCTTCTCATCCTTCTTGACCTCTCTGCCGCTTTCGATACTGTCAACCACTCCGCCTTACTTAACACCCTCAAAAATCGGTTCGGCTTTAGCGGTCTTGTTCTTGAATGGTTTACCTCCTTCTTTCGCCACAGAACCCAACAAATTAAAATTAACCATTGCCTCTCTACACCCATCTCTGTTCCCCTGGGTGTCCCCCAGGGGTCTATTCTCTCCCCCTCACTATTTAACCTCTTCATGGAACCCCTCACCCTCATTCTTAAACAAGCAGGAATCAACTACCACCTCTATGCTGATGACACCCAGCTTTACTATAAGATCAAAACCCAAGATGACATTTTTCACCTCAACAATACCTTAACTAAGATCCAACAATGGTTCCATCACAATCACCTTAAACTCAACCCTAAAAAACGGAAGTCATTCTCTTCGCTCCTAAAAACAACCAGCTCCCCATTCAACACTGGATCTCTGACCTCAAAGCTCTCAACTGCTCTTTGTCCACCTCTAACTCAGTTAAATCCCTTGGAATAAGCATTGACCAGAACCTCAGCCTTTCTCCCCACATAAAAATGCAGCCAAAGGCGCCCTCTTCTCCCTACTTCACCTCAAGAAAATCAAACCCTTCATTCCTGCTGAGGACTTTAAACTAGTTGTTCAATCACTAGTTCTTTCGAGATTGGATTATGGTAATGCCATTCTTTCTGGAACGCCGAAAATCCACCTAGCCCCAAACAAATCAGTCCTTAATCTCGCGGCCAGGCTTATCTCCGATTGTAAGCGGTTTGACCACATCTCCCCCACCCTCAAAGAGCTCAAATGGCTCCCCGTCGAAGGCAGATCCACATACAAGAACGCTTGCATTACGCACAAAGCCTTGCACCATCACACCCCAGTCTATCTCTCTGATAAACTCCATAAAGCAGGCTGCTCAAGAGAAATGAGGAGCACAAATACTCTCATGCTAATACCACCCTTGGTACACAAGAAATCTACCCAGTTACGCTCGTTCTCCGCTAATGCGCCCACTATCTGGAACTCACTCCCCAAAGATCTACGTTGCAACCCCTCTTACCTCAGCTTCAAAAATGATCTCAAACGACACCTACTCAACAAATACTGGGGTCCTTAATCCTACCACCTTCCCCGGATTTCCCAACCTGCCCGTGACAGTATCTTGTCCTCACTATATTATACTAGAGTTACTACCACCCCTCCTCACATCCTTACTTTTACTTCCCCCTCACACCATGAGCTCTCCTATAATTTACGGACTACTCCTGCTTGCTGTCCCCTCTCTCATTTCTCCCACTCTGTTCTCCCCCTCCTCAATCCTCTCTCCCCCCCCATCCCTGACTACCCACGCTAGCCCAAATGTCTAACTCAGGTTATGCCCTAACGGTTCTCCTTAATTTCTTGTTCTTACATTTATTGTTTTCTTTTTGCATATTGTGCTGAGTATTTTGCACTTTTCCTTTCTGTACGAATGTTATATTGCAATTGGTCCCTCTCTCGAACCTTGTAAAGCGCTCTGATACCTTTGGGTCTAGCCAGCGCTATATAAAACCGTTTACATAAATAAATAAATAAATAAATAAATATAGGATCAGGGCCTACTTTGTTTGCAGTCGTGTCCTTTCTTTGTTTTGCTTAACACGCTCACGTAGGATTTATAGTGTGTGAGACGAGCGCGGCTCTCACATGGACGAACGCGCATCGAGGCGGACGCATCCTGCAGACTCCTAGGTGAGTGCAACATAGACATGTGGATTTGTTTTGAAAATAGGAAGCGTAACCAACCTATATAGGCGGTCCTTTTAGCAATTTCGAAGTTACAGAACTCTATCTCGGTACCTGTCTGAAACATTTGTACCGAATGACGTAAGAGCAATTTTTTCTAGGACCTTCCTCTGAGAGCCTCACGTTTTGTGGCATATTTGTGGGGTATTTCTAATAACTTTGCTCAAACTCTGCGTGGTAAGACTAGATGTAATTAGATGACATTACCACACCAATATGGCGCTCGCTCTTTAGGACCGGGGCCTATTTTGTTTGCAGTCGTGTCCTTCCTTTGTTTTGTTGAAAATGAACGCGCTCGCGTAGGCTTTATCAATTAGTGGGAGACGAGCGCGGCTCTCACACGGATTGACGCGCATCGAGGCGGACGCCTCCTGTTAGACTCTTAGGTGAGTGTAACTTAGACATGTGGAGTTGATTCTAAACAGTAAGCGTAACTAACCTACTTAGGTGTTTCTTTTAGCAACTTTGAAGTTAAGAATTCTACCTCGGTACTTGTCTTAAACTTTCAGACCGAATGACATTTGTTTGCCTTTTTAAATCAATTCTGTCAGCTTCTTTACTCATAGCTGACTTTGAAGCTTAACGTGCTGTGTTTTTTCGTCTTTCATTTTCTATTTACAGTCTTAGTGACTTATCAAGGTCCCGATTTGCACATTATTCATTCCTCTTCGGATATATGATACCTCTGGTTGCTTCTGAGGTATGCACATACTTGCAAATATAATCTTTCTATTTTATCCTTACCTGGAGATTATCTATTTGGTTGATATATACATGGCCTTAGTTTGCTGTTGTCCAAGACTCTTGAACTACAATATGATGTGTTAGCCTCTAGCCTGCAACCTACATGTTAGCAGCTCCTCTTTTGGGCAATCATTTACACATCCCTGGTCCTGTATGTTGTCTATTATGGTGAGGAACCTCCATTTTTACACGTCAACAAATTATATACCGATGAAATTTTAACTTGCCACCCCATTTTAGTTGATCATATGGGGCTTCTGGAAACTTTATAGGATGCAATGATTTTAGAAGTACTTCTTGGCAATTTAAGGAGACAATTGACCTAGCATTGGGTAGCTTGTTCACATGCATTTCTCTATCTATGATGAGAGTACTGCGTTATGCTTTTAGTTACTCTCTTTTGACTTTGTCACTTTATCTATAGACTTGTGTTCACCTACGGCATACACTGACTGTGGGTCTATCATTGAGGACTATACCATGTACTTCGCTTTGAAGATTCTCCATAACTATCTAACATAAGGTAGCTTATAGTTTTTGCAAAAGTTCCCCTTTTTCCAGCTTTCTTTAACTTTACCTGTTTCATGTTTCGGAATTTCTTTCTCTTGGACTTTTGTCATTTTTTGTCACTTCACAACACATTGGGTGCACATTCTATCTCTGACTCTCATTTAGGATCTTCTTTCTTCTTTTTTTTGCACCTTAATTCTTCGGACTACTTGCACAGAGGGTGTTCGTTGGTTTACACTTTTTTTTGCACCAACCAGCTTGTGCATGGCACATTGTTAGTACACCATGAATAAAAATACATCTGTCTATGTTTTGTGAGACAGTATTACTACTGCTTATGAGCTCTATCTTAATTTACAGCCTTGAAAAAGTCGTTTTACGACGAAACACGTGTCGGCTGTTGCTTAACTGGACATTTGGAATAAACAATATGGAGCCAACCTTTTGTCTTTATGTACTTTTTGCGGCTTGCTGTTGAACACAATTGAACAGACCCGCTAGAACTATGGACCTTGATACTGTTTCTCTGTGGTGGTGCTCTGAACTTTCTTTCCAATTTTTCTTGCATGGGGGTGTTGATTTGCTACTCCTTTGTGAGCCTCTCTGATGTGAATACAGGTGTCTTACTGATATGTCCTTAGGAGCAAAATGACTGTTGAGCTAAGGCTTCTTGCCATCCTGTTATTGGGATTTCATTGCTTTGGAGGTGTTTACTGTAAATCCTGCCAGACATTAAACGCTGTTCATAAGTGTGTGATGTTGTTGAAACCTCGGATTGAAGTGTATTTTATGAGGGTTTTATTCATACTTGTGGTATAACAAGGAGGAGGGGTAAAAAGCGAAACCGGAAAAAGCTAATGACGTGTGAAGCATGGATGACAATAGACTCGCAAGGAAAGCGCATGCACAGCTTACATGCCGATCGAACACAAAAAACACAAGGGAAGAGCATGTGTAGCATACATGCCGATCCGCTAAAACATTTTTTTTTAAATGAACGATTAAGGGGCATATTTACAAGGAAACGACAGAGCTGCGGCCAATTTTGCAGTGCCACGCTCCGCCATTTCCAAAACGCAGGGATGCGCTGTATTTACAACAATACGGCAAATCCCAGTTTTTTCCCAAGTGCTGGCACTAAAAACAGCCGCCTAGCCCCAACCCAGACACCCTTGCGCCATAGTGCAAGGGTGCCATCATTGCCGGTAATGATTCTTTATGTGCAGCAAGTTATTCTTTCCTGCACATTAACAATCAAATTTGGCGATTTGCTACTTCTATGTGTACAGCACACATAGAAGTAGCAAATCGCCATTATTTAATGATTGTTTATGTGCAGGAAGGGGCACCTTCCCGCACATAAACAATCATTAATGGCATTTTGCTCTCTCTATGTGCGCTGCAGAATGCAGCACACACAAAAAAGTAAAAACGAGGGGAAATACAAGTATTTCTCCTTGTTGCGCCATTTTAATGCTTGCTGTTGCATGGCATTAGACTTTGGCGCAGCCTCAGATTTACAGAACCGTGTAAATCTGGGGCAGCGTCAATAATCAATGGGTGTTGCGGTAGAATGCCCATAGCAACACCCATTGCACGCCCCTTTCATGCAGATACCTGCGTAAAAAGGTACCATATTTACAAAGCGGCGTTAAGCCACAAAAAGTGGCTTGACGCTATTTTGTAAATATGGTGCAGGGCATTGCACCACCGGAACGTCAAAAAAAGTGGCGTTCCAGTGGCACAATCCCCTTGTAAATATGCCCCCAAGTTCGGCTGGTGCAATGAATCTTTTTTGACTATAAGGCAAACATGCATTCATATCTATAATACAAATTTACTTATTTTCTTAATGACGTTTGCGCAATGCCGATCGGATACAAAAAAAAAGCTGAAATGAAACAAAAAAACACATTTACAATGCAAGTAGCGGACAAAAATATGGAACCCTTAAAAAGGACAATGCAATGCCAATACAAAAAAAAATGTGTTACACAAATAAAAGTTGTCATAAGCACAGCGCCAATAGCGGAAAGACACAAATAAAAAGAAATTAATTAATACTTCGTCCATGCTCCAAAACAGTACAAGGAAGTGATGTCATGCGTATGGGAGCCAATCACGAGACAGCTACAAGGAGTGACAAGCCTGCAAATGGAAAGTGGAGGCGGGGCTCCAAGCCATTTACTGCATACAATGCCCCTCTCAGCAACAGCACATGTTCTCTGTTAGGCGAGAGCTAAAAAGGGGGCCCTTTTAATTGTTACTAAAACATAAGTATAAGTAGCGCTAAGCACCACTTCACACCCCCAAGCATTTGCTGTTCCTAATCCAGACCACTTGCATGTGGGAGCCATGCTAGCACCAAGACAGTGGCCGGCCCCAGGGGTGGAAGTTGGTGTTCTCAGCACTGCGTTTATAAGAAACATTTAGGAACCTGGCACTTATTTATTTAGATATTGAGCACTTAACAAAAGGTATCAGTAAGAAGTAACAATTTTTATTTTTCTCGTGGTCCTTAGTAATTAAAGGCCCCACAAACCAAACTGATGTCAAAAGTCAAAGAGACCAATACAAGCACAGGGACAAATAAAAAGGTCGGTGTGGCTTGATTGCACAGCTGCTCGGGGACATACCTCCTTACAACATTAGTAGCATGTAACTGAATAAGCCATTGTATTGGCACAGAAGTGTCAGACAGCCACTCACAGCTGAGTGGGTTAATGCCCGGCTTGAGGTTTGTGATGAAAACAGTTGTGAAGACACAGAAAACCTGCTCATCTCAATGTGATCTCATATTCTATTTTTACCACAGAATGGGAATCAATGGGTTTTATGCCAGAAATAAAAACTTTTGTTGCAGGGGACACAAAGAACTATTAACAATTTAATAGATATTATATTAATATTCAGGTATAATACCATAACAGTTCTGATTTAAAGGCAGTGTTATTTATCTCCAGCATAGAACAAGGTACGAAGAGAAGTTATTTGAAATGATAATGAGAGGAAATAGATGGTTCCTCAGGTTAGGCCCTTCCATGCATTTCCCCTCGGCAGTGCCAATGCAGACGCGGGAGCTCGGCTCTCTGATCCTGGTAGAGAGCTGATCCTGGTAGAGAGCTGTATGTATCTCGTCTCCGAAGCTCTGTGCTCGGCGGAAGGGAGGGGGTCCGCGAGGCAGAAAAGATATTACTGTAAGGTTCTGTGTATTAACACACACCCACACTGCTTCTGCCAGAGCTGAGGGAGGAGGTGGGGAATCGCTTCTGCTGCTACATGGGCTTTGTTATGATTGGGGAAACAGGGCTGCTACGCTGGACGTTTGCAGCTTCCTGTTCCTTTCGGCGAAGATGGCCCCGATTATAATGCAGCGAACGCGTGGATTTTTGGATAAAGCTAGGAGACAGACCTGATATTAATTCGGCGTAGTTGGGAATTTAGCTGCCACGCCAAGCGGGACTGGTTTTCGCTGCCCTCCAGTCTCTGCCGTGCTGGTTTGGGAGAGGCAGGCTGCATGCTGGGAGTGCCTACCGATGTGCCCGGGTGGAGAGAGGCTGTGCAGAAGGAATCCGCAGCAGAGCCTCGGGCCCATATGCCTGCGCCCAGGCATGGTGGCTGTCACCCGCGGGTGAGCCCCTGCCTACTTCATGCACTGTGCAGCCGCAGGGGTGTCACCGGGTACAGCGCCGAGCTCCCGCCAGCTGCCCAGCAATCTCAGCCACACTCTGGAGCTGGTGGTCGTCGGGTGAGTACCTACATGCAGCAACTGCCAAACCTGCAGCAAGCGGTGTGCGGATGTGCAAAGCGCCTTTTAGTAAAACACCTCAAAGTGAACCGATGCGGGAACCAGTTAAATAAACGCTTTCGAATATTTCTTCTGAAATGTCATGCTTCTTGCATCATGCTCTTCCGCAAGTATGCACAGCCTGCTTTCCTGGAAAGCCAATCGTGGGTGTCTTATTTTCTGCAATTAGCCGCACTCCGACTCAGAAGTCAGAACTCGTTTAAATGGCGTCACCTTACATCATAAATCCTTCCCATTCATAATACAAATATTTGTGAACAGGTTTTGCTGTACACTCTGTACTCATATATACATTTTGTACGTCCTGCTTTTCTTTTTACCGTGCTGGGTGGCCCGCGGACCCCCTATGGCGTGCTCACAGCGGAGGTGTTACAGAATACACCACTTAACCAGAAGCCATTTCTGTCACTGCCTATGCTGGGAAGAATTAAGCTAAAAGAGCCGCGTGGATTGTTGATTCTCCGTCAGCTGCACTCACTGCAGGTGATACGTTCACCTGCATGGAGTGGAACTGGCTGAAGGTCAATGGTTGTTCGAGATCTCGAGTTCTGTAAATCTGTCACTGCTGCTTTCGGCGGTCAAGGAAACAGCAGGAGACCTGATGCTAATCTGTGCCCCCACTATGGCGCGGAGCCAAGGACACTTTCATTGCTAGCAAACTTTGCTTTCACAGCATAGTATTTGACACCTGCAGCCCCTTCCTCAGTCAGGATCTCCCCAATGTTCTCGATTCTGAAACACATCTTTAATTGCAATACAGTGCATATTAAAAGGAATCGGAGTCCAAGTGTTTCTCAATAAAGGCCACAGACTCTGACCTCAGAAAGTATTTTTTATATAGCAGGTGGTACTGTCCAAAGAGTCCACGAGGGCAAAAAGCAAATTTGATCTCTGTTGTATCTCTTTTGGGTGGTTTGGGGGTTTAGCCCAGTGTTCAGGTACGGTGACATACCAGACAACAAAATGAAATTACCCTCACTACCGTAAATTGAGAACACAAAGCATCCATAGCGATTGTTATGGTGACCAGTAAACTAACAACTTGTGTCTATAGTTTCCATAGTCTGTAATCTCAAAACGTATCATATTCATTTTGCATCAAACTGGAATATTATATTTCGTTCTCAAGGTGATATTTGATAGGGCTCATTGTATTTAATCAGTAGAAAACGTTGAGCCGCCTTGAGGCTTTTCTATGTCTACCTATTGTTGTTTCTGTTGATCGCGTGACTTTGTGATCCAGTCGTTGAGTACACAGTTGTTTCTGGTTTTAGTTCTCACCTAACATACAGCACAAGCTGTCTGTTTGCGCAAAGACCTATTATAATTTTACATTGGGCTTAGAGCCCACCCATTGCTTACCATTGGTTGGCTCTTATTTCCTTGCTTTTTTATTCGTTCACTTGTGTGGGCTTTCCTTCATCTTCTTGTGTTCGTTCCCCCCTGTGGGTCGTGACCTCATTACTTCTATTCTTCTAATGCTTAATTTTCAGACACTACTTTTGTTTCTTTTTGGTTAAGCATTCAGTGGTAGTGCATGTGTTTTCCAGTGTTCTCCCTTGTGTACTTCTTCCCTCCACAGTCCATGTTGTTCTCTTTTACGCATCTGCTTCTCCTCCACTCTCTCCATGCCGGGCTCACCATCATATGCTTCTGTCCCATGTGTTGCTTTCTTGTCCATGTGCTTCTCTCCCCCAGCTCTACATTGCTTTCTCTCACCAGTGTGCCCCCCCCCTTCTCTTCCCATTGCTCTCCCCTGCCCTCTGTGTTTCTTTTCCGTATCCGCTTCCTCCAGGTTGCTTTCACCCACCATGTTGCTTCTGCACCTCACTCTCTGTGTTGTTTCTGCCCATGTTGATTTCCTCTACCTGTGTGCTCCGTGTTGCTTCTCCCATTGGCTTAAAAAAAATATGCCTTGTGCGCTACTGTTTCTTATATTTACCAATTCAACTCAGATTGCTAAATATAAAAAAACCTCTTGCATCATTTTTTAGGTGTGCTTGCCTACAAAATGATGCCTATGTAGAGTCTTGTTTTTTTTTCTCTTCTCCCTAGCTATGCTGCGGAGTATCAGGGATGCTGTACAGCATTGCTATAAATTGTCGGCAAAGCCAATAGGTCCCCAAGGCAAGACACGTTTGCGTTGCCAGTGCTCGTTAACATTTGTTCTGGAGCTCTATTTGTAAATGATTCACTTAACTTTTGTAACTCAATAAGTTAGTCGCTCAGTGTCTTAAATCCATTTCTTTCAGTAGCATATGCCTTTTGGTTGCTGATTTCCTTGAACCCAAGTACCTTGGTTCAGCCTGTAATGGCAGAAGTAGGCGTGCAATAATCTGTTTTTTTCAACTATGCTTTCGTAGTCCAGGTTATTCTATGAAACTCAGAGTTTGGTAGGACACCATATTGATGAGGGGTGTAGCATAAGCGGCAAAGGTCATAGGCTACACACTTCTTCAAATCTCACACCAAGTACTGTAGAAAGGTCTCATTAATTTTGGAAAAAACTTGACCTCTATAAAGTCTGACTGAACATTAATGATGACCACAATCTTATTTGTGTATTTATTCGACACTAACCAACATTTCAATCAGATATTGTTTTATAATAACAACTATGATGGTGCAAAGATCGACGAAGAGTGGGATGGTTAGAGGAGTGTTGATAAAATAACAGTGGATGCGCAGGCCAACTGTGCACTTTCTGTGGTCGAGCTTGGTGATGACAAAACATTAATTAAAGCTACGACATATTATTTGTTAAATGGTATTCCAATCCTAATTGGACATTTTCGGAGGCAGGCGAGAATAACCAGTCGAATGAGTATTGTGACAATAAAGCCAACTAATGGTAATCAGTGGGCGGCTCTAAGCCCAGATCAAAAGCGGTAGCAACCTGACCAAAGGACCACAAACTAGTCATAAAACATCCAGAGACGCAGGACGGGAAATGTCCCTTTTTGCAATTCCCAAACGTTATTTAAACCTCTCACTTAGCATGTCGGTGAATGCATCTCAAGTACCGCAAGGCCATCCCAGAGGATGTCAATAGCAGCCAGTTGCTTCCGTTTTTGGTTTGCCCTGAGGAAGACCCTGTCAGAATCATTCCAAGGGATCGAAATGCCAACTTCTGAATCATAACCATTTCTCCTGTGATATCGGATGCCAGGAAATCCAGGATATTTGTTTCATTGGATTCCAAACAATTGATGTCCTGATGTGTATGTTTTTTGTACATACGTTGCAAGCATACTGTGTTGTCTTTTTTTCACTTTCTTCACCTGAACTGCACCGTCACTAGGAGCACCTACATCCTTTTTGGAACTGTTGTTACATTGGCTATCTATGAATTGTATCAGATGGGAAAAATCTTTTCTTTGTCACATTGATTGTGTTGGAAGTGCAGGGATGATGAAGAAAATAGCTCTGGCTAAATCATAGAATTACTTGTCTGAATGATTCTTTATGAAAATTTGTTTTCAATACAACTGAAGTAGCAATCTGGAATTAACAAAAGGCAAGGCCTGCCCTAGAAACTTACTCACCTCACACTACAGAACTACAGTTCCACAATTCTTTCCACTATCAACCAAGTGATATAGCTCAGGAAAACTAATCAGCAGCCCATTGTGAACAAAAATCCTCATGGAATTTCTAAAAGTAACCCCGTCTCCATCCTCCTCATTTCAGTGTCTGGATTTCCTCCCTCCAGCCACCAGGAATGCACTCGATACACTTCTGTTGTGTGGGAGAACCGTCCTCACTATCCTTCGTGTGCTATGACAGGATCATCCAAAATGGATCTCAGTGGCTACAGTACCTGAGTTCATTCACACACATGCAGCCGACAACTACATATGTGCTAGAGACACTACACACACACTCAATATATACACATGGGATGCCTGCACGAGATTCTGGGCATACACATAACAGCTGAACTTTAAACAAGTGGGGCCAGTAGGCTTCACTCCCAGTGACACAGAAAAAAAAGTCTGGTAAAACCATTGATCCTTCCAAAATATGGTATGCTGCCACCCTCACTTCATGTGCTATATCACACTTAAATTAGTGTGACTGTTTGCAGTGATACATTGGCAGGAGCTGAGTTGTAAAGGTAGGAAAGGAGAAACATATTTGGGTGTTGTCAGCACACTGCTGATAAGAGAAGATGAATCAACCACTAATGTCTCAGAGGGAGAAGGTGTAGATTGAGAAGAGCGGTCTAAGGGCGGAGGCGTGTCTAACTCCAACTAGCAGAATGGTAGGTGTTGATGTCTTAGAGTTCCACATAGTAGGGAAAAGTGATCAAGTGGTATCAGGTGAGCGAGTTGTAAGCCAGGCCAGTGAAAGCTAGTGAGAGAGCAGATGGAAGAATGCCAGTTGTGATGAGCAGTAGTGATGCATCTAAACATATGTGAAATTGTAGTTTCTGTGGAGTGAAGGGTACAGTGGACAGGTTGGATGGAGTTAAGAATATATTTAGAGGAAAAGTGAAGTATGAGAAGGTTGAAGATCAGTCACTACCATATCATTTTAAAGGAATGGCTGGGTGTTGAGATACTGGGAAATAGTTTGCATGGGGTGAGGGATCAGCAGATGATTTTTTGAGGAGAGATAGGACTACTGCACATTTAAAGCAGGTTGGCTATTTGTCAAATGTGAGAGAATAGTTGGAGAGGTGAGGAAGATCAGAGCACTAGATGTAAGAGCAAGAGGTTTGATAAGCAGAAGACTGAAAAAATCAAATGGTACACAAGAAGGCTGCGATGCTTTAATGATTGGAATAAGTTCTGATTGGGATGTTACAGTGCGTTTTGCGAGTTTAGCAGGGTGCAGTTTAGATGTAGTGGGGATGTAGGGTGCACAGTGGCACTGTAAGAAGTGTAGTCAAGGTCCTATGGTAGTAACGTTTATGGAGAAATTGGTGGCAAAGTCATTTGCTGATAGCAAAGTCAGTAGCGAGGTAAGGAGCAAAACATTGATTGATAAAGATGGATCATTAATGGATGGTTGTGGGAGAGAGAGTAGGTTGTGCTAAGTGTTGTGGTTGAGGCAGGAATGAGGTGATTAGGTTTTTATTAATAAAGTATCAGGATTAAGCATTGTTGAGGGAGTCGGATAGTGTACTTAATGTATGTTTATATTTTCGGCATATAAATGGTGTTGTTTCTTCGCCATTTATGCAGTAACACTCTAATTTCGATTCATGTTTGTAAATATTAAGTCATAAGCAGTGCTGTGGCAATTATGATTTTGGGGAGGTGCTGAGGGGTTAGTGTGTATCAAAGGCTTATTTAGTAACATAGTTGAATTTTACTCAAAGTAGGTGTTGTTTTGGAGTGGGCAAAGGTCACTTTGGATTTGATGCAGGAATGCTTGAAGGGAATCCAGTGAGTGCTTTTTTGGAAATGGAGTATTTAATGTAAGCAATACTGTTTATAAGGTCTTGATCGGATAGGGACTGGGTAATAGGTTTGTTGTTTGGGTACTGTGTTTATATTAGTAGATCAAGAGGCTTCCATCGAAAATGTGTTGGAGAGATGTGGGTGTTTGTTAACAAGTTATCAAAGAAAAGTTGTGAAAAAAGGGGTTTGATATAGTGGAATAAAGAGCGTCATGTTGAAGAGGTGGAGAAGGATAATTGAAGGGGTGAAAACTAGCCAAGGAGTGCACTGAGTGTGTCAAAGGAATATTCAATCAGGCCTGCTGTGGGGCATTGTACATTATTATGATGTTTCCCTGATGTATATTGATATTCAAAAGAAGATGGAGGTTTTGCTTGTGTGGGTGTTGGAATAATTCTGAATGACTTGTCATTGAGAATACCGACCTTCCCACCTATCCAGCTACTGTGCCAAACCCAACATGTATCTTTGAGAGGGAAGAAGTGTAGTGGACGGTTGTGAGAGTCACAGGGGCCTAAATGTACGCCATGCTCAGGGCCATATCCTGAATATGGCCCTGAGCATCTTGCATCCTCAGCATGTGTTTTTTGACCAATTACAACCCCTTATATATGTGCTAAAGGCAGGATTGGAAGGCCGTTGTCACTGTGGTTCTAACAAGGTTCTAATATGGTTCTAATTTGCTCAAATCCATTCCCTACTGCTGTTCTGCTTACCGAGGTGTACTTGTACTGTGTCTTCTTTGACGACAATATTCCTTTCTTATGTATATGTATTATTTCCCTGACATCCACCCAGTCTTCATGGCCATTCATCTCAGAATGGGGTCATGCCTGTACTCCGCATCTCTTCATTATATTCTGGTTGTCCTGCATGCCCACATAACAAGCATTTGCAATGCAATAGGTTTCGCATTTGCGAGAATTTAAGCTATTGGCATTGTAAATGACAATGCCTTTATTTATGTTTTAAAAACCAACACATAAATGAAAGACATTGTCATTTACAATGCCAATAGCTCAAACTCTCACAAATGGGAGACCTATTGCATAGCAAATGCTTGTTACTAATTAGGATGAGCCATACAAATACGCAGTTATAGTCTAACAAGCGTATCACAGAGAAACTGCATCATGAACAAAAATAAGTTCCAAGCAGCACGCCATATGAAATAAAGTTGTGCCGTGAGCCACAAATAAGAAAAAAAAAAAAAAGGGGGGGGGGGAGGTGGTGGACGCCACACTAATAATGGGCCCAAAGAAAGCAAGTATTATTTTTAGCAAAAATGACTATTAAATATAAATAAAAAATACCTTATATGTATACACAACGCTTCCACATGTGTATTTAGTTTAACCACATTCTAAGCCGCGCCATGGGGAGGTTCACGGATCCCTGCTCTTTCTCCTCCCCCTTGTCCATCGCTAGGCTGCGGTCCTGAAAGTAGCGAAGGCGGGTCTTAGGCAGCTGCAGGAGCACGTACTGCAAATTAAGGAGAAGTAGCGCTGGGTGTGCTGCAGAGGCAGGAGGGCAGTTTAACGGAGGCTGAGAGCTGTCCCAATGTGAAAAATAAAAACAAAAAAAAACGCAAACACTATGAAGTGGATACCGCGTCCGGTAAAAAATAAAAACAAATAAAAATCAAGCCACACAAAGGGCATGGATGGGGGAGGGAGGGGGAACAATGCAACATGGAGGAAGCCTCTGCAAATGTCTTTAATTAACAGCGCCCGCTTCATGAACTATGAAGCACAGCGTCTGTGCAGTAGGGGGAGGGGGCAAGGACCGGAGCATATTTAAAAGTTATAGTGCAATGTCCATATAGCGGGCGCAGCGCTGAGTTACTAAAGACAGTTTTGGCAAGCTGCGGATACCTGCGCAGCCACCATTGTTACGGCTCAAAAAGAAGTAAACACATTGAAGAAGAAGAAAGTCGTGCCGTGAGCCACAAATAAGAAAAAAAACAATGGAGGAAGCGTCCACAGATTTCTCAAATGAATACAGTGGCCGATTCGCGCGGTGTCTGTGCAGGGGGGCTTGGGGGAGGCATATTTAAAAGTTATAGTCGATGCTCATTAAGTGAAAGCGCATAGCGTGCTGCAAATAGTAAAATACCCCAAAAAAGGCCGCCATTGCTAAAGCTGACGTTCCACTAGTGCTCTTTACATTAATTAAGCTAAGAGTTCTCCCGAAGGGCTAATGCAAGCTATACAGCAAGGACACAGTAAAAAGTCCAGTCCTGATGGGAGGTTACAAAAGAAGACAGGGAGGTACTAAGGAGGGACTAATAAGCCTATTAACAAATCAAAACCCAACATTTACAAAGGACAGTCACAGCAGCCAATTGAAAAGATGGGCGGAGAGTGGGCAGAGCTTCAAGTCCATACCTAAATACAGCATACCTCGCAGAGCAGCCCATGCGCTGCATCGGCTCGACCTAAAAAAGAAAAGGTCATGTTTGGGATGCTTGCAAAAGTACTAGCCTCCAGCAATTGCTTAGAGCCTTCTTCAAGTCTATCAGTTTTATGCCTACTATGCATACAACCATATGGAAATTAGTGTTAGTCCTGCTCCAATGTGAACAATCTACCCCAGCTTCCAGGCCATTTCGCCTCTGAAGATAACTTGCAAAAGTGCTGCATGCCCAACAGGAACATTTCACTACCTACTAAGACTGAGTATCCCAGGATCATGCTATATGATTAAGCTTTGTTTAACAAAAGAAATACTAAGGTTCTTACAGAAAACTCCAAAATGTCACAGGTGATATTCACACAGTCATGAGCCATATCCAGAGTAGTTGTTGATTGGAGCATATAATCTTAAGCACTGGCCATGATAAAAATGAACTAGAATCCTGTAGATTCAATAATTTTTAGGTTTGAGCCTTTGCTAGCACATGCATCTCGCTTGCGAGACCCTATTGTTAACAAAAAGGGCTTGGAGCCTGCCTCTTGCTTACCATTTGTTGGCTTCCATGTCACTCTTCTTTATAGCCTCGTAATTCGTCAAGGCAGGCCTAACATCATTTCTGACCCTCTCTGTGGATTAGAGACTTAACACTAATTGATTCAACTTAATCAGTGCCCGTCCACTGCTCCCGACCTGATTGAGGTACTATTTTGTTCTCTTTAACTTTTAGTGCTCTGCAAACAGAAGGCGTGTGACTGGCAAAAGTGTGCCCAGCAGGACAAAAAAAAATTGCAAAGGTTTATTTTCTATAGTTAACTTTCTTTTATTTTGCCAAGTCTTCTTTTCTTGCTTTGCACTAATTTTTCTTTTTTTTTTTGCTCGTGGGTGCTGTTCTCAAAAGATGAGGATTATTTTATTGCAAAGCTACATTGTTTCGTTTTTATGTGTAATTTCTTATGCTTTAACACATAATCGTGCACCCCACCTCACTCCAATCTACGCCAATCCACTCCACATCACTCCACACCAATCCTCCCCACTCAATCCATTCCACCCCAGACCAATTCAATCCACCCCACTCCAGTCCACTCACCCCAATCCAATCCATTTCAATCCACCACACTCTAGTCCTCCCAACCCACCCCACTCCAATCTGCCCCACTCCAATGCAAAACAATCTGTCCCACTCCAAACCAAACGATCTGCCCCACTCTAATCTTCCGCAATCCAGACTGCCCCACTCCAATCCAAAACAATCTGCCCCACTACAATCTGCCCTACTTCAATCTGCCCCACTCCAAGCTGCCCCATTCAATCCAAAACAATGTGCCCAACTCAAATC
This sequence comes from Calotriton arnoldi, assembly GCA_963921515.1. Taxonomy (NCBI): domain Eukaryota; kingdom Metazoa; phylum Chordata; class Amphibia; order Caudata; family Salamandridae; genus Calotriton; species Calotriton arnoldi. The sequence continues at coordinate 519,747 of CAWUFW010011237.1, read as the reverse complement.
CAAAACAATGTGCCCCACTCCAATCTGTCCCACTCCAAACCGCCCACTCCAATCCAAAACAATCTGCCTCTCTCCAATTTGCCCCACTCTAATCTGCCCCTCTCCAGCCTGCCCCACTCTAATCAAAAACAATTCACCCACTCCAATTTGCCCCACTTCAGCAATCTGCCCCACTCAAACAATCTGCCTCACATCAATCCAAACCACTCTGCCCCACTTCAATCCAAAACAATCTGCTCCACTCCAATCCAACACAATCTGCCCCACTCCAAACCAAAACAATCTGCTCCACTCCAATCCACCCAACTTCAATCCACCCAACTTCAAGCCAAAACAATCTGCAGCACTCCAATCCGCCCCACTCCAATCCGCCCCACTCCAATCCACCCCACTCCAATCCACCTCACCCCAATCCACCTACTCCCTCCCAATTCACTTCACCACAATCCACCCTACTCCAATCCAATTCACCCCAATTCAATGTACCCCACGCCAATCCAAAACAGTGAGCCCCACTCAATCCAAAACAATCTGCCCACTCCAATCTGTGCCAATCTAAGACAATCCGCCTCACTCCAATCCACCCCACTCCAATCCACCCCACCCCAACCCACCCCACCCCAACCCACCCAATCCAATCCAACCCAATCCAGCCAAATCCAATGTACCCCGAGGTACCAATTGTACCTGTACAGTCAGCTCTTTTAAGGGCTGAAGCAAAATCAGTGTTGGACTACAGTATCAGAAAGAAACAACCAAATATCTACAGCAATCAAAAGCAGTCTTATCATTCAAATTATTAAACTCCGAGATCGTTACCGATTTCCAAAAGCGATACATAAGTGGAGATTTATTGAATTTCCGCAGGAAGCTCATCGCACAGATAAGGCTGCTGGGCCAGAATACACCTGTCACCATTACACTGAAATTGGGTTTAAGGACCTCCAGGAGACTGGAGCACCCAGAAAGTTAAAGTATTCTTGACCACCAGGTTTGACCAGGTCTATAGGAGTGAACACTATCTTGTACATGTAATAAGACTATTACATGAACACATTTGAACGTGATGTGGCATCTAACGGCCTCCCTCTTCTTCACTGCCATCTAATGAAGGCTTTTGAGCATTGGATGCAGAACTTCTTTACGTAGCCTGAAGGCCAATTGGAGGGCTTAAGTTTGAGAGGCTAATTCTCCTGGTTTCCACCTGATTCCCATTGGGTGCCATTCTCAAAATGACTATTTTTTATGAGCTTTCTCTTTACCCCTCTGTTGGACTTGGCCCTTTCTGCTGTGTCATCCCCAAACGTTTTACCTTCACCCTCCTGTTTTCTAAATACGTTTTTGTTGGCTTTTAGAACTTTGCACACTTTACCACTGCTAACCAGTGCTAAAGTGCTTGTGCTCTCTCCTTAAAACATGATAGTATTGGCTTATACCCAATTGGCATATTTAATTTACTTGCAAGTCCCAAGTACAGTGACACTTAAGTATAACCTTAAACATGTTTCAGGTCTGCCATTGCAGCCTGTGTGTGCAGTTTTTAAAATGCCATTTCTACCTGACAAAATAAACCTGTTACCAGGCCTAAACCTTCCTTTTTAATACATGTAAGTCACCTATAGGGTAAAGTAAGTAAGTAAAGTATCTGGACAGCCTAAACGGCAGGTTGCAGTGTACTTTAAAAGTGGGTCATGTACGTTTTAGTTTTACCTTTCCTGGTAGTGAAAAACTCTCACATTAATTTTTCACTACTGCAAGGCCTACCTCTCCCATAGGATAACATTGGAGTTACCTTATGACATTTAATAAGTTGTAATTTCCAACGTGAGAACAGTTCATCTTTGCTGTCTTTGGAATTGTAATGAAAAATCCTCTGGTATGGTGAAGTCGGATTTTAAATTACAATTTTTAAAATGCCACTTTTAGAAAGTTGGTATTTTCCTGCCTTAGCCATTTATTGCCTGCAGCCTCTCTGTGGGTCGTATGACTGGCTGTAGTTGGCAGTTGGGCTTTGTATATTCCTCCTAGGCAGTCATACACAATAGAGAGCTTTGATGTGCCTGGATGGGCACTTGAATAGGCTGTGTCCTGCCTCCACACAAAGGGTTACATACTCCCATAGTCTGGAGCCAGTAAAGGGAAAGCAGGATTCCTTGGGACTTCAAAGGAAATTTCTAGAAGATTCTCCCACCTTCCAGAGGAAGGGCACCAGGTATAAATACCGGACCTCAGACACTAACTCTTCAGTACACTTCTGCACCTGTGGATACTCTGCCAGGAAGAAGAACTGCTGTACTGCTGAAAGGACTGCCACTTTTCTGGACTACTGCTCCGAAGGACTGCTGCCCTGCTGTATTGACCTGCTACCCTCTTGTCTGGGTGAGAAAGACTGGACCTGAAACTCTGACCCCAGAACTCCAGAGTGACTCCAAGAGCTAGTTGGCTGGCCCCCTGATCAGAAAACTCAGGGACACAACAGGCTTCCAACAACCTTGAACCCAGCACCTACACTGTGCCATCTGTGAGTTCTGCCCTCTCAAGTGGTGCCACACCAGTCCTGGACCTTAGGAAGTGCCCCTGAAGGTGCTCTATCAAGCCCAGCTATGGTCCCCATCGGAACCAATGCGAAGTGATGCAAAGCCTCACCGCACATCTACCAGCCTCATCTGAACCGACCTGAAGAAACTTAAAGCTTCTCAAAGCTTTGCCGCACAGTTGCCAGCTTCATCAGAACTGACGCAAAGCGATGCAAGGCCTTGTCAAGTTATGCCACACCATTCCCCAGAACCGGCACGAAGCCCCACAATGCCTCGCTGCACAGCTTCATCAGGACCGATGCTGGATGACGCGAAGTCTTGCAAAGCAACGAAGCAAAGACCGTGCACCAGGATTTAAGGTACTGTGTCCAGCAGAACTAAGTGGGTCTCTGTAGCCGGCATGGGCTCGATCACCAGCATGGGCTCCATCGCAGTCGGCCTGAACTTGTGACTTTGTTCCAGTCCGGCGCTACCAGATAACCACAGTTGACGCTTTTTGCGCTATTTTCACTAAAACTGTATATCTCCAGTTCTACTGATTGAATTTTTGTCATTTTGGTCTTATTCTATTTATTAAACATTACTCTATGTTGTTTAACTTGGTGCGGGTTTGTTTTTGTGTGGTGTTTTTCACTCTGTTACTGTTTTAAGTGTTGCACAAATACTTTACACTTTGCCTCTACGTTAAACCTGACTGCTCTATGCCAAGCTACCAGAATGATGAGCAGAGGTTAATATAGGGTTGACTTGGCCTCAACCTGACGAGGTTTGTGGTTGCTGCTTGACCAGGGTTCACACCCCAGTCAACCAACAACCCGATTTCTCACAGCCTCACACTATCATATCTCTTAAAGCAATCAGTGATCCCTTTCTTGGTTGCTACATTTCGGACATATAGTTTTTGATGGGCATTAATCAAACATTCCCAACATGTAAGTTTCTGCAGGACCTAAAGCTGGTGAGGAAACTATGCAAAATATGTAAAAATGTAAAACATAATCCATACTCAGACAATGCCATGCATGACCCACCTCTGGCTGGGCGATGAACTTGTGACTTGAAGCAATATCACCAATTTCCCTGAACATTGTCTTATTCTGGATGGAGGAAGGATTGCTGTGCATAAACAGAACGAAACTGAGGTCCTGTTTATTGGGAGTCAAGCCTCTTACCCTTTATCTAGTGGCCCCAAGCACTGGGTACAGCTTCCATCCAGGGAAAAACCTTAGGCTTTACTTTGATAAGGAACTGGCTTTGAAACCAAAGTGATGTGATGATCAATGGAACACACTTCCAGATCTTCCTGCTGAAGAAAGTCCCTTGCTTCCCTAGAAAGGGCATCGGGCAGAACTCACTCCATCGCTCATTCTCCCCTGAAACAAAAAGTGCAACAACTCATGCTGACACAATTCTTAAAATTACAGAAGATTGAGAATCAGGCTGCCAGGCTGTTAAGAAGTTCACTCATATTTACTCTTCCACTGAGTAAGTTCATTGGCTCCTTACTGTTACTTCAAACTATGGAGTCTTTCAAAGTTACAAATGAATATTCCGTACATCTCCTTTCATTCTCTCTCAACAAATTATTTTACCTCATGTCCTTTCAACCCTCGATAGCTTCTTTTCAGTGGCAGCCTTTATATATAAAAGGAGGCCTGGATGAGTAAGAATGCTCCGAAGAAGTAAAGAAAAGAAATGGAAGTGACTTTATGCTGCACAGGAGAGGCCGGATAAAAATCCTAGGCTTTGTATGTCTGTAGAACATTGGGTGTGGGTGTGCGTCTGCGTGTATTTGCCTACTCATTATATTACTCCCAGTAGTGACACAGAAGACTGCTCTGACGTTGAGGGACAAATTGAATCTTTCCAGCCAAATATTTCAGCATTTTTGTGGGACCCCCAAGGATTATACTTCAATTCCACTTTTAGATGTGTTTCAGAGTGGTATTTATTCTACTATCCCACAAGCATCATTTTATATTTTATGTATTCGTGTTATTGTGAGTAAAAGACAACCTAACTCCTCCTGATCCCTCCAAATTCATACACATGAACTCCCCGTCTTTACACCACTATCCATGGACTCTTTCTTTGTACCCAGATGAGCATTTTACTGTAATCCTTCCCTTTTTGGCACTCCCTTCCCTACTTATCTGTCCAGACCCACCCATCATCATATCCATCACCTCCTACCACAGCATCTTAGATTCAGCCTTCGGTGCATCTACCCTTTCCACACCAAACACACTCTTGTTCAATCATCTCCAACCTTTTTGTAAACCGTTTTTATTATTAAAGGGACCTCACTGTCCAGTGTCATAAAAACAATGTAGTATCTTCACTCTGCATTTCAATATGAAACCGAAGAAATGAACGAAAGAAACAACATCTCAAACAAATGAAACCACTTTCTTCTAAATAATGAACATACATCCCTCTGTGTTGTCAGAGTTCAGGCTCCCGCAGCCATCACGATCACTGAGGGAAGCACAAAGGTGGAGTTGATGTGAAACAGGCACAACTGAGGAATTAAATCAAATTCATTCACCTATCTTCCCAGAGGGGTGGGGGATTTCTATATTGATCCCACCTTCCGTTTTGTCGCCAGGCATTATGTGGGCTGGTAAAATGATTGTGCTACTGGAGCTATGTAGAGGAAACAGCTACCATCTGTCAATTTTTGTTTCCCGGCTTAACTCTCTTCCAAGAACATTCTGCAAGTCGTGTACCGCATCCATCTGTGTAAAGAAGTGACATTTGTCTCAATGCAGTTTCAGTTTAACAGGGTGCCCAAGTGATGCCTCCGCCTTCAGGTCCACAAGCTCCTTCTTGAAGCTATGTAGTTCCTGCCTTCTCCCTCTTGTGGATTGGCTATAATCGTTGAAAATGAACACTTTCTTCGATGTGCCATTTTTTAAATGTTCATAAAATCTATTTTTCTTTAAATTTCCTGGATCTGTGGGTATTGTCACCTCCATCATCACTCCTCCTTTCACACCTCTGGTTGGTAGTCGAAAACCTTTGTGTTGCTCAGTATGGAGTCACTGGGGTGCAACTCAGATAGAAAGGTTGTAATGTGTGTGTTCCCTTTTTAACTGCAGCACACCAAGTATGCATATATTGGCCACTAAGGAATTTTCCAAATCATTCACGTGTTCTAATTGAGTTTCAAGGTGCACAGTGGAAGCAATTATGCACTACCACTACTTAAATTAATATTGAGGCTAACTCTCGATTTCCAGAATCACATTTTAGCTTCAGATGTGTGACTTTAGTTTTTATGCTGTACACTTGCTTCTTGGATATGTAGAGGCATATGTTTGCTCCCTCCACCATTTCCTAAATTTCTCTGTTTTTGGTACTGTGCTGCAGCTCGTACAAAGCAGCTAGTACTAATGACTTGCTATGCGATACAGTTGTCCCCCCGCCCCCAGATGTTTCCCTTTTTATGTCCTCAAGTGGTGGAGGTAGAGACCTAGCCCGTAGAAACTTCCTTTGACCCTTATTGCTCTGCATTGTTCCTCTTCACAAGCATAGGAGCGAACCAACAACTAAGCGAATTCAGGAGGCTCTGTATGGTTTTCTAACTTTCACACTAAAATCCAAGTTTCAGTTGTCCCAGAGCCAGTTTGTAATATTAATATATATGTTTCCTCTCTGATAGTTCAATCATTCTGCAGGTCTATCTCAAAGTATCATGTGCCCAGGAAGAAACATTCCACTCACTCCGCTTTGTGTGATTTTACAGCTTTCCTCTCTTCCATAATACTCCTTGCTGGGTGGGTAAATCATATAGTTCTGGTATGCAGTCTTTATTTCTTTGCCATATTTGCATGTCCAGAGGCTCTGCATCTTTTCAAAAGCTGCAATCACATCGACTCTCCTGCCGCCCACCTGAAAGCAGATATCTGCATTACATTTTCCTGTTAGGTGAGAAGACCACTAGATTTTCCTTGTTTGGCCGCCAGTGACTGAGCCTCCAACGAATGCTTGCAATCCTGAAAGATGGAGAGGTGCCAGAGCCAAAGAAGGGACTTATTGAGCATTCAACATGCTCTGCCACCCTCATCCTTAATACTTTATCATCCCACATTAGGCATACACATTCATATTCACAGATTGTAAAAGGTGTACTGCTTGGGCCTACAGTATATGCAACAAGTTCTTCATCTCCATTCATACACTTATCAAATCCTTCTGTTTCAAAATACTTATCCTTACCATTCCCACTCCCACCCACTAGTCCTCCCTGTAATGTATTCTGCTGCTACCTCGACCCTCTTAGCAGGAATGACTTTGCTAGATTTTTGAGTTCGACCCAACGTGTCAGGGCAGTTTACTTCACCATCCTCATGTTGCAACCTTTCTCATTATTGACTCGTCTTTTTTCAGAGCCCATTCTAATCACTGGTTATTCCTTGCTCACGTTTTTAGACCTCCCGCCCTTCACTTAAAAACATTCTGTATACTCTGGCCTGTGAAACCTCAATAAATTGAACACACTCCCCAACCAGGCTTCCTTACCAATTTGACCTAATAAACATATTCCAACTCTCTGCTGTTACCTCACCTTGCTTCCAAACTGCAGAAATCATCAAAATACATATGCAGACCCCTATGTGCACTCCAAGCACTACTCCACATGCTTGTCAATTTTCCTAATATCCCTATTAATATAACAAATTTGCTTTAACTGACTCACTCATAGCCAATCCACAGATATTACTCGTAATTCCCTTCAATCAAGATTTTTGAAATGCATCCAATGAAGAGTTTTTTTACCCATGTCTCAAACGTCATATCATTTACAAATCACAACTGCCTCTTCACCTTTCTTCTCCTTCTCAATCTGTCAACGCTTTTTGACACCGGTGATCATGACATCTTCTTGTCTTCAATGTCAAGTTTAGTCATCAACTAATACTGCTCTATCTTGGCTCTCTTCCTACTTTTATTCCTTGTTCTATTCTTCTCCTTGCTGCTCCTCTAAGTCTGCACACGCTTTACTGCAAATTTAACTCCCCTGATGGTCCTCTCATTAGTCCACTCTTCTTGCTTTACAAATACCAATATTGTCATTGATAACGTATTTCATTATACTGCTTCCTTTATTACCTCTTTACAGTCAAACACCCACCTACTTCCCATCCTTTACGGGTTAATACAATACTGGTGTACTCGCAGTTGCTCATCCATTCAATCCCATGTAGCCACGTGGTCTCTAATGCTCAAATCTTCCAAGTCTAGAATAATTGAAAACCTGTGCTTTAATGCACTCAAAAGAATTCCCTCTCCCATCTTCTCTCCTTGGCACTTCATGCTCTCCCTCTTGAATCATCAATCTAGGTTTTGTTTTCACAGTAAAGTGAAACTACATTTTTATTTCTTCGAACTCCACCGCCTCCCAATTTAAACTTCTCAACATCTGCCTCAATCCTCTTTGTGAAGCCCCCAACAACGATTCTGACCCTCAAAACACTATAATTATGAGGACAACATCTTCCTGCATCTCCTTTGTAACTTCTTCCTTGCTTTTGGAAAACTGCTCGAAGTACCAGCATTATCCCCTTAAACGATTTTGGACCCTCCTTTTCCCACACAGAGAAGGACAGTGGCTTACTGCTCAATAGGTCACTCTTTAAATTACATACTCTACTGTTCAAATCCATTCATAGCCTCTCATTTCTCACCAGGCATCTCCAACTGCTACCCACCTTGCCCTCTTCATTTTCAAAGCTATCACTGCATGATCACTGACCAACCCTGTTGCGCTACATGGAGATTCAGAGAATTTTCTGAACAGCCCTCTTCCTTGACCCAAGATCTGCCTTATCTCTGCTCCCCTTCAAAGTGTCACGATTCACTCCCTGTGCTCTCGTTCCCACCACCAGGGGGCCGAATTGTGGGGCTTTCCAGTGTTCTAATATGCTTCCAGACACTCCCCTGTATGCATATCCTGACTTCCAGGCATTTGGACATCATTTAGGAATTGACATCCATTCCCAATGCATGCCGGGTTTTGTGGAAGCCAGTCTGCTCATGCTGGAAACTCCATTACCTATAATCCCCTGCTCACTGCTTTGTCTCCACCCCTGCAGGCCAAGGGTGGGTGGGGTAATTCAGTTCACCTGTGGCTGGCTGCTGCTAGCCTGCTCACACCTGATGCATGTGATTACTGTGAGCTCTTTTAAGCCCCAGCTCCCTTCAGCCCAGGGTTGGTCATTGTAGCTGTATACCGGTGAGGCCGATCCTTGTTTCCAGTGTTTCCTGAGCTTTTGATAACCTTGTTTCCTGATCTTTTGATATTCCTTGATTCCTGAGCTATAGTTAATCCTTGTTCCGTGGTTCCTGAGCTATAGCTATTCCTTGTGCCTGAATTAGCACTGCCTGCAGTGCTACCTTGTTTCCTGAGTTCCTGAGCTATAGCTATTCCTTGTGCCTGAATTAGCACTGCCTGCAGTGCTACCTTGTTTCCTGAGTTCCTGAGCTATAGCTATTCCTTGTGCCTGAATTAGCACTGCCTGCAGTGCTACCTTGTTTCCTGAGTTCCTGAGCTATAGCTATTCTTTGTTTCTGAACTGTAGCAGTTTCCCTTGTTCCTGAACTAGCACTGCCTGCAGTGCTACCTTGACTCCTGAAGCTTTAGTAATTCCCTGTTCCTGAACCAGCACTGCCTGCAGTGCTACCTTGGCCCCTGGGCCTTAGCTCAATTCTTGTTCCTGCCCCAGCACTGCCTTCTATGCTACTTTGTTTTCTTGATTCCTGAACCTGCACTATTCTAGTATACCCTTGTAGCCTCCCCTTCTGTATATCCTTTTCCAGTCCCTGCCTTTCTTCTCATTTCCTTGGTTCCAGTTCTAGTTTGCTATCTTTCTATTTCTGCTGTCTTGCTTCTGTTATCTTGTATGTTTGTTACCTGCTTTCTGCCAAGTGTGCCCTGTGATTTCCTTCCTTTCCTGTTAAGCACTCCTCCTTGCTAGCTCCTTGTCTATTGTGCTTGTGTTTAGTTCTACCCCTTTGCTGTTACTGCCTTGCGTGTTCCTGTTTGATCGCCAGGATCCATGGGCACAGCTGACTACCTAGGTGGTGTTTCTTGTTCACTGTGAGTATTGTCTTTGAGTTACTGTTATAACATCACCATAGGTATAAGCTCCACAGATCCTGCCTTTGCATACATATCCTATATGTGGGTATTTTCAGTCAGTATCTGTAACAGCAATTGTGGGTGAGGAACTTACTGAGCTTCAGTCTTACCGTGTGGAGCCCCGGAGTGCTTTACCCCACATTCCCTTTATTGTTAATGTTGTATTATATATATATGTCTTGCACGTCCGTCCTGGGTGTAGTTAGTCTGAATGCTAAATTGCCTTGTGAGTGCCCTTCCTTTCTGAGTCTTGTTCCTTTGTACAGGCTTCCCATTTGGATCCCTTTTCTCCTCTGACTTCCTGTGTGATCCTGGGCAGCACTGTACTCCTCTCTCTGTGTACGTTTTCTACCCCGTTCCCAGTCCTTGCCCAAGTCCCTGACTGTGTTCCCGACATAGTCCCGGACAGTCCCTGACACAAAGTAAGCTTCCATATATACCTTGAAAGTCTTGAAAGTTTCCCTTGTGCCTCTGCATCCCCTAAAACTGCTGCCCTTTGGCCACCATGATCATTCTCGGGCCTATTTTGTAACTGCCAGGTTCCAGGTATTTAGACATGCTGAAAGCCCCAGTCATCCCTGAATACATACCCAGGTGAGCAAAGACGGAACTGTTATCCACAATAGGAGTCTGGGGAAAAACAGGTAAGCAGAGAGAGAGAGAGAAAGTAAGACACACACACACACACACACACACACACACCAAACTATGCAACTTACTCTCCGGCACAGAATTGTCTCTGTCGAGGCAAAACATAGCTCTATCTTGATGTTGCAGTGGCAGGTTTGTCTGAACCGGCTGCAGTTAAGACAGAATAGCATGAAAATATAGTTTATGAACTTTTGGGAATTCTCACTATAAGCTTGGTTGAAAAGTTGCTAGCGGGTGTAGCTTTGATAGCATTAGTCGACCTGGATTCCAGGTTACATCTCCAGCACACCACCACAAACTCACCAGCCAGAAGCTAGGAAGTAAGCGAGAGAGAGAGAGGACACAAAATACATAAAAAGGATGAGAGATGCCTAACAGGAAAACTGAGGGCAACCTAAAGGGAGGAAAACAATAAATGTGAGTAACAGGTAACAAGTGTAAACTGGTACGAAAGCGAGAAACTAGTGCAATTTACATGTTGACGGGGGAAGTCTATGAACCATGATTGGACTAAAGTGTGGCTCTGCCACTATTATCTCGGAAATGACACCAACCCAGAAAGTGAGTAACTGACTACCGTGTCCCAATCTTCTCAGTTTCCACTGGCCCATCTTCCACTGTCTCTAACCCCTGAGTACTTTATGCAGCATTTACCCTGGATCTTAGCAGTAGCATGTACATCATCTTGTGCCACTTAGCTCTCCACATTCTTAAACAAATCCTTGTTTTTGTTATCCAAAACAGGAAAAAGGAACTTCTGACAACATTTGAAATAATCTCTGTGTTCTTTTCCATACGGGATAATAACCACATATATGTATATATTCTAGTACTTTTTAACTAAATCTGCCAGCTACTTGTTTCATTGAATCCGCAAGAGAGAATCCCTGCGACAAAGATTTTAAGAACTTAAGAGAAATTCTGAGATTGATAGATGGCTCAGCAGTCATGGTGAGAAAGACCAGTCGCATGTGTCTTGATAGGAGACTGAGCCTTGTGTTCAACTCAGCATGCTGGAAGCCACGTCTGTAATAATTAATAGACGATTCATGATGCTTTAATATTCACTTGAACCAAAGCAATAATGTACCGTTGGACTGGGTATGGAACAGGACTTTGCTTTGGTCTGCCCAGGAGAGCACATTAGCCAACCTTCCCACAACAGAGCACTAATGAGATGGTTATCCACACAGGTCAAATGACGCATTGGCCATCCCTGAGACACTAGTGGAAAAACAGAGGTATTTGAGGGAATAATAAGTTTACAGAAGATGCGAAGCTACAAGATAACCCATGAGCTGATATTATATTTTAAAAATCCAAGTCCAGTCTTTCACGATTCAGAAAAAGATAAATAGAATTGTAGATGGGTAACAGTGAATCACAGGGATGTTTTTGAACGAGGGGTTCTGAGTGACATCAAATATTGTCTATGATGTCACTCAGAGCCCCGAGGTGAAAAAATCCCGTAATTCACTTTTTCCCGTATATAATTTTATGTTATGTATGGACCTAAAATCATCTTCTCCTGCTTTCAACTGCTTCGCAGGGGCAGAGGATTCATGGAGGACACATACATAACACAGCCTCCTATCCCTGTCCCAAATTAAAAACAAAAAACCTTACCTGGAATCCCTAACCAACACCAACCACCTTCGGTGCATTCCTTCCCCCTCCTGCAGCTGTGCTTTCTGCTTTTAGTCAAGACAGACAAGCAGCACTCTCCTGGTAGGCTCTGAGAGCCCTGCCAGTCTGGCCTGGAAAGCGTTCATGACATCACAGCAGTGGTTAACCTGTTTTCTTGTTAATTGTTGCTATGTCATAGCAGTGGGTTAGGGCATTTAGAAACTGAAATAAACAATAGAGGCTCTCTACGAGATCCATGCAGAACTATACCATGGCCCCTATGGTCACAGGTGATATATTGTAAAGATAACAGGGGGGGCTTAAAAGGGACGATTGAAAACAGAGATGTCATAATTTAAAAATAACAGTACAGAAGCAGTTTTGTTTCCTTGAAAATCCAGTGGACTCAGCAAAACATAGTCACATTGATGTTGTGGCAGCATCTTATAAAGCTATTATGGCTTCCTGGTTATCCTGCCAACCTTTGACAGCCAAGTCGCTAAAATAAATCATGTTTCCAAGCTGTAGTGTGCAAATATGACAACGGTTTTTCTCTTATTTAACTTGTCATATACAAGGGCCTATTTTTTTGCCTATTATGGAGAACGAAAAACACTCTGTGAAATTTAGAGAAAGAATGATTAAATTAAAATCTTTCCTTAAATCATTTGGGATTCAACAAGGATTTGTGGCTACTGTTTATTAATACAGTATGCAATTGTGCTGTATCTGTAACATTTTGTGTGACTTCCTATAGTTCATGGAAATACATTTTTTTCCGGAATAGGAGGAATTTATAAACGATTTATTTTGTGATAATTAATGGTTGTAGTTTTCTCCGTTAGGAAACAGCAACTGAACGCTTTTCATACATTACATGTGCAAAATATATAAATATCATAACAGAGCAGAATCAAAAGGCATCCTAAACTTTAGAAATATAAGAAAAACAAGCATTGTCAAAGCCAATAGTTATCACCTTTCAATGGCATTACCCGAACTTTAAGGTTTCCCAATGGTTTTTGCCGATGCTGTTCCACATTGGCAAATATTCATTTTCTTTCTTTCCTTTTGGCCAATGTGGAACAGCTTTGGCAACCCCCCCAAACCCCTTCCAAAATAGGGAAGCAGCAAGATGAAGTTTACATGTGCATGCTTTACCACGCATGGGCACTAATGCTCATGACAAGGCTTCCATTGTTTTCCATCTTTTAACTTTTAATTACTGTTCCAAGATGGTGGACACCAATCCTGGAGTGGCAAATAGTGCAATAACGAAAAAGGAGCGGACTTGTAGGAAATGTGTAGCACCTAGACATTCCAAAAAACAAAAATAAAATGTTATACATTTTCAAAAAGAACAGGGAGGTGGGGGAGTAATGGAGGCACATATACTAAAATTAAGCTCCACAGCAGGGGGTTGGCAGGGAGCGGCTAGGTGGTGGGACAACAGAAAAGTTTTGGGGAGAATAAAATTTCAAAAATGCTGGGAGGGCTTGTGGAAGCATTGGAGGAGCTCGGTGTGTGTGGTTGTAACACAGATGGCATGGGGGACAAAGATTTGAGTGGGGAAGCAGCACATGAGAGAGCAAAAAAACACATGCACTCCCATGGCGTGCTGAACTAAAAAGTAAAAAACATAGGGCCTGATTAGGATGGCGGGCAGACCTGAAATGGGGACCGCCCGACATCCTAATCAGCCCCATAGTTCCCAAAATGTAAGCAGTGGAAGGATACAAGTCATCCAGTCAAGAGGATGGGAAAGAAGCTATTCTCCAGCAGAGTGGACATACACAAGAAGAGGAAGGAAAGCAATTGGATAAGAAGTAAGCAATTGAGATTAACCAGAAATCCAATCAATGACTAGCAGTGGGCTGACCCAAAGCCTGCTATTGCCATTGTCTGCAATAAGTCTTCAAGAAGAGAGAGCTAACAGCTGTCTATAGGAGGAAATAAAAAACAAGTGAGATATTTTACATAATAATACAGGTGTACAGTAAAGAAGAGGAAACGAGCAAACAACTCTGTCCAAAGAGCTTTGTCTGATACCTTTAAATGTATATAACATCGTAATCCTTTCTTCAGTGCAGGGCTCACATTAGTAGAAAAAAAGGGGTTTACTAATTATGTGAGTGAGGTTTAATTCTCCGTTTGCTAGGGGATTTTTGGGTGCAAAGTCAGAACACTGCATGACTCTCCAAAATTACCAATACTCGTGGTACCAATATTTTCGGATTAAAGATTTTACTGAGCCTCCTGCTAATAGCTGAAAGATACTTAAGATTCCATGACTTGTTCAGGATCTCTTTTTTCAACATCTATTTTCCATAATCCCTGCGTTCTTACAAATTGAGCACACGTTACATTCAAACTGTAAACTTTCTTTTCAAAATCCAGTGTGTTGTAATTGTTTTGATAGCTTGGCAGCTTCTATCCCTTATTTGGTGTTAGAAATGGGCGTAGAGGACATGCAACGCAAACATTTCTTATTAAAAAAAGTCCAATAAATATAGACAAAATGTCCACAAAATAAGAACGTGCGCAAAGAAATCCCCTGAAATAATCAGAAATAACATTTCACAGAGAATTAAAATCAAAACATACCAGCGCTTTTTGTGTAGATGTCACAAAGAAAGTCTTCTGAACTGGAAGAGAAATTATGACTCTCTTACGGCTAACCACTTACTCGGTTTCACATTCTTCCATTCGCCATTATACCGAAGTATACTCAGGGTGTAGCAGCGCTCTGCTGTGAATGAAGGGTGTTGATAAAAACTGCTTTCCGGACCTGTCTGTTACTGCACAGACTGCTACTCCTGGGAGTTGCCATCTCTCCCAGCAGCTTTGAAGCTCATAAGAGGAGGGTGTCTACATAGCACTATTCCCTGTGGAGTGTTTATTAGTTTGTGACATTTTATGTATATATACATGTATATATGTATGTACATACTTGGTATTTATACAGTGCAAACTTAGCTTGAGAGAGGGACGTTGAGAATACAAGATTTTCAACAGGAATTCTGATTTACATCCTTAGATTAGACAACTACAAAATATTTCACATACCAACTCAGCCTTCAGATGAAGAATATTATTCGACTGAAATCAGACCCTAGGCAAACTTTAGAGAGCTGAGCTACCCTGGGAGAGTTCAAATGTTTTCTTGCAACATTAACGTTTTCCATATTCTTTTCGTTTCCAATCTTGCCTTCTTTTGACTGTTGCATAACTGATGTCTGTCCTTTGAATAAATCCCTAAAGTTCCCTCCGTGCTGCAGACATTCTCTCAACCAACCCCTTATTAATTGGCCGAGAGGCATTAATGTCATAATTTCTATTTGCTTGTATCCGAATAAAGAGACAGAAGCATACACAATTTCAGTCCGTAAGGGTCTGTAAAATTAGATATATTTCTAAATAATTCAAAGCATGGTCAGTACTAGCTATCCCTCTGATCCCAAACAGTTTAACTTCACTTCGTAAAATTTTCAATATTAAGACAAAGGGCCTGATTTAAAGTTTGGCGGATAGGGTGCCCCTTTGCAAACACAACGGAGTTCCCTGTCGGCCAAAGTTATGGTCCACCCACCAAATTTAGAGTGTGGTGGATTGTAGGTATTCCATCAACGGAGCACCTGTTGGCTCCGTCAACTGAATACTTTCTCCGGTGGCACGATGGGCTAGGGGTTGTCAGAGGAAGGACCTTACACAGTCTGCCCTAATTAGGGTAGATGGTATTAAGGCTTTTTTCCTGTCCATTACCACCAGGAAAAAACTAGCATTAAGGGACAGGAAATAAACAATAAGGACTCCCACACCGTGGAAGACAACATCCAGGATGTGGGAGCCATTAGTTTTTTTGGTTTTCATAAACAAACTCCCACTTATGAAAAGTTTGAGGGCCAACAGTCATGGCTGACGATATTGTCCATCAGACTTTTCATACATTGACAGCAGCTGCCATGACAGTGGTTCCTGTCAATGCAAAGATTCGCCAGCAGGGCCAGTCGCCAACTATAATTTGGCGGGCAGAGGTCTTCGGAATGGCGGAGGTAACGTACTCCACCATCCCAAACTCTAAATCAAGCTGAAAGTCTATTTCCAGTTTAATTTGAGCTCACAGACTGTAGAACATCTTCCAAATGCATGTTTGACATCAATGTCTTTATTATAACTTTGATCTTAACCATGATGACCCTAATGTATATCGGTACTTGACTTTACTATCACCTTAAAGTGTTCTTGTATTGTTACCATGTCCATCTCAAATTTCCAATGATTTGTCATAGATTTCCAAAAAGTATTTCTTTTCCAGAGTAAAGGGTAAATACATTTAATAAAATGGAAAATACTTTCAACAAAACACATTTACATTAACACGATATATGCATGAGGGTAAAGTGAGGGTCCCTGCGTCCAACATTTTCGGCACAGTTTACCTTACCTTATCTTACTTAATAATCTAATGAACTATTCTGTTGTCATGCTCACGAGGGCTCCTAGTCGCGGAACAGATCTCCAGCCAACAGTCTTGTGTGGGCAGTTGGCCACAGAGTGATTCAGAGGAGGCTGCGAAGTTCACTGTCTCCCGCTCTTGTATATTGCTTACATATTTACAATAAAATTGCTTTTGGGAGATTCACCTGCCTGCAGTGTCTTCCACCACTGGTGACGATCATCCAGCGAATCCATTTGGATCCTTATCCAACTTTGGATAGCTGAGGTGGCGTTGGCTATTACCTCGGCTGGAGGTGCTCTACGAGGCCGCTGTTTGTGCGCAGTGCATTTCTGGACATTACCGGCATGAGACGGGAGACAACCATTCAATGTGCTGGTAATATTTTGGCTTTTAGGGGTGGAGTTTCCCCAGTTGCCTTGTGACGAGTGTTTTGGCCTGACTGGAAACCATATGTGTTAACTGGCTTCTTTCACGGCGATACGCACGCCAGTTACTTTAATTGCTGCACAACGTGTGTTTCGTTTTGCCTGGAATTGCTGTGCAACATGCGTTTCGCTTTGCTTGGAAGTCTTTTGCTGGCGATTTCTGACACGACGATCCACACGCCATTTTATTCTTTTGCTTGGTATCATGTTGCCTGGCAAACAGCGCTATTTAATTTCAGTGTTGCGATACACACACCATTTTCTGTGACAGTTTTTGCACTTCATTTTTGAGGTGCGTGTCAAGTTGTTGGCGGCTCTTTTATCTTGACCTAAGACTCTGTGATACGCGTGCCACTGTTTGTGTGTTCCATGTATGAAACCACCTTTTCAGTTTTGGTCGAAGATTCAGCGGCACACACGCTTATGGACACGTCTGTGACATTACTGAGGGTTTAATTTTCCTGTATATTTATTTTGTAATGCCACAAATGTCGGATTACGGTACTACAGTATGCAACATATATATATATATGTATATATATATATCTCCTCCGTGCTTTAAGTTACAGCCGCCGCTGCTCCAAAACAAAGGGTGTGTCGTCGTGAACGGACCACCCAAGCAAGGTCCGGTAATATATACAAATGCCTCGTAAACCAAGGAATGACGACGCCGTGTTCTGGCCAAATTTCATTTATTTAGACAGCTGTATATATATATATATATATATATATATATAACTGCTCCACAGGTCCCCTGACATGTGAGAAGCACTCTGAACACAGCGCAAGGTTTCAAACCTTTATTGGTACAAACCGCAGCTCCCCTCCTAATTTCATTCTCAGCTGTTCCATCAAATGGCCTGACGCGTTTCGAAGTTCGTGTCTTCTTTCTCAAAGGCTGATGAAAAACAAATGCGCAGCCCCAGGCACTTCCTCCTCATATTGTAATCCGTAATTGCACGCCTCTAATTGGCCGCCTAAATAGTTCTGTGCAGAGGATTATGGGTCAGGTAGTCCCGGAAAAATTCATATCCCTGAATGGGTGCGCCTATTTATGCTGGATGACCAATATACAAACCCTCAAATGGGTCTCAGGAGACGAGCCCGCTCTAAATCCAGCACCGAGTCCCCACGTTGGTGGCTCGGTAAATACCTGCCACATGGTCCCCAAAAGACACGAGGTTGGTGCTTCTCGGCAGCCGGGTAGCCGCCAATACATTACTGCTCCACAGGTCCCCTGACGTGTGAGAAGCACTCTGAACACAGCGCAAGGTTTCAAACCTTTATTGGTACAAACCACAGCTCCCCTCCTGATTTCATTCTCCGCTGTTCCATCAAATGGCCTGACGCGTTTCGAAGTTCGTGTCTTCTTTATCAAAGGCTGATGGAAAAACAAATGCGCAGCCCCAGGCACTTCCTGCTCAGATTGTAATCCGTAATTGCATGCCTCTAATTGGCCACCTAAATAGTTCTGTGCAGAGGATTATGGGTCAGGTAGTCCCGGAAAAATTAATATCCCTGAATGGGTGCGCCTCTCTTTATGCTGGATGACCAATATACAAACCCTCAAATGGGTCTCAGGAGACGAGCCCGCTCTAAATCCAGCACCGTGTCCCCACGTTGGTGGCTCGGTAAATACCTGCCAAATGGCCCCCAAAAGACAGGGGGTTGGTGCTTCTCGGCAGCCGGGTAGCCGCCAATACATTACTGCTCCACAGGTCCCCTGACGTGTGAGAAGCACACAACGCAAGGTTTCAAAGTGCCTGGAATTGCTGTGCAACATGCGTTTCGCTTTGCTTGGAAGTCTTTTGCTGGCGATTTCTGACACGGCGATGCGTACGCCATTTCATTCTTTTGCTTGGTATCATGTTGCCTGGCAAACAGCTCTATTTAATTTCAGTGTCGCGATACACACACCATTTTCTGTGACAGTTTTTGCACTTCATTTTTGAGGTGTGTGTCAAGTTGTTGGCGGCTCTTTTATCTTGACCTAAGACTCTGTGATACGCGTGCCACTGTTTGTGTGTTCCATGTGTGAAACCACCTTTTCAGTTTTGGTCGAAGATTCAGCGGCACACACGCTTATGGACACGTCTGTGACATTACTGAGGGTTTATTTTTCCTGTATATTTATTTTGTAATGCCACAAATGTCGGATTACGGTACTACAGTATGCAACATATATATATATATATATATATATATATATATATATATATATATATATATATATATATATATATATATATATTATTCACCAACTCCTCAACAGGATTAAACGCACTCCACGGACTCTCCAACTTTCAATTCCTTGCTTTATTTCTTTATTACAAGGCAGACCGGTTTCGGCATTACGCCTTCTTCAATGCCTTTATATGCATTTGAAAGTGTCTCTTGCCCCTGTTTAAATTCCTCTTAGCACCTCCCCATTAACCACGGGACATGCAGTGAGTGATGACGGACTAATATCGTCTCTGCAGAGTCCGCCATGTCATCGTGATAAAAATAATATCTCTCTAAGTGAGTATCCTTGCATACACGTGATTTCACTGTACCTTACAGCTATACCTTTGTAGGCACGAAATACAGGATTATACTGGTTCACGATGAAATCACACTCACAACGGGGGCGAAATTGAAAGGTAGTTCCTCGCCCTGCCTTCTCCACTGTACACCGAAGCAATCCCCCAGGGAACTGTTTAGTAGCGGTTCTCCTGCGTTTTAAATAAACAATGACAAGTGTCAATAGGCTTTACATCTTAGTCAGTGGCGGCGGTTCAGGCAAATCCATACGTTCCTCCAACAATTGCCACTCTTTGCCGAACAACTTGCGGGCGGGTGCCGTTGTCGTGACAGTGGCAGTCACGCATCAAAATTATTCACCAACTCCTCAACAGGATTAAACGCACTCCACGGACTCTCCAACTTTCAATTCCTTGCTTTATTTCTTTATTACAAGGCAGACCGGTTTCGGCATTACGCCTTCTTCAATGCCTTTATATGCATTTGAAAGTGTCTCTTGCCCCTGTTTAAATTCCTCTTAGCACCTCCCCATTAACCACGGGACATGCAGTGAGTGATGACGGACAAGAGACACTTTCAAATGCATATAAAGGCATTGAAGAAGGCGTAATGCCGAAACCGGTCTGCCTTGTAATAAAGAAATAAAGCAAGGAATTGAAAGTTGGAGAGTCCGTGGAGTGCGTTTAATCCTGTTGAGGAGTTGGTGAATAATTTTGATGCGTGACTGCCACTGTCACGACTAACGGCACCCACCCGCAAGTTGTTCGGCAAAGAGTGGCAATTGTTGGAGGAACGTATGGATTTGCCTGAACCGCCGCCACTGACTAAGATGTAAAGCCTATTGACACTTGTCATCGTTTATTTAAAACGCAGGAGAACCGCTACTAAACAGTTCCCTGGGAGATTGCTTCGTGTACAGTGGAGAAGGCAGGGCGAGGAACTACCTTTCAATTTCGCCCCGTTGTAAGTGTGATTTCATCGTGAACCAGTATAATCCTGTATTTCGTGCCTACAAAGGTATAGCTGTACTGTACAGTGAAATCACGTGTATGCAAGGATACTCACTTAGAGAGATGTTATTATTTTTATCACGATGACATGGCGGACTCTGCAGAGACGATATTAGTCCGTCATCACTCACTGCATGTCCCGTGGTTAAATGG
Source organism: Calotriton arnoldi (assembly GCA_963921515.1). Classification (NCBI taxonomy): domain Eukaryota; kingdom Metazoa; phylum Chordata; class Amphibia; order Caudata; family Salamandridae; genus Calotriton; species Calotriton arnoldi. Next base: position 499,219 of record CAWUFW010011237.1, on the reverse strand, counting down.
GAGGTGCTAAGAGGAATTTAAACAGGGGCAAGAGACACTTTCAAATGCATATAAAGGCATTGAAGAAGGCGTAATGCCGAAACCGGTCTGCCTTGTAATAAAGAAATAAAGCAAGGAATTGAAAGTTGGAGAGTCCGTGGAGTGCGTTTAACCTGTTGAGGAGTGGTGAATAATTTTGATGCGTGACTGCCACTGTCACGACAACGGCACCCGCCTGCAAGTTGTTCGGCAAAGAGTGGCAATTGTTGGAGAGAGATATATATATATATATATATATATATATATATATATATATATATATATATATATATATATATATATATATATTCACTGAAAAAACCATAGGTTTTAGGGACAGTTATAGTTACTTGGACATTGCACTCGTACAAAACCCGTGAAATTCCCCGTTATAGTTAGTTCAGCTAACTATAACTCGCGCCCCGCAATGCACTGCTGATGACGTCACATATTACATCACTCATGACATGGTCAGTGACATCACTGATGACATCACTGATGACATCTCAAATGACATCACTGATGACATCACTGATGACATCATCCAGTGACTGTGTTTCTGTAAAGTTTAAATATGTTTAATATATATAGGGAAAGGCGTATTGAAGAGTGAGTGGGTGTATAAGTGTCTGAATGGATGATTTAGTAGGTGCGTGACTAACTGTATAAGTGAGGGATTAAACGTATGTTACTGAATGCATGGGTTAGTGACTAAACTGGGTGAATGTCTGTATCCGTCTGTCTGTTGCTGTGTAAGTGGCTGCATGGGTTTGTGAATAGCTACATGAGTGTCTATATGAGTTATTGATTGGTTGTCTGAGTATCTGTATGGGTGCCTGAGTGTTTGTGTGGGTGGGGTGTGTGCGACTCTGTACATAGATGTGTGAGTGGGTGATTCACTGGGTGCATGATTTGAAGAGTGCGTCTGTGATGGACTGCTTGGGTGGGTGAGTGTGTGTATGGGTGTGTTAGTGAGTGAATGTATATCTCAGTGGTACATGTGCGAGTAACTACATATGTAAAAGGAAGTATATATGTGTGTTAGAGTATTTAAAAGGCTATACGTGAGTGTGTGATTGTGAGAGTGGCTGTATGGATGCGTGTGTGCTTGTATCAGTTATTGTATAAGAGCGTAAGAATGTGCTAGTATTTGTATGAGTTATTGAGCTGGTGTGTGTATAACTCTATAGGTGAGTAAATGGGTGTGTGATTAATTTTTTGCATGACTGACTAGGTGTGTAGAGTACCTCGATGGATGAGTGGCGGTGTGTCAGTGTTTATATAGGTGTATGAGTGCATATGATAGTCCTGTACTGAGTGACTGTAAGTATGAGTGACTGTACGGGTGAGTTAGTGGATGTGTGTGTAGACCTAAGAATCAGTGAGTTGGTATGTAGTTATTGGTATTGGAGTGTCTATGGTTTTGAGAATGGCAGTCTGTAATTTAGAGTGGGTGTATCAAAAGTTATATTAGGGTGTGAGAAGATGCATGAAATTATCACATGGATGATGTCATCAGTGATGTCACTGACCATGTCATGAGTGATGTAATATGTGACGTCATCAGCAGTGCATTGCGGGCGCGAGTTATAGTTAGCTGAACTAACTATAACGGGGAATTTCACGGGTTTTGTACTGAGTGCAATGTCCAAGTAACTATAACTGTCCCTAAAACCTATGGTTTTTTCAGTGAATTTGTAAGGTTTTCTAAATGCTAATTTCTAACTATAACGTGCCTGAAACCTATGGTTTTTTAAGTGAATTTCAAAGGTTTTTTAAATGCTAATTTCTAACTATAACATGTCTGAAACCTATGGTTTTTCAGTGAATTTCAAAGGTTTTTTAAATGCTAATTCCTAACTATAACATGTCTGAAACCTATGGTTTTTTTCAGTGAATTTCAAAGGTTTTGTAAATGCCAATTTTTAAATGTATTAATTGTTATTTTTATTTTTTTCATACTGATTTACTACATTTTATTAAACTATATATTTTTAGATATTTTATTTTTTAAATTACATTGTAATTACATTATACATTACATTACAAAATATACTTTCTCAGAATGAATTAATTTACTTTAAATACTTTGCAAATAGGCAATAGACTTTTAAGTACAGTAGTTACAGTTGTTGCAATGGGCAACACAATTTCAAACACAATGCAACATTGAGCTCAATGTGAATTTCTAGCTAAATGCAATTAGTTACTTTATGGATTACTTTTTCTAACCACAGGACTGGATCCTAGATTCAGTCCTGGGACATCTCCTGTAAACAGTTGAGTAAAAGCGTTTTGGTTACAGTAGTGATTTTTAAGGAATATTATTGTATTTTAAAAGTTGACACTTAGAAACTTTTTCACATAGAATCACCAATGTTATCCTATGGGAGGAAATTCACTTAGCAGGTAAGTAGTGTTATCGTGACTTTTCTCACTCAGTGGTGGATTCTGGATCCAGCACTGGTGCATCTCCTGTAAACAGTTGCAAGAATGCGTTTAAGTCATACAGGCGATTTTTAAGGAATTTATTTATTATTTTATTTATTTATTTAATTTGTAGAGCGCTACAGCTACCCAAAAAGGGTTTCCCGGCGCTAGGCAAAGAAAGACCAGATAATAAAAATTAACAGCAAAAGATTACTTGTTAAATAGCCAGGTCTTCACAGATTTGCGGAATTGGACGTAGCTGTTTCTGTTCCGAATGGCTATAGGGAGGGCATTCCAGAGTGAGGGCCCAAGATAAGAAAAGGATCTGCCACCCATCCGAGACAGCCTGAATCTTGGCACGGAAAACCTCCCTTGGGTGGAGGAGCGTAGGCATCGGGAAGGCATATATGGGTGGGTTAGAGCACATAGGTATTGAGGTGCGGTTCCTGCTTTAGTTTTGAACATATAACACAGAGCTTTAAACCGAATTCGATTTTCCACCCTGAGCCAATGCAAATCTCAGTAAATGGCTGGAAACCGTAGCGGCCCTGGGAATCCGGCAAAGAAGTCGAGCCGCAGAGTTTTGAACCATCTGCAGCCTATGAATCACCTCCTTATTAGAACCAAGATAAAGAACATTACCGTAGTCCAACCTTGAGATGATTAAGGCCTGAACTACTGTTCTTTGGGTGGGCTTTGGTAGCATCCAGATGATCTTCTTTAGCCACTTAAGAATGGTAAAACAAGTGGCAGCTACCTTGACGGCTTGGTGATGCATTGTTAGTGAGTCGTCAATAATAAAACCCAGGTTACGAACTTGACAAGAGGGTTGAGGCAAAATCCCCATCTCACAGGGCCAATGTTGTGGGCCCCATAGACCCCGGTCTTTGCCAAGTATTAGCACCTCAGTTTTTTCCCCATTTAGCTTGAGAAAATTAGATTGCATCCATGATGCAATTTTCCTCAAGCCCAGTTGGAGTGGGGACAGCCCATCTGCTTTTCCTGCGGAAAGAGAGAAGATGATTTGGGAGTCGTCTGCATAAGAAAATAGGGACAACCCCGCATCTTCCGCTACAGTTGCCAAAGGCCTCACATATAAGTTGAAAAGCAGAGGGCTAAGAATGGAACCCTGAGGTACACCATAGGGAGATGAGTAGATATCAGAGCTGGCCGTTGAGGAGAAGACTTGGAAAGTGCGATTGGTCAGAAAAGAAATAAGCCAATTGAGAGCAGGGCCGCAGATACCTAATGTTCTCAAAGTATTAGTTAGAATGGTGTGAGACACTGTGTCAAATGCTGCACTTAGATCGAGTAAAATAAGGGCAGCTGTATCTCCGGCATCCAGATGGTAACGCAATCTTTCCGTGACCCCCAATAAAGTTGTTTCAGTTGAGAAGCCAGCTCTGAAACCTGATTGAGAGGGGTGGAGAAAACCTTGAGCTTCAACAAAGAGTGAGAGCTGAGAATGGACGTGTTTTTCTAGAATTTTCGAAAAGGCTGGTAGTAATGAGATGGGTCGATAGTTGGAAAATACAGCAGAGTCTGCATTTGGCTTCTTAAGAAGTGGAAGCACCATAGCATGCTTCCAATTTGATGGAACGGACGCTTCTAGTAATGAAAAGTTCAAGAGGTCCATAATAACAGACAAAGATGAAGATTCCAGTTGTTGGAGCACAGAGATAGGTAAAGGATCCTTGGGTGACCCTGATTTGATACTATGTAGAAGTTTGTTAAACGAGTCAGGGTTTAGTAGGGGCCATGAGTGCAAACTATTAGAAGAAGCATTAAGTATAAGATTCTGTAGTTTGTGAAAATCGACACTTTGAAACTTTTCTGCTGAAAACCAGACAATGGATTCCTATGGAAGGAAATACAAGTTACTGGTAAGTACGGTTAAAATTACTTTTCAGGATCAGTACTGGGCTGAAAGATGCAGCACTGAGGTCTCTCATGATAACAGGTGAGTAAATCGGAATTCGTATTTCGGCTTATTTTAGAGGAATATTATAAAGTTCCAAAACTCCACACTTAGAAACTTTTCCAGCAAAAAGCAGGCAATGATATCCTATGGAAGGAAATTCAAGTTACTGGTAAGTACGGTTAAAATTACTTTTCAGGATCCGTACTGGGCTGAAAGATGCAGCACTGAGGTCTCTCCTGATAACAGGGGGCGCGTTTGCAGAGTGCTGTCAAAGAGGGGGCGTGGCCTCCCTTGCGATGCCGTTTTAAATTTTTTTTTTTTTTAAAGGGGGCTGTGTGGCCCCCTTTTTTAGTAATTTTTTGAGCCCTGGGGACCCCATCCCCCAGGGCCTGTCCCCCTTTTTAAAAATAAAAAAAAAAAAGGACTGGGAAGGGGACCGCGTGTGCCCCCTCCCGTGGCCAATTTCGACCTGGGGACCCCATCCCCGGGCCATTGCCACTTTTTTATTTTTTTTATTTTTTTATTTGATGGAGGGGCGCTGCCTGGCCCCCCTCCTAAGGCCTCCTTAGGCCCCGGGGACCCCATCCCCCGGGGCCGGCCTTTGGTTTTTTTTTTCAAAAATTTTTTGGGGGAAGGGGGACCGCATGGCCCCCTCCCGGGCCACTACTTGCCCCGGGACCCCATCCCCGGGGTTGGCCCTATCCTTTTGGGGTCCGTGGGGGACCCCAACTCCCCCACGGACCCTGCCTGCTCCCCGCCTCCTGCGCGAGCCGACAGTTGCTTTCCACATGGGAGCTGCTAATATGCAGCTCCCCATGTGGAAAAGCAATTCTGCTTTGAATTTTGGAAGCAAGAGCAGCTTTCTGCTCTCGCTTCCAAAATTCAAAGCAGTTTGCAATGACAGGACGGAGCCGATTAAAAAAAAAAAAAAAAAAAATGCTTTTTTTGCCCTGGGGGTCCTTGTGGGACCCCTGAGCAGATCTAGGGGGTTAGGGTGTTTCTACCCTGCCCCCTTTGTGCGTTTTGTGCACTTGTTTCTTTTTTTTTTCTCAGCGGGATCCGCGCACCCTAAGCGCATCCCGCCGATTTTTAAAAAAAAAAAAATGCTTTTTCTGCCCAGGGGTCCTTGTGGGACCCCCTGAGCAGACCTAGGGGTCAGGGTGTTTCTACCCTGCTCCCTTTGCGCTTTGCGCACTTGTTTCTGTCCCTGGTTCTACCGAGGATAAAATGGCTGCCAACACTTCCTGATTTGGAGTGTTGACAGCCAATTAGCATGCAGCTCGTGATCGGGAGGGTACGCGGATCCGACGCGGCCATAGATATATATGTGATTTTAATTGTGAATTTCTCAGGAACTACTGAACGGATTTACACCATTTAACAAAAGGGTTCTTTCTGAACCAAGAACTACCTCTTTGCCAAATTTGGTGTAATTCCGTTCAGCAGTTCGGGCTGTAGCCGTGTCTAAAGTTTCCTATGGAAAAATGAATGGGGAAAACGCGTTTGGGACCCCCTTTTTCTCAGCCCCCGCTTGACGAATCCCCCGAGACTTTCAGGGTAGGAGCGGACCGGAGCGCCCCACAAAGTTTGAAAATTTCGCAAAGATACGTCAACCGGCAAGAGAGTTATTTCAAATAGAATGTCGCGGATTTCCTATGGAAAATAGGTCCTAACTATAACTATCTACTGGCGACCGCCAGTAGATATATATATATATATATATATATATATATATATATATATATATATATATATATATATATATATATATATATATATATATATATATATATAGGCTCAATTTCTTTTAGTTTCATTAGTTTTAGAATTTAGTTTAAAACAAGTCTTGGGAGTCGATACAGTTTTAAGATTTGTCATTTATATTTTGTTAGTGCATACTAGTATTTTTATAAACCTTAATTGGGGTACAGTTACATTTATATTTATCAAGTGTGTTGATATTATCAATATGCAAAACATTAGTCCACCTTCACCTTACTTACAAATGTCCGGAGAGCCGCCAGTTAGATGGAAAGAGTGGGTTAGGGCATTTAATGTGCATTTAAGAGCCATAGATTGGTTGAAATTCAGACCCGAGAGAAAAAAATAGATTTTGGAGCATTCTTTGGAGTTGGAAGGGCAGAAGATTGTTAAGCATCTAAGCATCTACCTAAAGTAGTGAATGATGATTCTGAAAAAGAGTTGGATGAATATGAGGAGGCTGTGCAGCGTTTGGAGACACATTTTGATAAACCACCCAATTTAATTGTTAGAAGAGACAACATTTTCTCAAGAGAACAGTCAGGATCTGAATTTATTGATATGTATGTACTGTCTTTACGGGTGTTAGCCAAGTGCAAATTTGGTATTTTCGATGATAAACTGAATAAAAATTAGTTGGCTACCAGATGCTTTAATAAGAAAAGCCAAGAGCGCTTATTAACATACAAGAATCCATCTCTTGAGTAAACTATTGGGATAGCTATTTTCATCCAAGATTCCTAAGAATATCTGAAAGAAATCAACAAAACTTCATCTGAAACTTTGGTTGTAGTTAAAAACAAGAGACCATAATTCTTTAACACAGGGTCACAGCAGAACGCTAAAGTGTCTGGTGATTCCATGTGTTTCGGGTGTGGGTCAAAATCTCATTTTGCATCTTTTAAACAATGCCCAGAGCTAGGCAAAGAATATAACAAATGTGGTGTTATGAATCATTTTGCAAAAGTATGTTGGAATACGAACAATGTAAAAGTCAAAGTTAATCCTGTACTGGAGGAAGAGTCAGATCATCAATGAAATTATATGAGAAATATGGTGTCGTGTGGAAAGTATACGAGAAAGATAAACCTTGTTGCAAAGATCCTATTGAGAAATTTGTTGTCAATGGAATTACAATTCCTTTGTTGACTGATTCAGGTTCCAAAATTACTATAATTTCTAAACAAACTTTGGAGTCAACATCGATCTTGAAGGGTGTTTTGAAACATTCATTCAATTTAAGGATCGCATCGTAGTGGGTAAAGTTTATGTATCTTTAGCTGGGCCAGAGATTTTAGGGTGGCATCATCATCATCAAGGGTGTTTGGGTCTTCAGTTGTGACCTGGATGTTACCTTCAAGTATTGAGTGCAGGTTAAGTGGATGAGGCTAGTGTGACTTTCAAGAGTATTGATACAATTTTAGAGCATTATGAAGATAACTTTACAGAAAAATTGGGTTCAATGAGCAATTTTGAGCATCACATAAAACTAAAAGAAGGGACACTACCTGTCAAACACAAATTACGCAGTGTTCCATTGAGCATTAGGAAGGAGTTAACTGAATGGTTGAAGAATTTATGTCAAGAAGGGGTTATTGAACTGACTGATTCTTCACTATGATTGTCTCCTGTTATCATTGCTGGCAGAAAAACAATGAACTATGCATGTGCATAGACTTAAGGTCTTTAAATGAGGCAATATGGGTTGATGGGCATCCTCGTCCCAAGATCGATGAGTTGATTGTATCATTATCTGGTGCATCTATATTTTCCAAATTAGACACGCGTTCAGCATATCATCAGCTGCTTCTAAGTGAGGAATTCAAACATTTGACAGCTTTTTTCACTCCAGATGGTATTTTCCAGTTCTGTAGAGTATTTTTTGGGTTGGCAGAGAGTGATTGAAGATGTGCTGTGTGGCATTCTTGGTGTGTCTATATTTCAAGATGATGTAGTAGTTCAAGGTAAAGATGCATGTGAACACAATTACAGACTGAGCAAAGTTTTTAAAGCTATGACTAGCAGAGGGTTGAAATGAGAAAGGAAAAATGTGTTTTTGGAGTAAAAAGGTCTGAATACTTGGGGCATGTGGTGTCTTGTAAGGACATTTTACCCAGACCTCGTTTACTCAGAGCTATTGTTGATGTAGCCAAACCTAAAGCTTGCAATGAACTATGCCTGTTCATGGGCATGTACAAGTTTCAGCGAAGTTTATTAAAAAAAATTCCACAGTTGCAGAACCTCTGTTAAGGTTATTAAAGAAGAGTGCCACATTTATCTGGAGTTTGGAGCAGCAAAATGCTTCTGAGATTATCAAGAAGAACCTTAGTGATGCTCCTTTACTGAGTCCCTTTCTACCAGGGGGAAAGATGTGCATTACAGTAGATGCACACAATTTTGGGGTCGGTGCAGTATTAATTCAGGAGTATGCAGGCAAAGAGAGCACCATTGCATTTGTGTCACATACTTTGAAACCTCAAGAAAGAAAGTACTCTGTCATAGAACGTGAAATGTTAGCATGCACTTGGGCTGTGGAAAAAATGTAAGTGTTATGTTTGGAGTACTTATTTTGTTATTAGCACAGACCACAAGCCATTGATTTGTATTTTGAATGGTTCAAATGTTAATACAAGTGAAGTTACAGCCAGATTGGTTAGACAAGTGAGCAGATTGTCTTTCACGCCTACCAGTTTTGTGGGAATCTGATATTTTTAATCATGTTGAAGAAGAGAATATGGATGTTTGCTTGCAAATATTTGTTGGTCTGATGTAGGATGTGTGTCCGAGCAAGAGTGGAGGGATGCTTTGAAGGAAGATGTCATTTTGAAGGAAGTGATGGGTTATGTGAAATGTGGTTGGCCTAGGGAGAAGAATTTGCCATTGGTTTTACAGAATTTCTGGAAAATTCATGTGTGGAGTGGGATTTTCTTTTTCGGTCTGGAAAACTTGTGCCACCGTCCAATATTAGAAAAAAGGTGCTTGCTCTCAGTCATGAAGGGCATTTAGGCATGACTTCTACCAAGAAAAGATTAAGGGTTCTTCACTGGTGGCCCGGTATGGACAGGGACATTGAAGAACTAGGTATCCAAATGTACGAACTGTCAGCAAAATGACAAAGGACTTACAACAAGAGTACAACCTATGACTGTCATCGATTTAGCTGAAGGTGTGTGGGAAAGAGTGGCCATTGACCTTGTAGGGCAATTTTACTACTTAACAGCCCAATAAAAGTATTCCATTGTTTTAGTAGACTATGTTTCTAAGTGGTTTGAGGTTAGATTAGTAAGGGAAAACCACACAAAAAGTGTTTAAACTTTTCTTGCTGATATTTTCGCCAGAGAAGGTTTTCTCCTGCGGAACGTATGTCAGACAATGGAGCACAGTCCATTTCAAAAGAAATTATGTAATTTCTAAATGGAGCAGGCATTAAACACAAACTTTGTAGTCTATATCACCATCAAGCGGATGGTCTTGTGAAACAAATTAATAGAATGGTAGTTGAATGTGTACATGGGGCATCCTTGAGGGGTGTTGATGTAGAGGATGCTCTTAGAGCTATGCGTTGGGCGCATCGCAATACACCTACAAAGAAACAGATATCACTCCTTTTTTTGCTTTAAGGGGAACGATGCCTTTTGATTTTCTTAAACCAGCCTGGTTGTCCAGATCTGGTGTTTTGGTAGATAATGTCTTGCCTAGTAGTTCTGGCAGGAGGATGCTCCTGTTTCCTTGTGTAGTCAGAGTAAGGCCAGATTTGACTATTAAATGTGCAAAGAAATTGCAGGTTAACAAAGGCAATTGGGCAAGGGGGAAGATGCCATGGTCAATATGAGAAAAGGGGGATTGAGGTTTAGTCAGCCTCACAGAATCCAGAAGGTTAGTGAAAACTCAAGCGCTGTGAAATTGGAAGATTGTCATTGGTGGAATTGTAACCGTATAGCAAAAGTCAGCAGAGAATGTGCAAAGATGTTATTAGGGCAAACATTCCATGAGTCCCAGTGTATTCAGAAGAATGTTATTAGTGAATCTTCTGTAGTTACTGGTGGTGGTTTGACCGGCCTTACAAGACAGTGCAGACCACACAGACTCAAGTTCATGCCGGCTAAATTCCCAAATTATGAGATGTATTAATTTCTGTTAATAAAATGCTGCGATTTGTAATGAGCAGTTTTATCTTTTTGGTTATATTATGGTAAAATGAACGTCTCTTTGTCATTTTTAGTATTTTTTTTTTTGTTCTTTATTTGATCTTGTAAAAAAGTTCTTTGGCTGAAAAGGAGGGAGGTTTGTTGTGTTGTGTCATGCTCACGAGGGCTCCTGGTGTCGGAACGTTCGTGAGCAGAACTCCAACCAAGGGTCTAGTGTGGGCAGGTGGTCACAGATGGACTCGGAGGAGGCTGCGATGTTAGTTGTCTCGAGCACTTGTACACTGCTTACATATTTAAATAAAATTGCTTTTGAAAGATTCACCTGCCTGCAGTGGCTTCCATCAACTATTCAATTGAAAATACTTTTGTAGTAATATCTAAGACGTGGTAAGCTGTGTCAAGTTTAATAAAGTGTGTGTGGAGTATAGGGTTCAGGGGCTATCCGTTATGCACAAATACCTTATGATACATGAATTGTATTAAATATAAAGTGATCACCTGTTCATTGTTAGTTTTGGAACTATAATTTTAATATTATCGAATGTATTCCATCAGTGTTAGTTTTCACAATAATAATTTGACTCTCGGTATCCTTAACGACTTTAGTTATGCACCTCATATTCATAATGAACAGATGTGTGTCACCACTTGCTTTGCTTCACGGTGCATTAAGAAAATGTTAAATTGCCCCTTTAGTTTGAAATCTTTTTATTGAATTATTAACAAACAAGATGCAGCAAGAGATAAGGCCCATGTCACAGGCTGGCTGCCAACATGTTGCTTCGCAGAGCATCAAAATAACCTCAAAACAAACCCCCCTCCCTCCTCCCTTCCCCCTACCCCCTCCCACCTCCTCCCCCATAAGAATAGCTAGACAACAAAAGAAAAAGGGAAGAGCAGACCCCACACTCCATTGCACAGTGCTATAATGCTTAACTAGCGCATTGGTGCAGTTCGGGAAGGCGCAGAAGTCGTAAATATCTAGGACAGGACAGTTCACGGAATTCAGTGCACAACAAAGTGACAAATGGCTGCCACACATCAGCAAAGGAGGCCCCATCCCCCTGAAGCGTAGAAGAGATGCGTTCCATGCCAAGAACAAACCACAAACGATGCAACCATCCCTGCAAGGTTGGTGTTCTATCTGTGCCCCAATGTGATAAAATATTCTGTAGTGCCGCCCCTAGAGCTATACCTAATTGTTTACCTTTGCGGGACCTGAGGGGAAAGGTAAGTCTGTCAGACACTCCCAGGACCACATATGCAGGGAAGCGTAAGAGTGTAGTGTCAAAGTGACTGTCAATCTCGTCCAACACTTGCGTCCAGTAAGTGGCAAGAATAGGACATTCCCACAGGAGATGCAAGAATGTACCTTCTGCGTCACAGCCCCTCCAGCAAGTTGGGGAGCGATCTGGGTCGTATTTATGGAGTCGGGAGGGAGTGAGATACCAATATGTCATAATCTTAGTAGCCGTCTCGATGCTAGATGTATTACGTGCTCTGTGTCAGGCTCTATAATAGACGTCTGACCATTCTTTAGGGGTCAAGGTCCGGCCCAGCTCAGCCTCCCACCGTCTTTGACCTGCTGACTTGACCACCGGTTCTGGGGGACGCAGGATATGGTAGAGTTCTGTGATAAGTCGCTTTGTAGAGTGTTTCGAGACTAGCCAACGTTTGTACTGGGTGAGGGGCCTCTCCGCACCGGGGCGGGTTTGGGGTTACATAGCCCAGTGTAGTATTCGGGTACGTCGTAGTCAGTTTTAAAGTCCTCAAAGGGTCGAGGGCCCTCTGTATCGAAAAAACACCCTAAAGACCTGCGCCCTGCTAGGTCCCAAAGGCTGAATGCGTTCCAATCAAGACCTGGGGAGAAGTCCGGGTTTTCGGTAATAGGGGTGAGGGGTGATGGAAAAGTTGTCAGGCCGTTGCGGGTGGCGGTGGCGTCCCAAGCTTTTAGCGTGGCACGAACCACCGGGGCCATACAGCCCAGAGGGCCTGGAAGCCTTGCGAAGGAAGGGGATCTTCCAGAGAGCCTTTTTCGCTAGTGCACGCTCCATGAAGAGCCAGCACTTCTCAGATTCTGGCTGAGCCCATTCTAAAAGAGAGCGTATCTGGGTAGCTTTATAATAGCGGTCGAGATCGGGTATCCCCAATCCCCCCTCTCCATGGGGTCTAAAGCTCAGAGCCTTATTGATTTGCGGTCTCTTATCTGCCCAGACATAGTTGACGAACTCGGATTGTAGTTGTTTTAAAACCCCCCGAGGTGGCTCAACCGGGAGAGTCTGGAAAAGGTATAGGACCTTGGGGAGTATGCTCATTTTAAGGGCTGCAACTCTACCCAGCCATGAGCGATTAAACGGCTGCCATCGCCTGATCTCCTGCCTGGTCTGGTGTAGCAGCCGGGAATAGTTCAGAGATGTCGTCTCGGCAATGGAGGAGGCCAGTGTGATACCCAAGTATGGCATAGTCTTTTGATCCCATGGGATAGGGCATGTGTGGGCAAGGGCCGTAGTGGTGGTCTGCTTCAAGGAGAAGCCCAACGCCTGGGACTTGGTCACATTGACCCTAAATCTGGAGGCTGCTGCAAACTCCTCCAGTTCGGCCAGGAACGCCGGAACTGAGGTGTGTGGTGACTCCAGCGTAGCGACAACATCATCGGCATAAAGGTTGATGGTATGACGCTCCCTCCCCCCCCCAAAAGAATCCCCTGGATCCGTGGATTTTCCCGAACCCGTTGGGTAAAAGGCTCCATATAAAGGGCAAATAAAATTGCCCCTTTAAACGAAGTGACAGGTATTTGTCTCCCATGTGAGTCTCTCGTGAAAAAGTGGTCTGCCTTCTTTGCTTTTAGCAAGGATTATCTTCATACCGTTCTACTGTATGCTGTTTAATCTACATAATATCCCACAATAATGTTGTTGAAGTGCTCATTAAAGCAGTAAAATGTTGCACAGGGTAACACATTATCTAGGGCAGTGGCAAGAGATGTAAATTATGAAAGCACAATGTTGAATCAAATGTTTTACTGAGAAGTGAAAAACAAACATGAAAAAAGTGGGAAATATAAATCCATAATATAATCTAGTTTGTGGAATTATTGTATATAGCGAAAGTTATACAGTACAGCTCAGCTAATATTTTTCTTAACAATGACACATTTGCACACTTCAACTGTAGTATATAATAATGAGAGAAATACCAAGAGGTTCATCGTGTTTACTTAAATGTTTGGATGACTCTACTCCCAACCACTAGCATATAAATATTATATTTTTTTAAGATGTCTGAAGGAAAAACGTTTGCTATATATTTTTTTAATTAATCTAATTGTGATATTGCCAGTGATTAGATACTGTAAATGATATGTCACGTTGATTTTCAGAAAGGGGCTATCGAGAGGATCTGCGGATAACACGTTTACAGTGAAGGATGGAGAGACTCTTCCAGTGCATTTTACCAGGCGTGTGCAGGATGCCATTCACAATTACACCTGGTATGTAGATATGAGATCACTAAAGGATTGGAAGTGCTGTATATGTTATATTATGTTACACTTTGCGTGCATAGCTCAATGTTTGCAATTTCAACACTTTTGTGTGTCTAGGTTGGCAGATTTTGTGCTTTTTGTGGGTGTTTCTAAAGACCTGGGCTCTCTTGATGTTTTAGGTCTTGTGACCCCCCACCAATCCCATGTGAGGGTAATCCGCTGAGAGTCTGATAGTGTGCATGTCATTGTCTCTCTTTCCAAGTTGGTGAGTCATTTTCTCGCTGATGCAGATTTAGAAGAACCTATGTACAGAAATTAGTAACAATTCACACCTTCCGTAGTCTTCCCATTCTGTAGGACCAAAATATTTATCTACATCCTTTTTCCTTTAGTCCCTCACTCAGCTACTTCATCAAAACAAGCATTGGCATAGCCAATAGGTCTCGCTTTTGGGACCTTATAAGTATTTAGCCATGCAGCACATTATCCTGGGTCTACACCATCTACTGTTACATCACGTGCCAAAATCTTCCTGCTGGACACTAGCATGAAAGTCTAGCAAACAAAAAAATTGAATGAAAATGTACATATTAAAAATCACCAACTGAAACAAATGGAAATGATGAGACACCAATAATCCGCTTAAGGATGCTAGTGAAAACACATTGCATTTCCTTTTTCCAGTTCGTTATGAGTCCAAACACCCATTTGGTAGCAAGTAGCAGGTATACCCCAACTGCGTGGTATTTAGTAAATATCAAAGGAATCGCTTAGTGGGCTGCCAACTATCGGGGTCGCACTGAGATAGAGAATATGCATCGGGCACCAAAATAAAAATGCTCCCCATTAGTGAATTAAATAGCTGAAAAAGTGGCATCTATAAGCTAATTGTAATGCACGTTATCATGCAAAAGGAAAAATAATAGACTACTGCGTAGAATAATTGTGCAATGCAGTCAAAAAAAGTACAAAGATATGTAAGTCCGATTCAGAGAGGTCTATATTAATTCTATATCATGCATTGCAATATTTTAGCTTTCTCCCACTGGAAACTTGCTCTGCCCAATAAAAGTTAATGTATACATATTCCCCCATGTTTCATTAAAAGTCTCCCACATTGTTATACCAAAGTACATTTAAGTCTTCCTTATTTATGTACGAGGGCATACATTGCTCATGTGCATGCTTATATTAGGTGAATCACGGTTCATTGCCATTAAAGAGAGGCATAATAGACTTGCAATGTCCCTCTCTGTGACATTACTGCACACTGCCTATGCTAATTTGCAAACCTTGCCCCTCTAAAACCTATTTTTTTTGTTTAGGGCTCGTGCCCCCTGTACTCTGCATTTTAGTACTTGCGGTTTTGCTGTTTTCAGTATCTATATGGACTTCAATATACAAAAGTGATGTTATTACAAGCCTTAAAAAAGCAAATGTGTCACAAATTGTGGCTTAAGTGAAGACGGAGGGGCAGGAGACTGACTAGTTAAGTGGTGAATTAATACACCAGCCTCGTCCCACTCACACTTCCTTGAAGGCTTGTTCAGGGTCCAGCAAAGTCTGTCTCACACGCTTCATTTCTGAAGGGTAACCAACTGTGGCAAGCCTGGAAGGGAGCCTCTTGATCCAGTAATTTTTGCAGAGCTTGGGTAACTTTTGACTTGTGATGCAGGCAGCATGTCAACATGTGAGGTGAGACGGTATTGCTACTTTAAATCCTCTCACTCTTGAATGGGATTAGAAGTGTTTCTTTATGTTAGCTGCTGTTTATGGTTTTCCCTGACAGTGCTCTGTGGATAACTCATGTTCCTGCAGTTAGCAGATAATTAATTTCCAAATTCAGGGGCTCTGTGAGAGGCTCACAACGTTTTGTGTATTAAGTTTATGTGCAGGTCAGTAGTGTAACAAAACTTGAGCCACCTCCCCCCTCCCCCCTGCAAAAACATGGACGCCCTTCCCCCAGACTGTCAGGACCTCTCAGGCCAGAATAAATTAAATGAAGGGTCTCATGTATTCATTTAAAAAAAAAAAGTTTTTATTACATTTTCACCGCAACAGCAAGCCGTTAATACAGAATCAAAAATGCTCAGTAGGCAACTGGTCAACAACCCTCATTAGTTTATGGTTCTACTATACATCCTCATCATAAGCCAGTGGAGCCTGTTTAAACACTCACAAGAATAATAGCCGCTAGTCATATACCAGTATTGCGACTTACGGTCCAGTAGGGGTTCATCATTGACTAATAATCGGGGTGTGACTGTGACCTTAAACCGAGTTATATAACCAAAAATAAGCCATCCCATTCCCCACCCCCTCCTAACCCACCCACGTCCCCCTGGTGTGTCCAACTATAGGTCGGTCTATAAGCTCCAGTGCAACAATTTACTCAGCATTGCTCGACATGAAAATTTTAGTACAATACAAGCTAGCCCCGAATCGTTCTGCTTCAATAATCATTTAGCATGATCGACAGTGAATCTCATATTGTCCCTGAAGCTTAGAGCACCACCGCTTATACATTCAAGATCGAGCTTACATCTGAACCTGCCGCAGGCGCTTGCAACAATACAACTAGGGCCTCCCAGGCCCTTGCGGTCTCCAGTGCCTTATCATTGTTAGTCCGCTTGGCAGCTTGAAGCCGGACTGTGCTTTCGCTCATTGCCCATTTAGTAAATTCCGCTTTCCACCTCTTGACGTTAGGGCCTTGTGCAGCCTTCCAATGCGCTGTTATATCCCTTTTGGCCAACAACAATCCCAAATCTAAAAACTTGCTCGTTACCTTCGTTTTGTTCGTGTGGGGAACCAATAAAGTAAACAGGTGCCCATGTCAGGTTCTATTCATCGTTCCGTGACCTCGCAGAGCAGCTTGACCACTTCTTCCCAGTATGTTCCTAATTGTGGGCAATCCCACATCATGTGATTAAACTCCTCCCCCTCTAGGTTACAGTGCGGGCACTTTGCTGTGTCCATGTTAAAATACTTATTAATCCTGGCAGGAGTGAGGTACGCCCTGTGCAGTATAAAGAAGTGAACCAGTTGGAATCTGGCATTTCTGGTGCTTTTCCATGCTCTTCTAACTAGCTGAGTCCATGTCTGTTCAGGAATCTCCTTTCCCAGATCCCCCTCCCACTTTCGTTGCAGGTCCCTCAGCGGTTCTATTCCCTCACCTACCATGCGCCTGTATAAGCATGTAATTGCTTTGAAAGTCCCTGTCGCCATTACTACATACTGGCACGCCATAGCCGTCCTCGGTTCCGATAGTCCCTCCCTCCAATGTCGCTGTATTGCCGAAACTAGGGCCGAATGAAGCGAAAAATCCCCCTGAGGGAGGTCATACCTATCCTGCAAAGCCTGATAGGGTAATATGGCGCCATCCTCATATAAATCTCCCACTACTTGTATCCCCAGTGTCTCCCACGCGGTCAGTGCAGTCCAATCCCCCCCATGCGGGAGAGCGGCACACATAGCCAAGGGTATCTCCGGCACGTATGGGTGGGTAAATCCAGCTCTGCGCTGGCTCCGGTTCCAACACAGCCTCATTGTCCACACTTCGCCAGGGAGCGTCCCGAGACGCAGCTGCTGCCGAAGGACAATAGCGGACAATATGTGTCGCGGGATCCAACGTCCCTCAGGGCCGTCCGGACCCCGAAACTCCAGTGCCACGGCCTGAGTAAGCCACTGCAGCTGGGCCGCTAAGTAGTATAATTCGAAGTCTGGCACCGCCAATCCCCCATCAACCCTCGGGCGCATCATCGTATCTGGTGCAACCCGCCTTCTACCAGCCGCCCACAGAAACCCCCCAACCATTGAACGGAGCTGCCGAAAGATTGATCCTGGGATCCAAATAGGCAGAGTCCTAAAGTAATACAACAAGCGGAGAAGCGCCACCATCTTCAATAGCGCCACTCGTCCAGCCACCGAAAGTGGCAAGGTACCCCAAAATGCCAAGCTACCTCGAAGCCCTCGCACAGCTCTGCCGATATTACCATCTAATAAATCTGCGCGTGCATGGTAGATGTTGGTACCCAGATAAGTCAAGCATCGGTATTCCCACCGTATGTCATTGGTGTGAGAGGGGCCAGCGTCCGACAGGGCAGCCGGAAACAGACAAGTCTTCGCCCAGTTCACCCGAAGTCCAGAAACCCTACCAAACTCGCGAAGGAGAGTTGTCGCACCATCCAATGCCTCCGTTGTATTAGCTAGAAACATAAGTAAATCATCGGCATATACTGAAATATACTGCGCAACCCCGCGTAAGTCAAGCCCAGTCTATCGCCTCCCCAGTCTGGCGTGAGCTGCTAATGGCTCTATGGCCAGTGCAAATAACAAGGGGGATAGCGGACACCCCTGTCGTGTCCCGCGCCCTACCATACAGGAGGAGGAAATCAGGGCCCCCGTCCGAACCCGAGCCGTTGCTGATTTGTATAGAATTTCCGTCCACCCCACGAAGGCTTCTCCGAGGCCGAACGTGCGCATAACTTGGAACAAGTACGGCCATTCCAGGCTATCAAACTCCTTCTCGATGTCTACCGATAAGATGGCAGCAGAGGCAGTAGAACACGAATCCTCCCCCAAGATACGGAGCAGGCGCCGCACACTGGTGGCAGTATTCCGAGTTGGAATAAATCCCGCCTGGTCTCGGTGGACCAGTCGCACCATATGTGGGAGCAAGCGAGTGGCAAGAATTCTACTCAGAATTTTATAATCAGTTGTGAGCATAGATAAGGGGCGATAAGCTGTTTTATCTGAGGGGCTCTTCCCGGGTTTCAGCAATGGAATAATAACCGCCTCACGGGTAGACGTCGTCAGTACTCCAACCTTTTTCGCCTCATTAAAGACTACCAATAGTTTAGGGGCCAATAGGTCAACATAAGTCGAATAAAACTCTATTGGCAACCCATCCGTTCCCGGTGTTTTATTACGCGCCATATTTTTAACCGCCCTCCGAATTCCACCCAGTGTAATTTCCTGTCCTAGTATGTCAGCCTGCGTCTTTTCTAGCTGCGGTAGTCCTATATCCGTCAAGAATTCCCCTATGGGGTCCCCAGTAACCCGTAGTTTGCTCCTATACAACTCTGCGTAGTATTCCAAAAACAGCCCATTGATCCCCTGTTGCGTGTACACTCGGGTCCCCGTCGGGAATCCAGTTCTAGTATGGGCGAACCTCGGGGGCCGGGTTGGCCAACCATGCTAGCAGTGTGCTTGCTTTGTCTTGTTCCGCGTGCGCATGCGCCAAGTATTTCTTATGGTCGAAACAACGCAGCCTCTCTACCTGTACTGCCATCGCCTCCCTGGCGTCCGATACCTCTCCCTGCTCTTCCGGACACTCGGGGCGCGCCCTTTCTGCAGTTCGCAAGCGCTGTTCTGCTGTATCTACATCCTGCAATAACGTCTTCCGTACCCCCACCATTTTAGTTATACACAGTCCTCTCACTACCACTTTAAAAGCGTCCCATTCTACTGCCGTCGACGACGCTGTTCCCTCATTTTCAGTAAAATATTGAGTGATTCCTGTCCCGATCTCTTCACGAAAGACCTGGTCCTCTAGCGCCTCCGGGCGCAATCTCCAAGTCGGAACCACAGGCCGCTCCTGCACCCACTGGAGTCTCAACAGTAGTGGATTATGATCCGAAAGTGTTCTTGCGAGATACTCACTATGTCCCACCTTCGCATGTACGTCTGGAGTGCACAGTATCGCATCCAGGTGCACGTGCAAATCATGCAGCGCCGAGAAAAAGGAATAATCTCATTCTCCTGGATGTTGCGCGCGCCATGTGTCTATCAGCCCCCATCTAGTCTGCCAGTCCCGTCTAATCTTGGAGATTCTGTGTGTGGGCGCCTCAGGCAACGGGGGATGGGACCTATCCATGGCTGTGTCCGTTATAGAATTAAAATCTCCGCCCATAATCACCGGGCCAGTCAAGTATGGTGCTAATTTCCCTGAGAGGTGGTTAAAAAAAGGCCGCCTGATCCACGTTAGGAGCATATACACTGCATAGCGTCACATCTTTGCCATGAAGACGACCCGCTACTACCACGAATCGCCCCTCTGGGTCCACTAAGTACTGTGTTTGCTGGAAAGGGATCCCTGCCCTAACCCATATCAGCGCACCCCGTGCAAATGCAGAGTATGTTGTGTAGAAAATGTGTCCCCTCCACCTGCGCTGCAGAGCCAACCCTTCTGCACGGCTAATATGCGTTTCTCGGAGAAAAGCAATCTGGACCCCCCTTCGCACTAAGTAAGCGTGCACCCTATGGCGTCTCAGCATTGTATGTAACCCCCTAACATTCCATGTCATGCACTTTATTTCAAGTAACGCCCCCATGTTGCAATTGGAGTCCTACTCTTGATCGCACTCTCCATCTGGACACACTGGTGGCCCCAACTACCCCAAAATAACCCCCAGTAACCCTCCAACATCCCCACCCCAGAACAGGCACTAAAACTCTAGTTCCCATCCAAACTGGCAACCAAACTGTGTCCCCTAGTGGCTACTGAGGAACAACAAACCCAGAAGACAGGGGAGGCGGCCTAGAGCCAAGAAGACCAGACCTAGAGTGCTGTCACTATCTGGCGCCTTACCCCCATTAATAGCTAAGCCCCAGGTTCTCATGGGGCTCGCAACTCCGAGAGAGCCATCTCATTACAGTTCTCCAATAGCACAAGAACCTGTCCGCCACTATCACCACTATAATACAATCGCAAGTCTAAGTCCCATGTGGAGAGGGGAGGAAGCAGAACATAGTCACACTTAAAAGCATTCGAGTCAGTATCTTACAACATTAAGCATCAGCAATCTCGTCGGCTGTCCCAGGTGTAACGTGCGGCAGAGAAACACTTTCCGTCTCAGTCACATCCGAATCAGCTTCCGCCGAACCCTTCTCCGATTCCGTGCCCATTACCGAGGGAGAAAGCCTTTCCTGGGAAATTTCCGACACGGCCTGCAGCGCTGCTGTTCTCTCCATCTCCGTTTGGGTTACCATGGGCCCCCTTAAGCCATGGCGGTGCCGTCTGACGCGCTGCGATCTACGAGGGCGCGGTCCTTCTGTATTCGGCCTCGTACTGTGCCCTGCCTCTCCCGTACCTGTGCGATAAGACTCCAGCCAAGCCCACGCCTCCTCGGGACTATCGCTAAAATGTGTTTTACCCACCACGATTATTCTCAGGCGCGCGGGGAACATCAACGAGTATTGCAGCCCTTCGTCTCGCAGAGCCTTCTTGACCGCCAAGAACGAAGCTCGACGGCGCTGCACTTCAAGGGTATAGTCTGGGAACAGTGACACATTGCTATTTTCCACCTTGTAGGGGCCTGATAAGCGAGCTTTGTGCAGCAGCAGATCTGTCTTTATAATGGAGCAGGCGCGCCACCACCGGCCGGGGGGGGTCTACCGGGCGCCAGCGGGCGTGCCGGTACCCCATGTGCTCTCTCCAGGGTATAGAAAGGAGACAGGCCCTCCGGTGCAACCTCAGTTTTCAACCAGTCTTCCAAATAATCCACTGTGTTGGCCCCTTCTACTCCTTCCGGCAGCCCCACCACCCTTATATTGTTCCTGCGGTTTCGGCCTTCGGCATCCTCAGCTCTCCGTTCCAGATCCTGTAGCCGATGCGTGACATCCCCCATCTGGGCCACCAGTGTCTTCTGGGTCGGCTCCAGGACCTCCAACGTTGTTTCTGTCTGCTTCACACGATCGGTCAGTTTAGCATGTTCCGTTCGGAGGAGGCCCAGACCTAGTGCCACATGCGCAATGTCCTGTTGTAGGGCGACTCTAGTGTCGGTGATGGCCTTCAGTATTTGGTCCACTTGCTGTTGCATCAGAGCCTCAGGTTGCGGTTCCGCGGCATCCTGCTTCCCGTGATCTGTCGCCAAATCTTCTGGGTCTGGGGGCACAACCCCCTTGCTTCCCCCTTGCTTCCCCATGGTCCTCGGTGCACCAGGCCACCACCTCGACCTCTCTGGGATCCCTACGCTCTGACAGAGTAGATCTTGAGCTCCAGGATGTGCCCGCAGCGTACGAGACCTGTCCCATGCAGAGCTAATAGCTGGCCGCCCGTCGAATACGTGTCAACCATGGTACCCCTCTGACTTTTCTGGGTGGCCCCCGGTCCTCTGTGGTCTCGACAATCCAGGCTGTTCTCAGGGGCCCCGAATGCGCGAGCGAGCTATGGGGTACCTTCAGGCCACTACCCCCCCCCCCTTCCAGAGGGCCACTCCTCGCCTCCAGTTATTCCGGGCGGGAAGGTCTTCAGCCTGGCGGCAGTGTTCTCAACCAGGGCTCTGCCCGGTACCGCCACTCACCTCTTGACCCAAAAGTAGTCAAAATATCCTACCGTGGCAGGAGATTCGCAGCGATCCTCACTTTATCACGCCGCACCAGCTGTAAGTGTACCTCTGTATGCGACGATCCTGGAGTGCCAACTCCGTCGCCACTGGGGATAGACTTCCACGTTCCTCCAGCTGCAAAGTCCGCCGCCCACCGGAGCAATCAAAATGGCGGCCAAGCCCGCTCCCGGCAACGCAATCAAGGGTCACAAGCTGGGTCCCGAACAGGAGAGGCTCCACAAGGCCCCCCAGCTCTCCGCTCACCAGGTCTGTCGCAGGCCGCTCCTCCGCCCGCTCTCCTCCACTCCGCGATCCGCCGCTCTTCCGGGCGTCCCCACAGCCAGGGAAGCCCGCACAGCAGTCGCTCAGTCGGCGCTTCGGGGATCCCGCTGGAAATGCTGGCAGGTGTGGCCGGTTACGGTCTCCGGAGCCCCATCGGCCTCCAGGACTTGGTTCCGTTCTGACCTCCGGCCGCTTCACGAGCGCTGGTCAGCCGCAGCCGGCGCCATCTTGATAATGCGAGCGCCGAACTCCCCGCTGCACTCGGTCTCCAGCCCACAGTGGGGGCTCAAACTCTCCCAGGACCGCCGCCTACGGCTCCCAGGGCCAGTGAGTGTGGTCCCAGGTCTTCAGGCGGCAATCACTGGCTCTCAGCACAGGATAAGCGGTGGGGTCGGCGCGGAGCTCCGGGCTCACACGTCCGTCCTCATCGGCTCTTTAGCCACGCCCCGTCCTCATCTGCTTTTTAGCCACGCCCCCGTCTCATGTATTCATATTGTAATCTCGAATTGCATATAGTTTTGTATTCTCATGCTTCACATTCTAATCATGGCAAAGTGTAATATTGTTTTAAACCTTCTTTGTCTAAACAATATAGCAATGTAACTTGCTTTTTATGCGCAGACTTTCATTCACTGCTCTGGGTAAAAGCAGCTCGTTCTGCTAATCCTTCCCTAACTTTCCAGAAGTGTCAAATGCAGACAGGCTTGCTGAGTCCTTCTTGGTAACTGAGTGAGTTTGTTACATTTTTGCAACATTTCTTCCGTGAGCCTGTTTATTCTTAAATGTATGGTGACAAGAGGCTCAGATAAAATTCTTTCTGTTTCTCTTGTTAAACCATGGCAGTATTTTGCGAGCTTCTTGAGCTGTGCAGGGTGTGAGCATCTTGAAGGGCAGCTCCGGCTCTACTCCTCCCCCAATGTCCGTGCTATGGCTTAGCAAGAGAAACAGAAAGAATCTTATCTGAGCCTCTTGTCACCATACATTTAAGAATAAATAGGCTCACGGAAGAAATGGTGCAAAAATGTAACAGTCTCACCCAATAACCAAGAATGACTCAGCCAGCCTGTCTGCCTTTCACACTTCTGGAAAGTTAGGGAAGGATTAGCAGAACGAGCTGTTTTTACTCCCATGGGATCTCCGAGAGCAAAGGAGATGGAGCGGTCCCGGCTCTACCCTGCCTACCCCACCCCCTCCTCCAATGGCCGGGACTGCAGAGCCTGAGAGGCAACAGAGGAACAGAGTGGCCTCCAGCAACTGTCCGGAACAGGAAAGCAATACCTAGTTGCCAAGTAAACTCAACCTCTGCCACAGAAAATAAATACATTTAACCTGTGAGGTGCTCTGGGGTGAAGTTACCATAATCAAGCAGTCTGTAATGTTCACCGGCGGGGTAGCGGTTCAGTCTACCCGCGGCTGGAACATATGTATTAGTGCTGGCGTGTGACGCCATGCACTTCTATAAAATAAAGAGGCGTGGCCCGTGGAAGTTAGTCGGGACCGCGCCGCAAACACTAATGCCTGCGTAGCGTGTTTTATTAGCGGCCACAACGCGCCCCCATTTTCGCGCACAGCAGCATCATTACACTGGCGACGACGGCGGTGCTGAACTCGCGCCGCATCGCTGCACAGATCCACAGTGTTCCACAAGCTAGCAAACTGCTGCCACTGGAGAGGGCCCTGCAGCCCCGGTAAGAACCAGCCTGCCACCATGTGAGAGGGCCTTGCAGCCCCAGCCAGAGCCAGAATCCACAGGCGTGATCAACCCTCGTCACCCTGACCAGTGACTTCACACAGAACTGTTTCTCCAGCGCCCCCTGGTGGACGTTGGGGGATAGGGCAACCTGACTACCACGGTGCACAAGATCCACGGGCCCAAGTTCGACCTCGGCTAGGCGGCTGCCCTCCAGCCTGACAAAGAGGCAGTGCACGTGCCACGAGGTACGCCTGCGTCTACATCCAGATGGCGACAATTCCTGCCATTGAGCCCTTCATAGTGGACGGTGCCCCCTCTTCCCTGGCCCCAAAATGGAGGGACTGGACAGAGCGCCTCCAGTTCTATTTCGAAGGGGCGGGAATAGCCCGCGAAAGGCGTAGAGCACTGCTCCTCCACCTAGGGGGCAAGGACATACACAGCATCTACAAAACGCTGGTAGAGGCTACCCCCAAAACGTACGTGACACTGCTCAAAGCTCTTAATGCGCACTTTGAGCCGATGGCGAACAAGGACTATGAAAGATTCATTTTTCGCCAGGCCAAACAAGAAGCGGAAGAGTCGTTAGACACATTCCATGGACGTTTGAAAGAGCTCGCCAGCACGTGCGGCTTCCAGGATGAACAAGAGGAGATCAGGGCCCAGATAATACAAGGCTGCTACTCATCAAAGCTCAGAGAGAACATCCTCCAGGAATCAGGCAAATCCTTGGTTGATATCCTCACCTTGGGACGGTCAAAAGAACTATCAAAGGCCAGAGCATCCCACATGGAGGCCGCCCTCCACCGCCCCATCAAAACGGAGCAGGTGAACGTGGCGGAGCAGGTGAACGTGGTGAAAGCCAAGTTGCGCCAGAGCCTGAGGAAACGTCCGCATGATAGGAAGAAGGAATGTGGCTACTGTGGGGGCACGCCCCACCGCATGCAGGACTGCCCGGCGAAAGGGAAGAGATGCACGGCCTGCGGATGGATGAACCATTTCGCGGCAGTGTGCAGGTCGTCGAAGCCCAGGAAGGAAACGACCCAGACCGTAGCTGAAACGTCAAGACAGCGAAGACATGGACGACGACACGGGAGATTACCCCGTCCATTATGTATTCGCAGTGGATCAACCGCCACGGAAAAGACGCAAGCTCCCAAAGTGCCGAATCCAGATTCACTGCCAAAACGTGCAGGCCACCAAAGACACAGGGGCCTCAATCGAACTGATGGCCGCCAACATATATAACCAATTGAGTCCACGCCCACCCTTGCGCGAAGCAAGGATTCGAGTATTTGCCTACGGACAGAAGACACCCATCCCACTCTTGGGATGCTTCAAAACAGAGCTCAGGCATCAGGATCTCAAGATCCCCACTACAGTGTACGTGACCAAAGAAGGAAGCGGAATGCTGGTAAGTGGCCAGACAGCAGAAGAGCTGAGGCTGATCTCTTTTGCTCTCGCTGTCCAAAAAGAGGAACTAGCGGCCATCATGGAGGAATTCGACAAAATCTTCAAAGGAATTGGATGCCTAAAAGGGAAAGAAGTCTCTCTCCACATTGACCAATCAGTTCAACCGGTAGCGCTGAGACATAGGCGCATAGCATTCCACCTGCGACAAAAAGTCGAAGACGAGCTGGAGGCGCTGGAGCGGCAAGAGATCATAGAGAAGGTCAGCGGACCTACTCCGTGGGTATCCCCGATTGTGGTGGCGAGAAAACCAAAACAGCCAGGGCAGGTCCGCATCTGCATTGACATGCGCCTCCCAAATGCAGCCGTAAAAAGGGAACGTCACTTAACCCCGACCATCGATGACATCCTAGGGGAGCTGAACGGTGCAGTGTGGTTCTCAAAGATGGACCTACGTTCAGGATATCACCAATTGCCCCTACATCCGGACTCCAGGTACATCACCACATTCTCCACCCACGTCGGCCTTAGACGATACAAGCGCCTCAATTTTGGGATCTCGAGTGCCGCTGAGGTGTTCCAGAACACCATCAGAGAAGTCCTCAGCGGACTCCCAGGAGTTTTGAACGTGAGTGACGACCTGTTGGTATATGCCTCGTCAGTGGAGGATCACCACCGAAGACTCCGCAATGTTCTCCAGCGGATCAAAGAGTCCGGACTCACCCTGCACAAAGAAAAGTGCCAGTTCTTGAAGAACAAAATCAGCTTCTTTGGCTACATGTTCTCGGACAAAGGAGTGGCCCCAGACCCCGACAAGGTGCGAGACATTCAGGAAGCCCCGGCGCCCTCCAACATCTCGGAAGTACGGAGTTTCCTAGGGATGGTAAACTTCTGTGGGCATTTCATCTCGGATCTAACCAACATCATGAAGCACCTCAGGGAGCTGACTAAGTCCACCACCACGTGGCAGTGGGGCCCCGACCAAGAACAAGCCTTCAAAGACACCAAAGCGGCTCTCTCGGCTGACACCACGATGTCGTATTTTGACCCGGCCCACAAATGTCGCCGTTGATGCCAGTCCCTATGGACATGGGGCAGTGCTCACGCAACAACAACGCAATGACGAATGGGCCCCGATTGCCTACGCAAGCCGCTCAAACAGAAACTGAGCAGCGCTACTCTCCGATAGAGAGGGAGGCAATTGCCATCCACTGGGCCTGTCGGCACTTCCATATTTGTGTATGGACACCCATTTACAGTTTCCACCGACCATAAGCCCCTCATACCCCTGTTTCAAGGATCCGCGTCAAAGCCCCCCCTACCCCCCCCCGAGGATAGAAAAATGGATCCTTCAACTGCAAGGATATGACTACCGGGTAGAGTACAAACCAGGCTCGTCCAACCCAGCAGACTACCTCTCGAGACACCTGAGGGCCGCAACCAAAGCAGAAGAAGAGGATGCCGAGGACACCGAGGAATACATCCGTTTCATAGCGGAAAGGTCCCGACCGCTTCCAATGAGCCTTGAAGCCATAGTGGAAGCCACTCAGAAGGATGAGTGTCTGCAACTAGCCATCACCGCAGTTAGGACGAATGACTGGCGCCCCATTCAGACCACGATGACCCGACCAACATCCCAAGTGAAGACCACGCTCGAATCAATCATGCAAATCAAGGACGAACTCTCTGTCGACGGCAGTGGGTGCCTGCTCAGAGGCCCGCGGCTAGTGATCCCGTCAAGCCTTGCTCAACAGGCGGTAGATTTCGCACATAGAGGGCACCAGGGCGTGGTGAAGACGAAAGGTCGGCTGAGAGCGAAAGTGTGGTTCCCGGGGATGGACCCGATGGTCGAGCAGACAGTCAGAACGTGCCCATGGTGCCAGGTGTCAAGCCAACCGGATCGTCCTCACCCCGTCATCACTGAAGATAACCCCCAACGACCGTGGGAGTGTCAGCATAGACTTTGGGCATCTTCCGGATGGGCGCTATGCCCTCGTGGTCATAGATGACTACACGAAATACCCCGAGATAGAAATCGTCGTAGGCCAAACAGCCACGGAAGTGATCACCAAAGTAGAGAAGATCATTGCAACTCACGGAATCTTTGAGGTGGTGAAGACTGACAATGGCCCGCCTTTTCAAGGACAAGAGTTTGCCGACTATCTCAAGTCTTGGGGCATCCAACATCGGAGAGTAACACTGCGCTGGCCCCAAGCAAACGGGGAAGTAGAGAGGTTCATGCGCACTCTCAACAAAGTCATTCGCATCGCGCACGCCGAGGAAGCACCCCTGGAAAGAGCCATCTACAGCTTCCTGAGGGAATACAGATTGACGCCTCATCTCACGACCGAGAGGGCACCGGGACCAGCAAGCATGGGTCGAGTGGTGCGAGACACTATTCCCCATCACCCGAACTGGGCCCCTTCCCAGATTGACACTACGAGGGTCCTAGCCAAAAGGACCAGTACCAACGATCATGCCAGTGCCAACCGAAGAGCGAAAGCGTCGACCATCCGAGAAAAGAACATGGTCTATGTCAAAGACAGACACCCAGGGAGCAAGTTCCGCCTCCCGTTTGAGCAGTATCCATGGACAGTGACTCGCCGGACAGGCACGATGGTTACCGCCCGGAGAGGAACAGAAGAAATCACACGGAATGTATTGTTCTTCAAAAAGGTCCATGCTGGGACTCCCAACCTTCCAATACTGGATAGTATGGAGGCCGGCCCAAGTCAGCAGAGAGTGGCTGAGGAGGTGGAAGATGACCAAGGAACTATTCCCATGGATGATCCGGACAGATCTGACCGAGGAACACCATCACCGCTCGGAACTCCGGACGGAGGACTGTCCAACGCCCCAGTGAGATCTCCGGAGGGCAGGGTCTCACGGGAAGTGACCCCATCCCTTGGTCATCACGGGGAGAGCATTCCAGATACTGCCTGAGAAGCAATCCGGCTCCCTCCTCCCGTCTAGCGGGGTTCATGGTGTGAAGAACCTAAGACTTGCAGCAGACCGTGACCTGTGACTGGGTAGGAGCTGAGAGCAGACGGCCCGACCAGAACTGGTAACCGATCGATATGTTGATGTTTTGTTTATGTTTAATAAAGGTTGGAAGGAATGTAATGTTCACCGGCGGGGTAGCGGTTCAGTCTACCCGCGGCCGGAACATACGTATTAGCGCTGGCGTGTGACGCCATGCGCTTCTATAAAATAAAGAGGCGTGGCCCGAGGAAGTTAGTCGGGACCGCGCCGCAAACACTAATGCCCGCGTAGCTTATTTTATTAGCGGCCACAACGCGTCCCCATTATCGCGCACAGCAGCATCATTACACAGTCCGCGGTCTAAAATGCAAAAGCAGTGTCTGAGACAGGAAAGCAATGCCTCGTTAAAATGTAAACGTGAGGTCAAGCCTTAAAGCAAAATATAAACAATAGGTCTGCCAAAGAGGAGCGATTCCTCCTTTAACAAGCCCTCACCCAGAGGGGAAAAAAAGGAGTGAGCACAAATCCACGTTAATTGAAGAACATGGAAATACACATGTAGCTGGGGCGGTCGCCAGGGAGGATCTAGCTCAACAAAAAGCGGGAGTATTTAGACACGAGAACGAAACAGAAGCATGCATCTCTAAAAGGCACAAACAGGAACCAATGAAAAAAAGAGGAGGGCTTTCAAGCCACAATATACATTACATCATGCCTCGCAGAGCAGCGCATGCGCGCTGCCTCTGTGCTCGACCTAAAAAAGGTTCAACTTGCCTCTCAGTTCTTCATCCACCCTGGCGTTAGCATAGCTGCCAAGGTTTCAGATTGCTTATGTGTGACATTTTCATAATTTCACTGTAATTATGAGTGACATTCAATGACTATGAGTGACACTTTCCATAGAACAAAAATCAATCAATGAAGATGAGGGAAATATATAAATATCAGAAATTAGATCTATTTGAGCAACCAGAAACACTAAAAGGTCTTAATAAAGCTGCAAAGCACTAGAAATGGAAGGGCACTAACCAACGTGAAACATAGAGCGCTCTGGCCCTAAGCAGGCTACTTGTTACTAGTAGTAAGTCTCATCTTCCATGCTCACAACAATACCAGTGTGCACATTAGTGCTATTAAAAACGTTAACTAAAAGTACAGAGAAACGTCACAAAGAACAGGGCAGCTCTGCAGCCAGCACTTGACTGTAACACACGTAATACTTCATAACCTTCCGAATGACATGACATTCCAGATGTAAAACAAAATAAAAAAAAGACGATAACGTTCATTTTCTTCTATGTAGTATGGTGGCTGTGATATAAACAACATTCCGTGCTGGAAAAGGTAAAGGCTTTGTAATGTAAAACAATGTCTTTCGTACTGATTATTTAAATTGTCTTTCATTTTAAAGCGAGTGCCCACGTTATGTTATATGCAGTAAAATGTATTCTGCCTGTACCTCACACCCGGACACTGCCCACACCAATGCCGACCAGACATGGGGGCCCATGTTAAAAGTATAAGCAGAAATTTGTTAGATGACATTGTCTTACACTGTTGGCCTGCTGCCTTTTAACACACAGTAAACGTGACAAAATAATGCTGCCTTTTAAGACACAGTAAACGTGACAAGTTAATGCTCATTCACCTTCTTAAGTCAAGAATGATTATTTTGGGGGTGCCGCAGCACCCCAATACTTCCTGCACCTATGTCTTCCAGTGAACTAATTAGATGAAGACGTTAGCAATAATCTGTAGGTTAGGAGCAGCGCTTATAATCTCAGAGTGAGGTGGTCATGCTAGTTTTAAACCTAAACCTTGTAAGAACTGAAAGCACAAACACGGTCATGCATATCGACCAGCAATGGCGAAATTAAAGTTCGACATTGCCTTCTGCGTGGGTTCTAGTCCCAGCTCTCAAGGGAAGGCCACATTGGTCGACATTAGCTTTCCTAGAAGTTCAGTCACTGCTGGGGCACCCAGTGGCGGCTCGTGCTGCCCTGAATGGTCATAAAGGCTTCGTGGAATTGAAAGCAGCAAAGCCTTTCCAGCGGGTGCGCCCTATACACCTCTGTTCTTCCCCTTCCTCCCTCAGGTCTGAACATGACTCACTGCTCACTTGGCCAGTACCGTATGGCACTCTTCAAGAGATTGCATTAGAGAAGATGTTACCCGCAGAGCTATGGGGACTGTCAGTGAAGTGTTATGTTTCATATAGAGGCCCTAATATAGACGCGTTCATATATGCTGTATATGGTCATATTCGCATATGCCCTATTATGGTCATAATCGTATATGCCCTATTTTGGTCATAATCGTCTATGCCCTATTATAGTCATGATCTCCTATGCCCTAATATAGGCATGATCATTCACCTACATTAGTTCCCTACAGTACACAACGAGCAATGAGGGTTGAACATTATCTAGTCTGTGGTTAGAACACTGCAGGGTTTTTCCCAAACACAGGCCTACAATGTACTCATAAATTATGCATGAGCATTCACCAGCTACATCTCCCACATAATATGTATGTACAAAGTTCACCCCTGACGTCTTCCTCATGTCTAACAAAGACCAATACAAACCATACTGAGGGACGAGATACTTTAGGGTATAAATACACCACATCTTGCCACGGTAAGATAGAGGGAACCGAGACTTCCATGCTGACACACTGACCAGAGACGCTGAGGCTCCTGCGTGCAGTCGCTCCAGCTGACTGCGGTCTAACACAGCCCTTGCGGGGTGTCCAACTCGAGACCAGGACGGGGTCCCACACTCTCTCTATTCAGGTAATGGGGTTCAACTAAATCCTAGAAGGATTCTTGGGTCTTAGGCTTTTAGACCTACACACATGCTAGGTACACTTAGGTACATCTAGTTAGGCATCGTAAGAGTACGTGCACTTTTATAATGCATTTTATATATTCATGTATGTAACCATGATTATTGCAATATGGTAGAACTGTTGATCGTACTGCTGATAATATATCTCTGCTGTTGTCTGCTGGTTGTTGCAGCACATATATTCTACACCAGAATAACAACTGTTCAATAAATACTTATTGAAACGCCCAGACTGTTTATTCTGTGTAACTCTCTGAGACAAACCGAACAAGCACGAGTGACTGAGCGAAAAATAGTACATTGTTTCCACGATTCTGAGGGATCAGGGTTGTCCTGATCTAAGGTTGCCCGAAACTAATCTCTCCCCGATAAGAGGAGATTCTAGTGGCACTGTGAGCTAGCTAATGCAAATCCGGCTAACATACGTGGTGGGGGTGCACAGAGTCAGTCGGTCACCAAGCCCACAGTTTGTTATAGGAACTACACGACATGGCGCCACCAACGTTGGTTGGGTGCTTATTTAACAGTAGAATCTGAGTAGTTCAGTCGTGCTATTCTCAGAGAACCTACTCACAAAACCCCAGAGACGTCTGGAGTGGGTGGGCACAAAATCCGCCGCAGCTGAGTAGTACAAAAATACTATTTATTGGCTGTTGGTTATTCAAGCTTGAAAGGACATAGGGTTCCTAAATATTGTGCATAACACCTTATCTTAATTCCCTTGGAACACTTCTTCCTCTAAACATGTCTGATACCGAGGTAAGGGCAGGGGGAGTTGAACTGAACTTCACAGAGGAAGATCCCATGGATGCAATACAGATTGCACCAAAATTCAGAAGGACAGTCACCCTAAGACTATTAGAAAATGGTGTACAAGCCAAGGGTGGCATTGTAGTTTTCGTGATTGAGGCACACGAATCAAATAAAACAGAGGTGTTCTACTCATGGGTTACACTCCCAGCAGCAAATGCAACAACAAATACATTTCACTATTATATAGAAGGAGATGTACCACGGGAATATTGTCCGTTTGAGGACATAGAGATTCCACTCACTTACCAGGAGCATTATTACTGGTTTATTGGCGCCCTACCCCACGTACGACAAAGGGTAAGATTAGGCCCACTCGGAGGAGACGGGGCCACATGGCCCATACTAGCGGCTTACACACCGCATCCTGACATTAACACAATGCCACAGCCAGACTTACTAGAACAACACAAAGATTTAATTAAAATCTACAGAAACCTGACACAATTTGTCATGAGATCTTTAACAATCCAACCTGCACCAGGTGCAGCAAACAGTACTCCAGCTCAGGGTACAGGAAATAAAATTACTCCTCAAACATTACTCGCGGTAATGGGCAAAATGCCCACAAAACGCGAACAAATACCATTCTGGATCGCTCAGAAAATGACTCCGCTTGAGGCGGTATTCCCGAATACTACCACCTGTGATAAACACAAAATACTAACAATCTGCTTGCCCATGGGGATCACACCACAAGTAGAGGACTGCACCTCTTTGGGTACTGTCTTT
Organism: Calotriton arnoldi; assembly: GCA_963921515.1. Classification (NCBI taxonomy): domain Eukaryota; kingdom Metazoa; phylum Chordata; class Amphibia; order Caudata; family Salamandridae; genus Calotriton; species Calotriton arnoldi. The sequence goes on along the minus strand of CAWUFW010011237.1, from coordinate 466,375 downwards.
GCTGCCATATATACCAGAACGCATGGTATCCCGTCATTAGCAGTAGTACCTGACGTATTGAGACAGATACAAAATGAGTACGGAGCAGAGCCTCCCCTTAACTTAGGGATGAAGTTACTAGGTAACTACGAACAGGTATCAGCTATAATACTAGCTAACATTAAGGGGGAAGCAGCTTCAGTGGCGATCCGCAAACGCCTAAGGGAGTTCAGTCCAGTAGATCAACCACACGAACTACCCAAAATAATTGAAACTGCATATGCAGAACTAGGCAGAGACAGTCTAGTTGGGAAAGCATTAAAACCACAACTGGTGGGCAGTTCTGAAAAGGACACTACAAAGCAGACACCTACTTCTTCTAAAAAGAAGTGGGAAAATAAAAAACAACAAAAGTCTAAAGACAGCAGATCTCAATCCAGAGGTAGGTCTCCTCAGCAGGAGCCCTCTGAAAGGAGGTACAACCTCAGGAATAGGGATAATATTAAACAACCTGACAGGTATCAGGATACTGATGCTCGTTCCTCTCGTTCCTTTCAGGGTTCATCAAAAAACTCAGAGGGAAGGACGGTCAGAACACAGACAAGAGGAGCGTACAAAGTCCAGAGACACGCAACGCGCTGCGGACTACGCACCTAAAAAAGATAAGCAAAAACAGAAACCTCAGTTCAAAAAGAAGAAGGTAGCAGGTCTCAAGATCAGACATACCCAGAATTCTGAGGACACAGCTTCTGAACGGGGAATGGGCTCTGACGATGCTAGACAGCGCGGCAGAAGTAACGATAGCTCGCCAGAACCTAAAGGAATTTCTGGTGCCAGCGGAGTTGAGTGAGTATATCACGGTGGAAACACCTGATACTCGGGTAAGTGTCCCACATAAGTTACATGAGAACACTCCGGCTGGAGGGGGACAAGCCCAGAAAAATTAAAGGTATCTTTTGGAAAAATCTATCATCAGGTTATGACATTCTATTAGCAGAACAAGACTGGCCGCCAGCATTCGTCATGGAGTGCCCTAGGGGAGAAACGATAATTTTTCCAGCCTTTTCCGACCTCGTTCCCATACATTTAAAACATGCATATGCGCAGGAGTGGGCGGTTGCCCTAGCTCCAGCATTGTACAAAAATCATGTTGGTTGGGATGAGATTTCAACCCACCACGTGATCCCGTTAAAAGTTTCCCCAAATGCTCAAAGGCAATACCCTATAAAGCAGGAAGCTAAAAAACAAGTCCGGGAGCTCCTAGATCAACTAGAATACCAGGGGGTGATTGAAAATTGCATTTCACCTATGAACAATCCTTTGTTTCCCGTAATGAAACCTGACAACACATCGTTTAGTTTTGGATTACAGACATTTAAACACTTGCACAAAGACATTTGCAGTTCAAAATGCACACAGTGCCGCATTAATGAATAACATTGTGCGCAAAAAATACAAAACAACACTTGATATCTCAAATGGATTTTTCTGCCAAAATATAGCGCCTGAAAGCAGGTATCTGACCGCATTCAGTGCGTTAGGTTCCCAGCGACAATTTTGTCGACTAGCCCAAGGGTATAAGAATAGCCCCGGGGTATTTTCAGCAAGAGTAACAGAGTTACTCCAAAATTGGGATGAAGAAGCATTGTCCTATGTGGATGATATTTATCTGACGGACGATGACTTACCGAGGCACTTGACCAGGGTGAGCACCATTATAATGGGATTCGCCTCTGAGGGCTATAAGTTTAATTTCAAAAAATCAAAAATTGCCCATCTCAATGTCCTGTTCTTAGGGTATGAACTGTCAAGTGAAGGAAAAAGCCTAGCAGCTAACTTTTTAGAAAAGTGTGCGCTGCTCCAACCTCCAAAATCATTAAAGAATTTACAATCAATTCTGGGATTCCTGAATTTTGGTCAAACATACATTTTGGATTACGCAGAAAGAGTAAAACCTTTCTACGACTTAATAAAACCTGATTTTTCAGTCAGACAATGGACACAGGAACATACAAACATCCTACATTCACTACAAGAAGACTTGATAGCTTCAAAACACTTACAGACACGCGTAAACGTACGCAACTTAGTGATCCGAGTAATAGCGGGTCAATGCGGGTACACTTATTTAACTTTCAATGAAGGCGAAACAGTACCAATCGCATACAAATCACACCTATACACAAACGCAGAGATGCGTTTCAATTCAACAGAAAAAAGCCTGACAGCAGTGCAGACCGCTGTAGCAAGAGAAAGAGCTCTGGCTCAGGGAAAACGCATAATAGTCGTGACCCCAGTACCAGCCTTAGAGGCTGTTACAAAGGCTAGCATTCCAAATGCGAAAGCCTTACATCCGAGATGGATACAAAGGGCTAATTCTCTTACTGCAACGGATGTTGAATACAGATTTGATCCAAGTTGAAAAACACAAGCATTTCTGCAATACGAACAAGAATATCCTCTTCCAAATGAAATTTTGCCTCTAGATCAGTATGAATATATTATTTACACTGACGGATCTGCTCAACCGGCCATAGGGAGTAAGCAAGCTTACAGCGCAGCGTGTGCAATCGTTAAAGGTCGCATGCACGATGGCAAGTTCCATCCAAGTTGCACTAAAACACAATCTCTAGGAGACTGCACGGCTCAGTTGGCAGAATTAAAAGCACTTATACTGGCACTGGTGAATACGGAACACGAATTCCCCACACTTATTGTGTGATTCCTTTTACTGTGTACAGTCGTACAATGAATACTTAACAAAACGGGTTTAAAGACGCAAAAGGTGGCACAATTAAGCATATAATGCTATGGGAACAGGTAGTGGAGTTGAGAAACGAACTACCAAGGGCTCACGTGATACATACACTGAGTCATCAGCGTGATGGCGTTCACATTGAAGGGAATTCATTGGCTGATGAAGCCGCAAAGGGGGCTGTTCGCACGGCTTCCATAGCTACAATCACTCGTTTAAAAACGACAATAGACGGCGAGATTATGGTAGCTGTCAATACTTCACGCAAAGGCAGCACTGTAGTGTAGTTCCTATTTCCCTAATAGGCTCTGCGCATTGGAATAATATACCCTATAGGCTTGACATAGGACTGAGGTCGGTATGTCCCTATCGAGTATATTAAACTTAATTACTTGTGCCAGCTAGCTCAGAGGCCACTAGAAACTCCTTGAGAACAAGAAGGGAGTAGTTTCTGGCAACCGAAAAACATGACAACTTTGTTTCCCTTTAGAATCGGAACGCTTCTCAGAATCGTGGAAACAATAGATAACAGTTTCACTCAGTCAATCGTGCAGGCTTAGTTTCTACAGAGTTACACAGAAAGGAAAGACTGGCGTTTCAATAAAAAAGGTTTTATTGAACAGTCTTGTTTCTCGTGTAAGAGATATGTGCTGTTATGATCACAAGACAGTATGCAAGATAAATAATGTACAGTGTAAGCAGTAGAAATAAATAATACTGCGCTAGCATTATCTTTTAGCATATATTCACGTACATAAATAACATGAGCTAAAAATGCGAGTACTCATACGATGCGTCTCTAAGCTAGTTCTACCCCAATGTACCTAACCTAGTCTAGGTGTAGGGAAAGGTAAAAGTAGGTGGAGTATTCTCTAGTCTGGTATACTAAGAGTTTGTTAAGTATAGTACGCCAAGTATGCCAAGAGTCCCTCTAGGTTCTAGTCAGCTCCATACCTTGAGAATGAGAGAGGTGGGAATCTCTTGCCAGATCGGGAACTCTAACACCCCGCGAAGGGAGTCAGAACACTGGAAGCTGGATTCGTCTGCGTGCAGGAATGACAGCGTCTTCTCAGTGCGTCAGGCCAGGATACGGGCTCCTCTGAAGTCGAGGTCTCCTCTAACTTGCTTGGGCAAGGGAAGGTATATTTATACCTGGTAGGTGTCTTGGAATTTTAGCATTGACGTGAAGTCGGACAGAGGAAGACGTCAGGAATGAACCCTTAAGGTATAACGGTTCATACATAATAGATGAGTTCTTGGAGAAATCAATATTCCTGTGCTAGGGGAACTCCCGAAGCTTAAGGGTCTGGTTTCTAAGAACTCGTTGTGACGTTAGGGTGGACGGATGTCGGTGACCATGCCTGTATTTGGAGTGCACGGTTAATGCCTAAATAAGGACAGGGATTCTATGCCTATATAAGGGCAATGCGAATTGTGCCTATATAAGGACATGTTTCAGGAAAACCTATATACGGACACCTAAAGCGGAATACAACAGCACAGCAGTACCTAAAAAATTTCCACTCAAGTACTCCTACAAGTTAGATGCACAAAACATTCCATATGCTCAGATTCCTGGAGTGAGGGATAGAGTAATACCAAATATGGATCGTAGGCAAAGCTTAGTTCTAGCAGCACACGAGGGTTTGGGTTCTGCGCATACAGGTGTCACAGCGACTATTTCTTTACTGAAACAGCGCTACTGGTGGCCAGGGTTAACCAAGCAGACCAAAGACTATGTCTTAAAGTGCGACATCTGCCAGCAGATGAAAGGCTCCACCGTAACACGCCCAGCGCAGACACCATTGCTGAAATCAGACAAACCTCTCGCATGTGTTTATTTGGACCACTGCGGACCCCTACAATCTGATGGGACCAAGAAATATATCATGGTTGCAGTGGATTCCTGGTCTAGATTCCTATGGGTTTGGCCTCAGCGATGTGCTGACGCTCGAACTGTTATAAGAGATTTGCGAGTCTTTATCGGCACATACGCAATTGGCACGTTACATTCTGACCGTGGCCCGTCGTTTAGCTCTCGGGCTTACAAAGAGGCCATGGAAGGAATGGGCGTAGCATTGCGGTACTCCTCTCCGTACCAGCCTGAGGGAAATTCTGTTGTGGAGAGGAAAAACCGTGACTTAAAGCAATCTTTAACAGCTAGGGTATTAGGCAAGGGCGGTAGATGGGTCGATCACTTATATGGGGTACAAAGAGCCCTAAACAATCAGCCAAGAAGCTCTCTAGGGGGTGTCACTCCTTGCGAGGTCCTATTTGGGACAAGAATGTGGGTACCTGATCTTGATTGTGAAGGCACAGTGGCGGATGAAAAACCATTTGATATCCATGATCGTTTGGCTGTTTTACAGGATCTAAATGAATCCAGGACACAACAAAGCAACGTCCACTTAAAACAGACCGCCACTGAGGAAGTCAAGGCAGTAACGGCAAGACCTGTCTGGATCCCAAAAGTCGGGGGATCTGGTCAGAGAAAAGATTGCAGACAAGAAAGAATTCGGACCATCTTACAGAACAGCTGTACCGGTTCTAGCAATCCAAGGCAAAAGAACTGTACTTCTGCCACCTCTTGCCGGGAAAAAGGAGAAAAGATTTGTCTCAATCGACTTAATCAAACCACACTATGTGGCCGATACTAAACAGTAGGCCTCGTGGACTCCACAGTAGCAGACGCCCTCCACTCGCTACAATCCAAGAAGTACAAACAGAAAGACTTATCACGTTTGAAGAGCCACCTGTACGGAATGAAGGACTAGGCAACAATGCTGTGGAACTCATTCCACTTCAACATGAAGAAAATCAACTTAACAACCAAGTTGCAATAAGACCGACTACAGACGTCTACGTCAACATGCCTCGTCAAGAGCAAAATCCAATTTCAACAAATCCCGATGCAATTCCAACAATTGATCGAACTGCTTCTGGCTATTTCATGAACTTTGATAAGATTTCACTGGATCCAAGTGAGCCCGAAACGACGCCAGCCAAAAAATCACACAAACAGAAACTCATTGACTTTTTGCACTTTTTTAGAAAGACTTACCTGGTGTCACCTTGGATAGAACTATGGTATATCACTGGGATTTTATTTTTTATTTTCTGGCTAGGTTTAACTATAACTTTTAGTATGCTTATTAATGGACGATATCTCCAGCAGAGCTCTACAGCCCAAAGAGTCAATTTGATTTTAAAACCACACCAGTCTTCACATCGTGAACCAAGAGACTTGTCTTCAGTGAACATCACAGCAATTCCTATACCGGACGGTTTAGTATGGGACAAGATTGATTTTGATATATTCGGTCCGACTGAACTTTTAAAGCTTAAACATGTATTTAAAATTTCTTTAAGTGATATCATTACCTCCAGTACATTGTCTGATGATTGGGACACTGAAACTGTAAACAATATGATGTCTGATTTAGAAAAAACTGCAGCATTTCCGAACAATGAAATGTTAGAAGGTACTTCAGACTATGATACATTATACTGTTACCAACATTATGGTCATCATTTCTTGCACAAATCTATAACACCTAGAAATGTATTTGAATACCACCAGTGGGAACACTGTCCAACACCTCCAAAAGATAGTTCGCAAACTTTTGCACAGAAATTCACATACTTTTCAGGGTTTAATACATCTGACCTGAAGTCATTTTATTACAAAGTGGCAAAAACATCAGCACAGAAAATTATGTTGACTAACACCAAACAGATTTACTCTGCTTCCTTTATGGCCCAGTTGTCTACACAGGGTTTCGACCTATGGAAGGACACTATAGATTTAAAACCGGTCAGGGGTTCTAGGGACTGGCAGGCCCAGGGAACAGAAGCGCTTTTTAGAGCATGCCTCATTCCACAGCAGATGATATTTCTAAATGAAACTGTGCAACAGACATCCTGTCTTGGACTAGCCAAGAACAAGGAAATTAACACACCAGGGTTTCCAGCACCATCACAGATGGGTGGGGGGCAGAATTCTACTACACATGGGGTAAGATTAGATGACATTCTCCAGTACAACAAGTCCGATCCCAATTTGTATATCAACGGTCTGGGTGGTACCCTTGTGGACTCCTGTATGGACCTGCCTCAAATTGGTAATAGGCCAGTACCAGTATTACTGTATGCTGATGATGCGGTGCTTATGGCCCGCACCCCTAACGCTCTTCAGCATCTTTTAGATAAATTTGTAAATTTCATGGAGAATCTGGGTCTTTTAATCAACCTAGGTAAAACGTACGTAATGAAAGCTGGTCGAAAATCAGCTAAGGGACGCAATATCTTAATAGGAAACGAGACTTTACCTCAAACATCAACTTTTTCGTATTTAGGAATATCGTTCGATGGTATTGGTAACTGGAAAAGTGCAGTTAAATCGAGAAGAATGCAGTTTCTCAGATCAATTGCGGGCCTGAGTAACTTTTCTAGGAAACTGGGACGTAAACTTCCCAGGGACAAGTTGAGCATTTATAACGCCAAATGCCGGTCAATAGCGATGTACGGTTCCGAGTTGTGGGGACATGTAGATGTTGATTCTTTACAGCTGGTAGAAAATGGGTTTCTTAAAAACCTTTTAGGGCTTCCTACCAGCTGTTCTAACTTCGTGTGTCATGCAGAATTGGGTATAACCTATCTGGAGGACCTGATAAGGGTGCAGCCAGTCCTCCTTTGGCACAAATTATGGACATCGGATCATACGAACTTTAACAGAGCCATTATACAGGACTGCTGCAGTGCTGATCATGCAATGAAAATAACATGGTTGAAATACATAAAAAACTTCATGCATGATATCTGCCACTCTGAATATTACGAAAAGCCTGAATATTTATTGCATATATCAAGAGAATCATTAAAGAGAGTATGTTTGAACAACTTAGAGGAAAAAAGATTAACATTGGAACTTGTGAAGCCCACCGTACAACATAATCAAATGGTACTGACCTGTTACACTATGCAACCGTATTTAATTGGTGTTTTAAATGCTCAACATAGATTTGTCTTGACATGTTTCATATTAAATATTTTTCATCGTCTGACTAGTTTCCCTAATACTAATAATTGGTCTCGTCAACTAATATGTTGTCCTTGTGACCAGATCTCTAAACAATCAACTATCCATGTACTGTTCTTCTGCAAATTTTATACAAATTTAAGGACTATTTTTATCAAGCCTTTAATGAAATCGCTAAATTTTAGACAATGTAGACCGGCCTATTTATTTTTACAATTGCTCCCGGACTTGTTTATATGTGTGGTAGTGGCAAGGTTTCTGAGGTCCGTTATCACCAGAAGGAAGTTTTTAACTGATGTACCCTAAATCTGTAAATGTTTTTATTGTATTTGTTTTTAATGATTTGAATAACTTCTTCTTTTTAAACTTGTATTGAATTGCAAACTTTTATGATTCTTTGTATGAATCGAATAAAGTTGAGTTGATTGGGACACTGAAACTGTAAATGCTATGATGTCTGATTTAGAAAAAACTGCTGCATTTCCGAATAATGAAATGTTAGAAGGTACTTCAGACTGATACATTGTACGGTTACCAACATTATGGTCATCATTTCTTGCACAAATCTATAACACCTAGAAATGTATTTGAATACCACCAGTGGGAACACTGCCCAACACCTCCAAAAGGTAGTTCGCAAACCTTTGCACAGAAATTCACATACTTTTCAGGGTTTAATACATCTGACCCGAAGTCATTTTATTACAAAGTGCCAAAAACATCAGCACGGAAAATTATGTTGACTAACACCAAACAGATTTACTCTGCTTCCTTTATGGCCCAGTTGACTACACAGGGTTTCGACCTATGGAAGGACACTATAGATTTAAAACCGGTCTGGGGTTCTAGGGACTGGCAGGCCCAGGGAACAGAAGCGCTTTTTAGAGCATGCCTCATTCCACAGCAGATGATATTTCTAAATGAAACTGTGCAACAGACATCCTGTCTTGGACTAGCCAAGAACAAGGAAATGAACACACCAGGGTTTCCAGCACCATCACTGATGGGTGGGGGGCAGAATTCTACTACACATGGGGTAAGATTAGATGACATTCTCCAGTACAACAGGTCCGATCCCAATTGGACAGAATGGCTGATTTGGCCCATTGACACAAACACATGTCAACAGAGATTCCTAGGTATAGCCGAGGGGTTTAGTATCAGTAGGCCAGATACACGCTATGTACAAAGACAGCACCCAGGGGTAGTGACATCCTATAGTGTTGGGAAGTTGTGCCTTGATTGGCTAGAAACCTCAACACTCACAGAAGTAAAACATCACTTGACCTTACTCACACCTGATGTAGACCTTAGGGATTTTTTGCAAGGCCCAAGGAAAACACGTCAGAAATGTTTTATATATGCTGGCATTTATGCCTACTATAATGAAAACTGGAAAATATCCCAACAGGAGGCCGCAGAAAGAATACGGGAAATAGACCGTATTAACCTAGAGAAGGCATTGGCTGTAGTGGATAATGGGTTAACAGCTTTGACCTCCAGGATTTACTCCTTAGGCAACATTGTATCTTCGGCAATCGACATATTAGAACAAGATCTGGCCTTGTTACAACACGGGCAATCTCAGTTACGTTCTATTGTGATGTTAAGCTGGACACTGCAATCTTTGCGTGCAGGCTATGTGCCCTGGCGTTTTATAAACACCACGTCTCTGTTTTCAGAATACAATCTAACCTATAAACAGAAAGAAATGGCACAAAGGGGAGCCAAATATACAATGCTGCGTATTGAGAAACTGGAAAGGTTACCATTCACTGTAGCCGAATCCCCATCAACTGAATGGCTAATTCATGGCCAAATCACTCTGCCGGTCACTACGTTTCAGTTTCAATATTGCCTTGAGCAAAGGCAGGCAGGCAAATATGAAAAAATGGATAAGGGATACATTAAGGAAACTTGGGAGTTACCATATAGATATCGATGCCGGAGCGGGGATCGAGAAGTGTTTCTGAGTGGTACAAACTGCAAGAACGCTTTAAGCGGTTCTCTCATGTGACAGGATATTTCTCTGCACGGAGCATGTAGTGGTTGTGTAGCGAATCTATCTTGTCACATGTCAGGGTCCCCAGCGGCCATGATCACGCCGGTTTTCCAGCTGCTCTCGAATGGGGGTTACTTAATGCTAAACGATCAAGGTTGCTGTGGGATGCTTCTGGGCGTCGCCTATCTGGTCATTGTTAACTCCAGGGTTACTTGCTGTATGCAAGTATTGTTTCCGCCACTGAACACAGTCAGGGTGGCGCCGTTATGGTTTTCATTGAATGTTTCCTTCATACAATTTGATACTTTTTTTTTAATTTTCAAAGACCTTTATTGAAAATCGTGCAGATCAGGTTACAATGTGAGACATAGTGCTGCAACACATGACAGAGGGAAGTAGATGCATCAAATCAACCATAGACAGCATTGAGGCAATGGTACAAGGGCGACACATCGTGGAGTGAGAGGCACAATAGCTGAGAGCGAGGCGTGAAGAGGGCAGCAAGAGGCCACAAGCAAAGCGGAATGGGGGCGGGAGGGCCGCGGGAGGACAGCCGCAGGCAGGGGAAGGAGGGGGATACCTATGGACCAGCACCGGCTGCCACCGCGGGCGGGGTGCCGGCGGGGAGCGCGGGAGAGGACGCAGAGGGGGAGGCATTCCGGGAGAGGAGGTACGTAACAAGAGGGCCCCAAATGTCGCACGGCCGACCAGTAGCCGGCGTTAGCTCCCAAAATTCTGAAAGAAGAGTCTGACAACGCGCAGCATCTTCGAGCCAAGCACTTGCCTTGGGCGCGGGCCGCCGACCCCAATGCATAGCGACTCTACGGCGTGCGAGGACGAGGAGCATAGCCGTGAGACGGCAGGAGGCATCAGGGCATTGTCTAACCAGGCCGAGTAGGCAGGTCAGGGGATCTGGCGAAACAGGCGAGGAGGTTATCTCTGTGATTATGGTGCACATGTCGCGCCAGTATGTAGAGACCAAAGGACACAGCCAAGCTAGATGAGAAAAGTCCGCCGCGGGGGATGAGCACCTGAGACATCTATCACTAGGGACGAGCCCCATTCTGAATTACTGAGCGGGGGAACGGTACAGCCGGTGTAAATATTTAAAGTGGATAAGGCGCAGGCGGTAGTTAGGAGACAGGCGTTTAGTCTGCTTACAACAGTACAGCCAATCTTCTTGAGAGAGATTAATGCCTAAGTCCTCGCTCCAAGCGATGCGGGCGCGGTCGTCAGAGATAGAAGAGGCCGCTAGCGTGGTGGCATAGAGCCTAGAGACCAGTCTACGAGGAGATGGAGAAGTGTATGTCAGGTCGAGGGCCGCCATCGAAGGAGGGGGCTGTGGGAACGTGGAATGCAAATCCCGACAGGACGCTCTGAGCTGATAATATAGCAATGTGTCCATAGGGCCAGACCCAGCCGGTAGCGAGAAGAAATTGTCACTGGGGTAGAGGTCAGAGAGGGTGGTCAGACCCATGCCAGCCGCCCGCTTCGCCATTCCTGCCGTGTGCAGTGAGGGGAAAGCCGGGTGGTATGCGACAGGCATGGCCTCGGAAGAGAGCAAGCCAGAGTCCGAGTATTTGCGAAGGCCATCCCAAGCCCAGCGCAGGGTCTCCACTGTGTCGATTTCTCCACATGGTGGCTTGGCAGGGGCAAAGATCGCAGTCTGTAGAGGCAAGGGGGCAGCCAGGTCGGCTTCGACCGCCACGTGGGGCCGGAACGGCGCCGGATGGAGCCAGAAATGAAGGAAACTGGCCTGGGCACTGAGAGCGTATAACTTAAAATCCGGGGCACCCATCCCGCCGCACACAAGGGGAAGCGTGAGGATGTCATACGCGATTCTGGGCTTACGCCCGGCCCAAACAAGGGAGATGATGAGGGAACGGAGAGTGCAAAAAAAGTGAGCTGTGAGAGGGACGGGCACATTCAGAAACAAATACAGAAATTTCGGGAGCACCACCATCTTAGCGATGGCAATACGCCCCGCCAGGGATAGAGGTAGGCGCCGCCAAAGGGGAATCTTGGTCTCCAGCCAGTCAACCGCCCGGCCAAAGTTGGCTCTCCAAAGCTCATCCACATTCCGACTGAGCCAGACACCCAGGTATCTGGTGGGCCCCGATGCCCACACGAAGGGGTAGTCGGGGGTGAAGGGGATAGTGGCATCCGTCAAGGGGAATAGAATAGACTTGCTCCAATTAACCTGGATGCCGGACAGACCCCCGAACCGCACCACCTCACGGACCATGGGGTTCTCTTGCCGATGGCGGACGTAGAGCGTAACATCGTCTGCGTACATTGAGATGACCAGGGCTCGTGCCGCAAAGCCAAGGCCCCTCTGAGTGTGATGCTGTCGGAGCCTAGCTGCAAGGGGCTCCATGGCTACAGCAAAAGGCATAGGCGAGAGTGGGCACCCCTGCCTGGTGCCCCTCGAGACTCGGATGGGTTCTGAAATCTGACCATTGAGCCGGAGACGGGCGACCGGGAGGGCGTAGAGGAGATGAACTTTACGCAGAAAAACCGGGCTGAAGACCAGACTGGGAAGGAGATAAAAAAGGAAGAGCTGCCACGGCCGGTAGAGCAGGGTTGATCTGGTGGAGTACAGCAAAGATCGTGCGGAGGTTATGCGAGGTTGCGCGCCCGGGGATAAATCCGGACTGATCCGGGCGAGCAATCGGGGGCATGAGCGGCAGAAGGCGGGAGGCCAGAAGCTTAGCGAAGATCTTATTGTCGGTATTAATAAGGGATAGGGGGCGATATGAGTCCAGAAGCTCGGGGGGTTTGTCTGGTTTTAAAAGGAGCGTCAACAGGGCTTCACGAAGTGAGGGAGGGAAATAGCCTGATTCGAAGGAGTCATTATACATGGCAAGATGTGGAATGAGGACTGGCGCAAATGTTTTATGGAAAGAAGCGGGCAGACCGTCAGAGCCGGGCGCCTTATCCCCAGGCAGACTGTTGATGGCAGCTAGGATCTCTTCCTTAGAGAAGGGTTCATCGAGGTATTCCCGATGTCTGTTGCTCAGCCAGAGGAGCTCAAGAGTGTCGAAGTACTGGTCTAGGAGGTCGCGTGAAGGAGCAGGCCCGGCGGTGTAGAGTGGAGTGTAAAAGGTGGTGACTCTGGAAAGGATCTCAGTGGGAGAGGTTGTGCGCTCCGGGCCCCCGTCCCACAATGCTGTGATGTAGGAGGCAGCATGAGGTCGTCATAGAAGATTGGCTAGAGTCTTACCGGGGTGATCAACCTCGCCGTAGCGACGCGCCCTTGCCTCCCTACCCAGAAATGAGAGTTCCCTGTCAGCTTCTTGTTCGAATTCGGAGAGTTTACCTCGGAGCTGTGCAAGAGTGTCGGGGTGGGGGCTGACCGAATGTCGAGAATCAAGGGCCTTGATTTCTCCCTCCAGGCGCTCGAGAGTGCCACGGATAGAGCGCAAGACACCCGACTGCTTAGAGATGCATTCGCCCCTAACCACAACCTTGAAGCCCTCCCAAAGGGTGGAGGGGGAGGCCACCGAGCCGGCATTTAGTTCAAAATAGTTCTCTATTACAGTTTGGATTTCGGCGCAGAACACCGAGTCGCGAAGCGCATTGGGGGACAGACGCCAAGCAAACATTCGCCTCAGGGCATGCGGGGGGAGTAGACTGAGACTTACGGGTGTGTGCTCAACCGATGTGACCCAAGCATATGCATCGCGAGTGGTGATCCAGGCGGGACCAGCAGCCAGAAGCGCCAGTAACGCAGGTGCCCTCGCGCACGTCTGGGTGAGTGTGGTGCCAAGCATCCAATAGAGTTGTCGGCCAGGATGGAACGTAAATGGGAGGTGGAGCATGGGTGTAGAGCGAAGGGCCCAGAGCGGTCCAGAGCAGCCGAGGGTGTAATGTTAAAATCGCCCCCCCATAGCAACGCAGCAGGGCCCAGGGAGGATATATGTCTCCATACCTGCGCAAGGAAGTCGGGGTCATCAGAATTAGGGCCATAAATCGCAGCAAGGATCACGGGCTGGGCTAGAAGGTTCCCAAGCAGGATAATGAAGCGCCCCTCGGGATCCCTAATGGCCCTGGTGGTACGCCAGGGGAGCCCTCTATGTAAAAGGATAGACACCCCGCGTGAGTAGCTAGAATAGAAGGAGGAGTGGATTTCGTCCCAGTGTCGGGAGTGGAGCCTGGAGGCGGTTGCGGGGAGCAGATGAGTTTCCTGGAGGAAACAAATGTCGACTTTGTGGCGAATGAGGTGCGCATGTACAAGGTGGGCCTTACGATAATCGTTCAGGCCGCGGACATTCCAAATCCAAAGTGTAGTTGCCGTCATAGAGCTGTGCCAAGAGGGAGAATGCTGGATAGGGCTGTGTGCAGCATAGGAGCCTGAGAGGTGCAAGATATGGCGTGCAGCACAGTGAGCAGTATATCAGACAGCACGGTACAAAATAGGTCAGAGAAGAAAAATAAAGGGAACAGGCCTCGAAGGAGAGGCAACAGTGCCCAAAGACCCCCCCCCCCCACCACCCACACCAACCCCCCAATCAGGTTGAGAGACTAACCCCACCCGCCCAGGGAACCCACAACTGGGGAGGGAAAAGACAAAGTGAGCACAAGGGGGAATCATCCCGTAGAGACGTGGATCGGTGCAGCGTACGCCCCTGCCACTAGGACAGGGTGGCCAAGCCGTGGGTAAAGGCGGACTGCAGAGGAAAGGGATGGGGATTCGATAGAACTCCTCAAAACCCAGAATCAACCAGACTAGCAAATATCCAATACAATGCAATACAAGTGTCAGTGCTACGTAAGGAAGGAGGGAGAAATGCAAATCAATGGGGTGCGGTATAATAACAAAAGTCCCATCAGCAGAACAGGGCCGCCGGGTCCAAGAGTTGGGGAGTGTGAGGGCAGTCACATTGAGCCAACTCAGGAACAATGGAATGACAACCAGAACAGGGTCCAGGACGGACAAGTTCGTGCCACAGCACGCAGGAGAGCAGAGTAAATGAGTGGAGGTTATTCTCAGTCATTGTCGCTAAGATCGTCGGCGGCCGCCGCTTGGGAGCCAGAGGGAGTGGAGTGCTGGGATTTGTTCAGTGTCTTGGCGTAGGCCATCGTCGCCCTGGGTTTCAGAAAGGTGTGGACCTGTGAGCCGTGTCTGACACGCAGCTTGGCTGGGTATGCCAGAGAGTAGGAGATGTCGTGTTTTTGCAGAAGACGTTTGGCCGGGAGAAATTTGCGGCGGGCAGCCTGAACCGCCATTGTTTAATCAGGGTAGAAGGAGATCAAGTTCCCCTGATGACGAATTTCTCCTTTCTCCCTGGCAGCTCGAAGGACCGCATCCCGGTCGCGGAAATTTAGTAATTTGGCGATGATAGGTCAAGCTGGAAGACCAGGAGCAGGCCGGGGTCCAAGAGCGGTGGGCACGCTCAACGATGAAGACCGGGGAGAGGACCTCCCCGAATAGGTCTCGGATCAATTTTTCGACTAAGTCTTCCATTTTGGCTATGTTGGAGGATTCGGGCACTCCCGTGATACAGAGATTGCTTCTGCGGGAGCGCGCCTCCAAATCCTCATTCTTATTTTTGATGAGCTCCAAAACTTTGTCCATTTGTGAAAGAGCATGGCGATCCCGCGCGGCGGCATCCTCGGCGTCAGAAACCCTGGCCTCGACATGAGTTAAACGTGTATCTTGAGAGTCCACTCGTGCCTTGACAGTGCCGAGGCGGGTGGAGAGCTGGTCAAGCTGGGCGGCGATGCCAGTGACAGTAGATTTTACATCCAGCATGAAGTTTTGAGGTCATCCTCGCGAGTAGGGTCATTTTCGGGCTGGTAGCGAGTTCACCAGTGTCCGTGACTGCCCCCTCCTGCCGCGACGATTTTCGCTGGTCGAACGCTATCTTCGGTTGCTTTGGATCGGTTCGCCCCATGGTCGAGCAACAGCGCGCTCCGCGGGACAGGGAGCAGCGGAGCAGCTTGTGTGGAGGCTGCGGCAAGTAGGAGAGGTAGGGACCAAGAAAGGGCGCCTGGGGAGATGATTGCAGCCAGGCCCACTGTGCAGAGCAGGAGCAGGTGCGAGGCGGCCAGCCAGGCCAGCGGGGGAAAGTCCCAGCGCCAAACAGGAAGGGGAGCACAGCGAGGTGGAGGCAGGCAGTTCGGGGCAGCAGAGCTGGCTAGGGCAGGTGTGACCGCAGCGAGTCGCCGTGAGGTCTTAGGGAGGACCAGCAGGCCGAGTGAGAGGTGAGAGGCCTTGAGGAGTGAGGCGCTCCCAGGAGTGGGCTCTCCAGGCAGAAGGCTCTAAGGCAGGTCCGTGCGAGGTAGGTGGCCTCTGAGCAGTGGAGGAGATGGCTGGCTGGTAAGAGAAGGCCCCTGTCCCAACAGAGTGACAGTCTCCGAGAGCCCGGAAGGGAGGCAAAGTGGAGGAGTAGAGCGCCAGCGATCCGCTGCGGAGCCAGGCCCAGCGGGGGATCGTCCAAGCTAGGAGAAACGGTGAGGAGCCAGCTCAGCGCCGCGGGCGTCAGTTCCGTGCCAGGGTGGAAGGGAATGCACTCCTCGCGTTAGACCGGGCCGTGCAGGCAGCAGAGGAGGCGCGGGCCGCAGGGGCAAAGCGGCCGTGAGGCAGGTGAGGGCTCTGATGTCCGCGGCCAGGAGCCGGGGGATCAGCTGAAAGCAAGCACCCGCGGGGCCGCCGGGCAGCGAGGAGTCTCGGGGGGGCGCACCGCCCACATCGCTAGGCCCGAAGCAGGCAGGGCAGCGGGCGCCGGGAGAAGGAGAAAGGCGCCTGCGTGAAGAGCCGGCCCGGTCCCAGCGGTACGGCGCGCGCGCCCCCTACCCCGCCGCAGGGCACCAACCGCAGAGGCGACTCACTGGATCCGGAGGAGCAGTGTAGCAGACCAGCTCCGATGAGGGAACCCGGTCCACTGGAAGCCGATCAGGCAGGATGCCGGAGCAAGGACGCCGCAGCAGCCGAGGCCGAGCTCCCCAGAGCGGCAACCACGAGGCCCAGCCACCGCACCAGGCCCAAGCAGATACCTCGGCGATCCGGCGTGTGTGAAGGCCCGAGAGGGCAGCAACAGGAGCCCCAAGGCGAGGTGAGTCTATATGACTCGATGGAGAGAGGTAGCACCTCCGCAGTCTGCAGGATAGTTACGGATTATAGGCTTGGCCGGCAGAGCCCACTTAGAGTGCGGCCATCTTGCAGCTGGCCAAGCCACGCCCCCAACTACAATTTGATACTTTGAGCAGACTGAAAGTCATGCTTTTACAGCAACCCGTGCCCTTAACCTCCGCTCGAGAAACCTTTGAATTTCAAGTTGCAAGGACCTCGACTGAGATACAGGCGCTTATACGTACGAACTGCCCCTTTCATTTCGCAGAAATGGTGGGTCGTATCTTTAACATGTCTGATACGAGCGGTAGTGTACACCTATTTAAGACCATAGGGTCAGGACTATTAAGCACCTTTCAGACAGTCCTCGGAGTAATCCCAAATTTTATACACTCCGTATTGGGAAGCGTGTTTGGAGGTCTCCCGCTTATCCTGTTCCTAATTGCAGGAGTCCTGATTGTAATCTTACTGCTACGCAATGGACGGCCCAATTTCCGAGGAAATGGCGAACGTACTCGTGGAGCGGAAGTACCGTGAACTCATGGTACAGCTAGTGGGAATACCTTGCCTAAGAGAACTGAACGCCTCTTGGTTTCTATCGTTTAGACCAGTCTGGGTGGACTGCATCTTACCTGTTCTTCGATGCCTGTTCTGCGGAGAAGAATGCACGTTGGATCTCTGTCTAACGTTTCCATCAGATACGCCTCCGGACATGGATGCTATGCTGGACCCCCTAAAGGCCCATGCTCTGTGTTGTCCCCAGCGCCTTCCAATTCTGATGAACGCATTCCTTGAGAATCCACAGGTGCCGTTTGCTCCTGCTGGGTTAGGTGGTTCCTCCACAGGCACTCAGGTAACAACTGCCGCCCAAGCTACAGCAGCACCGACTGTTGGCAGTGCTGAATTCCATCTATGTGCGATTGACGTTCTCTGTGAAGCGTTGGATTTGTCATCTGCAGTAGCTAACACCGATAATGCTGTATCTCCCAGCCAGGACACTTAATCTGGAATTGGCTCATCGCGTCCTGGGAAAGAATTCGGCTTCTCCACTTCGTTTCATAAATAAACTAACTAAATTTGGAACATTTCCTAAATTGATACTTTCACTTGAGAAAGAATGGCCTTCTTTTGCTTATGGTAATGCAACTTTTATGAGTGAGACAGAATTGACTTTTTTCAAGTGGCAATAAAAGAATAGCTGACTTTTAACATTTTAATCATTTTTAAGCTGTTTTTAGCTGTTTTTAAGAAAAGATTGCCCAGATTTTAAGTATGGTCATTGTCATCCAATTCGAAAGTGGAGTGGGTGTTATGTTTCATATAGAGGCCCTAATATAGACGCGTTCATATGCCGTATATGGTCCTATTCGCATATGCCCTATTATGGTCATCGTATATACCCTATTTTGGTCATAATCGTCTATGCCCTATTATAGTCATGATCTCCTATGCCCTAATATAGGCATGATCTTTCACCTACATTAGTTCCCTATAGTACACAACGAGCTCTGAGGGTTGAACGTTATCTAGTCTGTGGTTAGAACAATGCAGGGTTTTTCCCAAACACAGGCCTACAATGTACTCATAAATTATGCATGAGCATTCACCAGCTACATCTCCTGCATAATATGTATGTACAAAGTTCAACCCTGACGTCTTCCTCATGTCTAACAAAGACCAATACAAACTATACTGAGGGACGAGATACTTTAGGGTATAAATACACCACATTTTGCCACGGTAAGATAGAGGGAACCGAGACTTCCATGCTGACACACTGACCAGAGACGCTGAGGCTCCTGCGTGCAGTCGCTCCAGCTGACAGCGCTCTAACACAGCCCTTGCGGGGTGTCCAACTCGAGACCAGGACGGGGTCCCACACTCTCTCTATTCAGGTAATGGGGTTCGACTAACTCCTAGAAGGATTCTTGGCTCTTAGGCTTTTAGACCTACACACATGCTAGGTACACTTAGGTACATCTAGTTAGCCATCGTAGGAGTACGTGCACTTTTATAATGCATTTTATATATTCATGTATGTATCCATGATTATTGCATTATGGTAGAACTGTACTATCCCTTCACTTTGATCGTACTGCTGATAATATATCTCTGCTATTGTCTGCTGGTTGTTGCAGCACATATATTCTACACCAGAACAACAACTGTTCAATAAATACTTATTGAAACGCCCAGACTGTTTATTCTGTGTAACTCTCTGAGACAAACCGAACAAGTAAGCACGAGTGACTGAGCGAAAAGTAGTACATTGTTTCCACGATTCTGAGGGATCAGGGTAGTCATGATCTAAGGTTGCCAGAAACTAATCTCTCCCCGATAAGAGGAGATTCTAGTGGCACTGTGAGCTAGCTAATGCAAAGCCGGCTAACATATGCGGTGGGGGTGCACAGAGTCAGTCGGTCACCAAGCCCACAGTTTGTTATCCAAACGCGCAGGTCCTGCAGGGGTACTATAGGAACTACACGACAGAAGTAGTGAGTACCAGGGTTCCAGCCCATACTGCCATGGCTGCGTAAACTTGCCTGCCCTTTCCTTTGAATCGAGTGCACACATAATGGGCGGTCGCACCTTTGGGATCCATTTCACTTTAATAATATTTTGAAGAACTTTAGTGACTGCTACCAAAATTTACTAACTCCACTCACTGTCTGTCAGGTGTGCGGTCGGACCCTTCCAGGAGCACTTCCCAGCCCCGCCGCAGCGGCACACACCACTGCGCAGCCTGCCTCTGGTCAGACAGAGAAATAAATAAAGGGTAAATTACCTAAGTCTTCTGACAGTTTGGCAAGCCACGATCCTGGCCACCAGCGTCATGAGGCTGCGGGGACTGAATTGCGCTATTTAATGAGAAGCTGCAGGCAGTGACACCAAAATACCAGCTGCAGCGTAAATAGCGGTGCAAGCAGCCGGGGGCTCCAGACAACTTCCTGTTGTCATAACTGCCTGCCCGCTCGCGCCGCAGGCGCCAGGCCCGCCTATAACTCCCCTCTCAGCATTCTCATTGGCCAAATCATGGGACACTATTGCAGTCCGTGACGCCATCATGTCACATGAATATGAGACCGGTGAATGGAGCCATCCGGGAGCCCCCAGCTAGCTCAGAGTCTGTCAGTCGCCTGACTGCGTCTGCCAGAGCAGCACGAACCGGGCGCTGCTTTGCCCAGTGCTATTACCAGCGCTCCGGCTTGATCGCTTTAGGAGGCGCTATACATGCGTGACTCTGCATTTCAGTGCGGTGAATCGGACCACCGCACTGAAATGTGTTAGTCTAACGCGTGATGCGTGGTACTTGGCAGGGCTGCGTTAGAGCATTGAGCTCATCCATTGTGTTAGTGTCCGATGGCTTGTCATCCAGTAGTTGCCAAAGAAATTAGGACTGGTGCATTTTTATTTCTTCCATAGCGTCTTTAAGTTATCGATGGTGCTGCTCATTATTGGAAGTTTTGTGTTTTTGTGAAATTGAGAGTATCTTATGCTTTAAATCGCATTTGTTGACCTGCTCTGTCGACTTTATTACTAGTATAGTCTTCAGACTTTTGATATGGCTACATAAGTGAGAACAATTGAAAGTAAACCCTATGGTACTCGGGAGGTTGCAGAAATAGTAAAGTGGAACCTTACCATTTCTCGCCTACAAAATTTCACAGCTTCAGATTGACACTAATCATGGGCCTTATTTAGAGTTCGGTAGATGGGTTGCTCAGTCACAAACATGAAGGATATACTGTCCGTCGCCAAGGAATATAATGCACATGTAATACGACTTACGGCAGTGGTTTTCACCTTTTGACTTCTGGGGACCCCCACTGACTCGTTATTGGAATCCGCCCCCTCCCCACTGAGTCATTACTGGAAGCCGGGGACCCAGGCCTAAGCATTGTTGATGATTTGAACAATACACATAAAATGCTGAAAAAAGCACTCATCAAACAAATGCACAAATGATGACACATTTTATTTAATTCGCAAACACATAAATAGAAAAAAATCAACATTTACATTTTGATAGAAAGGTTGAAGCTTTTATAAATTCAATTGAGGCCACTCATCGTCCATACAATATCCTGTTTGATGCACCTCCAGTGCTCCCACAAATCAATCTCAGGAAACTAATTTAATTTTTAGCCTCCAAATTTCAAATTCCTTCACAGTACGTTTAAAAAAATTCAATTATACATTTAGCTTATTTATATACACTTTATTAATCTGTTAATATTATTTAATTTTCTAAGTAGTCGCAGACCCCCTGAGGAGGCTTCGCAGACCCCTAGGGGTCCCCAGACGACAGGTTGGAAACTACTGGCTTACGTGCTATCCGTCACATTTGTGCCAGAGTAAACGATCTGCCGAACTCTAAATCAGGCCCTATATTTGAAATGCAGAGTGTCAGATAAATATAAAATCTGGATTGTAAAGCAATAGCTAAATGTTCTAATTGAAAAAATCCATGAAACATAATCAAAAGCTTTTAAGGAATGAGCTGACATTATTTGAAAGTGCATGGGTGGTGTTTTAAGGCACAAAAGAAAATATAGAAATTAGTGGAACGAGACCAGGTAAGAAAGGATAAGGCATAAATAGTGAAAGCAGTGCTTTAAATGGGCCGGTACTGTCAGGCACTGAGAACCTGCACTTCTATATTTTGAAAGGGAGAGCACCTGCACTTCTCAGCAGAGATGCAATACTTTTAATGGGAGAGTAACAGTACTTCTCAGAAGCAAGTAGGTACTATGGTATAGGGTACCTGCACTTCTATATTTCCATTTCAAGCACTGGCTGAACCAACGGGAAACAACATTAACAACGCGGTTGGAACCATGCATGCCTTTACAACGCATGCGTCTTTACCACAGATATTTTTACAACGAATATTGCCTTTACCACGCATGCCTTTACAATGAAAATGTAAGTATTTTAATTTTACAGGTAAGAAGTATAAACCCTTTCTATATATGTATAAAGGGTCTATACTTATCTGTAAAATACTTACATTTTCGTGGAAAAAGCATACGTGTGGTAAAAACGTTTGTGGTAAAGGGCATGCATGGTAAAGACGCATACGTTGTAAAGACGACTTTGTAAACGCATTCGTGGTAATGGGTTTGCATAGGCATGGCATCATCACCGATACCCCTGTAAATCACTAGCAAGAAACAGGACAGATTTAAGAAGATCAGTGACATAATGAAGCCTCATTTCACAATGATGCCTTTGACTTCATATCATTTCAGGAAATGTGTAACATAGTTCAGAAGTTTTGGAATGAAAGTGATTGCGTTAAACTGGGTTAGGAACTAGAGTGGTATGTGGAAAAGAGTGACGGTCAATGGTGTCCATTTGTTGGGTACACCAGGGGGTGCTAGTGATATCTCTTGGTGCAGTGCTGCAGTTCTCTGTAATGATTTAAGTGACATTGCTGATGAGAAGGGAGCCATGAAATACCAAATGAAATGGAGGGTCAAGAACCTTGTTGTTCTACAAGCAGCTACAAACAGAGCTGCTGCAGCAGAAGGCTATAAGGCAAGGCAGAGCAAATGCATTTTCACTTGAAGTTGCAATTACGAATAGTGTTACTCTTGAATAAGCTCACGAACATGAGAACTTTAAGAAAGTAGTACAAGTACAAAAAAACTTTGGTCAGCTAGACATTCTTGAACTTATTTCAACATAGTAATTCATATTTTGGGTATCACAGCTGTCTGTTTGGGGTGTATCATTTGATTCTAATCTCTAGGTAGTTATGACCAGTGTGAAACAGTGCTCTTGTGCGCTGCATAATGTCTT
The DNA here is from genome assembly GCA_963921515.1 of Calotriton arnoldi. Classification (NCBI taxonomy): domain Eukaryota; kingdom Metazoa; phylum Chordata; class Amphibia; order Caudata; family Salamandridae; genus Calotriton; species Calotriton arnoldi. The sequence goes on along the minus strand of CAWUFW010011237.1, from coordinate 443,721 downwards.
GAATTGGTGTGAATGTTGATAGATAACCAACCAAGAGCTGTTAACACTGATTTAATGCAAGGGCAGGCATTAGATTACAATATGACTGAATGCGTTGGACCCTGGTATTTGTAAGGAGGGAGCATTCAATGAAAAGAGCATTTGTGTGGGCCAGCATAAAAAGAATGGTAGCTCTAATTAGCGATTTACTCCAGTGGGCAGGAAAGAATCAGGTTATGCTCTCGTTCAAATTAAGATGATAGTTTTATAATGTTATTCGCTTGTTTTCTTGAATTGGGTACCTAGAGTGTTGTCCATGCTGGTGTATGCAAAAAGAAAAATGGTTAGTTGAGAGGTGCCGAAAACTAGAATCTTTGTTTTGTATGTACTCAGGATGAGCCTAACTCCTTGGCATATAGAAGATCTGATTATGTAACAAACAGTGGTTTGAAACCTGTCAGGGATTTATTAAAGAGCTGGTTGATCTCATAGTATTTTTTGAGTTTTTACTGGTTGCTCTTACTAGGATTTTACCAATTAGGGTAGATTTAAAATGTGTTAAGAATTAGTAGAGATTTTCTTATCCAGACACCCTATTCAGAGGAACAGCTAAACCGGTGCATGTTTGAAGCTCTGGGAACTAATCCTTCTTAGAAAGGTATATTGGTAGCCACCAGTGAGAGGTCTCATGCCAAAGTTTCAGTGATCTGGTGAGATTTTAGCAAATCACCCATACCAGTCTAACCTATTTCCTGTGATTTCATCTCCTACTTTGACCATATAAGAATGCTTGACCCTCAGATGGATGCATTGCAACACATTGGTTTAACCTATTTTTCTTCGTGTTCTTCATCCGCTTATTTAGTCTTTTCTTTCCCTCGATTTTGGTTCCAATTTTTAACTGGATTTCTGCTTGAAATTCTAGTTCTGGAAGATCTCTTCTATGCTCCTTTTCGACTCTGATTCAGAGTAGTTTTGATGCCTGGTTTATCAGCTCCTATAATCTTGATCATCTTCAATCATAAATCATCCAGATTGCCAAGCAAGATCTTTCTGCTCCTTTTGGCTTTTTCCTCCTAACTGGGACCCTCTTAAGGAGACCCTTGATACCTTTCATGTAGATGCTAAGTGCAGCTTAGCACCATGGCTACTACAAGGAGTCTCCTTTCCCCAGGCAAACAGAAAGGAAACTTGGAAATCCAGTCATTTACAGATTGAGATGCCCATGCCTCCAGACATTTGTTTTTGCCATGAATGACCATTTCAATCTAAGCTCACAGCACCATATACTACAATCTCCATCACGCTCACAACATCTTTCAACAGAGGGAGTTCCATATATCTATGCTGACCTGGTCAGAAAACTGGTTCTCTGGGTCTAGATTAAGTTCTGTGCACAGAGATTCAATCAGGGATATGAAGAATGAGGCAGCCAGGGAGGCTTTTTATTTTGTTATTCATATTTCAAGCAAGGTTTGAGGGGCCAGTGGATAAAGCATGGGTTTTTAAAAGGGTTCTAGTATAAAATAGTGGTAGACATAATACAGTCCATACACAGTTTTTGCATACCCACACTCACCTTTATTGAAAGGTAATGCAGATCCTGTACCTAGTAGCTGCAAAATTCTCCCACTGTTCTTTGTGTTCTAAAATAACAGGCAGCAGGGAACAACTTTAACACTGCAGAGCTTATTGCTAAGGACCTTTCTTTTAAATCCCAATCCTACCAATTACCAACTATCTCTTCTCACTCTAGCTAAAAGGTATCTCAGCATCTGCTGCCAGCACTATTGTAGGTATAGACGCAGGATATCAGGGTGTCTGGGTCTGCCAGACATCCCTGCTTGAAAAGACATAAGCACCATCTCCTCTTCTCATTAGCAAAGGTCACCTCTCCACTAATTGTCCTGCCTATTGCATGTGGTCCGTTTGAAACTTGGGTTACAGATGTCTTTTAGGATGACTGACAACGGGTGTGCGGGAAAATGACTGTACAGAGAGAACTGTAGGCTAGTGATGAAATTACCTGAACTAATGCATGCATCTCAGCAGAACACTGTAGTTAGATTAGGCATATAATATGCCATTTCTCACAAATTAAAAAACTAATTAAGGTAGCTCACCTCTGATTACAGATATAGGTGTTGTTGGGTGTTGTAATTTGAGTGTTTGAACATTTTAAACCAGAGGTCTTTATAGTGAAGTAACTTGCTATTGTGTGTGGCGTTAGCCAATACTTTTTAATTTTACAAAAATTACATGTATAAAAGAATTACTTAAAGGGGATTTCAGCCAGCTCTCTTCATCTATTGGACTGTTGTTGCGTCATTCACATTTTGCTACCACCCACTCCAGCATACAGCTTGGGGCAGTGGCTCAGCCTATTTCAGCCACTGGTTAACTACACTTTGAGTGACTGCATTTTGCTCTTTCACAAGATGCATATTCTCTCACAAGGTAGTTCCCTTCAGCGTCAGCGCTTTTGTTTTAACTTTATTATTATTTTAGAGTTGCCTTTGTGTTTAAAGCCTGATGCAATAGCAGGACGCTTTCTACCAGCTCTTAATGTTGTTTTTATGTGAGTACGGGGCACATACCACCTTTATGTTTCTATCGCCTGATAATTCTGTTGTATCTATCTATCTGTCTGTGTCTCTGTCTGTCTTTCTGTCCATACAAAACTGTACAACACTGTATATCTATACAATTCTATGTGTCTGTCTTTACAAACCTCTCTAGTCGTCTGTCTTTGCAAGCCTCTCTAGTCATCTGTCTTTGCAAGCCTCTCTATTCATCAGTCTTTGCAAGTCTGTTTATTTGTAATACAGATTTACCAAAATATTGCAAAAAACATTAGCAAAGGCAAGGGGCTGGCAACCAATGCCAGTCTGATGGGCTTTTTCAGGTCTGGGGTTAGCCAAGACCTTTTGATTTTACTACAGTTATGTGTATAGCATAGTTACTTATAGGGATTTTCAGCCAGACATCATCGATTAGTCTGTTGTGTCATTCACATTTTTCTTCCACTCAATCCAGCATGCATCACGGGGCAATGTATCAGCCCATTTCAGCCTTCACTGTACATTATGGCATGCCACTCTTCAACAAAGAGCACAATCACACACAAAAGTTCCCTTCAGTGTCAAGGACTACTATGGTCCTGTGTGTCTTTTTCACACCAAAAATATGTTTGCCTTTAGCCAATTTATTTTAAGTTTGAATGCCGTGCAGCTTCCCCAAAAATAAAGTTTTCCCAAAAACCTGACAGAATAATACAAGAATTGCCTAAGCCAAAAGGCTGACGGTGAGCGCCAGACCTAGTGGCTTTACTAATACTTGTTTAAAGGAGAGATTGAGTTTTTAGTAATAGCTGGCAGAGTCTCAGCATAGTATACAAAATGACCAAAAGCAGAACTGTGGTGACCTTTCAACCACAGGGTGGTCTACCCTACACAAATACTGCTGATTTACAAAGGGTTAATTAATACTTTAAGCAAAGTGGTAAAGTAGGACTGTGCACACCGGAATTGTGAAGTTGTAGCGTGCTCCTGGGGTTTCACCCTCTGGTCAAGGGGTGTGCAGAACATAAAAAAGTGAGCGTCACCTGTGTAGGGAACGTCCCCCTAGGCACAGCTAATTACCACAATATTTTGGTTAGAAATTGTATACACTTTAGTTGTTCATCCAAACTTATAACAGGGCATTTCAAAATCCCAAATTTTCGAAATCCCGATGCATTTCGGGCTATTACAGCCCTTCATCAGGGGAAAATGATCTGTAATTAATAAGCAAATTGCTGTTGAAATGCCCTGTTATAAGTTTGGATGAACATATACTTTTGGATGGGAATGATATGAATCACATAATATCAATGACCCAATCTCATTAAAAACATTTATTTCAACTTTACATTCTGGATTCATCCATTGTTTGACACTAAAGTGTATACAATTTCTAATCACAATATTGTGGTAATTAGCTGTGCCTAGGGGGACGTTCCCTACACAGGTGACGCTCACTTTTTTAATTAATACTTTGACAGGTCTCATTAACAATGTAGTGTAGATTTTTGAGGGAACTTTCCTGCTGTAGTACACCTTGACCCCAGATGTGTGGTGGAGCCTGGATTTAGTATGGATTTGTGATGTTCTAGAATACACACACATTTATGGCCACCCGTAACTAAATTTATAATTCAGTATAAACTCATTTGTTTCCCTAAAGTTTCATTCATTGGCGTCTTTAGTTTGTGGTTGTGAGTACCATTGGGATGGGTAACAATAAACATCTGTTATTCAGCACCAAGATGCCTACGGGTGAACGTGCGCTTTACAAAGACATGTTATGTCTCACATAATACGTTTTTCATATATAAGATTCCCTTAGTGTGCGGAATGATCCGCACAATTTCACTTCTAAAAATAATAATTATGTTATTGTAATAATGAAAGTAATGTTAGTAACTGTTGTGTATGTAATATCTCATGCTGTGTAAAAGCAGAAGCTACAAGTGATTGGGTATATACTTAAAACACCAAATCATCCATTGTCTAAACCCTATAGCGGAAGGACCACTGTTGAAAGAGACATTCTAAATAATGACAATTTTCAGTAACTGTACTTTTGTAGCATGCATGCAGTGGGATTAGCTCTTTCAGAGTACTTAAGCATACAGCAAACATACAAAGCAACTGAAATATGGGGTAACTGGGGTCCTGATTCACTTTTTTTTTATTTTATTCACAATCCATAAATTTAATTTTGATAATAGTAATTTTATGACTGCAGACACTGTGCATTTAGAATGGACAACTCTGCACATAAAAAGATAGGACAGGCCTAACTTTTTATGTGTGGAGTCTATGCCACGAGTGAGGAGCCTCTGCAGTCATAAATTATTATGAGTAAAAGGAAACTCATAGTTTGTGAATATCCCAAAAATTGTAAACGTACATAAAAGTGTAAATTTACCTTTGTGGATCAGGTCTTCTGTGTTTTATTGAAGCACTCACTCCTCCTCTGTTAAGTATTTCTGGAACAACAGTATGAACCCTAGAGTTCCGTATAGAGAACACATCTGAATATGCTTTTCCATTTTATAATGTTGCCTGACCATGTTTCTTTATCTCAGCAGTGTTAGTAATGTTTGGTTAATGAATAAAACCATTAGTAATGCTGGATTCTGTTTTTATCAACAGTGAATCAATTTCTTCAGTTTCATCCAGTGGGCAAACCACACCAACAGACATGAACAACTCTTGGTCTGGAATACAGAGCTACACCACTGGCTTGTCTACTGAAAGAAGCTCTGTTTACTCCTGGAGGGATGATGTAGGTTACAACTGATGCTTTTTCTTCCAACGCATTGCATACTTGTTCTATTCCCTTAACCAAAGGGCAAACTGCATTGAATAAATGTTGTAAAATCAGATGATAATAGTATGGATCTTGTGTAAGACATTTTTCAAATTCCTGGTACTTTTTGATTTCATTTTTAATGCCAAGTGCCCAAGAAGTCTAAAGACCTTTTGCGTCGGAGTCAAACAAGTATAAACTAAAGTGTGTGACTTGGAGAGCTTGCAGACATACATCTAAGAATTATCACTCATGGACCACCAAAGCACTTGAACTCTTTAATGTTCAAATGCAAAATAACAAATGATAATGTAGGCTAACTCCTGGTTAGTCAATTGTGTAACAGCTTTACTGAAAAATGTAATTCAAATTTTAATAATGGTAATATAACAATTCAGTTAATGGATGAAAAGGGTCATGGGATGCTTTGGATCCCCCAGCAATGTTATTATACAGGGGAACTTCTGGCCCAAAGCTTCGCTCATATACACATTTTTCAGACTCTGTTTACAAGTTAGAGAACAATCTAACACTGAATTTCGTTGGGAGTTTGTAAATTGTAATCAATCTGTTCAAATTTGGTATAGCAGTACACCACAGTTCAATTTAAATCTCGGGCTGCAAATACTACTCAGACCATTTTTTTGTCTGTAGTAGATTGTTTCTAACTTTAGATGACATGCATTTTTCTGCCCGAATATTTTTATAAATTTTGAATGAGTGTATGGGTTAAGAGTATGGAGATTTTTAATTTATCTATGCCTTTGTCTTTCTCTAATATTATTTGTGCTGCCAGTGCTTAATTTGTAAACACATAAGAGCCAGGGCTCTTGTCAGGAGGCCACTGCAGCCTTCATCACACATTGCCCCTGCCATGCTGCCAATGATGGTACCAACACAACCACTAACCATCACACTCCTACAAGTGTGACAATTCCCACTATTTCAGTCCTCCCAAGCTATAAGAATGGCTTGGGCTGCGGGTGATTGTCATTTTTAATGTATATTGAATTAATAATTACCTGTTGTTGTGGTCGTCTCTAAATTAGCCAAACAGCGCCACCTTGTGGCTGACTGTCACAAACGCTGGTGTTGACAATTAAGTGCCGGGGTCGAGCACTGGAAACCACTGGCTGGAATTAAGCACTGCGCGGTGTCCTCTTTGAGGAATGGCCAGATTCGGTGTTTTGAGGTAAACTGCTCGACCTTTTGATGGGGAGTGCCCTGTAATTAAGTATTACGAATTAGAAGAATGCGAAGGCTATCTCTTACATGGCCTTGTGGAATAGCATAAGTCATAACTATAGATTGAGTAGAGTTAATTTTTCCTCTCTGCTTTTAGCAATTAAGAGAGATTTATTAAAGTCACCTTTAACATTGTGCTTATCTATGCTTGTGAGATCTAATGTTTTAGAGGGAATTACTTAGAGCATCGTAGAGTTTTAGTGAAATAAATATACTTTAGTTGTCTAACACCAGTTTACCTCTCCCCTCCTACTTTTCCTCTCTTATATCTCCCCTATTTACTAAATTCATTAAAATGCGTATCTTATACGATAGGTTCTTACTTAAGAATTATATAGCAGTTATTTTTAATTGTTTGCTTAGTACACAGTACTGTACAAAATATTGTCTTATTGCAGGCGATAGTTACTGTTGTACATGGCTGTAACTCGTTATCTGTGTTATATTTTAATCCAGATCTTTAAACATTATTATTACTATTAGTAGTGGTATTAGTAATAATAATAATAGTAAAAACTTATAATAATGAGGATGATGAATATAATAATAATAATAATGACTTGTTTGTTATGTAGCATTTCATGGCACACTTCTTACATTTCCAAGCCTTGGAAAGACAGGTGTTACTTATTACGGAAGGATGGAAGTCTGAGTCAGCCTTGCTTGGATTTAAATTCAGGTGCCTGCATTTTTCAGGATTGAACATTGTGAAAAAAAGTTTTAAAACTCCATAAATATACAATTATATTCAACAGTGGAGAGGCATAAGGAAAAATAACTATGTAGTTGAAAATACGTTAGCATTAAAAATATATTTCTACACATCAGAGACAAGACAGGGCATTTATATCGGCCTTTGTTTAACTCTTTGATGTATGCAACCTAAGAAATCAGGAAAAAACCAATGGCAGAAGTCCTGTGCCCGTACCATTTTTTAACTGTTATCTGCTCTTGGTCTATGGCCCTTCCTGTACCTCTCTCCCTCAATTGTTAACAATTTTTTCTATCATATCTCAATTCCCTACCACCACATGGTGATGCAGTGTGCTCATGTTTTCGAGACTTTATCATACTAGCTTATAACCTCAAATCAACATTTTATATTCAATAACCTGCTTTTTAAATCTCAGATAAGGAGGTGTTGGGCTTGGTCCATAAATGTAAATTTGTTCTTCTATGAACTTTACCAGTGCCCCACCCGTTCCTATGTGTTATTAGACTTTCCACACTGTTCCTGGCCTCCTGACACTGCCAAAAGCAACTAACAAAGCCAAAAAGAATTAAAAGTAAGCAATAATGAGCATCCATTTATCACCCTCTCGTACCAGTTGCTAAAGAAGCCCTTTGGACGTGTTCTGTTTGCTTTACTCTGACAGAACAGAGCCATCGGCTTAAACCACTCATGTACCCAAAGCCCTGCTTTGTGTCACTTGCGAGCAGCTAAGAGTACACTGAGAGTTTGGACATTAGTCTGTACCAATGGGCTATCATGCGGCATGCTCTTTCCTACTTGCTATGTCACCATGCACAGTAGACAAATAATAGAGAGTTATGTTAGTGCCCTGGCTGAAGAGGAAACTGCTGCTTGGAGAAGGACAGCTGAAGGCTTAAAACAGGAGAGAATTAGTGAGACGAAACTACAATTTAGCAACACAGTAGTGACACCACCTTGGCTACTATGACCACAGTCTTGAAGCAATTGACTCCCACTTATGAAAAACCTTATGCAAACTGGTGTTTGATTCTTAAGCACACTGTTCTCCTTTTCAGTGAAGCAAACCTGTCATATTTTCAGCTGAAAAGTACTCAATCAGTCTGTTTGTCAGCACTTGGATATGTCCCTGCCTTTACCCACTATCAAATACACTGGAAACTGCAGTTATTATTGTACATAAACCGTGATAGGTGCTGAGTGCATCTGACGTTTTGAGTATTATTTTAGATCTGTGGTTAATTGAAGTTGTCTTTCAATGTTCAAATCAACATGGCTGCACATGATACCTCTATAAAAAGTTACATAAACATGACATGGAAAAACCTTGAAATGGTGCATACATATTTCAGATAAATAATTTTTAAAGTGACACAAGTATTTTGTTATTTACATATGTTAGACAGTCGTACGTTCAAAGTTTTTTTCCTTCATAAATCAAAGCATTTATGGATTTGTACTGCAGGTTACACAAGATGGCCATTTCTGAATATTTCAGGGTTTAGCTACACTGGCAGTATTTTTTAAACAAGCATTTCAAAGCCAATAGGTCTCACCTATGCAAGAGCTATTGGCTTTGCCAATATGTTTTACACTAGCATGGCTGTTGTTCAGCATGGCTAAATGTTAGTGGGATAAAGGAGACTGGCGTGGAGTAGAGTGGAGTGTTATGGAGTGATGTGGAGTGTTGAAGAGTAGTGTAAAGTAGAGTTGAGTGGCATGGAGTGAAGTGGAGTGCCATGGAGTGGAGTGGTGTAGAGCATTGTGGAGTGTCATGGAGGGAGTAGTATCGTAGATTGGAAGGACGTAAAGTGGAGTAGATTTGAGTGGAGTAGAGTGTCATAGAGTCGAGTGACATAGAGTGTCATGGAGTGGTGTAGAGCAGAGTGGAGTGGCGTAGAAGGTTTTGCCTATAGTGGAGTAGAGTGTTGTAGAGTAGAGTGGCGTAGAGCGTAGTAGATTGTCGAACAGTGGAGTATCATACAGTGGAGTAGTGTAGGAGAGTGGAATGGCATAGAGTATAGTGTTGTAGGGTCGAGTGGCGTAGAATAGAGTGGTGTGGCATAGAGTGTGATATAGTGGATTGGCAGAGAGTGGAGTGGCGTAGAATGGAGTAGTGGTTTAGTGTGTCATAAGTGGAGTAAAGTGGTATGGAGTAGCATAGAGGGAATTGCTTAGAGCATCGTAGAGTGGAGTAGCGTTGTAGGGTAGCATAGACTGGAGTAGAAGAGTGTTGTAGAATGGAGTGGAGTAGAGTGTAAGAGGGGCAAAGATTTTAATGGAGTAGAGCATCCTAGAGTGGAGTATCATGGAGTGGAGGGAAGTAGAGTGGCCTTGAGTGAAGTGGCGTAAAGTACAGTGGTGCAGAGTGCAGTGGCATAGAGTGCATTGGTTTTGAATAAAGTGGCATAGAGTGTAGTGGTGCAGAATAGATTAGAGTGATGTGATGCAGAGTGTAGTGATTTAGAGTGTAGTAGCGTAAAGTACATTGGTGTAGAGTGGCATAGAGCTGAGTAGTGTAGAGTGCAGTGGCATAGAATGCAGTGGCATAGAGTAGAGTGGTGCAGAGTAGAGCGGTGCAGAGTAGAATTGTGCAGAGCAGTGGTGCAGAGTAGTTGGCATAGCATGCAGTGACTCAGAGTAGAGTGGCATTGAGTTCAGTGCAGAGAATGCAGTCTTGCAGAGTAGTGGCGTAGAGTGGTATAGAGTAGATTGATGCAGAGTAGAATAGAGTGGGATAGAGTGCAGTGACGTAGAGCACAATGGGGTAGAGTGGCATAGCGTGCAGTGGTGTAGAGTGTTGCAGAGTAGTGTATAGTAGCATAGAGTTGACGTAGAGTGCAGTGGCATAGAGTGCATTGGTTTTGTGTAAAGTGGTGTTGAGCGACGTGCCGTAGAGTGGTTTACAGTAGAGTGGTGCAGCGTAGAGTGCAGTGGCGTGGAGTAGAGTGGCTTAGAGTTTAGTGGCATAGAGTGCAGTGGTGTAGAGTAGATTGTTTCAGAGCTGAGTGAAGTGGTATAGAACAGAGTGGTGCAGGGTAGAGTGGAGTGGCATAGAGTAGTGCAGAGTGGAGTAGAGTGGCATAGAGTGCAGTGAGTGGAGTAGAGTAGATTGTTTCGGAGTAGACAAGTGGCTTAGAGTGGGTGGTGCAGGGTAGAGTACAGTGGTATAGAGTAGTGGTGTAGAATGCAGTTACATAGAGTGCAGTGTTGAAGAGTGCAGTGGTGCATACTAGAGTGCACTGGCATAGAGTATATTGGTGCAGAGTAGTGAGGCGTAGAGTTCATTGGCATAGAGTGCAGTAGAGTGGTGCAGAGTAGAGTGCAGTGGCATAGAGTGCAGTGTTGCACAGTAGAGTGGTGTAGAGTGCAGTGGTGTAGAGTGCATTGGTGTAGAGTGCAGTGGCTTAGAGTGGTGAGAGTAAAGTGACATAGAGTATAGTATAGTGAGTGGGGTACAGTGCATTGGTGCAGAGTAGACTGGCGTAGACTGCCATGACACAGAGTGCATTGCATTGAGTGCAGTGACGGGGAGTGCAGCGGCATAGAGTGTAGTGTAGTGGTGCAGGATAGATTGCAGTGGCATACAGTAGAGTGGAGCAGAGTGGAATAGGGTGGCGTACAGTGCACTGGCATAGGCTAGATTGTTTCATAGTAGAGTGCATTGTCGTAGAGTGCAGTGGTGTAGAGTGGAGCAATGTTGAGTAGTGGCATACAGTGCATTGGCATAGAGTGCAGTAGAGTGAGGCAGAGTAGAGTGCAGAGGCTTAGACTGCAGTGGTGCAGAGAAGACTGGCATAAAGGTCAGTGGCACAGAGTGCAGTGTTTCAGAGTAGAGTGGCATAGAGTGGTGCAGAGTAGAGTAGAATGGCGCAGAGTAGAGTGTAGTGGGAGTAGTGGCATAGAGTGCATTGGTGTAGAGTGGCGAAGAGTAGAGTGGTTCAGAGTGCAGTGATGTATAATAGAGTGATGAAGAGTGCACTGGCATAGAGTGGTGCAGAGTAGAGTGGCATAAAGAACAGTGGTGTATAGTAAGGTGGTGCAGAGTAGAATAAAGTGGCCTTGAGTGTTGTGACATAGAGTACAATGGCGTAGAGTACAGTGGCTTAAAGTGCAGTGGTGTAAAGTGTTACAGAGGAGATTATAGTGGCGTAGAGTGCAGTGATTCAGAGTAGAGTGCAGTGATGCAGAGTAGAGTGCAGTCGAGTGGAGTGGCGCTGAGTGCAGTTGCACTGAATACAGTGGCGTAGAGTCGATGGTTGTAGAGTGGAGTGGTGCACAGTAGAGTACAGTGGCATAGAATAGAGTAGAGTGGTGTAGAGTGCAGAGTAGATTAGAATGGTGTAGAGTGCACTGCCTTAGAGTGGAGAGGTACAGAGTAGAGTGCATTGGCATGGAATGGTGTAGAGTGCAGTGGCGTAGAGTGGTGCAGAGTAGAGTGGCATAAAGAACAGTGGTGTATAGTAAGGTGGTGCAGAGTAGAATAAAGTGGCCTTGAGTGTTGTGACATAGAGTACAATGGCGTAGAGTACAGTGGCTTAAAGTGCAGTGGTGTAAAGTGTTACAGAGGAGATTATAGTGGCGTAGAGTGCAGTGATTCAGAGTAGAGTGCAGTGATGCAGAGTAGAGTGCAGTCGAGTGGAGTAGCGCTGAGTGCAGTTGCACTGAATACAGTGGCGTAGAGTCGATGGTTGTAGAGTGGAGTGGTGCACAGTAGAGTACAGTGGCATAGAATAGAGTAGAGTGGTGTAGAGTGCAGAGTAGATTAGAATGGTGTAGAGTGCACTGCCTTAGAGTGGAGAGGTACAGAGTAGAGTGCATTGGCATGGAGTGGTGTAGAGTGCAGTGGCGTAGAGTGGTGCAGAGTAAAGTGACATAGAGTAGAGTGTTGCAAAGTAGAGTATAGTGAGTGGTGTACAGTGCATTGGTGCAGATTAAATTGGTGTAGACTGCAGTGGCATAGAGTGCATTGGCGTTGAGTGGAGTGACGTGGAGTGCAGCAACATAGAGTGGAGTGGTGCAGGATAGATTGCAGTGGCTTAGAGTAGAGTGGTGCAGAGTGGAATAGAGTGGCGTACAATGCAGTGGCATAGAGTAGATTATTTCAGAGTAGAGTGCAGTGTCGTTCAGTGCAATGTAGATTACAGTGGCTTGGAGTGGGTTGGCGTAGAGTGCAGTGGTGTGGAGTGGAGCAATGTAGAGTAGTGGCATACAGTGCATTGGCATAGAGTGCAGTAGAGTGAGGCAGAGTACAGTGCAGAGGCTTAGACTGCAGTAGTGCAGAGAAGAGTGGTGTAGAGGTCAGAGGCGGAGAGCACAGTGTTTCAGAGTAAAGTGCCATAGAGTGAAGTAGCACAGAGTAGAGTACAATGGCTTAGAGTGCTGTAGAGTGCAGAGTAGATTAGAGTGGTGTAGAGTGCACTGGCTTAGAGTGGAGTTGTACAGAGTACAGTGCAGTGGCGTGGAGTGGTGTTGAGTGGATTGGTGTAGAGTGCAGTGACAAAGAGTGCAGTGGCGCATAGGAGAGTAGTGTGAGGTAGAGTGCATTGGCTTAGAATAGAGTGGTATAGACTAGAGAGGCATAGAGTGAAGTGGCATAGAAGGAGTAGTGCAAAGTAGAGTGGAATGGCGCACAGTAGAATGTAGTGGCGTAGAGTACATTGGTGTAGAGTTGCGAAGAGAAGAGTGGTGTAGAGTGCAGTTATGTATAGTAGAGTGGTGTAGAGTGGCATAGAGAACAGTGGCGTACAGTGAGGTGGTGCAGAGTAGAATACAGTGGCCATGAGTTCTGTGACGTAGAGTACAATGGCGTAGAGTGCAGTGGCTTAAAGTGCAGTGGTGTAAAGTATTACAGAGGAGATTATAGTGGCTTAGAGTGAAATGGTGCAGAGTAGAAAGGCGTAGAGTGCATTAGTTTTTAGTAAAGTGGTGTAGAGTGCATTGGTATAGAGTGCAGTGATGCAGAGTAGAGTGGAGTGGCGCCGAGTACAGTGGCTTAGAGTAGATTGTTTCAGAGTGGAGTGGTGCACAGTAGAATACAGTGGCATAGAGTAGAGTGGTGTAGAGCGCAGAGTAGATTAAAGTGGTGTAGAGTGCACTGGCTTAGAGTGGAGTGGTACAGAATACAATGCATTGGCGTGGAGTGGTGTAGAGTGCAGTGACAAAGAGTGCAGTGGCACATAGTAGAGTAGTGTGAGGTAGAATTCATGGCGTGGAGTGGTATAGAGTAGAGAGGCGTATAAGGAGGGGTGCAGAGCACAGTGACGCAGTGTAGAGTGGTGTGGAGTGGCGTAGTGTGAAGTGGTGCAGAGTAGACTGCAGTGATGTGGAGTGGTGCAGACTAGAGTGGAGTGGGGTAAAGTGAAGTATGCATGGTGTGGTAGCATACTGTCATTACAGACAACACATCTTCAATAGAAATATATATACATTTGCACAGACATACATTTTTACTGATAAAAGTATACAGTGCGCAAACGATAATGTGTGGAAATGTCATCACCTAGTGTATTGATTTGTTTTGATCACATTAAAATATTTGTTTCCACCACATTTCAGAATTACCAAAAAATGGGCTTAATTTGTGCTTTTCTAATTCCTGATATATTCGAAATATCTGCAAAGTTCATTTACAGATGTTTAAATGTTGTTGTGTGCTAGAAAAAAACATCGTACAGCCTTCCTCAAGGACACCCCCCCACCCCCCCAGCCAGCATGATTGTCACATAAATCCTTTCACTTTGAAGTCGGAGAAAGAAAGTAAAAACCAAGCTCACTGGAAGACAGAGCCTGACATTTGACCTCTGTCTTTGAATGCAAAGCAAATGTGACAAGATAAGAAGATTTAAAGGCCTGTTTTCAGAAATTGAGCACTTGTGGAAAAAATAAAGTAAATAGTGTTTGGGCAGTGCAAGGTGACAAAGTCAAGCTGGTCAGCCTTAAACAAATAGAGCCAACAAATAGAAAGCAAGAAAATGTGTTACAAACCACAAAGCCAATGGTAAGCAATGGGCAGAATCCATTCCCAGAGAAGCTTTCTGAATGTCCCTAAGATGTCGTTAGCAAACCAGAAAGCTGCGCTGTGTCCTTGGCTTCGACCTAGAAAGGGCCCTGCTGTTGAGATGTGGTTAGCTGCATCCGTTCAGTTCTCCGCACTTACGTCTGGTCTGAAGAGCTTTGTAAGCACCTTAAAAATAATTAGAAATGATATGTTTTACTCTAGATTTTAGTGCAGAAGGCCTTTTGGCCTAGCAGCTGTTTGGCAATCATTGCTTTAGAGCAGCAGATCTTAACATTTAGACTTCTGTGGAGCACCAATGAATCATTTCTGGAATCAGGGGACCCCCACTGATTTATTATGTGGATTTTCCAACTCTTTTTATTGCTTTTACAACATAGAAAGCATTCACATACGACATTCTAATCATTTCGTTCTTGGCGCAGCTCATCTCACACCCCCATTAGACATATGTTTATAACAAGTGACAATTATTAGGGTTTCACGAATCAGAGTTCATGATATATGATATCCATACCCCCCCCAAACCTTGCTACGTTTCTGAGGGCAGCCTCTCAATTTATACACGTATTCTTCTGCTTTGGAGTAGTAGTCCATGCCGTTAGTCCAGGTCCTCTCCGGTGGCGCCCGCTCAGTACTCCAATGCCGGGCTATGTCTCTCTTGATGAGCAAGAGGCTGGTGGCCACCAGTAGCCTAGTGCATCTTTAGCACCCCCCCCCCCCTCACTCCCATCCCATCCATCAGCCCCAGCAGCTTCGTTTTAGGCTTCGGTTTCACCGGATCTTCCACTTCCATGGCTAGTACATTACATATCTTGGACCAATATCTCTGTATCACTGTACATTCCCAGACAGTATGGAAAAAGGTCCCTAGTGACACCCGCACCTGAGGCAATGTGGGTCAAGGCCCCATTTCATTTTACTCAGTCATGATGGGCTGTAGTATACCCGGTGTCGGTACTTGAGCCGAATCTGTCACAGTCTCATAGAGACTACAAGGCTCGGGTAGCCATCCAGGACTCCACCCAGTATTCCTCCTCTAGAGTGCCCACATCCTCCTCCCGGCATTCCCTTAATGCCTTCATGGGGACAGGGGTGTTCAAAAGCTTTTTGTATATGTTCAAGAGCCCTTTCCATCCTAGGGCGGACATCATGACATGGTCCTTTATGGGATTGTAGTCTGCGACTACCTGTAGGTTGTCACGGTTTTGTTCAAGAGCATGTCATACTTGCTGGTAGTGGTAAAATTGTGACCTATGCATTTTGTACGTGTCTTTGAGGTACTGAAATGTGCGAATTGAGTTTCCCTTCTATATGTCATTGAGTTTGGAGGTTCCCAGGTCCAGAATCCTTCCAAGGTAGCTGTGTGTTTTAGCCATGTACCTGACCACAGTTGTGTTTCCCCAGTCAGTACCCCATGCCACTTAATCCACCTCAGTGCCTGAGGCCATCAGGCAATGGACGTCTCTGTCACAGGGGGATGTTCAGTACAGTTATATTATTCTTATAGAAGGCTCAACACATTATAGCGCTCAAAGTGCAGGAGTTCCACAGCCACTGCTGGATCCTCATGGTCTGCAACCAGCCAGTCATTGATTTGGGGGATTTTGCTAGGCCAGTAGTATAATTGCACGTCTGCCAAACCCAGCCCACTCTTGTAGGGTCCCAGCGCGCTTTTACAGAATGCAATACGCGGTTGGCCCCCTCTGCAGAGGAATTTCACTATTGCTGCTTGTAGGTTTGGAAAGAAAGTAGGGGGTAAAGCATATGGATAGATTTTCAAAGTGTAGAGCATTTGGGCTAGGGAATTCATGCTCCATGCAGCCTGACTGATGCGAGTTATTTGCATACCTAGGTATTTGAAATGTTGGCCCGCCCATTGAAGGATGGTAGCTTAGTGTATATCGTCTTGCCACTTGTTTAAAAATATGTTTGTGGATTTAGACCAAATAAGCATGAGCCCTGATGCGTCCACATAAATCTGGAACATATGCATCAGGTGGGGTAGGGAGGTTTCAGGAGCGCTCATGTATATTAGGGTTTAATCGTCATAGAGCAAAATTCTATCCTCTATACCCTCTGACCAGAGGATTCCTCACAGCTGAGTATCATGCCTGATCTATTCGGCCAGCCGTTCTATGACCTGGACGAACGGGGGGAGGGGGGTGGAAAAGGGGGTCATCACTGTCGCGTACCATATTTAATGGCGAATGAGGGAGACAGCACTCAACTGACTTGTTCTCTTGCCCATGGTTAGAATATAAAGTCGCTACTCAGTGCCTGAAGTGGGGGCCAAAGTTCATTCATTCTAGCACTCAAAACATGAACTCCCATCTAATGGAGTCGAAGGCCTTCTCGAAGTCTAGGGAGACTAGGTCCCTTCGGTCTCTTGCTCCAGCAGACCTGCCCATCGCTATAAGAAGGCATCGCAAACAATGAAAGGTGCTGCACTGTGGCATGAACCATTCTGGTCTGGGTGGACCACCTTTCTGATTACTGTTAGTATCCTATTTACCAATATTTTTTCTAGCATCTTCAACTCTATGCTGATTAGGGAAATGGTTCTAAGGACGTGCAGTGGTCGGGTGCTTTCCCAGTTTTCAGCATCACCAATATAGTGATGCCCTCAGTGTTGTGTGGTAGTTCAGCGGGGGCCTATGTATACATGCCCTGAAGCAGCGGCGTCAAATGTGCCAAGTATTTCTTAAAAATTTGACCAGGAATCCTTTAGAGCTGAGAGTTTTCCCAGCCAGGAGCGATTGGATCACAGCTCTGATCTCATCGTCTGTAATTGGCTACTCCTAGAGAGTCAAGGTATTACGAGATCATTAATGATAGAGTGATCACGTTCTGCTGGAGACAGCGGTTGCTTCGCCTAGAGGCGTGTGTAGAATGATTCAAATTCACTGGCAGTCAGGGCATAGTTGGCTAGTAAGATACTGTTCGATGAGGTTATGCCAGATACTGTATGGTGTTCCAGCTCTCAGTTTGCCAACCTGTACAGTAGCTTCCCTGCCTTGTCTCCCATCTCGTGATTCCTATATTGTGTTGCTAGTTGGGTAAGGGCGGCTGTGTCAAGTAGTTTTTAGAATTAAATCTCTTTTTTTTTATAGGCAAAGCACATAGCAATGTCATTACACAGCATGCCACCTACAACCCTGTTGGGCTGGCCGCGATGACGATTCCAGCAAGGCCAGCACACAAAGCATTCAATTAGTGCATAATAATGAATAGGGGTTACACAGCATGTCGCCACAACCCATTTTGCGCCGGTCGTGTCTCAAAAGGAGTGCAAAGAACTGATTTGGTGCACAAATAGATATCAAATAACAAGCAAAACCAAGTGTCGTCGCAGTTTAACCCCATAAAGGTGCGATATTAAATGTATTACTGTTAAGACAACCAAATTACCAGTTTCAAACCCATAACAGAGGGAATTTTCTCAAAAGTAAACAAAAGTCACAAAACCCCCCACCTTCACTTCAACCCCGTCCGAACGAGCCAAAATACCCGGAATTTATTGCGCTCAGGGAGGGAATCAGAACGACGATATTCGTGAAGTGCCGCCAGAGGCTTCATCCTCCTCCTGGTCGTCCGGGATCAACCTCAAGATGCGTAAGTATTTCGGGCTGGTCAACTCCCGAAACTCACAGGAGAGGATGGATATAAAAGGGGCACAGATTTTAGTGTAGTCTGACTTGTCTCCTAGGGTTGCCATCAACAAGGGCTCCATACCAAGCAGAGTCCAAAGCTGTTGAAGCTACTGTTGGTGATCCAGGATTCTATCAGTGTTCCAGCTGGACAATATCACTCGGTGAGCAGCATTGAGTGCCAGGGCCATCTGCCTACCTTTAATGGAGCGAAGCAGGAACGTTAGTGCGTGGGTAGCCCTAAAAGTGTATATGCGGGGAATCTGGGAATGGCAGTGTCGAAGGACCAATCAACCTCATCCAGGACCTGACCCCAGTACCTGGAGAGTTTCGGGCAGTGCCACAAGAGGTGAAGTAATGTGCCAGGTCTGCCACAGCCCTGCCAGCACATACCGTCACTCTGGGAATTCCATTTCTGTATCCGGGAGGGGGTATAATACCAATAGGAAATGATTTTATAGCAGTCTCCATATGTCCTGAGGTATGTGCTGTGTGGTGCGCCCTATAAAAGATGTCTTTCCATTCTTTATCTGACAGTGTTCGGCCCAGTTCCTCCTACCATTGTTTCTGGCTTGGGGATCTGCCTTTGTGCAATGTCTTAGTCAAGTGTGAGTAGATCTCCGAAATTATTTTTTGATCATCTTTCTTGAGGAACAGCCATTTTTCAAATGCAAACATTGGTCTACCTGCCTTAGGCCGCGTGCCTGCACTAAGCAACCAGTGTAACATTTGTGAGTGGGTGAATCGATCCGATTCCAACAAATCATAGTCCTCTTTAAGTTGGTCGAATGGTATAGGGCCATTGTGATCAAAGAGGCATCCCAAACGCTTACACCCGCCCTTCATCCAACGCTTGTCGACGCCCATAGCCATGCCTGGGAGAAAGTCTGAGTTTGAGAATAAGGGGGTAATGGGAGAGGGGAACGTGGTGAGGCCCCCGGGGATTGCGACCTTATTCCAGACTTGGAGTGTTGGGCATCTTACAGGGGAAGAATAGAGTCCCCATGCTCTAGAGGACCTGGGCAGCCACATCTCCCTGCAAATGTGAGTTCCTGCAACCGTCTGGTTCATGAAGACCCAATGTTTCTCCGTGAGTGGGCAGTTCCACTCCACCAAATAGCGCAACAGCGCGGACTGATAGTAGCGAGACACGTTGGGTATCGAGAAGCCGCCTTCTTGCTTGATCGGTTTTTTAAAAGGGAACTACAGGTTTTTTTTCTTCCTCCTCCTTTTCATGTCATAGTCCTCGTTGGACCTTCCTGTATCATGCTTAGTATCCACTTTCGTAATACAGTTAAAAGAGAGGTAGGTGTATATCGAAATGTTCTCAGATCTACTCTGCATTCCCTTTTTTATACCTGCTCCGTTTCTTTATAGCTATTTTATCTCGTAATCAAAATTGAAAGTCTTTGCTTCCAGATTGCTGCTATACCCCATGTATACTGACCTCCATCTGTTCATATAGTGGATCATCTTATGCACTACTTCTGTGATGTGCTCCAGCTTCCACTTGCTTTTTGTTAATGTAAGAGATTCTTTTAATAAACAGAGTTAATGTTTTCATCATTGTAGATCTGGCATTCTAAGATATATCCTCTTTGTGTTGCCTGCATCCTGATGTAGCCAGTGCTTAATTTGAGCCGATGGTTGCCTGTGAGGGCCACCGGCACTTATTTTTGGGGATCAGCACTTATTTTTCCGTATCACCTATTTACCAAGTGCATGAGAGGAAAAAACAAACAAATTGGAAAGATGGAGGAAGAGAAAGGCGGCAAAACCACCATAAAGGGAGAAAGCAGGAACCTGCAAGAGCGATAAAAAGGGGCAGGGAGTGTCTGGTAATGAATTGAAGGCTACCAGTCTTTGTATTCGGTGTGTCAACGTTTAATTGCACTGGCCACCTAATTCTGAGCAGAGCTTGGGGAACCGGCACTCTTTTATTCACAAATTAAGCACTGGATGTAGCACTGTTTTCAGCAAATGTTTCTACTTTGGTACCTATACCCCAGCAAAAGAAAAGTGTATAACAAATCTTTCTTTGTATTTTGAATTCCAAAGACAGTTGCCATCTGTAATTTGTTTCCACCTACATGCTTGTTCTGCAATGGGAAAGACATTTGCTTTGGCAAATGCTAATTAACAAGATTGCAATTTAGCACTTTCCCAGAGCAAATAGTTCTTAAATCTTGTCAATGTGGGCATATATTAGCAGAACTCTCAAAGATGACTGGCCATGAAATGTATTGGACACAATATATTTCCTCTACATAATATCTCTCATGCATTAATTTATAGCTTTTACCTACAAATATTTTCCTTGTTACTGTTGGAAGTATGCTGTTTATTTAATAGACTAGACCTATTTTGCTTTTATAAACCATGCAGATCACAGAATCACAGGATTTACGACTGCAAAAGAGTGTTTTGAAATGTACGAAATTCTTTTTACAGGTGAAAAACGTCTTTTCAACACATAAAAGGGGTTTTGCGATCCATTACACTTTGTAAATAGGAGGGAGAGTAAAAGGGGCATCCTTTCATATTTCTGACTTCGATAGAATCAACAGCAATAGCAGTCACATGCCATTGATCAGATTCTGGCATCCCAAAAGAGTGTAGACTTTGCACTCTGTCTTTTTCATATTCATTGATGAAGACTGAAATTCAGTTGATTATTTACTAAGTCTGATGTGAAACTCTTTTGGTGTGAAACATTAGTGACTCCTAAAATACCCTTGCCACCCAAATACCCTTACCTACTCTAAGCCCTAAAAATAGCCTTGCCAACCAAATACCCTTATCCACCCTAATAATTCCCTTGCCACCCAAATACCCTTGCCCACCCTAAGCCCTAAAAATACCCTTGCCACCCAAATACCCCTTCCCAACCTAAACCCTAAAAATAGCCTTGCCACCCAAATACCCTTACAAAACACTAAAAATGTATTTGCTCCCAAATACCCTTACCAACCCTAAAACCTAAAAATTCCCTCACCCACCATAAACCCTAAAAATACCTTTGCCACCCAATACCCTTACCCACCTCTAATCCCTGAAAAATGCCCTAATGCGGGTTTGTGTGTGTGTATATATATATATATATATATATATATATATATCAATCTATTCAGCGCTCCTTCTGAATCACCGGGGACCCATGGAGAGTGGCGCGTGTGTCGGCGGAGCACACCGGCGTCAATATCCAATTTAGAAACTTCGTGTGAACGCGCTCTCAGAGAGGAAAGACACTGTATCAATGAATCACCGCTGTTTATTCACAACGCGTTTCGCCTGACAACAGGCTTGATTACGTGAAAAAGAAAACCATGTCGGCACATTAAATGGACAGAGTAATGAACACAAAAGAGGCACACTGGTGTCAACATGCGGCAGACATCTTGTGTAAGTAAAGAGGCCACAAAGTAAAGTAATTCCTGAATGCGAGCGCGTCAGCTTCTAAACAGATCCCCACCAAGAGTGTGACAGTCAATCAAAGCTCGTTGATAGCTAAACATCAAAGTTAATGTTAATGTTATGCCCTCTTTGTATTTGTGTCAGTTACATCAAACTACACCAATATCAACATTGCACATTGACTAATGTTGTGTTATTAGTCAGCATTTCAAAAAGTATAATCATCATATATACAATGTACTGATCAAATCCCCTCTGCATGTAAGGCAGCAAAAATGACAATCGCACTACATGTGGCCCGAGGCCAGTGCTGGCAAGTGCCAAGTGGTCAAATAACCATGTGGATCACAGGGTAAAAAAGGCAAACTGGGGGAAAACATAGAAGAAATACTCAATGTTCAAAGTCCCAATAGAATATAGTTCAAATACTCTCACCACAATTGCCGACATGAGTCAAAGTGCTCCAGTGCCATAAAGAAGGGAGAAAGGGTAGGTGGCCCGTGCAAGTGAATGTTGGTGAAAGAGCCCCTTCCTTTCCTCCTAAAATACAAAAAGAAAACAAATAGTTAAAATATGGTACACATCATATCAATTGCTGATGGCACAGAAAGTTCAAAATCATGGGACAACATGAAGAGGAATTAAAAATGCGTTATGAAAATATATCCAGCAGCGCATGTTTGTACTCAGCCAGTGAGAATGAATACCTTCACAGCTGAATATCAGCAAAAGGAGAAATAGAAGAAGAAAACAGGGATATCACTACATAAAGCAACCGAGGACTGCATAATGGTCTGTACATGACATGATGGTATCATTCTTTGAGATGTACTGCCATTTCTTCTTCCTGGTTCAGCCCTCCCGGGAACTTAGTTTGGAAATCTATAATGTACCTGGATTCCCTTTGTCTCAGATGTAAAACTCTATTGCCACCCCTAGGATTGCGATCAACCCGTTCTAGAATGATATAACTCAAATCTCTTGTGTTGGAAAAATGCTTATCTCTGAAGTGACGTGCCACTGGATATTTGGGGTCAAAGTTGGTAATAGCTCTACAGTGTTCGAGAATGCGTTTCTTCGCCATACAAGTCGTGCTACCTATATACCATAGTTTGCAAGTGCATTCTATGACATATATCACACATGTAGAACTGCATGTGAGAAACTGACTCAGTTCTCTACTGACTCCATTGTAACTCACCTGATTATGAAATCTGCTGTTATTGCAAGCCTTACAATGACCGCAAGGGTAAAAACCCTTGAGGCCTTGCAAGTTATTGCTGGGGTACTTTGTAATGTCACTGTGTATAAGCATGTCCCTGATGTTCCTGCCCCTACGATAAGTGATGTTGGGTCTGTCCGGGATGCCCCTGCCTACAATATTGTCGGTTTTGAGGATACCCCAGTTCTTAGTGACAATACGTTTGATGTTGTTGGCATCCGAGGAGTAGGTTAAAATCAATCTAGACATGTCATCATCGGTACTTTCAGACACACATTTGTCTGCGAGTGTGGATGTCCGTTCTGAAAAAACCATAGGTTTCAGGGACGTTATAGTTAGTTGGACATTTAACTCATACAAAACCATAGAAATTCCACTGTTATAGTTAGTTCAGCTAACTATAACTCGCGCCCCCGCAATGCACTGCTGTTGACGTCACATATTACATCATTCATGACATGGTCAGTGACATCACTGATGACATCACTGATGACATCATCCAGCGAATGTGGTTTTCTTTAAAATTTAAATATGTATTATATATATACACCAAGCTGTATTGAAGAATGAATGGATGTATAAGTGTCTGGATGGAGGATTTAGTAGGTGTGTGACTGACTGTTTAAGTGAATGATTAAATGTATCTTACTGAATACATGGGTTAGTGTCTAAAGTGTGTGAATGTCTGTATCACTCTGTTGTTGTGTAAGCTGCTGCATCGGTTGGTCAGTAGCTACATGAATGTCTATATGGGTTATTGATTAGTTGCCTGCGTATTTGTGTAGGAGACTGAGTGTGTGTGTGGTTGGGTGGGGGGTGTGTGACTCTGTGCATAGATGTGTGAGTGGTTGATTGACAGGGTGTATGAGTTTGAGTGCATGTGGAAACAATTGTATGGGTGGGTAAGTGCGTGTATGGGCGTCTTGGTGAGTGAATCGATGTCTCAGTGCACATGTCCAGCGAAGTACATATATAAAAGGCAGTGTATGTGAGAGTTGGTGTATAGAAATGACTATACGTGAGAGTCAGTGATTGTGAGAGTGGCTGTATGTATGAGTGTATACTTGTATTAGTGATTATATAAGAGACTAAGTATGCGTTACTATCTGTATGAATAAATGAGGTGGTGTGTGTATAACTGTGTAGGTGAGTAAATGGAACTGTGATTGATTCTTTGCATGAGTGACTAGGATGAGTACATAACTGACTAGGATGAGTGCTGGTGTGTCAATGTCTATATAGGTGTATGAGTGCATTTGATAGTGTTCTATTGATCAGTGACTGCATAAATGAGTGATTGTATGGGTGAATGGGTAGATGTGTGTGTAGGCCTAGGAATCACTGAGTGGGTATGTAGTAACTGGTATTTGTGTGTCAATGGTATCGAAAATGGTAGTCTGTATTTTACAGTGAGTGTATCAAAGGTTATATTAGTGTGTGAGGAGGTGCATCAGATTGTCACATGGATGATATCAGTGATGTAATTTGAGATGTCATCATGTCATCAGTGATGTCACTGACCATGTCATGAATGATGTAATATGTGACGTCATCAGCAGTGCTTTGCGGGGGCGCGAGTTATAGTTAGCTGAACTAACTATAACGGTGGAATTTCTATGGTTTTGTATGAGTGAAATGTCCAACTAACTATAACGTCCCTGAAACCTATGGTTTTTTCAGTGAATTTCAAAGGTTTTTTTAAATGCCAATTTCTAACTATAACGTGCCTGAAACATATGGTTTTTTCAGTGAATTTCAATGTTTTTTTTAATGCTAACTTCTAATTATAATGTTCATTTAACCTATAGTTTTTTCCGACACCCAAGAAGGACACAACACCCACTGCCACAACCCTCAGGACCTCCCCCCGTACCACCCCTCTCCCTACTGTAATTTTTTTATTTATTATTTAAACTATATAATGTCTTCTTGTTTTTTAAATATTAAACTACTACATACAGTATGAAAGGGAGCCCAGCCCAGAGCCACATCTGAAGACCAACACATGTCATAGACCTACTGATCAAGCAGCTCCGACACCCAAGAACGACACAACACCCACCACCACCCCCAGGACCCCCTCTCTACCACCGAGGCAGCGCAGAACAAGACAGCGAACTTTCCGAAACGGTATGGCCCCTCAGCCACACAATAGCTGAATATTGGGACAGGTGTGAACAAACTATATGTGAAGGAAGCAATTCACCCATGTTTAACAATGCACACAATGCAAAGTGTAGCGGTGTTGTGCTGGACACATCTCAGTGTGCAGAACACACACCTCTCCATGTGCACAAATACTACTGGTGCTTGTAGTGTTGTGGACAGTGGACCCAACCATGTTACGTCAAACACTAGGGAAGATCTCAGTCATGTAGCTGTGTCGTCCCCCCCCTGTAAGCATAAGCGTAACTGGAGTGGGCTGGTCCGACGTACGCCACTTCAGCGTAGGAGTGTGAATAAATAGGCTGGAGCTCTGGGCGTGGTTCACTTGTGGGAAGGCCAAAGCGTCTGCCAAGGCGGCGCCCCTCACCCTGCCACGAGGCCGCCGACGTGACCGCCAGCCTCCTCAGCCGATCGCTGGCTTCCGCCACACAGGCCCCCAGCGGCACAGCACCGTGGACTTATGTCTGTACAAACTACTGCCTTCGATATACACTGCGGACAGCAAGGCTCACAATTCAGATCGAGTCGCGATTGCAGATGACGCAGTCCAGTAGGCAAGAGACATTGCTCAAGTCAACAACACGTGGCTGTGGGCCCTTCCTGACCGCTGCCTCCGGCCTACACTGCGGTCAGTAGGGCTCACAATTCAGATGGAGTCGAGATTGCAGATGACGCAGTCCAGTAGGCAACAGACATTGCTCAAGTCAACAACACATGCCTGTGGGCCCTTCCTCACCGCTGCCTCCTGCCTCCACTGCAGTGAGTAGGGCTCACAATTCAGAGCGACTCGCGATTGCAGATGACGCAGTCCAGTAGGCAACAGACATTGCTTCCAGCCCGGACCACGCATCATCGCTGACTGCGCACACGCTAAGTGCTTCAAGTACCACTAACTCTGTGCAGCTCAAGTCAACGCCACATGGCTGTGGGTCCTTGATGACCGCTGCCTCCGGCCTACAATGCGGTTAGCAGGGCTAACAATTCAAGATTAGTGCCGATGCAAATTGTGTAAGAGAGTATAATCGGTTAAGAAGACTGTATGCTCCCAATCTGTGCAGCTCAAGTCAACGTCACGTGGCTGTGGGCCTTTGCTGACCGCTGCCTCCGGCCTACACTGTGGAAGACCGGCAACACGTGGTGCCACTAACCCTGTTCAACACAAGCCGGCGACACGTGGTGCCACTAACCCTGTTCAACACAAGCCGCGACACGTGGTGCCACTAACCCTGTTCAACACGAGCCAGTGACACGTGGTGCCACTAACCCTGTTCAACACAAGCTGATCCCACATGTGGAACTGTGTCCTGACTCCTGAATGGCAGTGACCCCAACTTCGTGGCAGCGACCACAGCACCAGACTCCCTTCGATTAGTGAGGTGTATTTGCATATGGAAGGCCGGCAACACGTGGTGCCACTGAACCTGAACTACGCAGGCCGGTGGGGCCACCAACCTATGCACGTGGCTGTGGGCCCTTGCTCACCGCTACCTCTGGCCTACACTGCGGTCAGCAGGGCTCATAATTCAGATAGTCGCGATTGCAGATGACGCAGTCCAGTAGACAAGAGACATTGCTCCCAGTGCGGCCCGAACGCACCAAGCAGCATCACAGGCTCATACATTCTCAATGCTTTTGGTGCCACTAACTGTGCACCTCAACTCAACGCCACGTGCCTATGGGCCCTTGCTGACCGCTACCTCTGGCCTACACTGCGGTCATCAGGGCTCACAATTAAAATTTAAGTCTTCGTACATTACTTACAGAGTCCAGTAGGCAAGTAACTATCACAGGCCTAAAACCTACATAATATCTTTTAGTATCCTTGCTTCAAGAACTTTTTTTATATCAGTTATAGCTTTAGTACAATCACCAAATTCATCTTCAAGTGCAAACGAACACTCATTAGCAGTCTACACTGCGGGCAGCAGAGCTCGCAATTCGAATTTTGGACACGTGGTGCCACTAACCCTGTTCAACACAAGCCGCGACACGTGGTGCCACTAACCCTGTTCAATACAAACCGATCCCACATGTGGAGCTGTGTCCTGAGTCCTAAATGGCAGTGACCCCAACTTCGTGGCAGCGACCACAGCACCAGACTCCCTTCAGTTTTATTTGTTGTTGTTTTGTTTAAATAAAATGTTTTATATGTAAATCTATACATGACTAAGATTCTTGTTTGTCCAACCGCACAGGGACAATTCCGGGCCCAAGAAGGTTGTTGGGGGTATGTTGGTAATGTGGGAAGAGGGTGCGTTACCTGCTGATGTGGGGAGAGGCAGCGTGAAAGGGGTATCTCTCACAGAAAGAACTCCGGTATGTTTTCAGAAATGCCTCGGACAGATGCCAGCTGACGGACTGAATCACAAAATGGCTTTTCAATGCTTATGTAGTGTGACTTATGAACAGTTCGCACCCAGGCTCGCAGAGGGACAACTGCGGCCCGTCCACTCAACTCACAGACGCAGTACTACGAGCCGTCCGCTCCCAAAGGAACAGCAGCGTAGTAGCTCGCAGAGGTAGAGAGCTGCGAGCCGACGGACTGGCTTCTAACGGCATAGCTGCGAAGTGGTGATGTTGGGCAGAGGGAGCATGAAAGGGTTATCTCGCACAGACAGAGCTCCGGTATATTAAATTGCCCCCGGGACCTTTCTTTTATATTTTCACTTGATGCGAGAAAGCGCGCTTTCTGGACCAAGACCTTTCTCCCTACCAAATTTGGCATAATTCCGTTCAGCAGTTTGACCTGTAGCCTTGTCTAAAGTTTCCTATGGAAAATCCATTGAGAAAACACGTTTTCACACCCCCACATAGCTACCTGTCGCAGGCGTACTCGCTGTTGGTGTGCAGGTCAGTGGTCTAGTTGTCAACATGTCACGGCCACTCCCTGAGGGCAGGTTTGCACACACACCACACCCATCCGGCACATGCGTCACAGGCCATGTGACCACGCAAATATAATGGATCGACAACGTCACATCCTTTATTGCCGGTGGTGACTGGATGGCAGACGCTCCACGGGTCTCAATCATAAAGAGTCCATGAAAAGTTGCGCAGAGGGTTAATCGCACCCTGAGCTGTATGGCCGTCAGGGGCCTACTACCACGTGGTGCGGACTTGAGTTGCACAGGGTTAGTGCCACCCGAAGCTGATGTGGCCGTCCGGGGCCTACCACCACGTGGCGCAGACTTGAGTTGCACAGGGTTAGTCGCACCCTAAGTTGTATGGCCGTCAGCGGCCTACCACCACGTGGCGCTGACTTGCGTTGCACAGGGTTAGCGGCACCAAAAGCTGATGTGGTCTCCGCCATTGATGACTCAGGACTCAGCGACATGTGTGGGATCTGCTGGGCCGCGGAGCGGGTCCACATAATGTGCACCAAGCCATGGTGGCGGGCCCGGGCCCTGGAGCTTTCACGGGCACGTGGAGTGCCCACTGGTAGACACTCCGGTGGCAGCAGGTAATTATTTGGTCATGGATGCGCAGGGGCGGCAGTGTCTCTCTCTCTCTCTCTCTCTCTCTCTCTCTCTCTCTCTCACTTCCCTCTCTTCACTCGCTCTCACTCTCTTCCTTCCTTTCCTTCTATCTCTCTCACTCTCTCTCCCTTCTCCCTTTCTCACTCCCTTTCTTTCCTTCCCTCTCTGGCTTTTTTTTCCTTCTCTCTTTCTCTGTGTCTCACTCCTTTGATATGCGCATTACACACGTCCTTATTTTGTGCTTTATTTTGCAGGATGTGTCGTCGACATTGATGGACCCGACAGGAGTCTTCCGCCTTGTTGTTTTGTGTTGAGTTAGTTAAATTTAGTTTATCCTCTATATGTACGTAAACGGAAAAATAAAGTTTGAAAAAAAAAAAAAAATCAATAAAGTTTTTGGTTGTTACTTAAGTGCTGTGTGACTCTTTCTCGTTCTTATTACTGTTATATGGTGGTGTCCACCATGGTGTTAAATTTTGGGGCAGTTATCGGGGGAATACTGGTGATGTCTGCAGTTTGCACCAGCTTCTGAATAGTGTGTTAGATTTATCTCAACTTTAGTTGCATTAAAGTGCTGATAATGAGATGCAGAGTAGGCGCTCCCGTGCAAAAACACACGAGGTGCACCTTTGCGATTTATTCTAAATACTAAAATCCTGTATTGAATTGCACTGTGGTAGTGGGTGCATTTACAGTGTACACACAATCAATGAAGAAATCTCATTGTATTTATATTGATTGGGAATAATGGGTCAGGTGCTGAATCTTGACGGGATACACTGCCCAGTTCGTTTATTTTTCTGTACACGAAAAAACCACATCACAACTTTCACAACGAAAGGCAAAAACTGTGATGTGAAACAAATTCCGGCGAGAAGCCGCGTTAGCACCAGGGATTTTACACCTGCTTTCTGCTGGTGTTCAGCAGGACGACTACCTGCAGCATGAAAGGGAACACAGCCAAAAGCCACACCGGAACACCCACAGGTGCCATAGAGTCAATGAGCATGATACACGGATACCCATGAGGGCCACAACACTCATCGCAACAACCCCAGGACCGCCAACGCCCCCCGAACCCGCATCTGAGCAAGTGTGTCCGTGTGGTCATTGTGTTAGCATGTTGGGCACGGGCCCTGCAACATCACAGTGTGCTGTCTTCAGCGGACGTTACCATGTCACCTCAGCGTTGGCAGTGAGCCTGGACATGTAGCTACGCACGCATCCTCCTGCATGCACAAGCGGCGTGTGCTGGTCCGGCGTCGTGCTGGAGGTAGTGTTTTAGAGTTTACGAAAATGCAGTGGTGTTTGGGTAGTGTAAGGGGTCATGCTGGGAGTAGTGTTTTAGGGTAGTGCAGTGGTGTTTGTGTAGTGTAGGGGGTCGTCCTCTGAGTAGTGTTTTATTGTTTACGGTACTGCAGTGGTGTTTGTGTACTGTAGGGGGTCGTGCTGGGGTAGTCTTTTAGGGTTTAGGGTAGTCTAGTGGTGTTTGGGTAGTGTAGGGGGTTGTGCTGGGGATAGTGTTTTAGGATTTAGGGTACTGCAGTGGTGTTTGCGTAGTGTAGGGGGTCCTGCTAGGGGTAGTGTTTTAGGGTTTACGACAATGCAGTGGTGTTTGGGTAGTGTAGGGGTTGTGCTGGGGGTAGTATTTTAGGGTTTAGGGTAGTGCAGTGGTGTTTGGGTAGGGGGTCGTGCTGGGGTAGATTTAGGGTTTAGGGTACTGCAGTGGTGTTTGGGTAGTGTAGGGGACCATGCTGGGGGTAGTGTTTTAGAGTTTACGACAGTGCAGTGGTGTTTGGGTAGTCTTTGGGTAGTGTAGGGGATCGTACCGACAGACTGACTCACAGAGCTCCGAGCCGACGGACGGGCTTCTAAAGGCATAGCCGCGACCTGGTGATATGAAGAGAGGCAGCGTGAAAGGCATATCTCACACAGACACAGATGCCAGTGTTGCCTCGCAGAGGTAAAACTACGAACCCGATGGCTTCTACACGGAGAGATGCGAGCTGACGGAGTAAATCACAAAATGGCTGCCAACACTTCCTGGTTTCAACCATTCACAGCCAATAAGCCGCAAGCTGGTGCTTGTAACCCCTCAGCCAATCACATGTCAGAATTCTCAAATATCGATATCTGTAAAATTTGATATTTCTCAAAAACTACTGAACGGATTTACACCATTTAAACAAAAGCGTGCTTTCTGGACCATCACCTTTCTCCCTGCCTAATTTGGCGTAATTCCGTTCAGCAGTTTCACCTGTAGTCTTCTGTAAAGTTTTGTATGGAAATTGCATGGAGAAAACACGTTTTAGGACCCTCTTTTTTCTCAGCCCCTCCTACACCATTCACCCCCAAACTTTCAATATAAGAGCTAATCAAAAAAAGAGAAACTTTTTGGATAATTTCATAAAGATTCGTCAAACGATGCCAAAGTTACAAGCACATAGAAGGCTCCAGAAGGGGGGCCGCGCAACCCCCCTCCCAACATGAGTGAAGCCCCGGGGCCGCGCGGACCCCAGCGCACCCCTGCGAGCCCCTGCTATTATTTTTTTAAGAAATACCCCCGGAACCTAGCCCACCCAAGGGCCTCATTAAAATGAAACGCGAGAACCCGCGACTCCAGCACGAATTTTTGCTTATTTTTTTATTTTTAATGATTTTTTGGGCCCTGGGGGTCCTTCTGGGACCCCCTGAGCAGGCCTAGGGGGTCAGGGTTTTTCTACCCTGCCCCCTTCTCTTGTTTTATACCTTTGTTTCTCCGTTTTCGGGTGACTCGCTTCTACCGAGCCACAAGATGGCTGCCAACACTTCCTGGTTTGGACTACTAGCAGCCAATCACAGTGAAGCTCGCGCACGCGACTTAGGCTCCGCCCAGATATCGAAACTTTTATTTTTCTAATTTCTCAGCAACTACTGAACGGATTTACACCATTTTTAAAAAGGTCGCTTTCTGACCCAAGCACTACCTTTCTGCCAAATGTGGAGTAATTCCGTTCAGTAGTTTCGGCTGTAGCCTTGCACAAAGTTTCCTATGGGAAATTGATTTTTTTACTCTTATTTTTTGAATTTCTCAAAAACTACTGAACAGATTTGCACCATTTAAAAAAAAGGTCGCTTTCTGAACCAAGCTCTACCTTTTTGCCAAATTTGGGGTAATTCCGTTCAGCAGTTCGGGCTGTAGCTCGTAGCAAAATATCCTATGGAAATTAACATGGAGAAAACTAGTTTTGGGACGCTCCTTTTTTCTCAGCCCTCGCTTGACGAATCACCCCCAAACTTTCAGGATAGGAGCTGACCTGGATAGACTTTGTTTTGGGAGAATTTCAGGAAGATTCGTCAAACGACGCCAAAGTTATTAGCAAATCAAAAAATGCTTTTCCTATGGAAACTAGGTTCTAACTATAACTACCTACTGGCGACTGCCAGTAGGATATATATATATATATATATATATATATATATATATATATATATATATATATATATACATACATACATACATACATACATACATACATACATACATACATACATACATACATACATACATACATACATACACATATATATATATATATATATACATACATACATACATACATACATACATACATACATACATACATATATATATATACATATATATATATATACATACATACATATATATATACATATATATATACATATATATATATATACATATATACTACTGGCAGTCGCCTGTAGGTAGTTATAGTTAGGACCTAGTTTCCATAGGAAAAGTGTTTTTTTCGACTTGCCTATATCTTTGGCGCCGGTTGACGAATCTTCACGAAATTTTCTAAAAAAGTGTGCAGGTGGGTCTCATTGTGCATGGAAAGTTTCTGTGTGATCCGTCCAGCAAGGGCTTAAAAGAGGGGGCTGAGAAAGTGTGTTTCCCATGTTAATTCCCATAGGGATTTTGAACACGACTACAGCCCGAGCCGCTGGACGGAATTACACCAAGTTTGGCAGAAAGGTAGCTCTTGGTCCAAAAAGAGCAATTTTTGTTATTTGGTGTAAATCCGTTCTGTAGTTTTCGGGATATTAAAGAAGATCTAAATTTGCATATCTAGGGACGCGACCACTTCGCGCATCCTCCGATATGCATAGATCTGATTAGCTGCCAACACTTCAACCAGGAAGTGTTGGCAGCCATCTGGGACTCAGACTCAGCCGAGCCCCAAAGAAAAATGTATAAAAAAAAGAGAAGGGTGCAGGGTAGGAATAGCCTGTCCCCCTACGCCTGGTGCTGGGATCCCACAGGGACCTCGCCAGGGCCAAATAGCATTTTTTTAAAAACAATTGCCGCGAAAATCGCGACGGATTTGCGAACTTGCGGCAAAAATAAACAAAAACAAGCGGTATTGATATTATTATTGTAATATAATGTGCATATTGCCCTTCCAATAAGGTACTTTGAATATGGTAAGATTGTTTTGGTCACACTTTATATGTCTGCTTCTGGGTGGTTTTTGCGCTGTCTCGGTGCACCGTTCGTGTGTGACACATGGTCCCCATGAGCAGCTTCAGTTAGGTGCGCCGGTTGTATGTGTTTTATCCGTTGGTGGTTGACCAGCTCTGCCAAGTGCAACGCATTGCGCGTTTTACTAATGCATTTTAAGTAAGATTTCCGCATTACTGCAATGCCCGAGATTGTCACGCAATGAATGGCACTTGGATGGGCTGTCACAGCATGTTCACAGCATATTAATTAAAGCTGAGCGTTGAACTGCGTTGTGCGCTGTTTTGTATAAGTGGTTGCACTGCCGGGGCCAATTAGAGATGACAGCATGATAATGGGCTTCCCACATCGTGCCGCCGACCCCCACCTGATGACACAGCGATAGACGCCATATGTGCGGGACCCCCGAGTTGGGGGAGTCTTTTCCACTCTCAGCCAGTCCTTATTTTTCAGCCAACATCTCTAAGAATGCTGGGAATTGCAGATTTACTTTTCCCATTACAAACCGGGCCATACAAATTGACAAATGCGCAAACACAAATTGTAGAATAGGTCTAACTTGTAAATCATGCAGCCACTTTTAAAAGGAACAACATGAATCCTCCCATTCTCCCAAGGTCGGTACATTGAGTAAGGTTAAACCTGGGTTACAATGACCCATTTTACCATTAGAAACACAAGTGTGGTGTGAAGAGCTATTTAGAAGTTAGCTGACTGCTAAGCCAGAGGAAGTGAAAACATGGTCACAAAAGCAAGACATAATCAAAATGCGAGCTTTCCTAAGAAGTTACCCTTACAATTCTGCTGTGTTTGTCTAGTGACTTATAAAACATTTTGAATCTCTCCTGCAAGTATGGTTGCAGTGATTTTTAATGAGTTCTCTTAAAATGGTTAGATGGCTGACTACCTCTAAAAGACAAATTTCATAATTTTGTTTTTTCTATATCATTTTAAAATACATTCGACATAGGCTGTCTTTTGGGTTGGTTCGCGCTACAGAAACATACAAACAGACGAGTGTCAATTTGTAGACAAAGAACCAACGTTTGTGGTCCCCAGCTCTGAGGTCATTGCCAGCTGCACAACTCGAGCAGCCCCTCCCCCTCAAGAGGCCGTTGTTTCAGGTCAGTGTGTAAGGAGAAGATACTGGAGCACTTCATGCATCTGTATCACCAGTTAAACGCAATCTGCATTTATATACCACCCCTGCCCCTCCCCAAACCTGGCCAGCTGCCAAAGGCATGTGCAAAGCACACACTGCCTCATGCTAGGCTGCATCCACTACAGATGCATGAGAAAGGCAGCATCAGTCCTCAGAGGCCTGAGAACTTTTGTTATGAAAATATTTAGAGCGAGGTTTGGCTACGCTAGCAGCGTGCCCCTGCTAACCACTTGCTGAAACTCACTCCTTGGTTCATGGTCAGTGCCTCAACTGGGTGAGTGTGCACTCGTAAGCTTGGAAGCTTTGGCATGGAAAATAACACAGGAACAAAATACACACTGCTGTTTTGTGCTGTCACCCAGCAATATAATAAAGAATCAAAGTAGAGGTTTGTATTTGAATTTCACTGAATGCTTGTTTCCTGGATGCATATTTTTCTGGCGCTTTGCAACAGTTCACTTATAAGAGTTTCTCGTTGCTCAAATGGGAGTAATTTCTGATATTTTTATATTTCCCTTGTCTTCACTGCTTGATTTTGCTCACGAGAAAGTGTCATTCATAGTGGTTAAAATGTCACTCATAATTACACTGAAATTATGGAAATGTCACACATAGCTATCTGAAACTTTGGCAGCTATGATTGACTTGGCTTCACATCTCTTTGACATTTATTAGATCCTGGTTTAAATTTGTAGACATTGGGGAAGAGGGAGAGCAGCACAGACCACTGACACCAGGATTGTGTGAAAAGGGCCGGTATATTGAAACAGGTGCACATCACAAAACAACCTAGGCCTTTGCCTCACAAAACTAAAACCTCACCTATATTAAGCTACCCCATTCCCTAAAACCCCCTCCCCACAACAACTTAATGCAGTAATATTGTACCCACTCCAGATCTGTAACTGTGACCTTTAAACTCCCCAACCCTTTACTACAGCTATTAACCCCTACTCAAGTATGCTTCCTACATAACCTTGAACTTCCTGTGACATCCAGGCGTGAACTAATCTACCCGTTCCCTTTCAGCCTGAATTGGTGCTGTCAACAAGAATAAACTTTGTAAAACGATGGCAACTTCTTTGCCAACCTTCTATGCACATGCTCCAAAGCGACAACCCTAATTAACAACAATAACCCCTGCGCACCTGTTCTGATGAAGCCGGACCGGGACAATACCTTCCCTGGACCAAGGCCCCTCCTGACTGACAAAGATAAGGGATGGGAGGGAGGGGCAAAAACTACCACTGCCTAGGTACCAGCCACCGTGTTACCAACAAAAAGGTGGATGGCACCTACAAAATGGGCAACTATATACCCCTTCGGCTACAAAAGTAGCCCAAAAATTGCCCATCCCTTGACTGCTCCACCTACCCAAAATTCCCGGGGGGAGGGGGCAGACCTCCCTGCGGTCAGCTGCCCCCCAAATCCCCATTGTGAAAACAACACTTAGCTGGATATGGTGCTTCTATGTTAATGTTTAATATTACATTATTTGTAATATGATAAAGGGTGGAACGACATGGAAGGGATAGGACTGTAGAAAGGTTTACAGGTGACTATTCGTTAAGGACGCTATCCTAGCATTTGTCAAGTTTTACGCCATTTCTGCCTGTGGCGCACATGCCCAAGTAACGTCCTAGGCATTTTAATTTAGTTGCACAATTAACATTATTTTAAATACTGCCTATTGCCTTGCATGCTCAACATCACGTTGTTTAAAATAACTAGAAATTAAATAAATGTAGCTGTCTCTCAGTGTCGCACTTCTTTTTACCTATTCTTTTATTTTTGTTTTAAGAAGCCAAGGCACCACGAAAACATCCGGGAAGTAAAAATCTATGCACACAGCAAAGTGATGTAAAACAAACAGTGAGCCACTTCAGATAAGACAACTGGATCTCATTTAGTTGAATATATGTAATTGCTACTTTGTAATATATCCACCAGAGAATGCCAATGCTCCGCCTACGTGTGCAAACATGTTGTATGTTGAATTAATGAAATTGCAAAGTAAACATCTGTGGGCTATACTTCGGTCTACTCAACAAGGAAAAGGCGCCATTTTAGAGACATTGTGTAGGATCCACCAATGTGTCTAGCATTTTTTCAGCTAGAAAATGTTTATTTTCAAAAGAAACTCAAGAAACACATTGTACCAATTAGTACAGAGTGTAAGAATGTTTTCAAGCAACAACTCACAGGATCTCTTGATCTGTTGTTTTACAGCAAATTTGGTTTCATCTTTATTGAAACAAATACCAGTTTATGCTGAAAATTGCCACATTTTGCTGGCAGATAACATCAAAGTGTAATTGCATATATGTTTAGTCCTATAGATCGTAAAAGACAGTTTTTTTGAGAGATAGTAAGTGAATTCACTGCCACAACCGACATAGCACAGCGATCTACTCACTCTTAAACAATGCTTCAGTCGCTGGTTCTTGCCTCCCGTGCCCTTCCCTTGCCTTCATCCCTTTCAGCCCTCTTCTTCCCTCGACTCCCCATGCCTCTCCAAGATCGCGTTACTTTGATAGTTTTCCAAGCACAATCTCTAGCTCCCTATCCACCTGGGACCCTTTCTTCTACAACTACACACCACCATAAATCAACGGGCATGCCAAGTTCACCATCTTATCACCACTGGAGATGTCTGTGCACACTCACCACCCAAGCAGGCTCATAGAAGCCGGTGATCCGTAGGTCCGCATGTCTAAAACTGCATTAATCGTAGCAAGAACCCAAACATCACTTCCATCCATCTGTCCGTTCAACCAACCCTTCTATCCATTCACCCGCTGTTGGAAAGTGGGTTATTGGGAGGGGCAAATGTAGGTCTGCCACTGGCAATAAGGCCACTAACACATGATAGGACTCAGCATAGGTCTTAGAAAATTATTCCTATGATCAACCCTTGGTAACGTGGCTGCGAGCAGACAGGCTTAACTTCAAAGACAGGTATGTAAAGCATTTAAAAACACAATTTCAGTAAATAATTAAGACACCACACAAAATAAAAATCCCAACACCAATTTATAAAAATAGGAAATATTTTTATCTTTAAAATGACACCAAAACGACAAACATCTAATGTAGGGAACCGGAGATATAAATTTTCAAAGATTTAATAAAATATAGCACTTAGAAGTTTATAGCACCATATTGGGATACCTGCTCGCGATAGACCGGGGCAAAGTCAAAGTTTCAGGCCGACCGCGATGGAGCCCTGGGTGGCTACAGCTTGCGGCAGGTCCCGGTCTCAGTTTCTACCTTCACACTTAGAAACTTTTCTGGAGCTTTTTCTCGCGAGGTCCCTCGAAGCTCCCAGCCAGTCCGGATCCGGTGAGGGTTCGCCGGCTTGCCTTTCAACGAACTCCCGGTCAACTTCTCTGGAGCGGACTTAGAAACTTTTTAGTTAGCGCTTCAGCGGGGCAACCCAGGATCCCAGGCCGACACGCGATGGAAGACAGGCGGCTTGGCTCTCGCAGTTGCTCCCGGTCGACTTTTCTACGAGCGGACGTAGAAACTTTTCTGGAGCTTTTTCTCGCGGGGTCTCTCGATGCTCCTCATGTAGCCGGATCCGGTGAGGGTTCGCCGGCTTCAGATTTCTTCTACTCCCGGTCAAACTCTGGAAGTCGGACCAACGGAGCTTTTAGCGGGACGAACCTGGATGGCTTGGCCGACTCACGGTTGAAGGCAGGCGGCTTGGCTGACCAGGTTGAGTCGGTCCCTCTATGGAGCTTTTTTTCAAAGTTCCTCCAAAGTTCTCCAAACTTCTTGAACTTCTTCCTGAAGTTCCTCAAAGGGTCCCAAAGTGTCTCAAACTCACTCCAAGGGTCTGGAAGCTCCAAGATGGTCCTTGAAAGTTGAGGACTTCAGTTCCCACAATCCACTGGGACGTCACCCTTACAAATCCACTGGTAGTTCCCCAAGGTGCAGATTTAGTTGGTGATGTTCCAGATGAGCTCTTTTAACCTGTAGCTTTCAGGGAGTCCACTCTTTAGTTCTTTTTCAGCAAAATAATCCACAGGGCTGTAGTGTCAGATGGTGCAGTTTTCAGAGGTCAGGCCTTAGAATTCTTTGCACAGCAAAATCTTCTCAGCAGGGCACTTCTTGCTTCAGTAAGTTTCAAGCAGCAGATCTGGAGGGCTCTGCCCCTCTCAGATACTTATTCAAAATTCTCTGGGTCAAGCAGCAGGTCACTCCTGACCAATGGGAGCAGGGTAACTCCTCAAAGATATGACCACTTCCTGTAGAGTGTGGCATTATTTTGTCCCAGAGTGCATCAAATCTTCCAAATCCATAATGGCAGAATTTCCAGCAAGGAGGCAAGAGCTGGCTAAACACACCCCTAGGATGGCTAATTTACTTAGACTCTCCCCCCTGCATCTGCTCATACCTTCCTTAATCCCCCCAGCTGCCTGAGGGATAAAGTTCAGAGTTGTAAACTGACACTGGGTTCTGCTTTTCCCTTTGAAGCCCATGGTTTACGACCCCTCCCCCTGGCCTGGCATTCCTGTGGACCAGCACACTGCCCTCCCAGCCCAGCTGCATAACCCCAGGGGCTCTTTATCACCTCTCCAGGCAGGCTGGCTAATCCACTTAACTCTGACCAATCAGGGCAGACCACTGGAAGGCTAAATCTGGACTTACAAACAAGAAAGTCTTATAACTTCTTGTATGTACACTTTAGGAGAAATTCAACAATATGATATTGTTGGATTTAGCATTACTATTCTGAGAAGTCTTTGAACAGTAGCTCTATCCCCTTCCTATCAGGAGTTATTATTTAATAACTTCCTGCAATGTTAACCTATGTAACTGGGGATTTGCAATGGGAAAAATGACTTGGGCCATTTTTCCAGCACCAGGACTTACAAAAACACATTTTATAAGTACTTGCCTTATATCTACAGGAACCCCAACCCATGTGCAACTAGGGGAGACTTTAGGGGTTCTGAATCTGCAAAAATATTGCAGATCCTCACTTCACACTGCTCCTGGCATCAAAGTCGAATTTGGGCAGCACTTTACCACAATGTGGGAGTGAAATGTGAAATTTCACTTTACCCAGGCATATAAAAACTCATTTTTATAAGGGTGTACCTTATAAATATCTGACCCCCACCCCTGGGATACCTAGGGGAGACCCTGGGGGTCCCTAATATGCCAAAACATTGTAGGTTATCCATTTTTAAGTGCCCCTACCACCAAAGTCGAGTTTGGGCACAATTTACTTTTTAAAAGCAGTCCTGGCACCCAGGGCTGCTTTTAAACTGACCTCAGGCTTCAGCAGTGCACACATGCAAGTGCAAAAAGAGCTGCTGGCCTCTAAACTGCCATGTCCCAGGGTACTGGGGACTTCTAGGTAGTTTCAATCCCCTGCCCTATTATATACTAGGGGCTTATGGAGTAGGTCATGCCAATTACAGGGGTACCCCACCATACCATAGTGTACCCTAGTGTATGTTAGGTGTTTTAACTGTATTCTAATGTGTTCCTTTCAGCTTGGCACTGGCCCTGGGCCTGGTTAGGCAGAGCCCAGGGTCAGTCAGATTCAGTTACCACCAGTACCAGTCAGCAAAAAGTTGGGGGGTGCCCAGGGCACAGGATGACTTTGCAACACCCGCCCACCGACTCTCCAACCTATCCGCCTCTTTTCGCAGGCATTAATTTACTATATTGCACCTTATGTTTTGGCCTCTCAGAAGTTCCCAGTACTGGGTGATTTTAATTATCACGGTGAATACACTGATGATCCCAGCGTTACTCAACTCCTAGGGGATTTGGCATCACTAGGACTCAAACAGATGGTGTCTAGCCCTACATACAGGGCTGGTCATATGTTGGATCTCATTTTTACTAATGTTGAGGAAGTAATATATGACTCTCTGCTTCCTGTTACTTGGTCAGATCATTATCAGATCAAGTTTTTCATTCCGCGTAACAATGTTTGCAACAAACCAATGAAAGTAGCTAACAGATCGCGGCACAAATGGAACTAAGTCACTTCCTCTGCCTTCATGGAGGTTTTTAACCCCCATGCGCTTTCTTCTTTCTTCTTTCTTCTTTCATCTTATTCAGATGTGGATAGAGCATTGTCTATTTACCATGACTCTTTAACTACCTCTTTTGATTATATTGTGTTGCAGGGATTCTGCACATACACAGAACTATGCGCAG
Organism: Calotriton arnoldi; assembly: GCA_963921515.1. NCBI lineage: Eukaryota > Metazoa > Chordata > Amphibia > Caudata > Salamandridae > Calotriton > Calotriton arnoldi. The sequence goes on along the minus strand of CAWUFW010011237.1, from coordinate 403,653 downwards.
GATTATGGGACCTTGGAGTATCGGGGCTGAGCCTTCCTACCGCCTTAGTACCCACGAGCCCAGGACCGACTAGCTATAGTGTCTCACTCGCTCTCCTACACAACCACGGTGAAGCAAATGATTAGACAACCCAGAACATAACACTCCCGGATCTCTCAAGAATCGTAGTAACAAGACACCTTTTCGCTCACACTCTTTCCTTTCCACAATAAGATCTAACCGAGACACGAATATAGTTCAAAATGTTTATTTTAACTAACGTGCTCTAACATGCAGTATACGTGCCACTACAAGCAGAAGAATGCATAACAGTAATACAGTTAGCATCGCAGCCAGTCCATACAGAATGAAGGGAGATGTAATCGTATAAAGACAATGGAGAAAGGGCTATAGTACCTAACCTCCCTCCCCTTTGTAGGAATGAGTATTATTATATAATAGAAGATCTCTGGGTTTTGTTAGCAGACCCCATACCTTGGAGCATAGATGGGATTTCTACATCGAGGGTGGGTGTTGCTCTTCTCCCTGGAAAGGTCCCTCTCCAAGTGTGTGTGTCCTAAACATGTATCCCCATAATATCAAAGTACGAGTCTCCAGCTGCAGTGGTATGTTTTGTCTAGGTGCTAGGGCCTGACCAGAACAGAATAAAAAGGGGCATTGTTTATCGACCTTGCTCACAATGTTCAGACTAAACTCCAGGAACAGGCAGAGAACGAACACAGCGGACAGTTCTCATGTGAAAGGTATAAACAGAGTCTTGCAAAAATAAAGTTATGTAGTAACGTGCGCAAAAGCAGCATCATGGTTGCACGAGCCATGCTAACTTAATGATGTCGACAATGCCACTTGACAATTACACCTCTCAGAAAATCATCACTTGTCTCTGCTAGAAGTCCAGCTCTGTGGTACTCAAACACTCTGCGGCAAGAGAAATCAATTTGCAAACATCTTGAATGCCGATGGCGCTCCACTAAATCCCTAAAGGACAAAGGGGAATATCAGACCAGGCTTGGAGTTTATCATAATTTGATCAGGTCTGCACGAAAAGCTTTCCTAGCCACTACAATTGATAAAGCAGGGAACTCCACTAAAGAGCTCTATAAAGCGTGAAATAGCTTTGTGAAACCTCGTGATTGTATCTCCACCATTGCGGCCTCCCAGGATTTGTGTAACAATTTAGCTGACTTTTTTTTTGGAGTCAATCTAAAAGAATCTGTCACTTATTCCTGATTGCCCTCAGAACGAGTTTGATCTAAACTACCCTCATCCAACAGTCATGTGTAGTCTGAGCGATTTCACACTTTGCTCTGAGGACCAGGTGTCGGATGTGCAGCCCCACACCAAGTCTGACTCGCTTCAGGACCCCAGCCCTCCCTAGTTTAGCAACCTGTCCAGCGCCTGCAGTTAAAAATCTATACAATCTTTCTCTGACTACAGCTAAAGTGCCTGGGGAATGGAAGCGTGCATTAGTATCTCTGCTGTTTAAAAATTCTAAAGCAAATGCAAATGTTTTTTCCCACTATCGACCAATTTCGCTGTTAACTTTACTTGTGAAATCTCTAGAAAGGTTTATTAATAAACAAAGTATAGCCTTTCTTGAGGAAACCACATCCTTGACTCCTCACAATCGGGTTTAAGAGAGGTCCACATCACAGAGTGCGCTGTTGTCTGTGGTCGACAATATTGGGCTCTCTCTAGATGTGGGTGCCCCAATTATGTTGGTGCTCCTGGATCTGTGGGCATCATTTGACACGGTCTTCCATTCCATCCTAATCTGCAGGTTTCACGAGGCTGGGCAACATGATAAGGCGCAACGTTGGCTCAGGGACTTCCTTGCTAATCAAACGCTACAAGTCTGCTTGGACTCCTTCAAGTCATGGCTGATGAATTTGTATTTTTTTTTATTTTTTAGAGTTTTATATAGCGTGAACTAGACCTGAAGATATCGGGTATCAGAGCGCTTTACATAGCACCAGTTTTGTTACACAAGAACACATTCTTTTTTGTTAGGCACGGGGAGATTAAGTGATTTGGCCATTATCACAAAATGTTGAGCGCTGTTGCTGAGACTCTAACCCGGTTCCCCAGCTTCGAGGTCGACCGCTCTAGCCATAAAGCTACATCTCCCCTAAATTGAACAAGGGAGTCCCCTAGGGTTCGTGCCTGAGCCCAACTCTCTTTAACATCTACGTAGCTCTGCTTGCCTAGATCGTGAGAGCTTGCGGTGTAGAGATCGTGTCATATGCAGACGATACTCAACTCCTTATTTCCTTTGGCCCTGACCCAGACAAAGTGAAAAGCAAATTTGCAAATTGCATGAGGGAAGTCGCTGCTTGGATAAGTATCAACTATCTCCAATTAAACAGCCACAATACAGAGATTATGCTATTTGGTACAGGGACAGAGCTTTTGCCAGCCGATTGGTGTCCTTCTGAACTTGGCCTTGCCCCTTCACCTAAGCAGCTAGGGAAAATCTTGGAGCGAAGTAAGATCAATCACTTTCCATGAAAGACCAGGTTTATGCCACTTGTAGCACCTGCTTTGCCACCATGAAGCTCCGTAAAAAATCCCTCCCTTGGCTTCCTGACAGTACTAGAAAAACTCTTGTCCAGGCTCTTATTACCAGCTGTCTGGGCTATGGGAACGCTCTGCTGACATCAGTAAACACCTTGATGTCCAAGTTGCAGGTGGTTCAGAACACTGCTGCCCGGTTAATCTGCACTCTTCCCTCTTGCTCGCCCTCCTCCCCGATCCTTTGGAAGCTTCATTGGGTGCCGATTAGAAAGCGTGTAATTTTTAAACGATGCTGTCTGACACAGAAGGCACTCCACAAATCCCACCCAGCAAACCTATCTACTCGATTAAAACTCTATCTGCCCCCCAGATGCCTAAGGTCCTCGAACAAGCCGCTTCTGGTTATTCCACGCATACGTACCTCAAGACAGCCGGATAGGCGCTTACTTACACAGCATCCTATTGCTGGAATAAACTTCCCCTTAGTCTCCGCTTGTGTTCAGACTTTACTTCCTTCAAGAAGGGGCTGAAGACTTGGTTGTTTTAGAATGCTCTCCCCTCTCTGAGTAGCACTGCGCTGAGATACTCTTCCGGGAGAGATTTGTGCACTATATTTAATGTCTACATCATATCATATCATTATCATATCCTACAAGGTTGCAGGCCTACCAACATATCAATCTATTCATCCATAAGCCTGTTGATCTGCCCGCCTATCAGCTCCTCTGCGTGAACTTACCCAAGTTCCTTCTATACATCAATCCATCCTTTCATCCATCCACCCACATATCCATCCATACAGGCTCACCCAACCACATATCCATCCATATAGGCCCACCCATAATCACTTAGCTTTCAAGCCTAAAGGGCCAGGTAAAACATCAAACTGAGTATTAAATTGACACTATAATATATATGTGTTAGACCTGGCATCATTGACGTGGGTTTCCCCTGTATTTTTGCCTATGCCTCCTGTTATTTTGTTGTGTGTTGGACGTTTTTGCTGGTCTAGATGCTTTGGGCACTTTGCCACTGCTGTTCAGTGCCAAAGTGCAAGTGCTCCCTGTACATTGTTGTTATGTATTAGTGATTCCATGATTGGCATTTTGATTTACTAGTCAGTCCCTAGTACAGTGCACTGTGTGTGCCCAGAGCCTGTAAATCAAATGCTGCTATTGATCCTGCAGCACTGATTGCGCCACCCACATAAGCAGCCTGTGAATGTAACTCAGACCTGCCACTGCAGTGTCTGTACGCAGTTTGGTACTGCCATGTCGACCTGGCAAGTGCACCCACTTGTCAGGCCCTAACCTTCCCTTTTCCTACATGTTAGTCACCCCTAAGGTAGGCCCAAGGTACCCCTGTGGGCAGGGTGCAGTGTATGTGAAAGGTGGGACATGCCCTGATGTGTGTGGCCTGTCCTCATAGTGAAATACTGTCAATTTCGTTTTTCACTATTGTAAGGCTATCTGTCCTTATAGGATAGAATAGGGAGCTTGCTCATAACATCTTATGAGCATTACTTCCCATGGGAACAAGATAGGAAAATAAAGTTTGATATGCCTGAACTCAGAATGTTAAGATGCATATTTTAGTGGGGGTAATTTTTAATTTCTGGGTTTGTAAATAGTATGTGGCCCTGGGGAGGTGGTGGTCTCCTGGGCATAATTAAGCCCCAGGAGATGCCCCCTGAGCACCCCCTCCTTTTACTTCCCGCATGCCCCTTGGATCTGGCCCACCCGGTGGCTAAACAGTAGAAAAGTGCGGGAGACCGCGCTTCTTTTTGTATTTTTCTGCGGGAGCTACGGATCCAGCGTGACTCCTGCCGAAATGTTTTTTTTTTTTTTTTTTAATGCTTTTTTTGCCCTGCGAGACCACCTGTTGTGGGCGTATCTTTGCCTCAGGGCACCTTTGTGATGGAATTTGAATGCGGTAGCCTGGCCGCAGAAGATGCACCACCATGGAACTTTAAACATGGGGCCATGACTTGGAAGGTTTCGAGTCGTTTGAATGGCACAGCGGTGTAAGCAGCAAAGTACCGGCTATCCCAGCTCAGAACCCACTGTGGTGATTTATTTGGACTAAAAGTTGCAGTTTGTACCGAACGCACTGGGGGATTATTTTCTGCTCGGTATTGTAACTACAGGCTCCAGCATGCACTTGATGGATACTTACTTGAACCCGCCTATATATATATATATATATATATATATATATATATATATGAGGCCCATTACTGCGCAAAAGAGGTTTAATTTTCAAAGTTTCAGCAGCTCCTGCTTCCATATCTAACGTTTCGGCATGTTCGCCTTGCTCACAGAAGGAAGTGCAAAAGCTCAGGTGTGCTCGAGCGTGCTTTAAAAAGAAGTGAATCACGTGACTAAAATTACCATACTTCAAGTCCCACAGTGCATTGCAGATAGTCCTTTATGCATGAACTGGAAGTCCATAGGTGTTGTTGCCTTATTGTTGATTTCTGTTAGGCATAAGCACTGTTGTTAATCTGGAAATACTTTAAGGCAGTCAGGTGAGTTAGTGAAATACTTCAATGTTCACTCTGTGTCTGACTTCGAAAACGCAACATTTCGCAGCACGATCATAGCAGGAGTCATCCTGCTTGAATCCCTTCCTTGCACTCTCCCTTTCGCTTCCATTGGCATTTCCCAGATGGGTTGGGTGTGCAAGTGGGTCAGGCTCCTCCATTTAACTCCAACGACATTTCCCCGTTCCGGAGCCCCGGACCCTACAGGGCGGCCTCACACAATGGGCACGGAGCAGCCCATCAAAACATCACTGTTAGGCAAGCAAAAATGAGGCCCATTACTGCGCAAAAGAGGTTTAATTTTCAAAGTTTCAGCAGCGCCTGCTTCCATATCTAACGTTTCGGCATGTTCGCCTTGCTCACAGAAGGAAGTGCAAAAGCTCAGGTGTGCTCGAGCGTGCTTTAAAAAGAAGTGAATCACGTGACTAAAATTACCATACTTCAAGTCCCACAGTGCATTGCAGATAGTCCTTTATGCATGAACTGGAAGTCCATAGGTGTTGTTGCCTTATTGTTGATTTCTGTTAGGCATAAGCACTGTTGTTAATCTGGAAATACTTTAAGGCAGTCAGGTGAGTTAGTGAAATACTTCAATGTTCACTCTGTGTCTGACTTCGAAAACGCAACATTTCGCAGCACGATCATAGCAGGAGTCATCCTGCTTGAATCCCTTCCTTGCACTCTCCCTTTCGCTTCCATTGGCATTTCCCAGTTCATGCATAAAGGACTATCTGCAATGCACTGTGGGACTTGAAGTATGGTAATTTTAGTCACGTGATTCACTTCTTTTTAAAGCACGCTCGAGCACACCTGAGCTTTTGCACTTCCTTCTGTGAGCAAGGCGAACATGCCGAAACGTTAGATATGGAAGCAGGCGCTGCTGAAACTTTGAAAATTAAACCTCTTTTGCGCAGTAATGGGCCTCATTTTTGCTTGCCTAACAGTGATGTTTTGATGGGCTGCTCCGTGCCCATTGTGTGAGGCCGCCCTGTAGGGTCCGGGGCTCCGGAACGGGGAAATGTCGTTGGAGATATATATATATATATCTATATATATATATATATATATATATATATATATATATATATATATATATATATATATACTTGCCTGCGTTATATTAACATTTTCATTGTAAAGGCATGTGTAGTAAAAGATGTGCTTGGTAAATGCTGATGTGTGGTAATGCGCACGGTGTGGTGTGGTAATGGGCACGTGGTAAAAGTAGTGCGTGGTAATGACCGTGCTGTAATGCCTGTTCACCTGAACCAGACCAATGTCTTCTGATCAGCTGCAGTGACTGTTGACCTTCAGTCACAAGTACTCATTCACAATAATTAATTTATGTACACTGTTACAGACTCACAAGACCAGACACACATATACAGTACACTCACACACTTAATGTACACTCTGTCTTTCTCTCTAACTGGCTCCATTTTTGGCACTCCGAACCTATCAGGTTGCCACTACTCTTTTTTGCAGTGCACTATGTGGACAAAAGGCACAATGGTACAGTGAGGGGGCATTTAAATAGGGGTACAGTACACAACAACTGGCCTTCATCAAAATACAGTCTGTGACTGAACCACTAGAAGCGACTTATGTCCCACTTTAATTGCAAAACGTCCCCATCTAACTTATGGCCTCAGTGGCCTTGGAGATAGAAACTCTTATCTTTAAGCTGCGTTTCTTTTAGTTTGAGCATCAACATGTTCTGGCTACGGGTGAGCTCATGTATCTTTATGTGTCCTTTTTGGCAGGAGTTTGACAAAGTCAATACACAAAGGGTTCATCAGTTGTTCTGGGACGTGGAAGAGATGCTCTTTGAAGGAAAAGTGAGTTCTCAAACTCAAAGCCTCCAGGCAGAATGTAAAGAGTGGACTGATCGATCCCTTCACCTCAGGTAAAAAGTGCCCTGATTGAGGCACGTGTTATTCTATTGATTAAATACTTTTCTTCACAGGCGTATTATTTGTAGGTGGATATTGTATCATAGAATAGTGTCCTTTTGCATTTCGTTGTACTCTTCGTTGTTTCATTTAAAAGTAAACTGCTGTTGAGTTGGATGTGGATTCTCACATGTCATCCAAGTTGCACAGTTAAAAACAGAGGTTAGTCCATTTCGAACGCCCCACGCTCTTCACACCTGCACACTTACACAAATGGTATCTCTCTTGCAAAATCAGCTTCAAATGTGGAAGTAAAAAAAGCTAGAAAGAGGTAATTAGAGACCTTGAACAAATTACGTGTACATGCTCCTGAGTCTAACATGTGGAAGGTATCACTAAAAATGAAATCCAGCAAAAGGCCAAGTAAACATACATGATGCGTGCACGCTTATAGCACTAGCTGTGCCATATTTTTTGCACCCCCAGGCACTGTGGTATTAAAGAAAGGTCCGCAGATGCTTGGGTGTCCCCCTTCTGTAATACTGATAACACTGGGTTAGAAGGCGTTTCCAGATTTGCTTGGGGTGTGGCACAATGCAAATGAGGTGATCACTTTGATTCAGCGCCCACACTGTATTATGGACGTGGGCGCAGTGGCAAACATGCCCTTAGGAGACATATTGACAGTGCGCCACAAAAATGTGGCACATTGTCAGTGCGTGCCGTCCCCTGAGGGCAGCCCTCTGAAATGGGGTAAAGGGTTTCCGTGGACCCCCATGCAGGCTGTATCAGTCACTCACTGCGCCTGCCTGCAAAGGGATCTCGAACCACTCGTTAAAGTGCAGGTGGGTTGCTGTCTGTACTGTGAAACACAGAGCGGCTTTAAAGCAGCCACTCTGTATTTCACTGAAAGTGCTGCCCCCAGCGTGAGTTTGAGGCTGCCCTGAGGGCAGTGCATTCCTCATAATAGGGTGCACTGTCCCTATTTGTGCCTGCTGCACGTGTTTAAAGGTCTGCCTTGACGCAATCAAGGACACTGCGCCATTTCAGTAATACAGACACTGGTATTTACTGTATTGTTTAAATTCATTTTAGGTGCTTCCGGATGTGGTATCAGTCAGAGGCCTCTCCAGTTATCTCATGTTCTGTTTTGAAGTACTGAATGCTTTAGTAGTCATTTGACTGCATGTCTGTGTGTTTGTAAAACCTTTTGTTAAGACTTGCTTTAGTATTAGTATGCTTCAAGTGTTCTGTTAGGTAGTGGTATGGTTTTATTCTTATTCTAACCTTTTCTGATACTGAGGTTGGTTGTTCAGTTATATGAACCAATCCATTATTTCCAGTTCTGTGATGCATTATGGTCGGTTCTGTGTTTCTCTCATTCAAAGTGTGACCCGAGCTTCACGAACATTGATTCAGTGGTGAGCCAGGCACTCAAGTTTTATTCCTGTATTGTACTATTACCGTACTCTTTATTTGATTGACAGTTTTTACATTGGATTACCATTCTCACTGTGAAATTGCTGGCTCTTTCTGTCAATACTGTATTATTAGTGTATTGTGTTCTGTGTACTTTCTTCAATATACTGTAAATATATTTGCTATATCATGACATAAGTGTGGGCAACACATTTACACTTTATTGCCACTGGAATAATTTTTTTGTAACCTACCAAGGCCCACACCGCACCACCTCTGTTGAGTTGGGCCTTGATTCCCAGTCTTGTGTTCAAAGGTACAGAGAGGTGGCAAGGAGTCTTAGTGAGGTGTGCATTCAACAGCAAGTCTCTTCATTTGAGTACTGGTCCTGAGGGACCTGACAGCCTCCTTTTAAGAATATAGAGTGGCTCCTTCACCTGCGTACACTGATGACAGAACATTTTGCTCTTTTTTGGTTCCTCACATTTGGGCACATTGGAATTTATTGCCAATGTCTGTTTTTAATTTTCTGCTAGAATGCACAGTTAATTTTGGTTTTGTGTAACTAGCTCGAGGTCCACCACCTTGACCCATAATTACATCTCAGTCACCATATAGACCACAAGTACTTTGATTAGGTAAATATGTAATGTAATTTACTAGGACCTAGACCTATAAATTGGGGCCAGTTCAAAAAGGTGTTTATGGGTACATGAAGTAGTACTAGAGGAGATCCACTTCACATGCTCATAAATGCATTTGAGCATTTGAGAATTGTCCCTAAATATCTAGCTATGAATATTCAGGGAATACAGTTAGCACAACTAAATTGCCCTCTTTGCACTTTTACTAACAAGCAGTTGGGCATTTAGAGACCAACTGACAAAGGCATTAATGAGTATGAGAAGTGAGACTCCTGTAGTACGACTCAACGTACTCACAACCTTTGTGAATTGGTCTCAGTTACTCTGTGTACATCAAACCTAACACTATTCTTCACACTAAATAAAATAAAATGTAATTTCATGAAATCAGAAACCTTGATTTAACCCCAGCGGGTAAGCAACCTCTGCTCTAAAGTATTTTAAAATAGATGTAATTAATTACCAGTAAGCGAACGTTCTGAAATCAAACCATAATGCCAACCCTAAATTAGTTTCAAATGAAATTTTAATTGTATTCAATTATATACATTAAATTAGTTTTAAATTTAGACTTTCACCTAACCTCAGCGTTGACCCAATAATAAAGATAAGCAAATGAAATTTAAGTACATAATTTCTAATAAAAGTACCCTTGCCTTAACTATAATGCTAATTATGATCCAAAATAAAATACAATTAAATTAAATTCACTACCTTAACCTAATCCTAACCCTTGTGTTAATCATAATTTAATTAAATTGCATTAAAACAAACCACCTCAACCTATTCGTAATCCTATCCCTAAATATGCATTAAATTGAATGCAATTACATTAAATAGAATATATACCTTTTTTTCGCATGCGTTTACAATGCATGCCATAACAACGCGGTCGTTACAACGACCGCGTTATTTCGCATACCGTTACAACGCAAGTCGGAACAACGACTTGCTGTAGGGGGCACTGGATGTTGGAATAGTATAATTTACTATTCGAACTCCAGTCTGTGCGGACACTAGGGAAGGTGTTGGATTTTAAATCCAACATCTTCTTCCCCCTTAACGCAAGTCGTTTTTTCGACTTGCGTTGTAACGGTATGCGGAATAACAACGTGGTCGTTGTAACGACCGCGTTATGTCATGCGTTGTACTGCTTGCGAACTAAACGCTGTTTACCCATTAAATAACATTAACAAACATTAGATCTATACCTAAAGTTGTCCTCATCATTCAATAACATTAAATTCTAATAAAATAATAAATTAAACATACCCAAATCATAAAGTAAAGTATTTAAATGTAATTAAACAAGAAACCTTGACTGTACTAATGCTTTCCGTTTAACTTGCATGTGAGAAAGTGGTTTACTAGTTGGGGTGGATTGGTGTCCACCAAAAGTAATAAAGCCACTTTATTGTTAGGTCTAGTCAAAGGTTTTGATTGTTTAAACTCAAGCTCAAACCCTAGTAGCTATGGCGCAGACCAGACAGGCTTAACTTTTACAGTTGAAAAGTCAAAAACATGACGCAATAAAAATCTCACTCCAGTTTATAAAAATAGGGAAAATGTAACAAGCAAAATGACACTAGAACAACAAAAATCCAATAAAGGAAACCAGAGATATTCATTTTTAAAAGATTTAAGTGGAAAAAGCGGCAAGAAAAAAACCCAGTAAAGCGCCAATGATAGTCAATGGTCGCAGTAGTCCAGGATCAGAGTGCAATTTCAGGCCAATCACGATGCTGCCTGAGTTGGATACACCAAGTAGATTGGTCCCAGTGAAAGTCCGAAAGTCAAGAAAGTTTCTAAGTCCCACTGGTCTGAAGGAAAAGTTTTCAAAAGTTTCAAAACTTTCTTCTGGTGCCCAAACAACAATAGGAGTACAACAAATACAACAATTCTCTCAACGGCTGACTTGTGGTTCAGCACATCAATCCCTGTCGGTAACAATTTAGAGTTCTGTGCATCTGCTCCCGGCACCCGCCGTCGTTGAGTGTCACTGGTATCCAGAGAGGATGGAATCTTTGTAGAAAAGGAAGGTGCACCAGAAATGAAGTCTGATTCATGAACATTGCATTTGGCGTACACGTCAGGTTCCGGGATACAGAAGACCCCGATTATATCCTCATGATTGGATTTATTTGACCCGTATTATGGGGTAATCACTTGACTGTTACAGAAATACGGATATTATCATATATCTTGCTACATTATTGTCTGAGCACTGATGAAGTTCCTTTGGTCGAAGGAACGAAACGCGTTGGCTGATGGCCATTTTTACTTTTGTTACTAATAAAATTAACTGATTTGACTCTAGTATATGAATCAGACTTCATTTCTGGTGCACTTTCATTTTCTACAACAATAGGTGTACACGTCTAAGGCCCCCACAACCTTGGTTGGGGGAGAGCACATAGAGACTCTCAGGGTGTCAGACAGAGGCCACCAGCAAAGTCCAGTACAAGTTCCGGTTGCCGCTTGTCAGCTGGGCATTTCCAGGAAAAGGCCTATTGTAGCTTGGTACATCCCAGAAGGAGGCCAGCCAACTGAGTCTTGGAGTCCACTTCTTCATCCAAGGTATAAGGGGGAGCAGGTCCAGTCCTTTAGGGTTCCTTTCAGGCAGCAGAGAGCAGGTCCAGTACTTTCTGCTGTTCCGCAGGTCCAGAAAGTGTTCTGAGGATGGTACCTTGGTGTGCCACATTTTTGGCTAGCACCAGCTAGTGGATGCTGGTGACTCTAGGGCACCCCTAACCAAAGGGGTAAAATTTCCCCGGGGCAACCCTACCCCTATTTTCAGTAGTTTCTGTTTACCTTACTGGTCTCTGAGGATTGTGGGTATTTAGGGGAATGCACTATGGTAATTATTAGTGTCCCCCGCATCTAACACTAAAATTCAGTTTGAAGCAGGCCATGTACCCACAACACACCAGAAGATGGAAGTCTGGCTGGACAAAAGCAGGATCCTTCAGCAATCATACAGGGGAAACACAAGAATTGTCCTGGCATCCTGTTTGTTCCCTTTCAAGTGTGCCCAAGTGTTACATTTGGCTCAAACAGACCTGTCGGGCAGGATTTGACAGTTTGGTGTAAACAGGATCGCAATTCCCCACCCTTCTGCTAATCTCAAAGGAGTTGTCCCTGCCCATTCATGTCGACCTGTCAATCACAGTGACCTACTGTGTAGCCCTTTGGAGTAATTTCACCCCTCATTCAGGCCAAGTACAGGCTGGGAGTAGCTCGATAGTTAATGCAAGTTAGACTCTAGGAACTTTAGGCAGGGAAAAGGTAACCCTAAAAGCTACTTCTCCTTAATATTTATCAAACATCTAACTTCACTATTGAATTGGATGACTTTGAATAAATATGAAAAATAGCTGTTTAATTATTTTTCTAGCTGGTTCCATTCCCGAGAAACAGTATTAGTATTTTAATCAGTATTCTGGTTTTCTACATAGGACAGCTAGGCCTGCCACAGTGAAAATAGCTTTTAGGCCTTGTACCTTTAGGGACATGTTAACATTCATTTTCTCCATGTCTCGCTTTTATATACTATGCACCCTACCTTGTGGGCTAAAAAGGCCTACATAGCGGTGAATAACAAATATTTAAAAGTTAGATTTTTAACTGCCAAATATGGCTATTATTAACAGGTTGCACTGCAGGTTTAAACTGCACCCATCAGGCTATACTGGTAGGCCTGAACCCATGTTTTCCTTGTCACACTAGTTGATGGCACAATAAGGGCTTCAGTCAACAGGTGACATTTAACTTCCCATGTTAAATACACCAATCAGGAATCAGCCAATTTATGTTTTAGGGGTCACAGTAAACACACTGGGCACTGGATAGCTGCGTCCCTCAAGGCAATTGAAAAAACAGTAATCAAATTCAGCCAAAAAGTGGGGAGACCATGCAAAAGTGGGCATTTTCTCCCATTATTAACTTCATTTCAGAATGTAGCGGCATTCTCAGTAGTTGAAGGTTGACATAGTGCCTTCGATGTAGTTGCACTTGTATGCAGTGGATTCAATTAGAGGTGGTGCACGGTTATTTTTTAATGGCAACTGAACCAATATGTGGTGAAATTAGATGATATTTGATAACTGTGCTGGAGAAATATATTATTAAATAAAAATCTTGTGTCTGGCTGTTATCCGTCCAAACCAGATCATGCACATTTATATTTAGTAATTCAGAGTTGTTTGAAAGCAACTTGTGAGTTCATTAACATAATTGGGCTAAAAAATAAACTAATTAAAGTAAATTGCGATCTTGTTTGAAGGTCTTAGACTATTACCAAAAGTCCAAAGATGGCACAGTCCTTCCTATTTATACTAATTGTATAGAAATATTGCCTGGATATTCCTATTTTGTTCCCATTTTAAGTGTATTGGGGCCTAATCACAAAGGCATTTAAGAATATGTGAAGTAGTACTGCTGGAACACTAACTTATGTGTTCATCAACGCCTTTGTGGATTGGCCCCAAAGGCATTTACGATTATGTGAAGTAGTACTGCAAGAGTATTAACTCACATACCTCAAAGGCATTTATGAGTATGTGAAGTAGTACTGCAAGAGTATTAACTCACATACCTCAAAGGCATTTATGAGTATGTGAAGTAGTTCTGCAAGAGTATTAACTCACATACCTCAAAGGAATTCATGAGTTTGTGAAGTAGTACTGCAGGATTGCTAACTCACATGCCCCAAAGGCGTTTATGAGTGTGTGAGACATAACTCACATGCCCCAAAGGTATTGATGAGTATGTGAAATAGTATTACAGGAGTATTCATTCAGATGCCCCAAAGGCATTTTTGAGTTTGTGTAGTATTGCAGGAGTACCAACTCACATGCCCCAAAGGAATTTATGAGTATGTTAAGTAGTGCTGCAGGAGTACTAACTCACATGCCCTAAAGGCATTTATGAGTGTATGAAGTATTATTGCAGAACATAACTCACATGCCCCAAAGGAATTGATGAGTAAGTGAAATAGTACTACAGGAGTGCTAACTCACATGCCCCAAAGGCATTGATGAGTACTTGAATCAGTACTACAAGATTACGCTTCAAATACTAATAAATGCCTTCGTGAATTGGCTCAGTGTGCTCAGGTTATTGATGAGCTGGGCAGAGTTCTAAATGGACCACATGGTGGCACATTATTAATATTACCTTTGTGAATAGGGAAACATCTCAAAACATTGCAAGGACAAAATTAGGATTATGTAGGCGATAGGCTGCCTGGCTCTGAGATGCATGTGTAGATGTAGCTTAGTTTTCATATACTTACTTTCCAAGAAAGAGTAGTTCTTCATGTTACTTGGTTCTTCTGTCTTACTTTCCAAAGCTACTGCAATGTGGAGTGGAGTATTTATTGTACTACACTTCAGATTTGCTTCAAAGTTATAGATCCACCATGTAGCAGTGGAAAGATCTGTAAAATCATAATTGAGCTCAGGTCGGAGTGACGTTCATTGGACAAAAAAGATGCATTGGTCTGATTAAATTAATGAATTTGGCTTGATCTGAATGTCTTATTCAATAAACAAAATGCAATTGGCAGGTGTCTTGCTTTGCGTAAAATTTACCACATATAAAACATAAATGAGGTAACTAAAGCAACTTGAACAATATACACTCTCTGGTAGACCTCTCATGTAGTGTTCTCTTGGTGATATGAACATCGGCGTTGAGGATATGAGAAAACTCGTCGCAGAAAGAATCCATTTTCAGTATTCCTAAAACTTGGTTAATCAATCGCTTAAGACGTTTTGTAAGTGAGAAAATGAAGAATACTACCTCTTGGGTGATTTGTTGGATTTCTGGACCGACTAAATTAGCTTAGACCCATTTTCACGTTCGGCATCGGGCCTCTCAAACTTGGCTTGCAGTGGCTGTCACTCCTCTTGACACTCCAGAACATCTTGCAGAATCTCTTTCCCTGAATATATTAATTTATGGATCTAGGCTGCTCTGGGTACAGAAGGGTTGTAACCTTCCAACCAAAAACTCTTGATCTTCTTGGTCCCCTCCTGTTTTGTTTACTAAGAGGCTTTACTGCTTGTCTTTTAAAGCAATCAGGAACCTTATCCTGTTTCTGGGATATGTTCTGTTTTTGTATATGCAAGTGTTCAGTGCCCTTTGTGTAATATAGCTCACTGTAATCATTGTAAAGCTCTCCCTCATGCTTCCCCACTGGCCTGTAATGCACTGAGGTTACACTGTAGTGCTTGAGAACTCAATCAGAAGTACAGATCACAATCAGCGTCAGACTTGGACAGAAAATAGGCCCGGGCACCAAAATAACAAGCATTTGCAATGCAATAGGTCTCGCAGTTGTGAGAGTTTGAGCTATTGGCATTGGAAATGGCAATGCCTTTTATTTATGTGTTGGTTTTTAAAACATAAATAAAAAGCATTATCATTTACAATGCCAATAACAAACTTTCGCAAATGCGAGACCTATTGCATTGCAAATGCTTGTTTTTTTGCACCTTTGCCGCCACTTAATCTCCTTGTGTTGCCCCCTCCCACCGTTCCCACAGCACTGCCTTTCTATATATATTTTTTTTTGCAGTATTATAAAGTGCAAACTCAACCTGAAAGGATCAGAGCGCTTTACATGACCACCAGCTGCAGTACAGATGGACACATTTGATTTTCAGGCACGGGAGATTAAATTATTTGCGCATAATCACAGGATGCTTGCTTATCCCAAATGGTAGCCTTTCGGATTTTATTTGTGATGTCTTCAGTGGAGGCTGCTTTGTGTATGGTGGAAATTACATTAATGTCTCGGGCACCAGTTTCCTTAGCAGAATGGTAACGTAATGCTGTGCATCTCACAGCCGGTCTAAACTGACTTTTCTATAGCAACCTCACTGCAATAGTGGCCAATAGCAACAAAACGCTTGCAGGATTTTCTCAGAGGGCTTTTGCTAATGCTAGTGGAAGTTCCTACTAACATATTATTTGCATGGCACAATTCCACAACTAACAATTCCAATACGACCCACATAATTCCACTACACACCACATACATCCACTCCAATCCATACCACATAGGTAAGAGACAGTTACGCCAATAGCTCTAACTCTCTTTCTTTTTTTTTTTTTTTAACACCCAAAAACACAGGTCTGGGGTCTGGAGCTTAGCTCCTACCTATTTGTTCTTTTTCGTCACCAAAAGGCAAAGCTATCCACACAGTTCCACGCCACACAATTCAACTCCACACATTTCCAATCCAAACCACATAATTTGACACCAAACCACATAATACAACTCAACAACACATTTACACAACACACCACATACATCCAATACACACAATTCTACATCATGCCACAAAATTCAACAGCATACTACATAATTAAACTCCACTACATACTACTCCACAACACAAAATACCATTTAACATAATTACACTCCATAACGCACAATACCACTCCACATAATTCCTGTACACTCAATACCACATAATTGCTAGCCACATAATTCCACAGCATACCATGCCACATAATTCCACTACACAAATCCACCATACCAAACAATTCCACGCCACACAATTACACAACTAACGAATCCACATATTCCACTTTACACCACAAACATACACTCCATAGCACATAGGTAAAAGACATTGCCATATACAATGCTAATAGCTCTAACTCAAACAAATGCGAGACCGATTGCATTTCCAATGCTTGTTGTTTTTTATTACAGAGAAATGAAAGTAAATGCCTGTGTAAAAACGTTTTCTTTCAAGTCTGTATCTTCTTATACAGTAAATGTACATAAATCACAGAAAACTCATACGAAAATAGAAAATCGGTTTAAATAAATACAGAGCAGCATTGCAGCCAAACATGATTTTCATTTTCTAGCTTTTAAAACTGTAAATTTAAAAGGTAAACTGCTGCCACAAACATATGAAGGAATTAATGATACATGTATAGAGTACCCCTGCTATCCACAACCGAGGCGACCAGACGCTAGAGACCAAGACTTGTGTTCCGCAAGATGCAAGCTGGATTAACTTAATTTGAATTAAATAGTCTGGTTTTCAGAGGTTTCCATAAAGAGGCTTCTGTGGAAGCAAGGCGGAGGTCCTGAGGCAGGGAATCCCACTACTTAACTGCCAGATATCCAAAGAAGCGCCCTCCCCGTCTAGCTTGTATGAACACGGGATCAACCATAGCCTGGCACCAAAGAACCGGAGGGGCTCGCCGGAACACAAGGAAGAATACAATTCTAAAGGTATTTAGGCCCATCTTCGACGAAAAGTCAGGACTAAGGCCTTGAACGAGATCCGTTGGTGGCAGAAAGACTATTTTGTATGGAAGAAAAGCAAGAGCTCTCCATAGTCCTAGCCTGCAGCACAGTCACAGATGGTGCCCCTGTTCATCTTGACCGTCTAAAGAAACAAAGCCTAAAGCTTCCCTTCCATTGCTGTACTGGAAGGAGGGTTGGTCATTATTTTAGTGGAGATTTTCATTATGGATGGCTACTGTTACATGGATCTTTTTGTTCGTCCTGTGATCTTCATTAAGATTTGTAAACACTGAATTAAATAGCAGAGGAGACAAGAGAATTGTAAGGAATGTAAGCAGAGGACATACGACCAAACAGGCATGGACTGCTTACAATCTGTTTTTATAAAGCATGATAAAGTGCTTGGCAAGCAGGACCAGATTTAAGCCAAGAATGACCGCTAGGATTCCAATTATCATTGAAACTGAAACTCTAGTTCATCGCCCTTCAACATGCACCAGTCGAGACGATTTTAAAAGGCAGCAGTGAAACCTTGACTTTTGTACTACTGAAATGCAATAGTGTTCTGTTGAAACAAAGGGTTATTACCTGTTCAATAATGCAAAGAAGCAAGTAGCTATAAGCAAATCAGCGATAGGCGGTTCTCTTATTGCCAACTTTGAACAGAAGTACTTTAATTCCTAACACATCCTTTTTGGATGCATTAGTATTTGTGCCATTCAGGCAATTATCAGAATTACCTTCATTTTTAGAGTAAAATAAAAAATTACATTCGGACAAAAGGAGTACCAGATACACAAACTGGTATACAACAAATAAGTAAGGCCTCTATGTACAGAGTAACATTAGAAAGACAAAGGGAAAAGAGTGTGGATACTTAGACCCATTCAACTCCTAGGTAATAAAGCAATACATCGTTAAGATCCTAGAGTTTAAATGTGAGATCAAACAGTAGTCCACCAAGAATACAAATTCTACGAACTATTAACATATTTAAACAAGCTCGGGACAATGCGCAAAAGGCTCTGAAGCCCGCGAGCCGCCGTGCGTGTGCACATCTGCTGTCCGGCGCTGGGCGGCGTCAGTTGCGTGGCGCATGGGCGGCGCATGGAGCGCGCGGCCGGAGGTGTCCGGGGCTCCCGTGAGCTGAGGGAGCCCCGTGTGTTGGAGAAGTGAGGCGGGAGCCCACCCCGCAGAGGGAAGTCCGGCGGGAGCCCACCCCACAGAGGGAAGTCCGGCGGGAGCCAACCCCGCCTTCGTGAATGCCGCATGGTGCGGCCGGAGCAAGATTCAGCGCTGAGTCCCCACAAGAGCCGGTGAGTGGCGTTGAGCGGGAGGCATGCTGGGCGCCTGGACAGGACATGTGCACGCGTATGGTGCGAGCAGGAGTTGTAAAAAGACGCGAGCCGTACGCGTGCACATCTCCTGTCTGTTAAGCTTGAGCACAGACAGTCGATGTGCACGCGTACGGCTTGCGGCGTTATTACAACTTCTGCTCGCACCATACGCGTGCACATCTCCTGCCAGGACTTGCCGTACGCGTGCACCTGTCCTGTCCCGCATCGGAGCAAAAGTCGGCGACAATAGATCTCGCATAGCGAGCAGCGCTTTGCGCTGCATCGCTAGGCGAGACCTAAAAAATGGCCCCTATTAGTGAATTAGAATGCTAAAAAAGTGGCCCTTGTT
The DNA here is from genome assembly GCA_963921515.1 of Calotriton arnoldi. NCBI lineage: Eukaryota > Metazoa > Chordata > Amphibia > Caudata > Salamandridae > Calotriton > Calotriton arnoldi. The sequence continues at coordinate 384,681 of CAWUFW010011237.1, read as the reverse complement.
TGCAAATTAGAACAATTTTGAACGTGTAAAGACATGCTGTATAAGTGTTTTTCAAGGTATGCGAGACATGCATGGTTATGTAATTCTTGCACGCAATATTTGTGGTAAAATCAGGCAAATCAACCGTAAAAAACTGTCCCAGAAGACCATAAAACAGGCCCACAAACCGCCAAAAACCGGCCCACTCACTGAACTATCAGGCCAGCCTATCGGACACTGCCTGATTGCCCCATAGGCCAGTCCTGATCACAATGCTCCCTATTGGCTGATGTTGAGTATCTTTTTTAAAATTCTTTATTGCACCTCCTGTGTAATTTGCATTTGTCACTGGTAGCGTGCTTGTGTGGTGTTTAGTTGTACTTCTGTTGCAACCTTAGTACACATTTTCTATCCGGGAAACTCAACCAGTGCATAAATGTGAGTATAAATACGGGCCTTGTATTTGCAAGGGTGATTTGTTTTATAATGCTGAAAAACAGTTTTGTGCTTTGCACTTTTTATGTTTTTTCTTTCCTATTTACCACTTGTCTTTTTATGTATTATATTTTAGTCATGTATTTTGAAAAAGTAATAAAAATGGTGAAAAAAATAAATGCAATAAGCTCTCAGTGTACACTGTCTCCGTCTGTATGAATTGTAAATGTTTCTGAGTTGTCAGCTCCTGCCTTAAATCTTCAACCCGAATGCATAATCCTTACTCTTGGATACACTTGTACAGGATATATATCAGACCAAGGAATCATTTATCTATAGAGGAATTTGCCCCCCTTGTTGAGCATACTTTGATCTTGAAAAGCGGTCATGAAAGGGACCCCTTTCAGATGATACAACATTTTTAAGGACCTCATGGAGGAATCCCTTAACTAACGGATCCCTTTTCATGGAAAGGGTAGTTCTAAATGGCGCTTGCTTAGAATCTGACGATGGAGCATAAAATCACAGTGCCTAGTGCTTTTGTCTATTCTTGCTTTGGCTATTGTAACTCCATTTTGTAGGGCTGCCTCCAAAAAACATAAGCAGACTTCACTGTATTCAGAATGCGGCCACAAGATCTGTTCGCAGGTTATGGAAGCCTGACCTCGACTCTGGCAAACATAGCACCTTGTAATGATCTTTCGTCAGAAAGAATGCGATTTTCAAAGTTCCATGTATTATGCACAGAGCTTTTTACCGGGCTCGAGAGCTTTCTGTAAATAAGATTAGCTCAAACTCTGCAGAACCTCAAGAAAACTATTCCAGGTTCCAAACTTCAAGCCTTCCAAATGGGGCGGAAGAACATTTAGGGTGTTAGAGCCCATACTGTGCAATAAGTCCTCACTTTTTTCTGTGTGCTAATATTCAGAAAGTTATTACAAGCCTGGCTTTTCGATTAAAACACCAAGGTCAATCACTTAAGTATACCTACAGGATTGTATGCATACATGTAGGCCTGTAGTGGCTGCATTGCAAGGCCTCTAAAGTGCCGACCTCTTTTTATTGTCCGTGCTAAATATCCTTCTAGATGGACATATAGCATTTTAGGAGTATTTTTCTCTAAGGTTTTAGTATGCTTTTTTGTAATTAAAATTTGATATAATAGTAGCTTTTTATATATAGTGCTTCATAGATCACTTAGAACCGCTAGAAATAACAGATCACCAGTTTACTGTTACTCAAGTTGCCATCCTTGGAAGGATGAAAGTCTGAGTGAGCACGCCTGGATTCAAACTCCTGATCTGCAGATCACTCCATTTCTCAGCAGGAAGCAAGTAGCTGAGACATCCTGGCCTCCCAAACGAACAAAAACTACCCAAGGGGGTGTTTTGAAATTTGAGTGTACACTTCTGAAAATGCTGAAATATTTTGTTAGGTAAAAATGATAACTTGAACATATGTTTTCTCTGCTATCTTGTATTAAAGTGTACGCGTTGAAAAAATATTTTCGTTACTATTACGTATTGAGTGCGTAGGAGCACTTTGAGAGTTAGAAGGCAATTCTAAATTTTGCGTGCAACTAGAAAAATTACTTGATGGAAAATCGATTTCATTAACGTAAACGTTCTATTTTCTGATAGGATCCTAGGAAAGCAGCTCGTGTTCCCAAAGGACGAAGGATTCCAGCATGTCCAGAGCAGAACTTCCAGCTCTGTGTACACAAGGTCATTCCCTGACCTCTCTGACAGCAGCAGTGACTTGAAAGAGTATGGCAATCTCTTATTTCTGTCTAACATTCTTTTTAAAAAATCGAAACTGTGTCCATGCAGCGTGCAATTGAATTGCAAATGTAAATATGACATTCCTTATGTCCAATTTAGAACAAAATATGACATTTCCATTGAAAGACATATGCCTTTTGTGCATTCTTTTGTGTTGTGTGCCTGGAGGGGTTTTGCTATTGTTGAAAACGTATTTAGAATGTCTAGAAGCCTTAGAGTAACATATGCTGTGTTCGTCCCCCTAGCTTCAGCGCCAGGACACTCCCTGGAGTAACAAAGTGCTTTACAAATACCCTTTATTACCTACTGGTGGTCGCCAGGAGGTAGTTATAGTTTGGATGTAGTTTCCATAGGAAGAGCATTTTTTTATTTGCCAATAACTTTGGCGTCGTCTGCTGAATCTTTCTTGAAATAGTCAAAATTAGTTTGACGCTCACTACAGCTGCAATCTTGGCCAAGAAAAAGGAGGGGTCCCAAAACACTTTTTCTCCATGTTAATTTCCATAGGAAACTTTAGACACTGCTGCAGCCCGAACTGCTGTACGGAATTACACGAAATTTGGCAAAAAGGTATCTCTTGGTCAAGAAAGCACTCTTTGGGAACAATGGTCAAAAAATGGCATAAATCTAGTGAAAGACCTTTTTATAGGGAATTTCCCCTTGTCTTTTTCCGAGCTTCAGATTCGACACGAGTTAAACTCGATAGATTTTTATAAATTTTTAAAACTAAAGTCACTCCTCACGCTACGCTCTATAAAACCTTCCGATCCTTCGATCCTGTCAAGGATGCTTCAGCTACTAAAGTCAGGACACACCGTTTCTAAAATATACAAACTCTTATCCCCTAAACCTCGCAAAACTCACATGAAATGTGAAGTAAAATGGGAATCCGAACCTAACTCCAGTGAAATCACATTCGACTGGAACAAGATGCATATCGCTCCCTTCTCAAATAAAATCTCACCAATATTATCCCAAACTAAGCTTATGCTAATAAACAGGACATACTGGACCCCCGAGAAGATCTTTTAGCTTAACCTCAGCCAGAGCCCTACATGCTGGAATTGTAATACTCATGTTGGCAACCTTGCCCACATGCTCTTCCAATGCCCCATCCTACAAACATATTGGGATAAAATTTACGAATGTATAAGCAAAACATTCAATATAGACCCCCCAAGAGAATTTTCCTATATCTTGCTAGGTTTTCTGGACCCAAGGCTCACAGATCAATCAATCAATCAATCACAGAATTTGTAGAGCGCACTACTTACCCGCGAGGGTCTCAAGGCGCTGGGGAGAGAGAAGGGGGGGGGGTGCTGCTACTGGTCGAACAGCCAGGTCTTGAGTAGCCTCCTGAAGGTCAGCAGGTCTTGGGTCTGTCGTAGGCTGAGTGGAAGGGTGTTCCAGGTCTTGGCGGCGAGGTGTGAGAAGGATCTGCCGCCGGTGGTTGTTCTTCGAATGCGAGGGACGGTGGCGAGGGAGAGGTCGGCGGAGCGGAGCTGGCGGTTGGGGACGTAGAAGAAGAGTCGTTTGTTGAGGTAGGCTGGGCCAGTCTTGTGCAGTGCCTTGTGTGCGTGGATGAGGAGTTTGAAGGTGATCCTCCTGTCGACGGGGAGCCAGTGCAGGTTCCTCAGGTGGGGGTGATGTGGCTGTGGCGTGGTACGTCGAGGATCAGGCGTGCGGAGGCGTTTTGTATGCGTTGCAGTCGCTTGATGAGCTTGGCCGGGGCTCCCGCGTAGAGGGCGTTCCCATAGTCAAGTCTGCTACTGACGAGGGCCTGGGTGACTGTTCTTCTTGTGTCTGTCGGGATCCACCTGTAGATCTTGCGAAGCATGCGGAGGGTGTTGAAGCAGGAGGAGGAGACTGCGTTGACTTGCTTGGCCATGGAGAGCGTTGAGTCGAGGATGACTCCCAGGTTGCGTGCGTGGTCGGTGGGTGTCGGGGCTGCTCCCAGCGTCGTTGGCCACCAGGAGTCGTCCCAGGCTGAGGGGTTGGAGCCGAGGATGAGGACCTCTGTCTTGTCCGTGTTCAGCTTTAGTCGGCTGATCTTCATCCAATCGGCGACGGCCTTCATTCCTTCATGGAGATTGGCTTTGGCGGCGAGGGGGTCCTTGGTGAGGGAGAGGATCAGTTGAGTGTCGGATTCTAGAACAAATGGCAGTGGTAAAGAGAGACCTAGCCAGCACCTCCGTAATATCTTCCCCTAGTGTAGTTAAAATTCTAATAGTAATCTAAGCGTGCTCAATGTAAAACACTGTGCCATTGATCAGTGTTAATCTATATGGAAAAAATTAATTTTTTCCATACACAATACAATTACAAAAGAATTAACAGAGCACAACCACTGTACAGTATTGTAACTGACCTTGTAGTCAGTTTGTTTTTTAATAAGCCCAAATGTTTATAATACAAAACAAATATTCATAGAAGTTTTTACAAAAGGCAAGTAATCTCTTGAAAGTCTTGATTCTGTTGACACGAAGTACGTATCGTAGATGAAGACAGCCGACACGTGTTTCGATCGTTTATACGACTTTTTCAAGGCTGTAAGAACAATATTCAAATTGATATACAATATTGTATATAAAGTATTGTATATTTAATGCCTTTTAAATACATATCACTTGTTAAAAGAACAACCATATGTTCTGCATAAACCAGCTAAAGAATGTGGTTAAAATTACAAAAAAACATTTGTGTCATCAATAATAGATAACACAAAACAAGACACCAAGAAAAATAGGGAAAGAAAGAAGTATGATGTGAACCAAAAAGAGAAGATCTAAAGGAAGAAAGAAAAACAGACAGGGAGAAGAAAGAAAATGAAAAAATTATAATAGTATTCCATTGTGATTAGCAGACATAATGCTACCAAGCATACATCAAAGAGAACCAACCAAAAAAGAATGTGCAAATAACTTCTACCCAAAGTGCAAAAGTGTGTGTTCGTTTTCAAGGGTAACGCATACCTTAGAAAAATTTCTGTGGCTCAGAATTGAAGAAACTTCTTTGAACTCTCGAAAATTTGAAGAGAACAATGTCACGGAGTATGGACACAAAGATTGAATCTTCTAGAACACTCAAGATGACTACAAATAAAAGGAAGAAGTATAAAGGACAAAAAGTGATTAATCACTGAACTATAGAGTAATGGATTTTAATTGAATCAACTCCATAAACACTTCCACATTTCTTTACTATTGAAAAACCGTACACATATTTAAAGACAGCCAAAAACTTCCAGGTCTGAGGATTTATTTCAAATTCATCCAAACCCAGTGAAAATACTTCTAGGATTAAGAGAGGGAAAACTATGTTCTAATACTAGTTCTATTTGTAAGGAGGGAGCCATTGCCACATAACATAGGGTTAAGTATAATTTCATTAAATAAGTCACTAAGAAATCATACCTTGAAGATGCTATTCAGCATGTTCTATTTCTATTGTAGACGGTGCGTCAAGAAATTGTAATTTAGATGCATTGTAGATATGAGTCACAAATAGTAGTACTCTGTAAACAAAGACAAATATAAGTAGAAACCTAAGGTCGTCAATACATTAAAACAACTAGGATCCAATATCCAATCTAAATATAGTTTCAAATAACATTGCACCTGAAATTAGCACGGGTTGAGTTGACAGAAGGAAGTAATATACCCAGGTTAATGGCCCCTGTGATACAATGTGTACACTAGTGCCTACCCTATGTAGGGAAAAATATTACAATCACTAACGCACTAATTACAATCAATTCGGCACTCGTAGTCCTTCATCAGATAATTATAGCATCAAGAAGTGCTCTATCACAGCGTCTAAAGAGTACATAAAAATCTAAGGTATATACATGCTGGTATAACAAGGCTTAAAAGGTTTAAATGCCTATATTCACAAAAGTTTAAAATAACAGTATCAAAATCTATGTTATTAACTATTAAATGTCCCAATTATGTTGCAATGGCAACCTACTACAACATAGAATAAAACACCACATCTCTTTTTTCAAAATTATTCCATTCTAGTTCTCATATTTTTGCGCTTTAGCCGTCCGTTTAGACGTAATTGCTATTACGAAAAAAAATTTACATTCTGCTAGCGTCAACCCTATCAAAACGCCACCAATTTGTCAACTACTGTGGTGTTACCAGTAGTTGATTCTCTATAGTTTGCTAACGTGCAACGCTATGTCTCAAAGCTCACCTCGTACGAACGCACGAATCCCGCTACAATGGAGAGATCCTCGAGTATGCGGGCTGCTCGGCTTCTGTTAAATAGCCTGCCAAACATCTGATTGGTAATCACCACGGTAATAAAAACCAAAGACGGACGGTTTTTCTGCGAAAAAAATAGTAACCGAAACCAGCGCCATCTTGGAATGGTAGAAGAAACTGTGTTTCACTCATTTCTTGAAGCTAATATAGTCTAGAATGAATAAAATCAGTGATTCCGAGTGTAGGAAGAATGAGAAAGTATGATTATTAATTAGAAAAAAGTGGACCCAAATGTACCATTACTTATAGATAGTTAGATGAAAGTTCATATCAGTAAATGGTAGTGCAAAATGACAGAAAAGAGTAAGTAAGATCACTCGCATTTTATATGAGTATTGTGATCATTGTATTTAACATAAAACTAGGGTGAACACCTTGATTATAGAATGAAAATTCCATTCAAGTCTCACCATCGTCGAGTATAGACATATGATTAGTAAAAACACCAAACGTTACAGAAAGGAAAGATGCATCGATATGGTGATAATAGAATAAGGAGTACAATATCATTCATAAATTATGCTCAAAATTTGCAAACATTTAAGTGCAAGAGTCTTTGGTGGAGGAAACATTTATGTTAGAATTTGGACACACAATGTTATCAACTCAAAGCTGTGAGATTAATCACTAATCTACTCTTAAACAAACAAAATTATAAAGTTAGCCAGCATTGAATAACTAACACAATGATTTCATGGGATTCAGTCTTTCAAGAATACTGACATCTCCCTGTCAGTATTTAGCCCACGGTCCACAGCCCTCAGTTTGTTTATCCAAGTTGTTTCTAATTTGCGTAGGCTATGTGCCCTATCACCTCCTCTGGGATTATCAAAAGCAATTTCAACACCATGGAATCTCACTCGCGGCAGTTCTGCAGAACCATGATTGGAATTAAAATGAACAGCCATAGGGTAATCAGTGTTATTGTTCCTGATTGCCCGTATGTGTTCTTGTAATCTCTCTTTGATTGTTCTAATGGTGCTGCCAATGTAAATTTGTTTGCATGGACAAATGATGCAGTAGACCAAGAACTTGGTATTACAATTCATAAATGATTTGACAGTGTGTGTTGTTTCAGTATTGTATTTGAAGCACTTTGTTTTGTCAAGAGCATATTGACAAACATTACAGTGACCACATTTGTAAAAGCCAGATAGTGGTGCACCCATCCAATGTATCCCCTTCTTGTTCTGTTTTGGATTGTAAAAACTGGAACAGAAAACATTTCCTAGTGTTTGCCCACGTCTAAAGATAATGTTTGGTCTTGTCGGTAATACTTCACTCACAATCGGATCTATATGTAAAACATGCCAATGTTTGTTTAAGATTTTATACAATACATGACTGGCTGAATTGTATGGAGTAATTAAAGAGATTTTATCCTTAAATTTAGTACCCTTTTTTGTCTTTGATTTGTTTCTCAAAAGTTTTGAACGATTGAGGCCCAAAGCTTTTGTCTTTGCCACATCTAGTATTTTCTGATCATATCCTCTAGATTTAAATCTAGCGAGGGCATGTCCCATTTCTTTTAAGAATGTCTCATCCTCGCTACAATTCTGTCTAATCCGAGTTTGTTCACCCAGTGGTATGGATGTCACTTGTGACCTGGGATGAGCAGTGTCCGCATGTAACACAGCATTACATGCTGTCGGTTTCCTAAATAATGTAGACCAAATTGAACCATCTTTGGCATACAATTTTAGATCCAAGAAGGAAATTTCTTTTCGATTGTATTGGTAAGTGAATGTAATATTGCAATTGTTGGAATTTAAAAAAACGGCAAACTCCTGCAACAAATCACTGCTTGCTGTCCAAATCATAAGAATATCATCTATGTACCGCCCCCAATATATCACATGTTCCATTAGGGGAGCAGGACATTTGGACCAGATGTACGTTTTCTCAAGCCAGCCCATGAACAGATTCGCTATAGAAGGTGAAAATTTGGAACCCATTGCCACACCTTGGTGTTGTCTATACCAACTACCATTGTGTAAAAATACGTTATTGTCAAGTACCAAAGCAATCATCTCGAGTAGCATCTCTGTGTGCTCCCAAAGTGAAGCATTTCTGCTTGACAAAAAGTATCGGACCGCCTCTATTCCCAAAACTGTGGGTATCGAGGTATACAAGGAGGTAATATCAAGTGTGACAAAACAGCAATCCTCTGTCCAAATAAAGTCATTTAGTTGATTTAACAAATCTTTTGTGTCTAAAACAAAAGAGGGCAAGTTTTTTACCAAAGGTTGTAAAAAATGATCTATATATTCGGAAATGTGCTCCGTAGAGGAGCCAATTCCCGAAATGATAGGTCTTCCCGGGGGAAAACCCCCGGGTTTGTGGATCTTTGGCAATATATATAAGCAAGCCGCCACTGGATGTGGAACAAACAGATATTTAAACTCAAGAACATTAATGAGCCCATGTTCCCTCCATTTTTTGAGATGTTCCTCAATTAAGTCTGTAATGTCCCTCATCGGATTGCATGTTAATTTGGCGTATGCATTTACATCAGATAATTGTCTATCAATTTCTGATAGGTAATCTGTTCTGTCCATCAGGACCAGATTGCCCCCTTTATCGGCTTCCTTCAAGATTACATTAGCAAGTCGCTTCAAATCCTGTAATGCTCCGAGTTGAGTGTCGTCGGCGTAGGAGATAATGTTGAGGTCGTGCTGTCTGGCGATGCGTGCGAGCGGGGCCATGTAGATGTTGAACAGTGTTGGGCTGAGGGAAGATCCCTGGGGTACGCCGCAGATGATCTCGGAGGCTTCGGATCGGAAAGGTGGGAGGCGGACTCTCTGGGTTCTGCCGTCGAGGAAGGAGGTGGTCCATTCCAGGGCCTTGTCTCGGATCCCTGCGTCGTGGAGGCGTGCGCGTAGAGTGCGGTGGCAGACAGTGTCGAAGGCGGCGGAGAGGTCCAGCAGGATGAGGGCTGCGGTCTCACCGTTGTCCAGCAGGGTCCTGATGTCGTCGGTGGCGGCGATGAGGGCAGTCTCAGTGCTGTGGTTGCTGCGGAACCCCGATTGGGATGGGTCCAGGATGCTGTTTTCTTCGAGGTATCGGGTTAGCTGTTTGTTGACGATCTTCTCGATGACCTTGGCTGGGAACGGAAGCAGGGAGATGGGCCGGAAGTTCTTGAGGTCTCTTAGGTCCGCCTTGGGTTTTTGAGTAGGGCGTTGATCTCTGCGTGTTTCCAGCTCTCTGGGAAGGTCGCGGTCTCGAAGGAGAGATTGATAACGTTGCACAGGTGGGGTGCGATGGAGCTGCTGGCTTTGTTGAAGATGTGGTGCGGGAAAGGGTCTGACCGGGAGCCGGAGTGTATTGTGCCCATGGTCTTGATGGTGTCATCGATGTTCACGCTGGCCCAGGCTGGCAAGGGGTCATGGTCGATGGTGTGCGGTGGGTCTGGTGTATCTATCTTAGTGGGGGCTGTCTGGGTGTTGAAGCTGTCGTGGATGTCGGCGATCTTGCGGTGGAAGAAGGGTGGCGAGGAATCGCACAGGGTTTGCGACGGCGGGATGTCGTTGGTGTTGGAGCTGGGGTTGGAGAGTTCCTTCACGATGTTGAAGAGCTCCTTGCTGTTGTGTGCGTTGTTGTCGAGGCGGTCTTTGAAGGAGATTCTCTTGGCGGACCTGATGAGGTGGTGGTGGTTACGGATGGCGTCTTTATGGGCTGCGTGGCTGTCCGGTGTCTTATCACTGTGCCATTTCTTCTCAAGTTTCCGGCAGGTACGCTGGAAGCTAGGAGTTCCGGGGTGAACCAGCTGGCTCTTTTGGTGGTGTCGCTTGTAGGTGAGTTTTTTCAGCGGGGCGAGGGTGTTGGCACAGTCGTCTATCCATCGTCTGAGGTTGCAGGCAGCGTCGTCGGTGTTGGATGGGTCGGAGGGAGGGCTGAGTGCGAGGTTTGCCCGTAGTTGGTCTTCGGTGACTTTGCTCCAGCAGCGGCGTGGGATCTGTTGGGTGCGGTGGTGGTGGTGGGTTTCTGGAAGGTGAAGTGGATGCAGCGGTGGTCGGTCCAGAGGAGTTCCGTGGTGTGGCTGAAGGAGACGTGGGAGCGTGAGGAGAAGACGGGGTCGAGCGTGTGGCCGGCGGAATGAGTCGGTGTTGTGACGAGCTGTCTCAGTCCGAGGTTGGCGAGGTTGTCGATCAGGGTGGTGGAGTTGCTGTCGTTGTTGTTCTCCAGGTGAAAGTTCAGGTCTCCGAGGAGGATGTAGTCGGTAGAGGTCAGGGCGTGCGTGCTGATGAAGTCGGCGATGGAGACGCTGAACTGGGGTCGGGGCCCAGGGGGTCTGTAGACAAGGGTGCCTCTGAGGGTGGTGTTGGGGTCCGTGTGGATCTGGAAGTGCATGTGTTCGGCGGTGCAGAGAACGTCGTCGGTGCTGGTCGAGACCCTGATGGAGTTCTTGTGGACGATGGCGATTCCTCCTCCTACTCCGTTGACGCGGTCTCTGCGGGTGATCTTATAGCCATCTGGGATGGCTATGGCGATGTCGGGTGCGGAGGAGTCGTTCATCCAGGTCTCTGTCAGGAAGGCGACGTCTGGTGATGATGAGTCGAGCAGGTCCCAGACAGATGAGAATAATCGCTATTTGTTAGATCTTATGCTCACTTTGGCCTGTAAAATTGTACTCAATAAGTGGAAAAATTCCAAAGAAGTCTCCTTTAGGATGTGACAGGAATGGTTATCCTTCCTCAGAGGGACTGACAACATCTCACTTCACGCCTCCCCTGGGCGTAAAACACACAGAAAATTATGGAGGTCCCTTGATACCTTTTCCTTCACATACGATCCACCGTGAAATTTATCTCATCAACTCCTTCACACCTTCATAGGTCCTAGGGATCTCGCCCTTAAATTGAAGGCTTGTCAATTACCCACTCCTCCAATTTCAGGATTGGCTCATATAGGATTCGTTTTTTCTCAATCTCCTATAATGCATTGCTTATAGAATGCTATGCTCTCTGTGTACACCTGTATTGTATTGTATTGTATTGTATTTTTTTCTTATGGCACATGTGAAAATTATATTCGATAGAACACCTGTATTTCTTTTCAGCTTCACTGCGACTTCCACGGTAATGCACTGGAGTAACTTGCTATTTTCTACTTCTTTTGTATTTCTCATGGTTTTTTATTATTTGCCAGTATTCTTGTGTTCATTATCATTTTACCATTGTGTTTATTATTTATTTGTTCTTTTTCTTAAAAATCCAATAAAAACGATTTGAGATAAAAAAAAAAAAGAAAGCACTCTTTTTATTAAATGGTGTAAATCCGTTCAATAGTTGCTGAGCAATTGAAAGAAATTCCCAGTTATATAGTAGGGACGTGAAGGATCCGTGAACCCTCCCGATCTCGTGCCTGAGATCGGATTGGCTGCAAACACTTCACACTGGCAAGTGTTGGCAGCCATCTTGGGACTCTGTTGAACCGAGTCACAAGAAAATGTTAACATAAAGAAAAGGGGGCAGGGTAGAGACGCCCTGCCCCCTAGGCCTCTTTTTGGGGTCCCACAGGGCCCCCCTACCCACCCCCCAGCCCAAAAAGTATTTTTAAAAAATTTTAAATTCAGAGGGAGTTGCGTTGGATTCGCAACTCCTGCTGAAAATGGGAAAAAAACGAAGCGCTGCTTCCCGCATGTTGTTTAATATGGCCCTAGGGGCATTATGAAAATTATGATGGGGGGCCCGCATAAGCCTCCGACAGCCCTGGGGACCGCCACCTCCCCGAGTCTGAAGACAGAAGAAATGCAGGGGGGTCTCGCGCCCCCCCCTGCAGCCCTGGGGACCGCCACCTCCACGGGGCCATATTATAGCCTTATAGCCCGCCGTAGTGGGCTATACCGGCTATTAAAGGTCCGCTCCAGCGTTAAAGGCCCGAGCCGAAGGCGAGGGCCTTTAACTATGGAGCAGGACTTTAATAGCCGGTATAGCCCAGCTACAAAGGGCTATAAGGCTATTAGAACATTCTGCCACTAGAGGGCAGAATGTTCTAACAAATAAAACAAAGGCTTCAGGGAGCGCGAGGAGTTGAAATCCCTCAGGCTCCCTGAAGTCTTTGTTCACAGCCACAGCTGTGAACAAAGAAACACTGGAATGTTGGAGCTCCGGGCTTATACCAGCCATTATAAGCCCGGAGCTACTCCATTGTTTTCAATGGAGCTCCCAACATTCCAATGTTCTAATAAGTAATAATGTGTGGGGGACTAGTGCTCCCCCATGCAGCCCTGGGGACCGCCACCTCCGCGGGGCTAATTCAGACAGTGGCGAAGGGCCACGCGGCCCCATCAGAGATTCTGTGGATGATGTCATCAGAGATGTCATTTGAGATGTCATCAGTGATGTCACTTACCATGTCATGAGTGATGTAATATGTGAGGTCACAAGCAGTGCATTGCGGGTGCAGGTTATAGTTAGCTTAGCTAACTATAACGGCTGAATTTCTCTGATTTTGTATGAGCGAAATCTGACGCTAACTATAGCGTCCCTGTAGGTTTTGGTTTTTTCGGGGACTATTACATATACCTTCATTCATACAGTACATACAAGCTTTTTGCAAGCCTCCAACACCTTAACATATTCATTAATATGGTTATTGTTGTGGTGTGGAGAAATCAACCCTTTATAGAATAATCTGTTGGGGAGGACGCAAGATGTTTTTACAAATTGCTATTTTTAAATGTCTTAACAATTGTGCTGGTGGTATTAAAAATCCAATAATTGTCTCTTAAAAGTACAGTTTTCCTCCTACGTTCAGCAAATCAAAAACCGAATCTAATTTTAAAAGTTTAATTTGAGGACAAATCTTGTGTAACTACAGAAAAGGTCTTTAGCTTCTTATAGGTCAGTTTATGTAACAATCTTCGTGGACTCACCTGCATTTTTACTCTCTGTACCTTTTATTGCAGGCTCTGCATCTCAGGCTCTAAAGTTGTTCCAACTGCATCCCCACTGCACAGAGAATCAGAGTTGATTTCCATTGGGCGATCTTCTATTTCAGATTCATCAACCTATTCCTTTTTGGAGGAGGAAATCTATGATATCGATGGAAAAATTGAGGAATATCTTGCGTACGACAGCAAAGAACAGTAAGCAGCAGAATTTTTTAAAACAAGCAGTGGCATAGCCAGTAGGTCTGGGGTGAATGCAGTAACGCATACATGCAGAAATTATGTTTCCATGCAATAACATGTTAACTCCAAACCTGTTGGCTTTTTTAGTGCTTGGTATTGGTGATAATGTTATGAATGGAGTGGGGTTGCTTGTAGTGCTTGTGGTATTGGTGGTGGTGTGGTTTTCTATGGTATTATTTGTGGTTCTCTTGTAGGGGATTTCCGTGATAGTCATAATCATGTGAATAGTCCCGCCCATGTGCGTGGACCCCGGAGCACTTCATTAGATATATCTTCTTAAGTTGTCATCTTCTGCCTCTCTTCAGGAAGGCCTCTATAGACACTTAAGAAACAAAGACAATAATGCAGCCTAACCAACTAGGCTACGCTGTTGTTACTTCATCTTGAAGTGAAAAAAGATAGCCAGTTTAACTTTTTAAATTTAGCAATTTGCTGAGTTTTACACATAGAAAACTCTCCTTCACAAAACTCCTTTCTTTATTTCATGATAGAGATGAAAAGGAATTGATAGAGAAGCCCCCATCGGCTGCCATTATATGCCTGCAAATGGATACCGTGCCTTTAAGAGTCTCCAGAGACCCCCGGTATCCCATGATGCACAGCCAGAGGCAGTTACTTTCAGTTCTTTTTTCCGGCTCCTGCTATCAGGACCCTGGAGCATTGAGCTCTACCTTTTTTGGTATTACATTACAACTTAGTTATATATTTGGATTTTTGAAGTTTCACTTGACGTCTTTGGCCTTTATCTACCTTCTGCTGTAGTTTTTTGGCAGATTTTCTGCAGTTTTCTTGTCATAATGCCATCCCTATTTGACAAGTGTCCTGACTGTGGTAGGAAGAAGGCCAAGTCTGATGCTCACAGAATCTGTATTCTGTGTTTGCCTGTGTCTCATGTGCCTGACACCTGTTCTATTTGTAAGACCTTTTCCAGGCGCACCCTGCGTGACAGGGAGAAAATTCGGCTCCAAGGGTTGGAGCAGAGAAGTCAGAAGGCAGCATCTTCAGCCTCTGGGCAAGGAGAGGGTAAGTCCCGATCGACGTCGAGGACGGCGACGATGACGTCGAGAGCAGGTAGGACGACTATATGCTCTCCGTCGACTCAGGGCTCTGGGTCGAAGCGACGTCGACGTTCAACGTCGAGGAGAAGAACGGCAAGGTCTCGGACGAGATCGCGGGTTTCCCCGCGTTCGACGTCAACTCAACGAAGATTGCCGTCGAGGCATCATCGTCGTCGATCGGAGTCTCACGGACAACGGCGGTCGCCGTTGATGCGTCGCCGCCGATCGCCATCGACTTCTACGATAAGGTCGACGTCGAGGAGAAGATCGAAGTCGATGGGAAGGTCGACGTCGAGGGGTCAACACCGACGTTCGACGTCGAGGTACCGCTCTGGGACTCGCTCCGTAGTGAGCCTATCGTCGTCGACAGGAAGTTCGAGTTCCAGACAACGTCAACGCTCGCCGTCGAGCAGTGGATCGACGTCGAGGGGGAGGTCTGAGGTTGAGTCCAGGGCCCCGTCCTCTCAGCCAGCCCGAAAATGGAGAAGGTTGGTCTCTTCTTCAGGTTCGGAGTACTCGCGTACCTATTCACCATCCAGGACACCTCATGCTCCTCGTCAACCTCCACCACCGCCAAGTCCTCCTCCTCCTCCACCTCCTCCTGCTCCTCCTCCTCCTTCTCCACCGCCTCCTCCACCTGGGCCCACAGCTCCTCAGCCCACGTGCCCTGTGGAACCTCGAAGACCAAGAACACGGTCTCACTCGAGACATCGTTCCCATAGACACCACCGGTCTTCCACACGATCCCGTCGTCATCGATATGAGAGATCTCGCTCCCGGCATACCAGGGATACATCTTCCACGAGTACGGGGAGGTACTCGCCTACTCTAACGGATTCTCCCCCTCAGAGGGTGTCTCCTGTTGACGATATCTCCACCTTCCAGGAGGTTCTGGTCAGAGGGGCTTCAAAGCCGAACATTCCCCTGTCTACTCCTGTGCCGTCGACATCGGTGATATTTGAAACTCTCCAGCAGAGACAAACATCACGTCCATTGCTCCCGTTGGTGCCTGGTTTGGAGGAACTGGCTATGGAGCTGTTTTTGACGCCATCTTCTATCAAATCTGCACCTTCCAGGTTACAGAAAAAATATCGCCCACCTGAGTCGGATCCTGCCTTCCTCCGACTGGACCCCACCCCGGACTCCGTCATAGTGGTGGTGGCACGGAAACAGCATGCTACGGCTCCGACTTCCACGGTGCCACCGGATAAGGTAAGCCGTAAGCAGGATTCGGTGGGGAGAAAAGCTTGCACACCGTGGCTACATCCATGAAGGCGGCCAGCTCTACTGCCTTGCTGGGCCGTTATGACAGATCCCTATGGGAGTCCCTTCAACAATTTGGGGATCTCCTGCCCAGAGACAAGCGGGAAGATTTTCAGGAGATAGTGAATGAGGGCCTGATGGTTTCTAATCAAGTCATCAGCGCTGCAGCGAATTCTTCACTCCTGGCAGCCCATGGATATTGCCACAGAATTGCTCTACGGAGACATGCTTGGCTTCGTCTTACTTCTCTTAAGCCAGAGGCGCAACAGCGCATTTCCAATCTTCCGTTCTCTGGCACAACTCTCTTTGGCTCTCATGCGGACGACGAGATGGCCCGCATGAAGACTGAAATGGAGACTTTGAAGGCTGTAGGTTTAGAAAAACCTAAAGAACAGCGAAAAACCTAAAGAACAGCGAAAAACCTTCCGCCCTTTCCAGCGGCGTTATTCCTCTCAGAGGTTTCAACAGTCTCAGGGCCGTCAGTCCAACCAACAACAGCAGTTTCAGCGGTCTTTTTAGCCGTTTCGGAAACGCCAACAGCGAGGACGATCCAACCAGCAGTCTGGACAAGGGACCAAGGCTCCTGCTGGTTCCAAGCCCTGAAGGGTTTCTTCCCCCTCGTCCGTTATCCACTCCGGTGGGGGGAAGCATTCAAAACTATCTGGCAGAGTGGCAGAACATAACTCAGGACAATTGGGTGCTGAATATTGTTCGCAGTGGATACTCGCTACGTTTTACAAGTCCTCCTCCGTCGATTCCTCCAACTCGATCACGCTACATGCTACGCGAGTTGCACAGGGAGGCCAACACCCTCTTACAGAAAAGGGTGATAGAACCGGTTCCTCTGGCACAAAGAGGAACAGGACTGTATTCTCGGTTCTTTCTAGTCCGCAAGAAAGACAAGAACGAGTTCAGATCCATCCTCGACTTGCGACAGGCCAACAAATGGGTTCGCAGAGAAAAGTTTCGGATGTTGTCCTTGCATCAAATCTACCCTCAACTTCATCAGGGAGACTGGCTATGCGCAATAGATCTGCAAGACGCATATTTTCACGTGCCCATAGCAAGGAAACATCGCAAGTTCCTGCGATTCACCGTCTGCAACAACCACTATCAATACGCCGTGCTTCCCTTCGGCCTGAAGTCAGCGCCTCGGACATTTTCCAAATGCATGGCCGTAGTTGCTGCACATCTAAGGAAGAACAAGGTGTTCGTCTACCCATATCTAGACGACTGGCTGATCAAGGCAGCTACGTCTCAGGAAGCGCAACTGCATTTCAATTGGACTTCCAGTCTCCTTCTTCATTTGGGCCTCCACATCAACCTCACGAAGTCTGTCTCGACTCGTGTCCAATGTCTACAGTACCTGGGAGCCACCATCAATACACGCACAGCAAACGTGTGTCCTTCGGAGGAGAGACGCTTATCGATCCTTCGGAAGGCTCAGGCTCTCATGACCATGCCCTCCCCGACGGTGAGGAAGGTATCTTCTCTCCTAAGGGGCTCCATGGCCTCCTGTATCTTCCTCACTCCAAATGCACGCCTCCATATGAGACCCCTGCAAGAATGTCTGGAGGATCAGTGGGACCAGAAACTGGGGGATTGGGAAGACAGGATTCAGCTGTCACGGCAGGCCCTCCAGTCAATCCGATGGTGGTGTTCTCCCCGCAATCTCCTCCGGGGGATTCCCTTCCACAAGGAGATACTAACACGAACCATAGTGACGGATGCGTCTCTCCACGGCTGGGGTTGCACATTCCGACCACCTTCAGATACAGGGCACGTGCTCCAGGAAAGAGTCCACATACCACATCAACTTCCTGGAACTTCGAACAGCTCATTTGGCGCTGAAAGCCTTCCAGCCGTCGTTTCACACCAGTTCCCTGCTTGTTCAGACGGACAATACGACCACAATGTTCTACCTCAACAAGCATGGGGGCTCGAGATCTCGAGCGTTATCTCGGGAAGCCCAGACCATCTGGAACTGGCTGTTAGCCAGGAACCTAACCATCACAGCAACTCACCTTCCAGGTGTTCAGAATGCTCAGGCAGACGCGCTCAGCAGAATCATTCACGAAAATCACGAATGGGTCTTAAACGACGAAGTGGTGCGAGACATCTTCGAAAGATGGGGTACTCCAGAAGTCGATCTGTTCGCTACCGTGGAAAACAGCAAATGCCGCGACTTCGCCTCCAGGTTTTACCAACCAGGGACTCTGGGGAATGCACTATGGATCAACTGGTCAGGCGGCTTTCTCTACGCTTTTCCGTCAATTCTCCTGATCCCGACAGTACTGATCAACGTCTCGCATTCACGGGCCAAGATGATCCTTATTGCTCCGGAGTGGCCCCGTCAGTGGTGGTTCACAGACCTACTCCACCGGTCTCTCCTGCCACATCTCCGTCTTCCATGCCGGCTGGACCTTCTGACGAAGTTCGGCGGGCAGATGGTGCACCCCAACCGCTCGTCGTTGAATTTGGCAACATGGCTCCTGAGTTAGTACAGTACGGACATTTGAATCTCCCTCAGGACTGTATGGAGATAGTGAAGGAGGCCAAACGACCATCCACACGCACGTCCTATGCATATAAATGGAAGAGATTTTGCATGTGGTGTGCATCTAAAAACGTGGATCCTACCTCCTGCAAGGAAGAGGTCATCCTTCCTTACTTGCTATACTTGACTCATTCTGGCCTTCAGTTTCATTCGATCAAAGTTCACCTGGCCGCTTTAACTGCTTATAGGAAATGTCCTTCACAAACTTTCTTTTTTAAAATCCCAGTCATCATAGATTTTCTTGAAGGATTGAAGAAAGTGTTTCCTCCCATTAGGCGTCCTTCACCTCCCTGGGAGCTCAATATGGTCCTTTCACGACTGATGAGAGAACCGTTTGAACCCATTCATAAGGCCTCTCTTCAGCATCTGTCTTGGAAGACGGCTTTCCTTGTGGCCATTCCTTCTGCCCGCAGGGTTAGCGAACTTCAGGCATTGTGTTGTAAAGAACCTTATACAGTCTTTCATTCCTCTAAGGTAGTTATGAGGACTCAACCTAAGTTCCTCCCGAAAGTTGTTTCATAGTTTCATGTGAACCAAACTATTACATTGCCTACATTTTTTCAGAATCCCTCTTCTCCTGCTGAGAGGTTGCTTCATTCCCTGGATGTTAGGAGGGTCTTGAAGTTCTACTTGGACAAGCCTAAGGATATCCGTACATCAGACCAGTTATTTGTAAACTATGGCTCTGTCCGAACTGGTCTAGCTACCTCCAAACAATCCATTTCTAGGTGGATTGTTTCCTGTATTCAGCTGTGTTATCAGAAAGCCAACAAGACTTTGGTTAGTAAGCCTAGGGCTCACTCTACCAGAGGTAAAGCGGCTACTGCGGCTTTACTTCGTAACGTACCCATTGCGGAAATCTGTAAGGCTGCCACGTGGAAGTCAGTCCATACCTTTACTAAGCACTACTGCTTCTAGGGCAGATGCTCAGGTCGGGCAGGCTTAACTTCGAAATCTATTTGCACAATAGTGCGGTTGTTCTCTGTTTCTTCCACCGCTGGAGACTTTTTTTGGGATGGGCTTGCTAGTCTATTCACATGATTATGACTATACACGGAAATCCCCTACAAGAGAAGGAGTAGTTTCTTACCTGTAACTCCAGTTCTCTTGTAGGGGTATTTCCGTGATAGTCATAAGCAACCCGCCCGCCTCCCCGGTGTCAGAAACAGTTGTCCCCAAGTCTCAGCAGACTCTGCTTCTTTACGCCTTCAAAAAGAACTGAAAGTAACTGCCTCTGGCTGTGCATCATGGGATACCGGGGGTCTCTGGAGACTCTTAAAGGCATGGTATCCATTTGTAGGCATATAATGGCAGCCTATGGGGGCTTCTCTATCCATTCCTTTTCATCTCTATCATGAAATAAAGAAAGGAGTTTTGTGAAAGAGAGTTTTCTATGTGTAAAACTCAGCAAATTGCTAAATTTAAAAAGTTAAACTGGCTATCTTTTTTCACTTCAAGATGAAGTAATGGCCAGCGTAGCCTAGTTGGTTAGGCTGCATTATTGTCTTTGTTTCTTAAGTGTCTATACAGGCCTTCCTGAAGAGAGGCAGAAAATAACAACTTAAGAAGATATTTCTAATGAAGTGCTCCGGGGTCCACGCACATGGGCGGGACTATTCACATGATTATGACTATCACGGAAATACCCCTACAAGAGAACTGGAGTTACAGGTAAGAAACTACTCCTTCCTGCATTGGTGGTATTAGTGATGATGTGCTATTTGTGGTGGTAGTATTGGCAGTGTCGTATTGGTGGTGGTATTGGTGGCTGTGTGGTATTGTGGATTGTGTTGGTGGTATTGGCATTGGTGGTAGTTTTGGTGATGGTACTGTTAGCACTGATCTAGATATTATTGGTATTGATGGTGTTTGGTAGTAATGGGGCAGTGGTAATATTATTGTGATGTTGGTTGTATTCTTGGTGGGAGTATTTCGGGTGATGCGGTATAGGGGTGGTATTGTGGCATTGGTGGTGGTGATTTTTATATGGGTATTGATGGCCTGGGGGGTGGTATTGGTGTAACTCATGTTGACGCTGATGGTGTTGATAGCATTGTTGGTGTGGTATTATTATGGGTGGTATGGTATTTGCAGGTGCATTCATGGCTGCCTTGATGGTGATATTGTTATCAATTATGGTATTGATATGGTAGTAGTGGTATTGGTGAATGTGTGGTATTAGTGCTTTAATATTGGTGGTTGTGTTATTGGCGTAGATGATGTGATAAACAAAAAGTAATTAGGCTATGTTGGGTCAGACTCAAGTCCAAGCAAGGAATGACAAAAGCATTTCAAAAATTCAACCTGCAGTAAAAAAAAAGTAGGGATTGCTTCGTGTGTACAAGGCATGTAGGAGATGAAGAATTGAATGTGACCAACACGTTGATGATTGAGTGTACCGTTTTAGACATAAAATAGTCCCTCATGCACTGTAATGCAAGAACTCCACAGAAGACAGAATTATGCACTTAAAAGCCAATAGCTAGATTGTGAGGAAGGAATACTCCTGTGAACTGACCTAAGATGTGATTAACAATGTATCAAGTCAATGTCTGGCAGAGGGTGATTTTTTTTTAAAGGCAATAGAAATGCAGATAAATACAAAATAAATGCTTGTGTTGTGATATACAAGGCAAATTAAAATGCTCAAAGCCCCTTGTTGATTCATTACGGAACCATGAGTAGTGCGTGACGTCATGTAATGCTTCCTGAATTTGTTTACAATTTTAGTGATGATGAGAATCTGGAACAAAAGAAAGCCCAGCTTCATCGAAAGAGGAGTAAACGCGGCATCCCACCCGTTTCTCCTAACGCATGTATTAAAGACACTGTGGCCGCGGAAGTGTTCGATGACGTCTGGCGGGATGTGGTGCGCAGTTTGGAGGAGCTGATAACTAAGGACTGGGAACTTGCGCAGGCCGGTAAGGCGCTCTTGTCTTCCTTCAAAGTAGTAGCCAATGAAGTATATTGTTGGCACTCTACTCTGGGTTTTCAGATTTATTTTGTGGCTTCTTACGTTGAAATTGTGAGTTTGTTTACTCCAGCATATAAGGCGCTTTTGGCTAAAAAAACAGAACTGTGCGAGTCTCACTTCAGATAGGGAAACTTGACTGCTACAACTAGGACTAGAGGTTGCGAGTGTCAATTTACACTGGGCAACATTGGAACCGGACAGACACTCTACTTCTGTTTTTATGTTGATAGTAGCTACTCGGTGGTAACCAAAAACGATGGTACATTTGCATTTAATCATTTAGCTTAGAAAACCGCCGTTGCGTTGGTTTTTTGGGCAACCAGCTTCAAATATTTCTATACATTTCATGACCATTCCAGAGGGTCCCTATACCACCGATACTATGTCCATTTGATCGCCAGCATCCCAGATCCACACACCAGCGTCCTGCGTATAGCTGCCGAACTTTTCACGTACATTTTGCAGATTGAGTAGTGACCCATGTTTTGCACAATGCCGCCACCTATTGGGTAGAGATAGACGTTACATCGTGTTTTATCGTTCATTTAAACTTTGGTTGCCTGCAGTGGATGTTTGTGAAAGCGGAACATTCGAGACATTCAAAGCACACAAACAAGACCCCCTGTGCTGGGATTGGTTTTCAGATTTCGTTTTTGTGCCATCAAAGATTAGTCCGTAGCAACGGTGCTACAAAAACATTTATGGACAAAAGGTGAAGAAGGACCAGAAAACCACCAGAAGAGCATCTGATTTTCTAAGGAACATTTAGCTTGTGACTAAGTTATCACTGTTCGTAAGTACAACCTGTTGAAGTGTTTACGAAACGATCCAAAATCAACTGGTAAATTTGATAACTAGCGTACTTTCCAGGAATACGTGTAGGGTATTAACAAAAATGCGGAATCCAATTTTTCCTGGCAGTATTATTTAAATGTAAAGGCCAGACTAGGATTAGGAAATGAAACACGATTTTTTGAATAACTCTAAATATCCCTTAGTCCTCCCAGTTAAAAAATATTTTCCTTTACATGTCCACCACCGTCTCCACTTAATCCCCCCCACATTGTGAAAACTGGACAATTGTATCTTCTCCCCAAACTTTCTGCAGCGGCTTGAGGTGGACGTAAATTACGCACTCATATTTCACTGAATTACACCTGATCATAGCTGACAAGTTTTCAGATTGCTTATGTGTAACTACATTTCCGTGATTTCTGTGTAGTTATGCGTGGCATTCAACGACCAGATGTGTGACACATAGAGTGACACTTTCTTGCGAGTAAAACCTAGCAATGAAGTGCATGGAACAGATAGCTACATATCAGATATTGGACCCTTTTGAGCAATGAGAAGCTCTAAAAAGATCCAGAAAGTGGCACAAAACCTGAAATGGAAATTTACTAATCTACTGTGTTCTCCCAGCCAGGCATGGCTCAAATGTGGCAGAATTTGTTAGAGATGCTCAGCAGCAGCCCAGTACTGGATGGTGCAGCAGTCAGCAGCACTGAACTACTAGCAAACAGCACTCTGGCTAGTTTTGTGAAATGCAGCCAGGAAGGCATGAGAGCCTTGTGGTTCCAGGGGTGCTTAAATGCGTGACCAATGCATTCAAGTGGAGTGATGCACACATCAGAACTAAAATGCATTAGTCTAACCCTTGATTTGTGTTACTTGGCAGGGCTGTAGAAAAATGCCTGATGGAATACATAGGTGCCATTAATTATGCAGGATGAGCTGTAAGGTCCATGTCGGATTGTGAATAATTAGGAAGCCACAGTGTATTACACACTGACAGCAGGCTCTCAGGCAGCACAGTGAGCACATGCACACTGCCAGCAGCATACTCACTGCTATGCAGCTCCTTGTTCAGCGTGCCTTTGTGGATGGTAAAGGCAGCATTATAATGTGTGAATAATGCATTTTATTGTAGTGATGCAGATACCACAAAAAATGAATTAGTGTAACCAGTGCTTAATTTGTAAAATAAGTGCCAGGGTCCTTGTCAGGAGGTCACTGCCACTTACACCACCCATTGCCCCTGCCAGCGCTACCAATGACAGTAGAAACACAGCTACCAATCATCACACCCTACAAGTGTGACAGTTCAGACCATTTCAGGCTCCCAAAGATATAAGAATGGCTTGGATGGCAGGTATTAGTAGTTTTTAATGTGCATTGAATTAATAAACAACTTTTGTTGTGCTCATCTCTAAACTACGCTCAACAAGAAGGGGTTTAGGCCCTTAATCAGCAAGGCTGGGCCAATAATATCAATGACAAAGCAAAAGAAGTGCCAATACTGATAGTCCATCAAAGATTACTTTATACGATCACACGTGAAACTCATTGTGATCTAATCGTCACTTTTTCTTTTTTCTTTTTCGTTTCAATTGAAAAAAGGTCAATCCATTATTTATGACAATTTTTTCAGAGGTCAACACAAAACAAAAATTCTTCAAGTCTTTACATTAACCACACTACGCCACATCTAATCGATAAACAATTATACATACATATTTTGACATCACACCTAATTGACAATTAAAAGACAAAAGTTGAAGGGTTAGTACATTTAAAAAAAAAAAAAAACAAGTAAACCAGCTCAAGCGCCAAAAGATTATAAAAAAGAAGAAAAAGACAAGGCCCAAAGGTAATTTTTAACAATTGATATTTCAATGACCCTAGTCATTGGGCAAAGACCAGATAGTGTACAGTCAAGGGCAACCGAATGATTTAGTCAAAACTTGTTTTAAACAATTCATTCAAAGATTATAAAGGAAGGGTTGGCCTGACAATCTGTTTTTTTCACTTGAAAGGTCATTGTATGGTCAACGCGTTTCGAACCCAGAAAGTCGTTGTGGGTTCTCATCAGGACCTAGAGCTGAAAAATTGAACGGAAAGGGTAGAAAGAAGAAAAGAGAGAAAGTTGTGTTAATTTTTGCGAACTCCATCCGAGCTTTTTTAGAAATTACCTTTTTGCTACTTAAAGGACAGTTGTGGAGTGCAAGGATGAAACTCCCATCTTAATGTCGCCCTTTAAAAAGAAAGGAGAGCGTTGTTTTGTGCAGTCTCATTATCCGTTTTTTGCTAATTTCTTGAGAAATGCTATACCGCAAAGCAATATGACCTAATGCCCCACACGTTCTCTTTCTTGAAGCCCCATTCGGTTCTAATGTTATATTGCCTCTTAGCACGGCTGCTAACTGTAGCACAACAACTCATTCAGCGTTCGAACCGTCCTATGTTAGCGAGCGTATCGAAAACGGAACACACTCGTGAGTTAGCATTTTCTTAGCAATTCTTGAGTTGAGGCTCATACCTTTTAGTGCTCTTTACTCACGTCCAGCGTCTTCCATCTTCCCGTCATTCAGTGAGGTTCCGAGGTTTCATTTCCAGCTGTGTTTTGTACATGGTCACGTGCAACGTCAGAACGTAAACTCGTAATAGACCTGTTTGCTATGTTGTACACGGCAACGTTGTTCGGATGTGTCATAAAGTTTTTTGAAAAAGGAGAAAGTAACACAGTGATTAACTCGTTATCCATGATACATCAACAACGAGTAGGCTCGCATTTAGCCAGAAATATAGCTATTTGCTATCAGTAAAAATTATAAAATCACGTGTCATATCGTTTGAAAAAACTTGAAAAAACATGATGGAATTTGCCCGTTAGCGGTTCCACTTCTTGGTTATATTGGCTGTAGAGAAACATTTTTTTATAGCAACAAAATAAATGTGTCTTGATGCATGGAGAGTTCCATATCTTGATATGAGCACCATATCACAGGCTTGTTTACAGATGGTAAATCATTGAGACCGCTAACAGCAGTATTAAATTTCACAATGAGCATTGCTTCTCTTTGTAGTAATTTCCCTCGAGGTCTCCACCACGAGAGTCTTTTTGTACTTTAAATAACGCAGTCCATCTCAGATCATCCTCAGTATGATTCTGCTCCATCCAGTGATTAACTAGTGGGGCATTAGCAGTTCTTATGCGGATCCTTGATTTATGCTGTGTTATTCGTTGTCTTACTTCTTGACTTGTTTTTCCAATGTACAATTTGGGACATGGGCATTGTACGCCGTACACCACATTCCTCGTTTTACAATTGGAAAATGCATCAGGTTTCCACCAGATGTCTTTAAACACAAATAATGATCCTTCCATGGTTAAGTGGCAGCATGCACATGTACCGCCTTTGTGGTGGCCTGCTATGGGTGGTAGACATAGTTGGTCTCTTAATGTGTTTCTATTTGGGGCTTTGGCAATGCTGCCCGGATCACTTGGTTACCAATACTATTTTCTTTTTTCAAGGCAAACAGCGGTTTTGAAAAGGATCCGTCAAGATTTTGGATCAAGTGCCGATTTTGATTGATCACTTTTTTCATCTGATTTGTGTGTGGGCAGAACGTTGTTACACAAACTAATCTTTCCAAAGGTAGTTTTTCTTTTTTCTGTAAAAGGCATTCTCTAGGTGTCCACCATGCCTGTTTCATTGAATGTTTTAGGAGTTTGTTTGGGTAACCACGTGCTTTTAATCTGATCAATAGATTGTTGGCGCGAGACATGTAATCAGTTTTTTGTGAACAATTTCTTTTTATTCTTAAAAACTGTCCAAACTGTAAGTTGTCTCTAAGACTCCGTGGATGATGGCTTGTGTAATGTAATGCCTTGTTTCTGTCTGTTGGTTTTTTATGTAACGTTGTTATTAATGTTCCTTCTGAAACAATTACCTTAACATCCAGAAATGTCGTCTTATTTGAATTAAAATTCAAACTGAATTTAATGTCTGCTGTACGTGTATTTAGCCACTCTTGAAATTGGAGTAGATCCCTTTCACTCCCATTCCATATAAAAAAAATGTCATCTATATAACGCACCCAATTACTGATGTACTGAATAAATGGGTTATTGTTGTAGATGAATTTTTCTTCATATTTTGCCATAAACAACACGGCTAACTCCAGCCCATCACTGTCCCTTTGATTTGAAAATAGAAATCTGTACCGAATCTAAAATAGTTTTTCTTCAGCGCAAATGTAGCTAGGTGCATGATAAAATCCGTTGGAACCCTCACTGGATTGGGTCTTTGTTCCAGGAAGGCTTCAATAGCAGATAATCCATCATCTTGAGGTATTTGGGTGTATAAAGACACCACGTCCAATGTTACCAATATTTGTTCCCCAAAAATAAACTTTTGGGTCTCTATCTTGTTAATGAAGTCTGTTGTGTCGTGAAGATATGATGGGACTTCCTGTAAAACGGTTTGAGAAAGAAACCGACGTACTTTGAAACCGGCTCTAGTACTGATTCGCAACCAGAAACAGATGGTCTTCCGGGAGGGTGTGTTTCATTCTTGCGAATCTTAGGCAAGATATACATTAATGGAATCCTGGGATGTTTTTTGTTGAGAAAATCAAATTCCTTTGGACCAATGATTCCCTGATCAAATCCTTCTTTTAGAATGACTGATAGTTCTCCCTGTATTTGTGGTGTTGGATCCTTATCTAATTTGCGATAACATTGTATATCTTGTAGTTGTTTTAGAACCTCTATTTTGTAATCTGATGTACTCCAAATTACTATAGAGCCGTCTTTATCCGCGGGCTTTATTGTTATGGAGGAATCATTCTTTAGTGTTGAAATCGCATCTTTCTCAATTTTTGTGATATTGTGTTTTATAAAATTTATTTTTTTCTCCATACCTGTGATTGCGGAAAGGATCGTCCATTCGAATGTTAAAACATCTTTTGGATCTTTGTTTGCCGGAGGGCAAAAAGCAGATTTGTTTCTCAGCCCTGTGGTTTCTGTAGTTGCTGGCGCCTCATTCTCTGAAAAGAATGTTTTTAACCTGATCTTTCTGCAAAACTCAATTATCTCAGACTTCATTTTAACAAAGTTTGTCGTCTTGGTTGGAACAAAAGAGAGGTCCTTTCTTAGAATAGCTTCTTCAGGTTCTGGCAGCGGGTGACTGGGAAAATTAAAAATGGGAGATGGGATTACGTCTTGTAATACTGACGCCTGGTTGTCATTTCCCATGGTTGATTTTGATATCTGTTTCGTCCCCGTGGACGCTGCTGACCTCTGCCTAAAAAAGAGAAGCCTGATTGTTGTTGATTATTACCACGTCGATTAGACTGTTGGTGTCTTTCCGTGTTATCTATTTCACCGCTTGAAGAAGAGGACGTATCTGAAAAAGATATGAATTTATTCCTTGAAAATCTGTAAGGAACCTTCTTCAGTCCGTGCGGGAGTCGAAATCAGTTTGTAAATAGGGATACGTTGTTTCCAAAGAGAAGCTTCTTTTGTCTTTATCAAATTTTGTGCTCTTTTGATTGATTGAAAAGTCTTTAAATTCTGCTATCTCCTTTTCAACTTTGGCTAACAACGTTTTGGCATCTGTTATTGTTTGGCTGTCTTTTATTTCTTGTTCTAAAGTCGAGATTTCTGCCAATTGATGTTGGGAAAGACATTGGGCGGTCTCAACTGTCAAAACCATTAGATCTCTGCTGCATTTGGTCTCAATACAGCTATAACCTTTTTTGTAAAGTGGGTCTTCGGTAAAGATGACCGGAATGTTCCGAATTTGAAGACCTGCAGGGATGGTACCTGCTTTTAAATGTTCGAGTAAAAAATGCCCATGTAGCTCGGTCCTTATCTGCGTTTTCTTCAGCCTAATTAATTTGTCTGATTCATTTTGTTGTTTGGCTGTCGTGCTCAGAGAGACTGATGAAAAAAAGGGGGGGTGCGTTTAGAAGTTTTTGAATGTGGTCCTCTGTGTAAGCAAAGGTATCTTGTTCCGTCATAGTCTGTGAAAACCTAGGCGGTTTACAAGATCACCGCACAAGAAAGAGATTTGAAAAGACGAGAAAGCTTTTTAACTCCAAACTTTTGTATGAAGTGAAGAAAACATTGCGGGTATCCACCCGCTATACTACGCTCAACAAGAGAGGGCTTAGGCCCTTAATCAGCAAGGCTAGGCCAATAATATCAATGACAAAGCAAAAGAAGTGCCAATACAGATAGTCAATCAAAGATTACTTTATACGATCACACGTGAAACTCATTGTGATCTAATCGTCACTTTTTCTTTTTTTCTTTTTCGTTTCAATTGAAAAAAGGTCAATCCATTATTTATGACAATTTTTTCAGAGGTCAACACAAAACAAAAATTCTTCAAGTCTTTACATGAACCACACTACACCACATCTAATCGATAAACAATTATACATACATATTTTGACATCACACCTAATTGACAATAAAAGACTAAAGATGAAGGGTTAGTAAATTTGTTTTAAAAAACGAGTAAACAAGCTCAAGCTCCAAAAGATCTCCAAAAGATTATAAAAAAGAAAAAAGAAGAAAAAGACAAAGCCCAAAGGTAATTTTTAACAATTGATATTTCAATGACACTAGTCATTGGGCAAAGACCAGACAGTGTACAGTCAAGGGCAACCGAATGATTTAGTCAAAACTTGTTTTAAACAATTCATTCAAACATTATAAAGGAAGGGTTGGCCTGACAATCTGTTTTTTCACTTGAAAGGTCACTGTATGGTCAACGCGTTTCAAACCCAGAAAGTCGTTTGTGGGTTCTCATCAGGACCTAGAGCTGAAAAATTGAACGGAAAGGGTAGCAAGAAGAAAAGAGAAAAGTTGTGTTAATTTTTGCGAACTCCATTTTCATTGGTAAAAAACAGCTAAACGTACCCTCTTCTAGATAATAAAGAATTACCTTAGTCTGAGGTCAGCCGATGTCAGATCATTTTAATTAGAGAAGAAGAAACAATCTTAGTTGCAGTGTTAGACACCTTGTTTTTAATACGAACTATGGAAACGATGATAAGAAAGCAGGAGTCAGTCCAAGTCTGTCTTGTGTATGTGAACTGTATAAATAGTGAGGCAGATTTTTCGCGAACTTACTTTTGAAACTCCAAGGGTGGTGTGGAAGGAAAGTGATTTTCGCGGGCGTAATGAACCTAAAGAAGTAAAAAACAGGGGTTTTAAGAAGTAGATTTTCTTTTTGTGAAAAATACTCTTAGGGGTAGTCTTAGACAACTCACTTGATTTTGGAGCAGAAATGCCGATAATTCGAAGACGCTGTAGATTCAAGATGCCTACAAGAGGAATCAAAGGACAGTGTTGGCAAAGTGTACTTTTGCGTATTATATGTCAGATGTCCATCCGAGCTTTTTTTTAGAAATTACCTTTTTGCTACTTAAAGGACAGTTGTGGAGTGCATGGATGAAACTCCCATCTTAATGTCGCCCTTTAAAAAGAAAGGAGAGCATTGTTTTGTGCAGTCTCATTATCCGTTTTTAGCTAATTTCTTAAGAAATGCTCTACCACAAAGCAATATGACCTAATGCCCAACATGTTCTCTGTCTTGAAGCCCCGTTCGGTTCTAATGTTATATCGCCTCTTAGCACAGCTGCTAACTGTAGCACAACAACTCATTCAGCGTTCGAACCGTCCTATGTTAGCGAGCGTATCGAAAACGGAACACACTCGTGAGTTGGCACTTTCTTAGCAATTCTTGAGTTGAGGCTCATACCTTTTAGTGCTCTTTTCTCGCGTCCAGCGTCTTCCATCTTCCCGTCATTCAGTGAGGTTCCGAGGTTTCATTTCCGGCTGTCTTTTGTACGTGGTCACGTGCAACGTCAGAACTTAACCTTGTAATAGACCTGTTTGCTATGTTTTTACACGGCAACGTTGTTCGGATGTGTCATAAAGTTTTTTGAAAAAGAAAGTAACACAGTGATTAACTCGTTATCCATGATACATCAACAACGAGTAGGCTCGCAGTTAGCCAGAAATATAGCTATTTGCTATCAGTAAAAATTCTAAAATCACGTGTCATTTCGTTTGAAAAAACGTGAAAAAACATGATAGAATTTGCGCGTTAGCAGTTCCACTTCTTGGTTATATTGGCTATAGAGAATTTTTTTTTATAGCAACAAAATAGATGTGTCTTGATGCCTGGAGAGTTCCATATCTTGATATGAGCACCATATCACAGGCTTGTTTACAGATGGTAAATCTCGGATAATTCATTGAGACCGCTAACAGCAGTATTAAATTTCACAATGAGCATTGCTTCTCTTTGTAGTAATTTCCTCTCAAGGTCTCCACCACAAGAGTCTTTTTGTACTTTAAATAACACAGTCCATCTCAGATCATCCTCAGTATGATTCTGCTCCATCCAGTGATTAACTAGTGGGGCATTAGCAGTTCTTTTGCGGATCCTTGATTTATGCTGTGTTATTCGTTGTCTCACTTCTTGACTTGTTTTTCCAATGTACAATTTGGGACATGGGCATTGTACGCCATGCACCACATTCCTCGTTTTACAATTGGAAAATGCATCATGTTTCCACCAGATGTCTTTAAACACAAATAATGATCATTCCATGGTTAAGTGGCAGCATGCACATGTACCACATTTGTGGTGGCCTACTATGGGTGGTAGACATAGTTGGTCTCTTAATGTGTTTCTATTTGGGGCTTTGGCAATGCTGCCCGGATCACTTGGTTACCAATGCTATTTTCTTTTTTCAAGGCAAACAGCGGTTTTGAAAAGGATCCGTCAAGATTTTCGATCAAGTCCAATTTTGATTGATCACTTTTTTCATCTGGTTTGTGTGTGGGCAGAACGTTGTTACACAAACTAATCTTTCCAAAGGTAGTTTTTCTTTTTTCTGTAAAAGGCATTCTCTAGGTGTTCACCATGCCCGTTTCATTGAATGTTTTAGGAGTTTGTTTGGGTAACCACGTGCTTTCAATCTGATCAATAGATTGTTGGCGTGAGACATGTAATCAGTTTTTTGTGAACAATTTCTTTTAATTCTTAAAAACTGTCCAAACGGTAAGTTGTCTCTAAGACTCCGTGGATGATGGCTTGTGTAATGTAATGCCTTGTTTCTGTCTGTTGGTTTTTTATGTAACGTTGTTATTAATGTTCCTTCTGAAACAATTACCTCAACATCCAGAAATGTCATCTTATTTGAATTAAAATTCAAACTGAATTTAATGTCTGCTGTACGTGTATTTAGCCAATCATGAAATTGGAGTAGATCCCTTTCACTCCCATTCCATATAAAAAAAATGTCATCTATATAACGCACCCAATTACTGATGTACTGAATAAATGGGTTATTGTTGTAGATTAATTTTTCTTCATATTTTGCCATAAACAACACTGCTAACTCTAGCGCGAAGGGACAGCCTGTCGCTGTCCCTTTTGATTTGAAAATAGAAATCTGTACCGAATCTAAAATAGTTTTTCTTCAGCGCAAATGTAGCTAGTTGCATGATAAAATCCGTTGGAACCCTCCCTGGATTGGGTCTTTGTTCCAGGAAGGCTTCAATAGCAGATAATCCATCGTCTTGAGGTATTTGGGTGTATAAAGACACCATGTACAATGTTACCAATATTTGTTCCCCATAAATAAACTTTTGGGTCTCTATCTTGTTAATGAAGTCTGTTGTGTCCTGAAGATATGATGGGACTTACTGTAAAAATGGTTTGGGAAAGAAATCGACTTACTTTTAAACCGGCTCTAGTACTGATTCGCAACCAGAAACAATTGGTCTTCCTGGAGGGTGTGTTTCATTCTTGTGAATCTTAGGCAAGATATACATTAATGGAATCATGGGATGTATTTTGTTGAGAATCAAATTCCTTTGGACCATTGATTCCCTGATCAAATCCTTCTTTTAGAATGACTGATAGTTCTCCCTGTATTTGTGGTGTTGGAGCCTTATCTAATTTGTGATAACATTGTACATCTTGTAGTTGTTTTAGAACCTCTTTTTTGTAATCTGATGACGATTAGATCACAGTGAGTTTCACGTGTGATCCTATAAAGTAATCTTTGATTGACTATCAGTATTGGCAGTTCTTTTGCTTCATCTCTAAACTAGGGAAAAAGGACAAGGAGACCCTTATAGTCAGAAAGGGACCAAGGGTAGTAGTTTTTTTTAAGAGACAGCGGTCCCTTACAATGTGAATTAGTATAGTTAGCCACAATATTTCAATCAAGATTGGGTCTGTTTGTGTCTTAGTTGACAATTTCAAGAATTTATTCACAAATAATGAAAACAACGCAATACATGAAAGGGTGAGTGAGCAGGACGTGACAGGTTGTCGGGAAATCAGCCGATTCCCTTACCACAGGCAGGTGACTTAAAAGTGACTTTTAGGTAGAGAATGTAAATCAACAGAAGTCACAATCAAAAAATACATCTTGTACTCCACAAATATCTTAAGTTACAGTATAGAGTTAAGATGCAAGTGTCGACGACGTTTCGATCCCCAACAAGGTTATGGGATCATCATCAGGACTAAGCAAAATAAAACAAATGCCTGAGAAGTTGCCTGGATAAGTAGAGGGAAAGGTCAGAAGGGAAGGGGGTGGGGGGAAAAAAAGGGAAGAGTTAAAATAGTTGAGGTATGGTCACACACTTACAATAGACAACTTAGCACAACGCTAGATCAACTGTACAACTGAGATAAGACCATAGTCTGGAACCCCAGTGTGGTAATAATATAACAATGCAGATGCTGGAAGTCAAGGAAAACAGCCAATTACAGCGACGAGTAATCAGTAGATGCTAGAAAAGTCAATGGAGCAGAGAGGCGCAGCGAAGTCGCTGAGCACGCGTGACAAATGGAGTAGAAAGTGAATCAGATTAAATCTAAAGTGGGAAGGGTTAAAAATAGTCGAGGAATGATCACACACAATCAATAAACACCCTAGTACAACGCTTGATCAGCTGTACACTTTTGAATTAAGACCACACCCTGCCACCCCATGTGGTAATATGACAATGTAGATGCTAGAAGTAAAGGATAGCATGCAACTATAGCGTCACGTCCTGCTCACTCACCCTTTCATGTATTGTGTTGTTTTCAAAATTTGTGAATAAATTATTGAAATTGTCAACTAAGACACAAACAGACCCAATCTTGATTGAAATATTGTGGCTAACTATACTAATTCACTTTGTAAGGGACCGCTGTCTCTTAAAATCATCTCTAAACTAGGCAGACATCGCCACCATGTGGCAGACTGCCATAAGTGTTGGTGTTGACAATTAAATGCCGGTGCCGAGCCCAGGAAACCACTGGCTCAAAATTAAGCACAGAGTGTACCCTGTGATACATAGTACATGACAGGGCTGCCTGATTCTACATGTTCGTAAAAACATTGAGGCACTATAGAAGAAGGATTAGCGACATAACTCGAATTTTAAAGAGCGAACTTTGTAATTGCTAACAGTGCTCAAGAAGAATATCCTCACTGGTTTTAGTTCTTCATTTCAAGTGTCTGAAAAGCAGCAACATTAGGAACAGGTTGATACTTCCTCACAGCAACCACAACATTGCTACTGGAAGCTTACGCTCTTTCTGCACTGTTTTACAAATGGCAACAATTACTATGGAGTACACCTATAAACATATTCTCAGGTTAATATTCATTTACTCTAGCCAGTGGCCAACATCACCAACAGACAGACCTCTGGTGGGCAAACACATTTTTTTTGTAACATGAATTTATTCGAGCATAAATGCCCTCATTTAGATCTGTGTGGAGACTTGGGTTCCACAACAGTATGGTAAATCCTAGGATTGCCTTTGGTGGGGTGGGATGCATGTCTATTGGTGTACATTACTAGGATTCCTTTAGGACATATGGCATTTGCACCCTAAGGAGGTTAACCCTGAAGTACATAATGTTTTAAAGGGTTGGAGTGACGCGAGCCATCGAGAAATTCCTGGGGCTCAATGAATCTACGGAGACAATTTATTTAAAGGTTTTCATAAAGCGCTATGCTACTCTCAGGGTATTGGAGCATTTTACAGAGGAGAAAAACGTTTCCCGGGGTGGGTCTTGAACAAAAAATTTAAGTAAAAGAGTGGTTAATTCATTTGGAGTAGGGGAGAGAAAGAGATGTGGTACAAGAGAAAAGGACAGAGGATGGATAAAGGGAAGAACAGGAGGGCTATTTCAGAATTAGTTGTAAGACTAAGCAGAAGAAGAAGAATAAGAGCAGTTAAGACATTTAGATGCTGTTTGTAGAGAAGGGGTTTGAGTAGTTTTTGAAGGTGCCGAGGTTGTTTTCTCATCTGATCTCAACTGGGTGGGAATTTCTTAGCAATGGGAACTCGTTAGGTTTTTAATTTCTTGATTTTAAGGTGAAGGGCTTCTTTGTTCCTCAAATTTCTGGTCTTGCGAGAGATGTAGGGAGAACTGAAGCTAGGTGAGTTGTTCACGTTTCAGGGCTTCAGACATCATCCAAGTGAGTTTGAATTTAATAATGTTCTCCTCTGGTAGCCAGTGGATGTATCTCAGACCAGGGGTTATGTGATCATATTACTTGGTGTTTGCTGTTGAATGTGTAGTGGAGTGAAGAGGGATTTTAAAGGTGTTAGGGAGGCTAATATGGCTCTGTAAGTAATGCATGATTGTAATCAGTTTTGGAAATAACAATGGCTTGGAGCAAGGGAGCAAAAACATGACTCAGTGAAAAGTGATTTGAGTCATTTCAGAGAGAACACAGTTCTTATGAAGCCATTGACCCAGACCTTCTAATAGTTTTTAATAGCTTTCCTATTTTCAAAGTCAACCCACCTCATAAAGAAGCTGCAGTGGTTTCTCTTTTGAATCTTACTGTAGTGTGAGCATATGACGTTACAGCAGCAATAAACATGTTGTACCTGACTGGGAGCTTGTCAATGGGCATTGATCTCAGAGAAGAGCTTTGGCCACCTGATAGTATGCTTATATATATTGTAAGACTAGGACTAAGTAGTGATCACACATAGCTTTATGAATGTATTTATAGACATAAAGTGAAGTTTAATCCTGATGCCAAGCTCACCATAGGCGTATATAACATCAGTGGATATTATGGGTTTTTTAAAAACTTGTTTTTATTTAGCAGTTGCATAATGCACAATATGACAGTATAGTACACATGCCGGTGTCACAGAAAATAAAACAGTACAATCCAATACAGCCGTCAATATATTATGGTTTGAAGAAATATTGATAATTGTTCAGGGAGGCCAGTCTGAAACATGAAGAAATGATCTTTCTTACTGCATTGGACAAAACCCAGCCCTCATTTCAGCATGTGGTTGTCTACCTTTGAAAACTCCCTTTAAAATTACTTGGGACCTACATTTAATGGTTTTTGGGTCTTCTTTCAACTGCATTATCTCTTTACTTTTACAAATGTATGACTAGATGGAGAGCTTATGAAATATTGGTAATTGTAGCAGTGTTGTCCTATTTTAAGAAGTGTTCATTGGTAAGGTGGAGATGTACTTTGCTTACTGGACCTTGCATCTGCTGAGAACAAACAATCATCTTCTCTTGTGATTCCATGAGAAATTAAGTGTAAAGTAGCATCGTATTCCGAAGAACTCTACTCTAGGAATGCAGTGTTTTTGGATAAAGACATTTTGTATTTGTTTAGTGTTTGGAGACATTGCCATTCCTGTTGCAAGTTGATTAGTCTCAATAAGCATATTTGCAGAGCACTGTTTTTATAGTCAAACAAAGTTTAAGTTGTCAACAATACTTTGAAAAAAGTGGTTGTTCTGTAAATGAAATGTGTTAACCTGCTTCTTTTTGTGGTCTCTGTGGCAGAAGAAGACAGTGAAATGAAGAAGCTGAAAGGTGCTGGAAACAAAGTGTTGCAGATCCCAGTTTCCCGTGTACTTGCAGATTCTGGTGTCCCACCTTCAAGGGGCTCAGAGGCAAGAAGTATATCTTTTGGATCTCATTTTAATTCAATACAGGTAAATAAAAGGATGAAAGTGTTTGCCGTTGGATTTTATACTATTATGTGTTGCTTTTGTGTCCAATGGATCCTAAGGGTAAGGCGCCAGGAACTGAGGTTTGTCGTGAGACTACACCTTACACGCTGAACCCCATCTCTGCATGGGATGAATGAAGTACCACTTGAATATGTAATCACGAGTTGGAAAGGGTAAGACGTGTCTACATTCCCAAGAAGGGATTAGGCATCTCCCATTTTAAAAAAACAACTACAGGCAATAAAAACAAAATTCTGCCCTCCCCAGGGTTACTCACAATGCAAAAGAGTATGGGTTTATTGAGATCGATGACCTTAAAGCAGCTTATTTGGAGATGGGATGAATACAACTTTGATCAAAAGTTGAAGATAGTGAATTGTTACCAACAGGAGTGGGTCTGGATCACTGATAGAAATGTTTCCCCATCAGAAGGAATTAAAGAATAGTTCTAGAACTTGTGTAATCATTCTTTTCAAACACAAATTATTATCCAGTTTTGAAAAATGATCAGAGCTTGACAGCGGTTCCTTCCAATGCTTGAAATGTACGCCGGTCTAACAGACATCTCCAAATTTTGTAGTAAGGACCACCAGCTAGGGCACCGGAGCAAATTACTCCGTCACCCTGGCAGAGGGCGGTCCAACTGCCAAATCGGCCCTAAATCACAAACTAGCAAAATATTGTCTTATAGATGGGAGTCATTCATGCAGGCCACAGTATTATGTATTATTCCATTCGATAACAAGGTCTACTGGCTTCTCAAAGCCTCTTCCACTATTGAACTACCTTAGTATTTTTCTAGAAATCCAAAAAAAACAATAACTGCCTCAATGGCAAAGATGAGTCTTACTTCAATCGATGGGCATCTGAAGAATTAAGTAAAAATCCATCTCAAATAAAATATAAGCTTGAAAACCAAGACTGAAAAGATTCAGAACATGTTCACCCACCCCCAAAACAATGGAGCCTGAAGAGCATAAACTAAGTGGAAATCCTCAGTGTGCAAAATTTTAGACAGAAACTTTGAGTTCTACACAACAAGTGTGCTCGCCGAGGTCTGTGTCTTTTTTATAGTGCCTGACTTCCGGTTACCTGACTTCCAGTATACTTGACTACCGGAAAGGCTCAGTGTCCCTTCCCCCGACTTCAGGTATTCTTTACTCAGCACACTACTCCCGCATGTTAGTGAATATCTGCCAGCAGGCTGATCATGACAGGAACACTGTGTGTATGGAAGCCAGGCCACAGGACTCAAACATTTGCATGCTGTTCCAAAAGGCTTGACCCTACATGCTATGGGCGACATTGCTAGTGGCAGCAACGCTGCAGAAGATCTCATGTTTCTCCAATGCGTTGAGGTTCTTGTGTCTTTTTTTCCAGACACCTTCTGTTTTTTGCTTGTTTTCCTTCTAACGCGTGTTTTGTAATACTTCTGCCATTTTTCTCCCCTTGTATTGGGCCACACTGGAGTTGCCATTTTGGTCAGTGCGCATTCTAGTGTTTGAATTTTCCGAGATGTGCAGACCGCCCATGGTGTACTTAGGGATGGCTGCAACATGGATGCACAGCGGACACGCACAGCAGGCGCACCACTGGCACACCAAAGTGAAGCCCACTTTCACCCATGCCCAGACCAGGCCCATGGCCAGGGATGTTGCCCTATTTACTATTGACCCTTCTGGGAAGGTAAACAGAGATCTGATTCCATCTTTTGTGACTCGCCACTGAGCTAAACTAAGCCAGATAATTTAGAATCAATGCCTTGTAAACTACCAACCTAGTGAGACCGGTACTACTACTATCTTGGGCAGTTCCACTTGTAAGGAACCTAATAAAGCTGTGCATCACTGTCCTCTCACCTTACTTGTGGAACAGTCAGACTGTCTTACTTAATGCCTGCTCCATTGTGAAGCATGCCCTGGAGGTACAGTATCCCCATTGATTTAAATCTAGATATAGCTTTAATACTGAGTTATGTCTCAAAGAGGTCTCTGACCTGATGTTTCATTGGCAATCCTTCCTGGCTTTCCTGTTGAGCTAATAAACCGCACAGCTAGTCCTGGAGGTGGCATGGCAGTCATTTACAAAGATAAACTATCAGTTTCTATGTGGACAGTTAATCCTCCCTTTGATACAGTATTTCTGCCATTCACTATCACTATGAATTCTAATCATTCTGTTAAAGTGCTACAGCTTTATAGACATCCTGGTCTTGTGAAGAATTTCATTTCCTCGCTACAGAATATTATCTCTATGGCCCATCTCAACACCAATAATTTAGTCATTCTTTCTTGGTGACTTCAACCTTCTTGTTGATGAGTAGCAGGACAAAGCCGTCGGTGATCTTCTCAATGTGTGTTCTGTCTTTGCATTAGCCTAGCAAGTACATGGGCCCACTCATTCGGCGGGACACACACTTGACCACATCTATGCTAGACATATTTATTTATTTATAAATAAATAACTAAATAAATATGCTAGACATATCCCAATAGATCCCCCTTCATAACTATAGTATACTTGAAATGACCATAAGGCTATCTTTTTTTACATTCAATCAGACTATTCACTCTAAAATTAATAGTGGTCTACCCCCCAAGTTATTGTATTGTTTGTGGACTAAACTGATCTCCTCAAATTAACAATTATAGTACTCAACCCAATCTTCATGACTATATTAATATTTCTATTGATCGTTTTAATAATTGGATTATGTCCACCCTCGAAGCCACCCTTCATTTAAAAGCCTGTTTACACAGATCTTCACCATTTGCTCCTTGGTATACAGAAGAAATTACCATGGCGAAAAGGAGGTGCAGAAAATGTGAAAGGTCATGGCGGTGTAACTACAATATAGGCTATAAAACAATTTACAAAAATGAACTCCAAGCTTATGAAAAGTTAATATATAATGCCAGGACCAAGTTTTATCATGATTGTATCTTAACTGCAAAAACCCTATCCAAGAAATGTTCTCCATTTACAATTCTTTAGCTCATCTGGAAGCACCTTCTTGTTCCATCAGTCCCTTGCAGAAGCTTCGCTCTGATTTAGTATATTTCTTTCAAGATAAGATTGTACGACTTCTGAGCTCTTTTGTAGTAGTAGACAATCATCAATGTTTATCTTCTCGCTCTGTTGTGTGACCCTCCTCTCCATCACATAATTCCCCATCGCACTGGTCAGATTTCATCCTTGTGAGCCACAACACTATTCTGTCAAAAGTTAACTCAATTACCTCTGGCTCTCCACTCAACCCTTGACCTGCGAACATTATGAATGCTGTTGCCTCTTCTGCGGTCCCTGTAATAACACTCATCTGTAACAGCTCTCTGTCCTCTGGCAAGTTTCCAGTTTTCTGAAAAACAGCTCTTGTTATTCCATTGTTGAAAAAACCCACTCTGGATCCTATGACATTATCTAACTATCGCCCTATATTCCCTCTCTTGGGGACCGCTTAACTCATCTAGAGATGTGTCAATACTTTCATAATATACATTACCTTATTAAATACTTAGCAACTTGGTTTTCATCCTACCCTCGGCACCAAAACCGTATTAACAGCCGCCAACAATGACATCTCTATGATCCTAGATGATAGCGGCTCAGCAGCTCACATTCTTGATCTTTCATCGGCTTTTGACTTTGTTTCCTCTTGGACAGATTTGCCACTTCCAGGGAAATATTTTGGGCTGGTTTGCATCTTTTTTTAAAGGAATGTATGCAAGCAGTTTCCTTTTTTGATTTTTGTTCCACCTTTAAAAATGTGACCTGTGAAATTTATCGAGCCCTCTGCTTTTTAATTTCTATGGAGCTCCTTTGGCTGATCTCATCGTCTCTTATGGCTTTTGTTTCTACTACAACGCAGATGCTATCCAAAACCTCTTTCATTTGGATAGAAGGCAAGATTCCCTCCAGGACCAATTCAAATGCTCCCTGGATCTCAGAACTGACTAGCCTGGGATCCTGGGTAGTCCCTCCCTCTGGATCACTAACTGGTTGCAATGCCAGTGTCTTTAGGTGTCTGCCCTACCCCAACCTCTAAGGCCTAGTCATTTTTAATTCCAAACTTTCCTTCGAAGCTCCATTAATAAAGTAGCTGCACCTGCTTTTTGTGATGAAAGATTTGAGGAAAAGTATGCCTTTGTTGCCTAATTCTTGTAAGAAAACTGTGGTCCAGTCTCTCCTTACCAGCAGGCTAGATTATTGCTACTCCTTCTTCGTTGGCCTCATACCCATATTTTCTGTAGGCTCCAACTGAATCAGAATACGGCAGCCAGATATACTCTAGGGCTTCGTAAATATACCAGGATGTCTTCTCATGTCTCCACCCTCCATTGCCTCCCTGTATAGAACAGTTTTTTTAAAGCTCTTTGTTTTTTTCCATATAGCTGTCCATGACTCCATGCCAAGCAGCTATGAAGTGTTTGTTCTCTCGATACTCACCTTCCAGACCTCTCCCTTCTAACTCTTCTCATCTTGTAAATATTCCAAAATTCTGGAGAATTCATGCAGGGGGCCGTGCCTTCTCTATACTGACTGCTGCAGCATGGAAAAATCTACTAATTGATCTTCCGAGCTGAATCAAATCTTGAAACTTTTCAGACTATTAAAAAGGTACCTCTTCCCGTCTTAAGTTGGATTCCTTTCCCTATTTTGCCAGCACCAGGATACCTTGGGTAATTGTGCGTATTTATAAAATTACATCGAATCAAATTGAACATTTTGCATGCAACCTGCCTTCTTTTCTCTCATAGCATACCCTAGCTGCATATTTCAAGTGTACCAGTCGTTTGGTGCAAATGACAATGAAAAATGGCAAAGATACCTTCAAAGGTACCCAGTATGGGCACAATGTAATGAATCTGGCATACTGGCCTGTACATTGATTGCTGAATTTATGGTGGATGAAATAAAGTTGGTTGGTGTGGTTTAGGTATTTATGAAGGTAATTCCCACCCGCGGGGGTGTAGCTTGAGGTATACTGAGGTTTTCCAGGACCCAAAAATAAATACATTTGCTAGCCTTCAGCATGAACATTTCACATTTGTGCTTATTCGTAATGTCATTCTGATGATAGCGAAAAGTATATTTTAAGAAAAGACACATCTAGCTTCAAGACTGAGAATATAAATTTGCATTCGGTAATTCTTCTCCTGTGCATTGTAATAAATCCCAGAGAATAACGCCCACAGTAAACATGAAATCAAGCTGTACTTTTCTTAATTGAAATTAACAATCAATTAAATGACATTTTTTTTACATTTCACAGTTTCACCGCATGCCAAGTCATCTCTATAGTGGCTTAAACGGGGTAATGACGATTCAAGCCAAACCACTCCAACAACGACATGCTGGACTGATCGACAAGACCCTGTAAGTGCTGTGAATTTTCAGACTCACTATTGGTTCTTTTCCATCTGTAGCCAAGTGCTAAACGTGCAAGTTTTCTAACTGGGGTCCCCACATGTTGTGTGGCTTATGTCGAATCCTTTTCAAATATTTTACCTTGTGTTTTTCACTTGTAAATTCAGAGGGCTCACTTACATACAGATCTGTACCAGGGCAAACCAATTGAACAAAACATTTTAGTGGTTTTCCACTGCTTGCTTAAGGAACAGACTAAATTATTGGGTAGAGGGTGTGACCTACCGGCTTGGGCGGTCGATCTCGGTAATGACGCTCAACATCCTGTGATTCTGGGCAAATCACTTAATCTCCTCGTGCCTAACAAAAATGAATGTGTCCTTGTGTAACGTAACTGGTGCTCATGTAAAGCGCTCCGATACCTTTTGGTCAAGTTTGCGCTATATAAAACACCGAAGAAAAAGAAGTAATTTTGCTTTAATTTTAATAAGACAGTCAGGGACATCCTAAGGATTTTGGGGGCCCTGGGCCTAACGTATTTTGGGGCCCCCTGTTCGGAACAGTTTTGGATTGTCGTGTAGTTCCTATAAGACCAATATAGGATCTGCGCGTTTAGACAACATACACTGCGGGACTGATGTCCAGACTGATTCCAGACACCCTCAACGGGTATGTTAGCCTGTGTACCAGCTAGCTCGCGATGCCACTATAACCTCCTCTTACCAAGGAGAGAACAGTTCTTGGCAACTATCGAACATGACAACCCTGATCCCTCAGGACCGTGGAAACAGTAACTTACTTTTCGCTCAGTCACTTGTGCTTACTTGTTCTCAAATAGATACACAGAATAAACGGTTGGGACGTTTTTCAATAAGCATTTATTGAACAGTCGTTATTCTAGCGTAAAATAAGTGCACTGAAATCACCAGTAGGTAGTAGCATATATAAATGAGTAGCAGCACTAAGAAAGTGAACAGATGGTAGGTTTCTACCATTTTGCTAAAATCATAACCACAGGCAAGTATATAAAATACATGGCAATAAAATGCGTACTCCTACGATGCACCCTAACAAGATATACCTAAATGTACCTAGCATGTGAGTAGGTGTAAAGCCAAGAATCCCTCTAGGATAAAGCCAACCCCATTATCTGATGTGCGACTGCGGGACCCCGTTCTGGTCTCGAGCTGAACACCCCGCAAGGGATGTCAGACCACTTCGAGCTGGAGTATCTGCATGCAGGAACCTCAGCGTCTTGCATCAGTGTGTCGGCCGGGAAGTCCTAATCTCCTCTGACTATCTCAGCAAGATGTGGTGTTTATATACCCTAAGGTATCCCCAGGGGTTCTACCTTGCTGTGCCAGTGTCGGACTTATGATGACGTCGGGAATGAACTTTATATTATTATGCAGGAGATGATGGTCCTGCTGTGATTCCAAGAAACTAAGAATCCTCATGCATAATTTATGAGGCCAGTGTCCAGGGAAAAACCCTATGTACTTGTGTGTAGTATTGTAACTGGGTAAAAGGTCAGTCCTTCAAATCCGTTATGTATGTAATATAGGAGAGAATGTATGTGAAGGGTTATGATGTTACCTAGACCTTTATCGGGGTACCTATATGAAATATAACAGGATTTATAATCTGATTCCAGCTCTTTCATGCACTCTTTGGCCAGGTCACTGATAGTGCACAGGCTAACTTGTTCAAATCTAAATGTGTTTGCATCTAATATTCAGCGATAGTGACTTCTTTTTTCAATATTGTAACACAGCAGCAGCTCGCTAATTTTACTGCAAATAATCTTTGTGACACCCTACTATTTCTCATATGTGAGGTCCTGTTTTGACCTAAAAGA
Source organism: Calotriton arnoldi (assembly GCA_963921515.1). Classification (NCBI taxonomy): domain Eukaryota; kingdom Metazoa; phylum Chordata; class Amphibia; order Caudata; family Salamandridae; genus Calotriton; species Calotriton arnoldi. The sequence goes on along the minus strand of CAWUFW010011237.1, from coordinate 341,172 downwards.
AACTTTTTTTATGGATGTTGAATGAAACATAAACACAATATTTCTCTGCAAAATGTCTGTAATAGATTCTCACACATCACCCACATTAAAAATAAATTGAAGGAAAACGGTATCTGCTTAAGAATTATTCAAGGCACTCAGGACAAGACTCTGCAGAACAAAGCTGCCTCTATCAGGGGGTCCCCCCGAAGGCTGGGTCCCTGGGCCAGAGCCCACTTTGCCCATGCCTTAAAACGTCTCTGAAGACAGTGTGGCTAAGTTGGGAGCAAAACCACTTTACCCTATTAAATATTATGTAAGCAAAGTACAATAGCATTTTGGACCTTGTTTGCTGCAATTTTTTTTAAACGGCGACCATAAACGGTGTACATTTTTATTCTACCCCAAAACTATATTTAGTGTGTCATGGGTGCTTGGATGATATGCACATCAGTACTTCTCCCACCCATTATTGAAACATTCTGTAACTCATACACCTTAGCTTTAACCTATAAAGCAACCGTCCAGCAGAAAGCATGGAGAAAGAAATATCTTAAAATTATATCAAAAAGACCTGGTGTAATAAAAAGCAATATCAATGCGTATCCTTCAGGACCGCCTAATACTGCTCCAGTTTAGGAAAGAGCTGAAGAGACCTCTTTAAAAGATATTCCCTCACGATGCAGTAACAGTCCCTTCTGCTCCTATCAGTTGTTGACTTTCACATTGTATAGCGCTCAGCTGCCTTTTGATAGGTTCGCGCTATTGAAACATTTAAATCCCTTCCAGGGTTAATCACTACTTGGCATCTCAGTAGTTATGGATTGGGAAAATACAGGGATTATGAGTTTTAGGGGAATAGTATGTGGAAATCAGTACTCCACCAAAGGACTTCTGCTTGCAGAAGGTGTCATCTCTGGGTGGAATACCACAGAGCAACAGGGATCCCACAAAACTCATAATTCAAACGAGCCTGGTAAATGTTTCCGGGCTCTTCACATTTAACGGGCCACATGTAATGAGGGCCTTGGACCTTCTTTATCTGCTGTAAAATTATGTGGGGTGATTAACAGAGTTATTTGCATCAACTTTAATTACTTGCTCTTAAAAAGTCAACAGGGTATGCCTGCGTGCATTACATGTAAAGTTGATTAGTTGGCTAATGTATGCGTGATTGGTGGACTTTTGAGTGTGAAGCCAGCAACTGTCTTACGTACATGCAGCTTTTGCTTGAGTTAAAAAAAAAAATCAGGGTACCTAGGGGAGTGTTAGGTAAGGGACCATGTAAATACAATTTAAATCACATTACTGCCTGCAAAGCAGTACTTTTCTTGCTATTCATAAATATTGTGGCATATTCTTCCCCACATGTATCTATACAGTTAACGTACAGCAGATGTGATCCAGAAAAGCGGTGCACAATATTTTTGGAAAGTGCACCAACCTGTGTACTTTTTTAAGGATGGGTGTAGGAGGGAGTGTCCTGTACAAGAACAATATTTTCAATTGAGCTGAACAAAATATTGTTACAGAATGCATCAATTTCAGTTCCTAACGAGTTGTAAACCACACACAAGTTAAATTACTGTACAAATTGTGCAGCTTCAACTTAAAGCCCCTTGTTCTTAGCAGGCTGGTAATAGCGGCGAGTTAAACTGCTAGGAGAACTAGCATTGCCACACTGGTTTGCTATCACCCCAAGTGCTTTTAACAGCAATTCAGAATCTGACTCAAGCAGAGGTGGATAACTTGAGGATCCAGTCTTTGTCATACTGTTTTCAAGGCAGATTCCTCCAGGTAGTGCTGTAGGAATTTATGGGTGGAAAAACCTTGGGTGTGAGCATAATTTGTGTCCAACTCAGATTCTAAAATTGTGCGCAAACATGATTTGTGCCCCATTTTATATTTAGCACAGGACTCAGGATTAGCACAATAATGTTCTCCCTTTGTGAAATGAATCCCAAATGAAATGGCTCACAAAGTAATTTTCAGTCCACAAGATATACAAATACCAGCATTTCCCGCTCCAGAGCAACCAATTCAAGAATTGTGGAATATCACCCTTATGAATGGATTACTGTTTTTCCAGGAATAGATGTTATAAATATACAGTCAAAACAAAGATGAATGCCAGATAGGTTTGATGTTTTAGCTACAGTCTAATTAGTATTTCATTATCTTGTCCAATTAATAACCAAGAGAGATTGATAATACAGTCTTAGGGATGGCTAACCATCAATCTGAGCTCTCCAGGGATATTCACCATAAGTGTGAGAAATTAGTTGATTTAATGATATCTGTTATATTTCTTTCTGCATTTAAACATTTTCTTATGTTTGCTCTTCTAATGTTTTTAGCCCTCTTCATCTCCACTGTCCCGCTTCTTCACTTGTGTAGGAAAGTGCACTTTTTTTGCAATGATCACCCCGATTTTTGCCTGGTATTTGATGCAATTTTGACAGAAGTGCAATGGGTTCCTGCTATCCAGATCCCCAGTGCCAGATCTCTTTCCCTATAACTGTACCATTGTTCCCCCAATTGGCAATAACTTTAGCACCCCCTGTAAGTCCTTAGTAAATGTTACCCCTGCTACCTGGGCAAAGAGACTAAAGAAGGTCCGTAAGGGCTGCAACGTGTATTTTGCCACCCTAAGGGACCCCTCACCACACTCATGCAAACTGCCATTGCAGGCTGCGTGACATAGGGCAGAGAAAAGTGAAGACACAACATGGCATACCTCCTGTGTGTCATGCCTGCAGACACTGCATGTAATATTAATAAGACCGCCCTACAGCAATCCTTACAGTGCTAAGGCAGAGTGCATTACATTACGTGCAAGGACATATCTGCATGAGCAGATGTACCCCTGAGATGTCCATGTCGAATCTTGGACATTGCTAGTGAACAGGGAAGCCATCTTGAGTATATGTACTGGGCACTGGTGAGTACTAGTTCCCCAGCTACATGATGGCTTCACTGAAACTAAAGCTGCTTGGTATCAAATATCTTGTATTAATAAGCCCACACTGAGTCCAATGATGGACTTATTAAAACATACACCCAAGGGGGACCTTAGAGGTGCCCCCTGAAAAGCTACGAACCTCTTGTGTGCTGACTTACTGGTGTAGACCAGCTTGCCACCACAGACAGGTTTCTGACCCCCTACAGGTGAGATCCCACACACTCTGAGGGCAGAAGCAATGTCTGCTCCGCCCAGAGGTGTTATCACTTCCTCCAAGCAGGATGACTAAGTAATCAGCATATCAAGGCAGAAGGCTTCTGCTGCCTTTGATTTGTGACCCAGGCTTCCCGCAGACAGGAGAGATGCTACCTCCTGCCCCGGACCTATTTGGCACCAGGAAAGGCAGGAAAGTTAGCTAATCAGGAGGCGTGTCTCCTATCAGGCTAGATCCACCCCTAAGGTGGGCTGCCTGATGTAAAAACGAAATCTAGAATTCCACTATCTTGGTTTTTGGTGGAATTAGGCGCACTGGGTCAGGTTATGCCCACTTCCCACAGGAAGTGGTCATATACGGCGTGTACTCAGCCTAAAGGTAAGCAGCCCATTGGCTACTACCAGTCACTCCCCTTAACACCCCTAAATTGAGTATTTAGGAGGCACCCCTAGTGCCAGGAACTTGGATCCAACGGATCCAGGAGAATAGCCGCGAGAAAACAAGAACTGAAGACTGCTGTGGACTTTTGGTGGCAAACTCTGCCTGCCTGCACCAGTCTCGGCAATCGTGACCAAGTGACTTGTTCTGCAGCTGAGCATCTGCCAAGAACTCTGGTAGATTACCAGCCCTTCCCAAATTGCCAGCAATCTCCCTTGGAGTAGAGGAGCTACTCCCCTGCAGCCTGCAGGTACTGAAGAAGCAGAGTCCAGTTCAGCGTGTTGCTGCTCCCTGGCCAGTCCGACACATCAGCCACCCAGGAAGAGGTACCTGTGCTCCGGAAAGTCAGATCTTTCCCCCCACGGTGTGAGAGGACACCAGGACCGACCGGAGCAGCATAGCACAAATACCCGGGGTACCGGACCCATTGCAGCAATCAAGGCCTGTTTAAGTCCAGTTAGAACTCTAACAGCACTGAGACCGAGCAGCCGTCGAGGGATGTAAGCACCACAGAGACCAATTTCCAGAGTGGCCCAGCTACCCTGATTTCTGCACCCTCAACCGGCGAGACCTACAACCGCGAGGGCCTTGGACGAACAGAGTTCAGCTGACTTACCCGCTCTGCAACAGAGAGTCCCAGTCCAGGTACCCAAAAGCCAGCTGTGCCCCGTTGCTCCCAGGACGCTTGTGACCCGAGCCCCCCATTAGCAGCTCCCGGACTCGTCCCCCTCTGCAGCCTGTTTTTATGTGCCCCCCTTTTTTCCACCGACGTAGCACGAAAAGCTACCAACCCGACCGCACCTCTCTACCCCAATGCCCCAGGGCAGGTAACGAGTGACTGCTGATGGTACTTTGGACCCTTGGCCCCCTGCAACCCTGAAGGAGACCCCCAGAAACTGACAGTAAATAACTGTATGCAACATATGCTTTTTGTTCTGTTGGAAAGCATTGGTGTGCAAAGATGCATTTAAGTGAACATTTTACTGTCCTGTAAAAAGCGATATTTAAAAAAGTACTTACTTGATAGCGAAGTTCTTGGTATGAAAATTTACATAAAAGTACGACTTATTTCTTAAGTGGTCTCGGATTTATTCTTAAGTGTGTGTCTCATTTATTGCCTCTGAGTACAACAAATGCTTAGCACTATCCTCTGATAAGCCTAAACTGCTCACCAACACTACCACAAGGGAGCATTTAGTGTTCTCATTTTTGCCTCTGTAAACCAATAAGGGTTGCCTGGAGAGACTGCACAGTGTACCTCGTTTTGGTCCACTATATAGAGAGCCAGTTTCCTGCATCTTGTAAGTATTTTTGGTGAGTAAACAACATTACTAGGACTCTTGTTCATAAATACACAGAAATGTCCTATGTGCACCACCCTGTAAACACAACCTTGTAAGTTTAGAGAATAGCACATGTATACCAGCCAATTCGATTTTTTAGAATGTAGTTATACATATTGATTCCCAGTATCTGTTGAGCATGTTTTCATGATATCAGCGGCTAAAAAGATATATGTTTTTGTATTTAAGTGAGCAAGATGATAAGCAGCTCTCTACGGGCTCTAGTATTTCCACTGCGAGGAATCGTCCTGGACGAACTGTGGACAACAGCCTTCTCTCAACATCTCGTGCTCCACCAGTGTCTTCCAGAAAAACTCCAGCACTGCGCCGGCTGCCATCTCTCACCTCAGACCCACTAAGATCAAAGACCCCCAACGTTTACAGTGATGAAGTGTTAAGGGGCACAAAACTGTGAGCTATGACCATTTATTATCACATTGAAAGTAATGTGCCGTCTTCAACTATAGGTCTATAACAATAATTGTACGAAAGGACTTACTGTATGAAATCATGTTGACTTCTTGCATATGCAATGTACAGATGGCATTTTGCCTTCTTTTGGTTGCTGAATTGTCACAAGCTTGCATGAAGGGCCTACATCTTTGACTGATTTTACAATCACAGTACACAGATTTTGAAATGTAGCCCACATATCATTGTTCTGAAATAGTTTTAGTGAAATACCCCAAGAAGGTTAGTGCAAGGATTGGAAGTCTTTCATCTCAAAATTGATTATTCTAATGGGACCTGCTTTTCACTATCAGTGATGGTAATTTAGTAAACAGCAGACACAGTACACCGCGTTCTCCTCATGCCCTTAGAATCACCTTACTTTAAATGTCATTGTTCGAAGTGCCTACTTCATTAAAAAAATCTCACAAAAAGCTCTTTTCAAAGACACACTTTTTGAATCCGGAAGGCCAGTGAGTTTAAGACTATTAGGCAAGTCTGACCCAAATGGACAAGTATCATCTGTTGGATTCCGTTAAGCTTATGTTTCTTTCGACCTGGGCCCATGATGACTCATCAGGGCTGTGTGTCTGGATCAATAAATACCTCTGTTGGTCCATCGTGAGGTTAAATGCTGCCTTCGATATGATGAATGATCTCTTGCTGTTAATGAGTCATGCAGATACAGGCAACACCTTAACAGGGTCAGATTGACCAAGGCTATAAAATGATAATATATCTCAGTGAGTTGAGCAATTTCTATTTTAATCCTGGTATGGTCGACTCAGCCTTTCCCTCTTCTGAGGAAGATGAGAGGCAGATGAAATTAGTAGAAATGTTGATTGGAAATAATATTTGTACATACAAGTTGTTGTCTATAAAGTCGTATGGCAAATGTACCATAAGATAGCATATTATTATTATTATTATTGCAACTGATAACATTACCAACAACAACATAGATTATCATTGTGGTTAATATTACTATTATCATTAATATTATTACATGGTTGGGATTCTTTCTTACTGATTGGTAGGAGACAATAAAAACTGAATGCTAATTAGGTTTAGTGTAGGGCCCTTCAGAGTTTCAAACTCTCCCTAGTATTCTTTACCACATATCTGCACTTTTACTAATCCTCCTCGAAGGATTTTAGGATAAACCGAATCCTACTTTGATGATATCTAGTTATGCCTTCATGATAACATCCTTTCTTTTCATACCACACGTTTGGCGGGGTCAAGATAGATTTACCTCAATGCAAAAAACATATGTTCTTTGACTTTCCTAAATTCAAAATGAGTTGCACATTTTACCTCACTCTTGAAGATCCCCCTGTACCCTGAAATACCAAAGCAGGTCTCTGTTAGAAATCTATGTGTTTTACTAGCTGAAAATACACTTTCAGAACCCCAAGTCATAGCTGTAACAATCAATTTCTTTTTTTATCTACTCTGGTTGAGGACAATCTTACCATTTATGCTCAACAAATTGTAAAAGTTAGCTCAGATGAGTGTTCTTTGTGAGATTCGCTGGTTTGTATCAGTTTCTAGCAGTCTCTAACAATCAAATTCTTAGAATATCAAGCTAAAAATGCCCAGATCAGAAAGTGCTAATTGGCTGTTTTTTCTCTTCATCAAATATGGATGTCAGCTTAGAGCTAATGGTTCCATGAATTGCAACCTCCTCCTTGATGACTCAACCAGAAACTAGATTGTTCCAAATGTAGGATTTTGCTGAAAAAACATTTGTTTGAGAGCACCCGCATTTTTGCCTGATATATCTGTCTGATCACCACAGCATCTAGAGATAGTTTGCCCAGGACAGCTGTCCTATTCATGTATATCCACTAGCACATTTCATTATTCTGATAGTTGTTAGTAGGTAAGCTCCCTGTGCATCCATAAACTCCTAAACATTAGAAGCTGTCCTTTTTTGGTGAACATGTTCTCATACAGTATTGATTGTGCCTCTGAAAGCAAAAGCTTTCTGTCTTTAGCAACTAAGTGCACACTGAAATGTAGTATTCCATAGTAGAAAGCTCCACTGAAACATGACAAAAGATAGTCATGAACGAGTAAGGTTACACCTGTCCATGTATGCCATGTATGTATTTTAACAGCTAATAAAGACTGTTTGTCCAAGTAAGAGCACAATAAGTACAGACATGATTAGGAATGCTTTGTATTTGGTCTGTCTTGTCAACTTGTTTTTATTAATTTCAGTTGCACCGGTTTGGATCGTTTGTCCTCCCCACCCATCCCAATGTCCCGCAACAAGTTACCACCAATCAACGCGGAGACAGTGGAACACCATCTCACAGTGCCAGGGGCATGGCCTTCTTCAGTAAGAGTTGTACTTTTATTGCAATCACACATGCAGAAAGATTGCTGAAAAATGAACAATTTCGGTAGAGTGCCAGTGTTTTTTAAAGGTGCTCTCATGGAGTTCATTATCCAATTGCTGATCGTAACACAGATGAATGCATTTTTTTAAAGTTCTGTCTATTAAACAGTTGTGTAATACACCATTACAAACAATTACAGATATGGCATAGTCTGGCGGTAGTGGACAGAAGGACCTGTACAGTCTCAATCAACAATTAATTCACATTATCTGACCCCCGTCGCACTGGGTGTAGACACCCGTATGACAATCCCCACCACCCCCCCGGCCCTGCACCCTTAAGTTCTGTATTTCTCACATGGGATCCAGATCTTTTCCCATTTATTGGGACACCCTTTGCTCTGGTAGACTACTTTCTCAGCTCGCTGACACTAATCTAGATCTTGTTTCCAGTCTCAGATCTTTGGGGGATCGGCAGCCCCCCATGTCCTAGCGATGTTCCTTTTTGCCACTTCTGATGCTAGCATTAACCAGCAAGCAGAGACAATGTTCACAAGGAACTCATCTTTCATAGAAATTGATTGGTTATTGCAGCAATTAATGTAACCTGCTTGACTCAAACAGAACAGACAGATAAAGAATAAAACCTTAGCTCAATAAGGTATACCAATTATTTGACAAGGTAATTCGTAATACGTCAAAACGTTAAAGCCCACAGAACAAGATTTTTTATTAGTCCTCACTTCAGCCGAAGTGAGTTTTATTTATTTTGCAAGGCAATATTTAACATACAAACAGGCATAAAATATTTACTGTCTGTGTATTTACATTATTTACATTTTTCACATTTGAAAGTGATATGTGAACCCCAGTGAAGGGACCATAACCAAACTTGTGAAATATCAATGATGATATTGAAAAACTTGTGGTGGTGGTTATTGGTAGAAAAAAGAGGAGCCAATACAATCAATTCTTCAGGGACAACTATATGATTAGTTGGGGGCTCTCCCTTTTGAGTAGTCGACGACGTTTCGACCCTCTCGCGGTACAGGGTCTCTTTAGGACAGAGATACTGGGGACTAAAGATAAGACAAGGATTTAGTGTTTGATGAAGAGGACGTGGGAACTGTGGGCCAACAGTTAAAAATAATTCAGGCTTACCGAGCAAGACAAACAGGATGCTAGAATGGCAGTATCCTTCTTAATGTATTCCAGGGTGCTTCTCAAAGTAGGTAAGGTACTTAATTCCTATAAATGACATGGTGGAGAAATTTACCACCTGCATAGATGCTGAAAGGGTGCTTATACGAATAGGTGTAGTAATGTGCTATGAGGGAGCTTACCCTTGAAATGAAAGCCAAGTCTTAGCTTGAGTGTAGTTCACAGTAAAATACACAAAACACAAGAGGGGGTAGTGGTGGTATACAGGGTAGCACATCAATCTCAAACAATGTATTATCCAAACTTGTCTGTAACCTAATATCAGTATTGGTGCCACTCGAGGTAACAAAACACCCCACTACCATGGATGTCACCACACAGAAGTACCGAAGGACTCCCGTGCTAGTCTTAACAAAAACAACTGTACCTCGGCACTCTTGAAATTTATATGTCACTATTTGGAATAGTGTAAACGTTTACAATTTATCGACAGTTTGGCTGCTCACAGTAAAACAATCCAAACAAATAACTTATTGCAAAATTCTATTTAATAGCAGCTAACAATGATATATTCCAATCATAAAACCCAATATAAAAGGTGCAATCCAAAAGCAAAGACATATATCATTTTTACAGAAATGTTATTTTCACTAATTGTCCCACGGAGGTCCTATTCATGCAGCCTCCCTGTTGTAAATGATGGAAACAGCCTGATGAAAACAGCCGACACGTGTTTCGTTACAAAAGTAACTTTTTCAAGGCTTAAACGTCCGAAGTAGTTGCTCCGAGTAATCTTGGAATGTCCGATGTGCGAAAGAAACCCGTTATAAGCTTAATCGAAAATGGGGGACCATTTATTTTGCATTAGTCACCGGTCAATCAAATAGTCGATAGTACTTAGTAGAAGATGGAGGTAGTATGTTCTGTCAATTGTACGTGTATCCCTCTTCATGTGGCTAGGGAGTGGATTGTGAAATAGAAAAAATTCCCGTAAGGGTCGTGTCAGTCATGTAGAAAGACGAGGGCTGTGATAAACCTCTCTAATCCCGGCACAGTAGCCGTGTTAATGTGGTGGTGTCCCCTATCCGACCAACCTATAGGTTGGTAACACGGCTACTGCGCCGGGATTACAGGGGTTTATAACAGCCCTCGTCTTTCTACATGAGTGACACGACCCTTACGGGAATTTTTTCTATTTCACAATCCACTCCCTAGCCACATGAAGAGGGATACACGTACAATTGACAGAGAACATACTACCTCCATCTTCTACTAAGTACTGTCGACTATTTGATTGATCGGTGACTAATGCAAAATAAATGGTCCCCCATTTTCGATTAAGCTTATAACGGGGTTTCTTTCGCATATCGGACATTCCAAGATTACTCGGAGCAACTACTTCAGACGTATAAGCCTTGAAAAAGTTACTTTTGTAACGAAACACGTGTCGGCTGTTTCCATCAGGCTGTTTCCATCATTTACAACAGGGAGGCTGCATGAATAGGACCTCCGTGGAACAATTAGTGAAAATAACATTTCTGTAAAAATGATATGTCTTAGCTTTTGGATTGCACCTTTTATATTCATGCCAGGAGATACCGATGTTCTCCTACAAGAAGGGCAAAACATCAAAGACCATCTGGTTCATTCAGATACCAGTATTCTGAAAACTATTACAACTATCAACTAGGTCTGGTCACTACCCCCTGTTACTGGTCACTTCCGTTGTGGAGGTTGTATAGCTTGCCAATATACCTCAAACACAAAAGTTTTCAACCATGGTAATGTAAAATGGACTCTAAATGACCTAACAAACTGTGCTACCGCTAATGTAATTTACTGCATTTGGTGCCCCTGTGACCTTATTTACATAGGTCAGACCATCCAACCAGTCAAGACTCGGATTGGCCAGCACCGTAACAGGATACGTTGCCAGGTAGAAAACGCTCCCTTGGTACAACAGTACAAGGACAAATCACACACTGCAGAGGATATTTGTTGGCAAGTTATTGAGAAAGCCAGAACACCACCTAGGGGTGGTAACATCTCTTTCACTCTGCAATTTTTGGAAGGTAAATGGATGGAGAGATGTGACTCAATCAGGAGAGGATTGAATAGTCTGGAAGAGTGGTGGAAATTCATCAGCCTTAACTGACGATTATACCACTGTGACCTACACATCCTCCTCCTGCAATTATCATCGTTATCCTCTACCTTCCCAGCTACGGGAGATTGTTTCACATGGTCCCTATTAGTTTTCAGCTAATATAAATTGACACATACATTTTACGCTTCACCAATCTAGAAGGTAGACAGGTAGATACACATTGGACCCCCTTATCAGTGCTGAATGATTAACCTATGTACTCTGGTCCATACGATGTACCTCATATTGTGTCTACTGTCCGGACTTTTTACACATTCTAAGCGGGGATATTTAGAAGTCAGTACCGCTCTGTTTATTATTCTGTCCTAGGTTGTCCAATTGCCATCTGGGTCGACTTGCGTATTCACATGTTACTTACTTTGCCTAATGTGTGAGCACTATTCATTCTGTATATGCAACACAAATGTATTATTTCTAACATCTATAACAGTGCATTGCAGTTACTATCTCTAAAATATGTTAACTAATAAGTATACTGTCCTACATATTTGTATTACAATTAACTTTTAAAGGGTTCTGATACATGGATTTTCATATGTACAAGAACCATGCTCTGCTCAATGGTTGAGCAACATGTATTCTACATATATAAAACAATTGGATCACTAATGGATAATGTTATACGCTATTATTCTCTACTGCACTTTGAGCCCTCTATTGCTACACGGATTTTTAATATAATTTTTTAGGTGATTAGTCCTGATCTTTCTTCCTGTGTTTTTACATGGGGTTGGCTCCTGAGATGATTAGCTTTGGTCAGATGAAGCAATTATGATACTTTACGGGTTCATTTTCCCCGCGCTTTAACCCGCTTCTGTTCACTCTGAAATGGCCGCTGCCATTACAGAAGTTTAGACTACACCCACCAGTGACGCGTGCGTCACCCGGCATTGGTTATTCGCGCACACGCATGGACGTCAGATACAATTGACTGCTGTCCGACCGCGTCTGGCTGTAAACATTGCCAGCACCCTGCCCTCTTACAGATTAGGTAAGCCGTCATATCTTGTGAACTTGATGGATTATGCTGCTTTTTTGGTGTTTTGCCCCTCTATATCGTGACCCTCATAATTCATTCTAGTTCCCTGACGGTCATCGGTCTATCCGGCACCGCGTTCTGTTGTCTCATATTAATGAAGCGGAACCACAGCTACTATGCCAACTACTAATTAGTCAGGTGAGTTCTCCACTGATTCAAGGACACGTTTACATTGTCCTGCCAACACTGTTTTTTAAGCCTGAAATCAGCCTGTATTTTTAATTACAGCATTATTCTCGTTACCACTGACCTTCTCTGACGGTTCCGTTTACTAATGACGGCGGGCCTGAAGTGGGTTATGGATTGCTGCCCTCATCTAGGATATTACTCTCACTATAATTAGGTGAGTACATAGTTGATTTAAATTTACCCATATATCACCAGTTAATTACATTTTGGGCTAATTCAGTTTCCTATTTATAGGACCTACAGTCAACTCCGTTACTGTGAACTACACTAAAGCCAAGTCTTGGCTTTCATTTCAAGGGTAAGCTCCCTCGTAGCACATTACTACACCTATTCGTATAAGCACCCTTTCAGCATCTATGCAGGTGGTACATTTCTCCACTATGTCATTTATAGGAATTAAGTACCTTACCTACTTCGAGAAGCACCCTGGAATACATTAAGAAGGATTCTGCCATTCTGGCATCCTGTTTGTCTTGCTCGGTAAGCCTGAATTATTTTTAACTGTTGGCCCACAGTTCCCACGTCCTCTTCATCAAACACTAAATCCTTGTCTTATCTTTAGTCCCCAGTATCTCTGTCCTAAAGAGACCCTGTACCGCGAGAGGGTCAAAAGGTCGTCGACTACTCAAAAGGGAGAGCCCCCCACTAATCATATAGTTGTCCCTGAAGAATTGATTGTATTGGCTCCTCTTTTTTCTACCAATAACCACCAACACAAGTTTTTCAATATCATCATTGATATTTCACAAGTTTGGTTATGGTCACTTCATTGGGGTTCACATATCACTTTCAAATGTGAAAAATGTATATAATGTAAATACACAGACAGTAAATATTTTATGCCTTTTTGTATGTTAAATATTGCCTTGCAAAATAAATAAAGCTCACTTCGGCTGATAAAAAATCTTGTTCTGTGGGCTTTAACATTTTGACGTATTACGAATTACCTTGTCAAATAATTGGTATACCTTATTGAGCTAAGGTTTTATTCTTTATCTGTCTGTTCTGTTTGAGTCAAGCAGGTTACATTAATTGCTGCAATAACCAATTAATTTCTATGAAAAATGAGTTCCTTGTGAACATTCTCTGCTTACTAGCGAAACCCAGTTCGCAAGGACATATGGGTCGCTCTTGTTTGTTGTGAGAAAGGCTAGCATTAACCAGGCCTTGGTGTGCTTAGGCCAAATTGTTTCCCCTGTCACTCCCAATAGGTGCCTCCGTGCTTCCGCTGGGGCTTGAAGACCCACTATATAGTCATTATCTGGGCTACTCCAGTCCAGTAACTCTCCAAGGCGGTCTATCCCGATAAGGCCCCACCTGCGAAAGCCCTGCAGGCGCCCCACTTCGCCCAGTAGATCACAGTCCTAAAATGGGGTTTGTTCCATCAGTTTGGTCTCCCACCCCAGTAGGTTTGTGGCCTGTATCACCGTCCATGTGTGCACAGGAAGAGGTTTTTCATGGCCCTGCGATACAGTGCAGCTGGGTAACCTCCATTTCCCATGGTGTGGTGGTCCACCCAGTACGCTGGTTTGGTGTAGGGTGCAAAGACCCAATCATTGATAATTATGAGCTGGGATGCCAGATAATAACTCCTGACGTCTGGGACCGCCAGTCCACCCTCATAGACCCCCTGCTACAACTTGCGCAACGCAATACGTGGGTTGCCCCCCTCCCATAACAGGGTGCGTAGCTCCCCTTCAATCGTCCGGAAGAACGCACTCGAGATCGATATGTAGTATCCTGGAACAAATATAACAGTAGAGGGAGGGCCATCATCTTGAACAAGACGGCCCGGCCCATGAGGGTGACTGGGAGCCTCCTCCAGTGGCTCACATCCGCTCGTAGCCTCTCCAGTTGGGAGTGTAAATTTAAAGCTAGGAAGTTCTCCTCCAACTTGGTATCCAAATCCCAGGGTATTTGAATTCATCTTTCTGTGTCAAGGCCGCACAGGCTGATGTAAGGGGCGGGACCTCTCGGGCCAGGGGAAAAACGAATGACTTATCCCAATTTATCTGGTAGCCCGAATAGCTGCCATAAGTTCAAAAGATATGGATGAGTCTATGGAACGTCTGGCGAGGCTTATGTGCATAGAGCAGAATATCATTCACGTACAGGGAAATATGTTCCTCCCAGCTGCCTCTGATGTTAATGCCATGGACGATAGGGTCCCTGTGCACCCATGCAGTGAGTGGTTCGAGTGCCATTGCGAAAATCATAGGGGAGAGTGGGCACCCCTATCGTGTGCCCCTGTGTAGTTGAATGGCCTGGATATCGTCCTATTCACACGGACTCTTCCCAATGGATCAGAGTACAGGAGACGGACCCAGGCACAAAACTTTGGTCCAAAGCCCAGTCTGGATAGTACCGCAAACAGGTACTGCCACTCGATACTGTTGAATGCCATACGGGCATCTAACGATAGTACTGCTGTGGCCTCAGCCGGGGAGGTCGCTGTTACATGCATGACTCCATACAGGCGTCGGAGGTTCAGCCTTGTGCTCCTATGTCGCATGAACCTGTATTGGTCTGAGTGGATATCTGTGGAGATAACGGGACGTAGCTGTTCATCCAGCACCTTTGCCAGCAGCTTGGCCTCGAAATTAAGTAGGGAGATAGGTCTAATGGAGCTGCATAGCTCTGGGGGTCTATCTTTCTTTGAAATAACCACTATGGTGGCCATTCTTAACTCCTCTAGCAGCCGCCCCTCTTCCTGCGCCACGTGGAACATATTTGGCATTGGTTGGGCCACTGTGTCCGCTACACATTTATATAATTCGGCGGGCAATCCGTTTGGGCCTGGCACCTTTCCGGATTGTAAGTCCCTAATGGCCCCTGCAATCTCCTCCATTGTCATATCACTGTCAATAGCTTCCCTGTCATCCGCCGAAAGTTCCGGCAGAGAAATTTCCCTGAGTAGGTCGACACTGTCATCTCCCGCCCTACTAGAGGCCGACTGGTATAACGCCTCATAATATGTTGCAAAGGTCTTGGCTATGGCTGCTCCGGACTGGCATGGGGCGCCATCTTGCACCCGGAGCTCCAGCACCCAACTCCGGTCCCTGTCTCTCCATGCTATCAGTTTGTTGGCCTTGTCGCCAAGGTCATATAGGCGTCTTTGTGTGGCAACCGCATGCAAGCGGGCCGCATCTTTCTCCAAGTCTCTAAGTTCCCTCTGTTTGAGGTGCAACCTGTGCCCCAGGGCAGGGTCTATTGTCCCCTCTCGCCCCAACTGTTTCTCCATGGCTGTAATTTCTTGTTCCAGTGTGATGCACCGGGAGTGCCGTTCCTTCCTCTTACCCCTGAATACTGCCTGGGCGTAGCCCCTTGTTACCACTTTATATGCCTCCCACAGTGTGCATTGCGATCTTACCGAGCCAGAATTTTCCTCAAAGTACTGTTTCGTTCGCTCCCTAAACTTGTCCTGGAACTCTCGGTCCTTAAAATGCCAAGGATCTCTGCGTGGTGGGAGAGTATAGTCTCGGGCTGGACCTTGGAGGCTTACCTCAACTGGGGAGGGATCCAATATACCCCTCGCTTTATGTTGTGCGTTGCGAAATTGCCCCTCGTGTATGCACTGTGTAAAAATGTAGTCCAGTTGAGACACACTGCCATAACTGGCTGAGACGTGCGTAAATTGCCTAGCTGTCGGATTATGTACCCTCCACAAATCCGTTAGCCCCAGCAACTCCGCGAACGCTCGCAGTGGCTCTGGGCCGGCAGCCTGGAGAGAAGCTGTAGTTCTATCAAGATCCGGGGACATTGTAGCATTCATGTCTCCACCCAATATTAGGATGCCTAGGGGCATATCAAGCAGCAGTCTACTTAGTTCCGGGACAGTTTCAGTATGTAGTTTCGGGGGTATGTAGGTGGAGCATAGATTGAGAGCCCGACCCTCCCACGTCCCATCCAGTGCCACATATCTGCCCAAGGGGTCTTGCCAAGTGTGACCCGGCAGGAAGGGTACCATATGTTCAAGGCATATGAGCTGCAGATTGTACACTTTTGCATAGATCGCCATCTGGTGTTGGGCTCGGATGTTTGCATGTTGTTTTTGTCTTCGAAGAAGTCTTTGTAGTCACGAGGTTGGTGACTCCTCCTTCGGTGGGCAGTGCGCATGGGCATCGACTCCATCCTTAGATTGTTTTTTTCCGCCATCGGGTTCGGATGTAACTTGCTGCGCTCCGGATCGGTGTCGTTATCGAACCCCCCTTTCGACGCGCAATTACACCTACCCGACGGTATTGTCTCGATCGCGTATCCTTCGACGTGCCCTCGACAAAAACTTCGAAATCTTCCACATCGGCGAACTTCGACGCGGGCCGTTGGGCCTACCCGCGCCGGTAGCGACGGACGTCGATGGAACGGACTCCCTTTAAAAAATGTCCTCAGTATGGTGCTAAATTCCCACACTCGGACCTCCATCCTGTTTGTAATCTGTGCCTCTCTCCAGAACATAGAGAGGACGACTGTGAGGCTTGTCTCTCATTCAAATCCAAGAAGACTATCCGGGATCGACGAGCTCGACGCCACGAGATATCCCGAGGCACAGGTTCCATTCCGGACATCTTCCACCCAGGTCCCGACAGCCTTCCGGAACCAGAAGAGGAGCAGGTCTCGGTCTCCGAACGCCGAAGATGACATCACCCCGGCGCAACGGGACGTGAGTACCGAGACCCCCGCCCCACCCAAGCCCATACCAAAGGCTCCGGTGACACCTTCGCCTCCGGGCTGAGGTCCACACCGAACGAAAACTTCGAATGCCCCGCCTCCGGGCCCGGCTCCGAAGGATAGAGAAAAGCCTTCCGGCTCGAGCCAGCCACCCGGTTCCGAAAAACCATCTTTGGCACCGAAAATTAAGTCACCCGAGATGCCGCACCCTCCTCCGTCGGCACCGGAGAAACATTCGGCGCCGAAACCGGCAAAAGACCACTCTGCACTGAAGCAACCGGATAAAAGCTCGGCACCGAAGCAGCCGGATAAAACCTCGGCACCAAAGCATACAGAAAAGCCTTCGACACCGAAAACATCGGCGCGGAAAACATCAAAGGAGAAGCCTCCCAAACAACCCGCACCGAAGGTCTCGGTACCAGGGAAGGCTCCTATACCGGACATTGCCATTAAACACACAAGACCAGTTTCTAAGGAGAAATCTTCCACGCCGACCAAAAATATCGATCCCGAAGCAAACCACCATTTCCATTCACCCAAAGACTGGTCATATAGTTGCCAAGCCACCTACAAAGAGGAAACCAGAACATTTATCACCTGCACCAGTTCCTCTCAAGAAAATACATATAGCTACTAACACTTCACCACCACCTTCACCCCCCCCACCAATTAACCCAAATTTACTTATTTCTCCAGCACATTCCCCACAACCACAGGATAGTGACCAGGAACATGGGGATGGGCAAGAAGACAAAGACGTAGTGCCACTTGACACTGAGGATCCTAATGATCCACCACAGGATACAGACCCATGGCATGATTACAATACTGATCCTGATCTTAATAATGATCCAGAGTACTACCCCTCAAAACCATCTCCACCAGATGACAATGTGGATTTTGCCCAGTTAATTAATAGGGCTGCAACATACCATGGAGTCAAACTACATTCAGACCCTGTAGAAGAGGATTTTCTTTTGGAGACCTTCGACCAACCACCAAGATCTACCCATGTATTGCCAATGCTTAAAGGTCTTCTTAGACACGCTCCTGAGGTGTTCAAGGACCCAGTTAGAGCTAGGGTTCTTAACCCCAGAGTAGATAAAAAATACAAGGCAGCTCCTACCGACCCTATCTACATCAAGGGTCAACTCCCTTTAGATTCCCTAGTCGTAGCCAATGCGCGCAAACGAGCAAACTCTCAGGGATCAGGTGACACACCACCCCCTGACAAGGAATCTAAGTTATTAGACGCATCAGGCAAGCGTATGGCATCAAGCGGCCAATTCCTGGAAAATAGCAAACACACAAGCCCTTCTAGCAAGGTACGATAGGGCTCACTATGATGAGCTGGAAAAGCTCATTCAACACCTTCCCCAACAATATAAGGACAAAGCCAATGACCTTATACAAGAAGGCAAACTAATTACTAATACTTCCATAAAATGCGCGCTCGACGCAGCAGACACCGCGTCCCGCGCAATGAACACTAGTGTTTTGCTACGCAGACATGCCTGGCTCAGGGTGTCTGGCTTTAAACAAGAGGTACAAAATACCATCCTAAATCAGCCTTCTGATCAGGAGCACCTCTTTGGCCCTGCAGTGGACACATCTTTAGAAAAGATAAAAAGGACACGGAGACTGCCAAGTCTATGGGAGCATTGCAGTCACCATCCACCAGAGGCTCCTTTCGGCGTTCCTTCTATAGAGCAGGCTCCAAAACAAATACACCAGAGCACCCGTCTTCATCCTATAAAAGTTCCAACCAGGGCTCCTTTTCTAGAGGATACTCCAGGGGAGGTTACAGGGGAAACAACAATAGGGGCAGAGGCAGGGGTAATAACACCCGCAGCTCCTCTAGCACCAAACAGTGACTTCCCTGCGCTTCCCCCCGACCATCCCACTCCTGTCGGGGGACGCCTCTCACAGTTCCTACCTGTCTGGGATTCCATCACAACAGACAGGTGGGTAAGACAAATTATCCAGTATGGTTATTGCCTGGAACTCACTTCTACCTCTCCCAACATTCCTCCCAAACAGCGTCCAATGTCATCAGATCACTTAACGCTTCTCAAACAGGAGGTTCTTGCGCTGTTACAAAAACATGCAATAGAGCCGGTTCCCTTGCCCCATCAGGGCACAGGGGTCTATTCCCTCTATTTTCTCATTCCAAAGAAGGACGGCTCTCAGGCCAATACTGGACCTCAGACCGCTAAACTTTTACATCCAATCAGACCACTTCCACATGGTCACCTTACAACAAGTGCTTCCACTACTCCAGCAAGGCGACTTTCTCTCCACCCTAGATCTAAAGGACGCCTACTTCCACATTCCCATTCATCCCGCTCACAGGAAATATCTCAGGTTTGTGGTAGATGGCCAACACTACCAGTTCAAGGTTCTACCATTCGGAGTCACCACGGCACCCAGAGTTTTCACCAAGTGCCTCGCAGTGGTTGCAGCTCATTTGAGAAGACAACACATTCATGTCTTCCCTTATCTGGACGACTGGCTCATAAAAGCAAAATCCCACAGCAGCTGTGTTCAACACACACTCCGTACTATACGACTGCTTCACAGTCTGGGATTCACACTAAATCAGGGCAAATCCCATCTCCAACCGTCCAAAATACAACAATATCTAGGGGCTACAATAAATACTTTCACAGCCCTAGCACATCCCACCCCAGTCAGGATAAGTGCTATACAAATGTTAATTCAAAAATTTCAGCCACAACACTCACTACCAGCAAGAGTGTTCATGCAACTAATAGGGATGATGGCCTCTTGCATTTTTCTCGTTCCTCATGCAAGACTACAAATGCGTCCGTTACAAGAGTGCCTAGCACGTCAATGGAACCAGGCTCAAGGTCAGCTAACAGATCTGGTGTTGGTGGACAACCGCACCCACCGCTCTCTGCAATGTTGGAACACACAGAACCTTTCCAAAGGGCGGTTGTTCCTCGAGCCAGTTCCACAGATAGTGTTAACAACAGACGCATCGCTCACCGGCTGGGGAGCTCATCTTCAAACCCATACCATTCAAGGTGTCTGGACCCCCCAACAAAAACAATTTCACATCAACTACCTGGAATTGTTAGCAATATTCCTGGCACTAAAATCTTTTCAACTGCACCTTCTAGGCAAAGCTGTCCTGATCCGCACAGACAACATGACAGCAATGTATTACATACAAAAGCAAGGGGACACACACTCCCTACAGCTATCACACTTAGCGCAAAGCATATGGAGATGGGCCATTCCGCAAAACATATACCTCCTGGCAGAACACTTACCAGGGGTACACAATCAGATTGCGGATTGCGGATCTGCTCAGCCGTTCCACGAATGGGAACTTCATCCCCAAGTTCTTCTCCCATTCTTTCAACTGTGGGGACACCCAGAGATAGATCTGTTTGCCACACACCAAAACGCAAAATGCCCAAACTTCGCATCCAGGAATCCACACCCATTGTCCAAAGGCAATGCGCTATGGATTAATTGGTCAAACAAATTTGCTTATGCTTTTCCGCCTCTCCCACTCATTCCGTTAGTGGTGCGGAAACTCAAACAACACTCTCACAATGATCCTAGTTGCTCCAACATGGGCAAGGCAACCATGGTTCACAACTCTACTGGAACTATCAGTAGTACCGCATCAAAAGCTACACCTCTCACCCAAACTTCTCACTCAGAACCATGGAGACATAAGACACCCAGATCCCAATCAACTCAACCTTGCGATCTGGCTCCTGAAGTCTTAGTTTGGCTACCTCAATCTCCCGCCAGACTGTATGAATATTATCAAGGAAGCCAGACGCCCTACAACAAGGGCATGCTATGCGGCAAAATGGAAGAGATTCGTCATTTACTGCACGCATAACAACATCAATCCACTAGACGCTTCCATTCAGAACATCATCTGTTATCTACTGCATCTACAACAATGTAACCTAGCGTATACATCTATTAGGTTACATCTAGCCGCCATAGCAGCCTACCTACAAAACAGACAACATTTGTCCTTGTTTAAAGTTCCTGCTATCAAAGCTTTCATGGAAGGACTTAAAAGAATAATTCCACCAAGAGCTCCACCCTCTCCAGTGTGGAACCTTAATATAGTCCTTACCAGGCTAATGGGCCCTCCTTTTGAACCCCTCCACAAATGTGAGCTGCAGTTCCTCACCTGGAAAGTAGCCTTTTTGGTTGCTATCACATCCCTCAGAAGAGTAAGTGAAATCCAGGCATTAACCATACAAGAACCATTTTTACAGATCCATCATAACAAAGTGGTTCTTAGAACTAACCCAAAATTTTTACCCAAAGTAGTATCTGCCTTCCATCTAAACCAGTCTGTTGAACTCCCAGTATTTTTTCCTCAACCAGACTCCGTGGCAGAACGAGCTTTTCACACTTTAGATGTCAAAAGAGCAATACTCTACTACATTGAAAGAACAAAATCTTTTAGAAAAACTAAGCAACTTTTTGTGGCTTTCTCCCCACCTCATAAAGGTAATCCTATATCCAAAACAGGAATTGCAAGGTGGATTGTAAAATGCATACAAATATGCTACATCAAAGCCAAACGCACATTAACCATTCCCCCTAAAGCTCATTCTACACGCAAACTAGGGGCTTCTATGGCATTCTTAGGGAACATTCCCTAGATGACATATGCAAAGCAGCAACTTAGGTTACACCACACACCTTCACAAAACACTATTGTGTAGATGTGCAGGCAAAACAACAAGCTAGTGTGGGCCAGGCTGTATTAAGAACACTATTTCAAACTACTGCAACAGATACAGGTAGCCACCGCTAAGGAGATAACTGCTGTATAGTCTATGCAAAAGTGTACAATCTGCAGCTCATATGCCTCGAACGGAAAATGCTACTTACCAGTATGCACCTGTTCTTGGCATGTAGAGCTGCAGAGTTGTGCACGCCCACCCGCCTCCCCGGATACCTCTATCTGTTCCAGTGTCATCTTACTTAGATACATTACACATGGACATCTTTCTATTTCTCACTACTCCATCTAACCCTACGAGGCAAAAACAATCTAAGGATGGAGTCGATGCCCATGCGCACTGTCCACCGAAGGAGGAGTCACCAACCTCGTGACTACAAAGACTTCTTCGAAGACAAAAACAACATGCAAACATCCGAGCCCAACACCAGATGGTGATCTATGCAAAAGTGTACAACTCTACAGCTCTACATGCCAAGAACAGATGCATACTGGTAAGTAGCATTTTCCTTTTGGCTAGGAACGCCACTCCTCTAGAGCCTGATGTAAATCCCATGTGGGCCAGAAGTGTGTATCCAAATCTATTGAGCGCTAGATAGTGATTGCCATGAAGGTGTGTCTCTTGCAGAAAAACCAAGTCAGGGGACTGTGTGCATAAGTATTGTAATACCATGGTACACTTAATTTTGTCCCCCAGGCCGTTGACGTTCCACGTCAGCACCCTCAATACGGTTGTAGATTGTGATGTCATATCTTAACCTGGAGAAACTGCGGCCCATCCTCCCGCCCCACTGTCCTCCCCTCCTCCCTGCCTCTCCCTGTTAGAATGTTATGTAACCCGTGTCGTGGTGTATTTAAAGTGGAAACAGCTAAAACATAAAACATGCAGAATATAGGAATGCATAAAACAAGTTCCTGTCAAACCCACCCCCGAACCCTGCTACCCTGCACCGTAGGTATATAACTACCCACTTCCCCAATTCGCAGAGCGCCTGTTGCCCAATTGTAACCATCACAATACACTGGAGTTGGCTAGCACTGTCACCTCCGAACAGATGGCAGCACTCCCCGTACAACTTCCGCATTTAAAGTATGTCCTTATGTACTTATAAAAAAAAATGGTCCCGTCACTTACATAACCTTCCTAGATTGTGAAGACCTGAGTTCAGTACCTAGTTCATTATGTTCAAGGCCCAGCCCAGGCCCGGTGCCCAACGCACCCCCATTCTTACGTCCTTAATGCTCAAGTGGAGTCCATTGCCCTGCCAGGCAAACATGTTCAGTTGATCGGGCTAGAACGGTTTGCCTCCGAAGTGAGTCTCCCATCTGCAGCATTGTTGTGTGGCTCCTTGGGGGAGCCATCACTTTGGTCTCTGCGTCGACTCCGATCTTGTTCCCGCTGTTGCTGCTGCCTGGGTGCTCGTCCACCTTCAAGCCAGTCCCACACCTCCTCTGGCACTGTGCAGTACCATGACTTGCCATTTTACAACACCTGGAGTTTGGCCAGGAATAACATCATGTACTTGAGGTTTTCAGCCCATAGCGCTCTCTTAACCTCATCAAGGGTGAAGTCAGGAATGAATCGGATCGTTGTGTTTTCATATGGCAGGTCCCCCCAAGAGCGAGTGGCCTGCAAACTGGTGTTGTGGAAGTTAAGGATCCTGGCAATAATAGTTCTGGGGGGGCTCCGGGCTTCGGTAATGGTATTGGTGCTCTGGGCGCCCTTTCGACTGAGAAGAAATTCGAGAGGCGTTTAGGCTTCAAATGGTTGACAATGAGATCCTCCAAAAGAGATCCATCGAGGGGCCCTCTGTCCCTTCAGGGACCTCCACCACCCTGATGTTGTTTCCTCGGGCCCTCCCTTCCTGGTCTTCTAGCTTTGCGGCTATTAGCTTGTGTTGATAAGACAGTCGTTGCACCCAATCTTCTAAGGCTGTGTGAACAGGCGATTTCTGGCATTCTGCACTCCTCAATTAAATGTTGGTGTATTCAGTATAAATAACGCCCACCCCTTATCTTTGCCAGTGGTGGAAACCTCCAGCATGTTACAGTGCAGGCCCCAGGATTGACACTGCCCCTGATAGGTCAGCTAGATGCAC
Source organism: Calotriton arnoldi (assembly GCA_963921515.1). Lineage (NCBI taxonomy): Eukaryota > Metazoa > Chordata > Amphibia > Caudata > Salamandridae > Calotriton > Calotriton arnoldi. The sequence continues at coordinate 317,366 of CAWUFW010011237.1, read as the reverse complement.
TAATGGGTCTTGGATGGGGATGAGGGATTTGCAGGGGTGTGAGTGGATGGGGGCACCATAACTACTCCTCTCTGCCAGGCCTTTAAGATGACACCTGTGTTTAAGTGAAGCATTGGCAGAACTCTGCTGCCATGAAGCTAAGACGTACTGTGGACCAAGGGAATATATTACTGCCAGTGCTGCCCTAGATGGAATGCAATATGTCAGCCATCTGCTCTGGGGCACACCGCACTACCCCAGATAAATATACCACCTCACCCTAGTGCCAGGCTAGCAGTGTAATTGTGTGAAAAGGCCCTTAGAATATGAAAGATGTTAAAGTGAAGCTCAGCCTTTCTCGCTTTTTGAATATGCTGGCCTTGCAATCCTAAATAAAGAAGATGAATGATAGATTCAATGGTCAAGTTATCCTTACCTGTGGGTCTTTGTCAAGCACTCTATAGTTATCCGAACTTCTAACGGCAGTCTGGTGATGGTAGGGTCTGTTGACATCACAGTCCTCTGCTTACTGTTGTCTTTAAGCTTGTGGCAACCATCTTCAGTACCATTAACACAGAAGCTTCTGATACCTGCATGACAAGTACTCTCTCCTTTCCCCACCTCAGCTCTTCATCGGGACCTGCCCTTTGTAAATAAAGTCATGTCATCTGCTGTCCATGATCATGCCTGCCATGACCTGTAACACCATTCCAATGCAGCTATGGACTGGTATTACACAGATGTTTGATTCCCTGTAAGACAAGACTTTGTGAGTGCACTAATAACTCCCCCTTTAAACTGTTGCAAACCTCTTTGTCCTCTGTAGGGGAACAGCTACAACCCACAGCTTTACCACATTACAAATACGCAATATGAAATACATTACAGGCATCTTTCAACTAATATCATTCATGAAACAAGAATGTCATTCCACGGTGCTCAGAAACATGTAAAGAACAATATTGCTACAGGCACAGGAAATTAGCAGATTGTGTGAACAATAGTCTCTTTTTAAACTTGTCGATGGTCTAGTTGGCGCATGAGGTTTACCTTTTTTTAACTCTAACAAGCATTGTGGATTGTGTGATTGTCCTATTCTGTAGTCCTTCATTAAACTAAACTGCTTAGATACTGCCTGTACCAATCACAGTCCCGCTACCAGCACAAAATAGTCCTCAATATTTCTACATCAGCCATAACATGGCTTTCAATGTCGGCTTCTCTGTGATGAACACTTGATTGGCAGCTTTACCTGTTATGTTTTTTTATATCTATGATACATTCGGTCTGACCCGATTGAGAAGAATCCATGTGAAGGTCAACTCATCTCCAGATCAGAGATGATGGCACTTTTTCAACCCAAGACAGCGTTATCAGAGTCCTGTGTGCCAGTGTCCACATATGATTTCCTAATAATTGAAGAAGTGTATAGTTTTGTATTGATTCCTAATCCTTTCATTGTAATGAGTGAAAAAGAGTGCACCAGCATTTGCTCTGCATCGGTTAGTGTCGTGCGTTGTACTGGGTCAACTAGAGGCATCCCACGTGGCAGCAGTTGTTTCCTTGAAGCCAACTCTAGTTCCAGAATTTATCACGTTGGCAGAGTAGGGCCTCTAATTGCAAGGTAAGAAGACCTTAAACGGCATTAGACAAAGCAAGCCCATGATCTTGCTCAAGTGTTTTTCAGACCTTGGAGTAGAAGAAAACAAGTAAATGCAGTGATTTACTGCTAGTTCCTACTTGTATGAATCAAAAAAAAAAAATCTTTGCTAGTGATAGGCGACTTTGACTCCAAAATGTTAAAAATTTGTTGGTATATCCAGTTTCCATAAGGTTGCTTGAGAGCGACGCAGAGGTTAAGCTGAGACATTGTATCGTTATCCATATGCCCACTCAGAGCTTTGCCTCTGAGAACGTTCTTAATACTTAACTACGTCTTTCAGACTCCTTATTTAGTTACACACCCTCTACTCTTGGATCTCAGTCAAGTATGGCTCTGGACCACAACTTTGCCTCAGTCAGACACCCAGTAATGTTTATTCGCATTATTCCAACACCACCAGCTTGTTTTTACATTTATCCAAAGTAAAGAAACACTCAGTTCCTGTTGTATGGTAAAGCTCTAATAATATCAGTTGAGATAATATTGCATTATTTTGCCCAAATTAATGTTTATTAATAAATCCACATTATGTTTAGGTTTTGCTTTGTTGGGCAAAGTATATTCCATGAGTCAGGAGGACCTGAGGGGATGTTTATATGAGTACAATAGTGAACAATGAAAATATTTTAATCCATGTTATGCAATGTTAATTCCTTTTTGTAATGTCTGTGCTTATGTGGGCCAATATAGAAAGAGTCTGGCCATAGGCAAATAACTCTTGAGCTGCCCCAGAAGTATTTTTCAAGCCAACAACTGCTATGCCTGTTGCTTAGGAATATGAATTCTGGTAACCCAAATATGTGTGTCATTGGCCCTATCTTTTAGAGCACAGTTTTAATCTTGGGGCCTTATTATGAGTTTGACGGTCCCGCTTCTGCACCGCCAAATCCATGTTTGAACCGCCTGCCAGATTAGGAGTTTTCTCCTGTCTGGCGGGCTGTTCTTTGGCATTCCGAGGGCCGAGCCTATGAATTAGGCACCGCAATGGGAATGTCAAAGGTAGTACTTGCATGGCATGGACTGTTGCAGTCCATGCCATGCAGGTACTGGTGTGCATGCACACAGGGCACATGTCATGCCCCCCTGTGTGCATCCACATGGTGTGAGGCACAAGGGGTCCCTGCAGGGCTCCCTTTGTTTCCTCACCAACGCCATGATAAGTGTGGCAGTGAGGAGCGAGCCACAGCAGCCCCGCCAAGCAAATTACAGCCTCAGGATGGCCGCACAACTGCCAGGGAATGGCGGTTCCCTGGCGTTTGCGGCAAATGCAGTAGTCCCAGGGCGGCCCGACCCCCCCCCCCCCTAGGTCTGGCAATCCGTGGACAGCCATACTCATAATAAGCCCCTTAATCTCTGCTACACAGAAGTCGAATGCCAATGTCTATGCATACCCTTAAGTTTCAAAAGTTGTTAATTGTAATTTCTCTGGATAGCATTCCATTCCATCCTTTTTGTAGCTTGTCTGTGCCAATACAGGCGGGACTAATCATATGCAAGTCAGTCCAATCCATTTCTCTAAAGCAACAGTCTAGCATAATTTGCAATGACATATCCACTATAAATAGGAACACATTACACCCCATGTATGTTCTGGCCTGGTTGGGCTTCAGCATGGATGTGTAACTTGAGCCCATATGGAGTAAACAATCACTGAGTTCTGGCCCCATACTTGTGTATGCTCTTGAACGTAGGAAGACGTATTTAAAATCTTAAAAATTGATATAAGAAAATGTTTCAACCAGTCTTAGGTGATCAGTTGAAATGGTTGAATTACTCTTAGGTGGCATGGGGAGGCATGAGTATCCGAGTACCCTTGTGAATATTTAAGGACCGTGTCAATAACCATTGCAAGTTTTCTGCTTTCCCCACTCCCTGACCTAGAAACCAATATTACTGCATTGCAGTAATTCATCATTGTGATAGTAGGACAAATGGATAAGAATTTCGTAAATTAGTCTTTGGTAGTGAAGAGCGTTTTTTGTAATAGATTTCGCATTGGGCACAAATGATGATGTAGAATGAAACTGGGTCTCTAAATTCCCTTTAAGTGACAATGTCTCAGATGGGGTGACTAATACACAGCAGGTTCAAATTAAGCATTTTTAGATTACTTTCTTGATGGTAACGGGATTTCACTGAAGAGTGCAAATATTATTTATTTACAAATAGAGGTGACAGTGGTCAAACAGCTGAGCTCGCACATCACAAATTCAGGGTAATTGTAAAGACACAATCATAAAGTAATGTATGCTCCAGTGGACTACGTCACCTATCTAGTGTTTGACAAATATAAGAAATACACTTTCGAATATTCATAACATAACAAGATTTCCAGATCACCGCATAATTGGTCTATACTGACGGGACTTAGGACCGTTCCCCAACCCAAATACACGATATTTATCGGCTTACCATAGCCGTCGACATAGCAGCTTCTATATTTCAGTGTTGCTCTTCTGATTCCAGCACTCTTTTGACGTACGCTGAATCTTTCTGTGGATTGTATGTCTTACTTTTGAGAAATCACCCAAATAACCTATTTCCTCGGGGCTCCGAGACATGCTTGAATGAAAACAATTTCGGTGCTAGATGCAATTTGGAGCGCATTGGCTCCGTTAGACTTTTGAGTCTTGAAAAAGTCATCTAACGACGAAACACGTGTCGGCTGTTTCATTTTTGGATTCCAGTCAATTTGAGTGTCTAAGAAATAAAAGCTTTTGGAACTACAGACCTACACGTTGTCTTCATATTTGGACTTTAATTCATGCTCAGATTAACTTTCTGTTCTCTGAAGATAACCATAGAACCTGCCGGATTGATGTACTAAGATACCTCAATTATGTGGTGCTCTGGAAATCTTGAAATATTATTTATTGTTGTAATCCTAGAAGACTACAGCATCTAATAAAGAACAGTCAGAATGGGTTGGCGAGGGAAGTGCAAAGTAGCACTAAATTTATAAACAATTTTCTAGCATTTAGTTTGTGTTTAGTTTTGGCAGCTCTTAAGCCAAGAAATATATGTACCCTAGACAGGTGTCTTTACCTTGTTAAGAGGAGGTGATCAAACACCTCTTAATGTTCCCCAAAGAAGTTCCTTTCAGAAGACTAGGTTTCAGCTAGCTCATTGGCCTGAATAGGAGAATTAATATTTCACATGGAGATTACTTTTCTCTTGGTTTCCACTCACTGGGAGGGAAAGAAGGCCAGTTGCCTGTTTGCTAATAAGGACATCCAATTTCTGTGGAAGGAAATGAGTATGACATTACTATCAGTTTGTGGGAGATATGTCTCATCTTCTCTAGCCCAGAGCGGTTTTGTCTGTCTTCATTAGATTTTGGATTTGTCCCTGCAGCAGCTAGAAGTCAAGACTGTTGATTAAATCTGTGTATTGTCTGTGGGCAGCAAATTCATATGATCTTGGTATACCTTGCAATAAGAGCTGTAGCAGTCCTCATAAACACTGAACTATCTAGGCAGGCCATATGTGTTTCCCTGACCACACCGACAGAAACATTTCAATCTAACTATTGCTTTGTTGCATCCTGGTCATGTTTGTCTGATGCTGATGGTGGCGCAGTGAACAAACATTTAGGGAGAAAGTGACTGGCTGACATTTATTTAGTCCCATTACCTATCTGGTTGAGCGGTGCATATAACAGTGACATTCCGAGTTATGGATCTCTGATCAAATACCTTTCTTATTAAATATTCTAGACACCTAGTATAACATTATTAATAGTACTAAATGGGTTTGTTGTTCTTATTGATATTGAGACTGAGCTGTTTATATGCAGGGCCAGCTTTAGCGCTGGTGGCGCCTTGTGCGACAATGTCTGTTGGCGCCCCCCCCCCCCCAATGACCACCTCTGCCACGGATTCCCTCACTAGCACCCTCTAACAGTGCCTCTCAAGTCTCCATAACCACTGTCTCTCAGATTCATTTAGATTTATAGCACCACACAGACCAGTGTAAGGTGTCAGAGCACTTTACACCACACACACATTGCACAGAGACAATCATATGTGTGTAAATCAGTGTAAAGGAAATGTTACATCAGACAGTACTACAAGGTGTAGTGTAGGAGTGACATGTCATTGATACTGGTAGGCAATATAGTTAAAGTTCTTATTCAGGAAAGGCACAAATTCAGAATTTAAAATGTAGCATCATTGTTAGGGGTTCTCTTTCATAATAAGAATTGTTTTCTACCCAAATGAACCCTTTTCACAAGATCAGGATAATGAAAGACTGGGCAAAAAAACATATAGCTTTAACATATACCTTGCAATTTGCAGCAGTTCTAGGGTGACAGTTAATAGCTCAATGTTCTATATTAGGATTTTGACTTATAAACGACAAGTAACAAAAGGAGCTCTCTTACAGAAGCAGTAACCCACTGACCTATTTACATTATATGCACTTTGTTATCTGCATGGTACACGTTCTTAGCAGCAGGCATTTTAACCCTCTGCGCTACCTTAGGATGAGTCAAAACTTCCACTAGACAAACCTCCGGTCTCTTTCCAGAAAGACGATTAGTCACCGGACTTCTCTTGACATTTTAATTGATGTCTGAAAGTTGCTGGAGGCTAGGAACGAGGCAGCAGGTGCTTTTAAAATAATACACATTTTCAAAAAGGACGCCCCCACCCCAAGTCAACGCCCGGTGCGGCCGCACCAATCGCACCGCCCTAGAGCCGGCCCTGTTTATATGTTATGCAAATCTGAACTCAATCAACTCCTCAAGAAGGAGCCCTTCTTCGGAATAAAGCTTTGAATTGTGTTATAATGCACAAGCACAGTTGCAAAGATTACACTAGCTGTCCCAAATTTGTTTGTGTGCCCAGGAAACCTGGCCCATAGTGTAGTTTCATTCGGATATATTGTGAATGGAAACGTTGTTTTTCTCCATAAACAATAAGTTCTAATTATTTGTTATTGTATGATATACATTTAATGTTAATGCCATTTATAACGCGCTCGAATCACCCAAAGGGTATCTCTGCGCGACCAGGCACCCAGACAGCATACGCAGCATGCTCAGAACAAAATTGTCTTCAGTGATTTCCTAAAGCAAAAATGATCCGTACAGATCCTAATATAGTGTGGCACCTTATTCCAATATAAAGGAGCCAAATAGGAAAAAGACCTGCCGCCCTAACGGGCCCTCTTGATGCGCGGAATGCTTAACAGAGATTTATCACTTGATCTCAACAGTCTAGGCGGGCGGTACTGTCTAAGTTTGGTACCTAAATAAGCAGAGCCACGACCAGTTACGGCTTTATGTGTAAGACAACACAGCTTAAAGATAATTCTTTTCCGAATTGGAAGCCAATGCAAGGTTTGAAGAAGGGGGGCCTAGGCAGTCCCAGCTAACAGATTACAAATAAGGTGAGGACTCTTCTCAACAGGCACATAATATGGAAACAGGAACCTGAAGTAGACATCACATGCTCTTTCATGGAAAGAGGTTGGTCCAAGCGGACTCCCAGGTTCTTAACCACCTGCTTGGGAGTGGGAGCAGTTCCAAGTTCAGGTAGCCACCAGTCAGCAGTCCATATTTGTTGCACCTTGCCAAATAGCATAATCTCAGTTTTTTCCGCATTCAGCTGGAGACAGTTTTCTGTCATCCATGATGCAATTGTCGTCAGCCCGTCTAAGAAGCATTGTTTTGTTTTGACTAGGTCTTTTTCAAAGGAGATTACTATCTGTGAATCAAATGCATATATAATCTCGAAACCAAAGGCTCTTACAATCTTGGCAAGAGGGGCCACATATATATTAAAGAGCAGCTGGCAAAGTAAAAACATTATGGCACTGTGACACAATATTATTTTTACCAGCAAGTTCTAAATATTTGGTGTTACTGTAAATTATAGGATGATATTTTTGCACTTATGCTAACAGTTGTGTTTTACATGCTAATAGTGTTCCTCTAGACCATCCCTAAGTGCTGGTTGCCTTTGAACTTGTTTAGTTGGATTTCCTTTGGTAGTTAGGAGTCTAGCATGCTCTCTCTGATTATACTAGGGGTGTAGCTATCAATGGTGTAGTAGGTGCAGTGGCACCAGGGTGAGGGCTCTGAATGGTCCCAGTTATTTAATTATTTTAATATCCATCTGGAGTGAAAGGAACCAATTTCCTTCTCTTGCATTAGGGTCCAAGGGTTGTCCCGTGCCACTGAGTTATTCTCTCAATAACCCAGGGGCACAGAACGTACAGAGTTTACAGGTTTACAGAGTGACTCCCCATTGGAGACCAGTGTACTGATAGAAGATTTGCCCACCAGTGCAGTGTTCAAAATCTACAGGTCTATCTTACTTAACCTACCCAAAGCCCTCCTGTTCATGACAAAAAAGTGTTTGGAGGACTTTGGAGCCTTGGTAGATGCTCATTGTGACAATGTCCTACTTCATCCCAAAAAAGTGGCAATCCTGTCTACATTGAAACCGACTCAAGTTTCAATACTTTATCACATGTAATGCCACACGTCCTGGTTGGTTTTAATGCAACTGTTCTCTGACACATCCTGTATCCAATGTCATATTAAAGAATGCAGATTATTCGACACATGATTTTTCTCTGAAATATCACAATTTTTTGAATTCCAAACTATTTTAATTCAGAACTCTTGTCTATTTTGGTAGTGATATTGACTCTAAATCTTAGAATTTCTATCCTTTGAATAGAAGGTGAGATCTGCCTGCCTAAATCTAGAATTATTCTATACAACCAGTGATTGATTTTGCCTATAAGAAATATTACCCAAGAACATGGTAGCAGCCAGATTGTAGCATAATGCGGTAGAGAATGTGTATGGACCTGGTGTATGAACGACCACGAAGAAATCCGTTTTTGAGAGTTGTGGCTGACAGAGAGGATTTGGTTGCCCCGTAGAGATGCCTGATTGGAAGGTTGGCAAATTTCTTATATGAGTGTTTAGTGACAGTATTATATATATATAAGGTATAATTGCACCTTAGACATATAGAAGAAAAGGAGCAGCTAAGTTATGACCAACTAATTTCTCTCAAAAGTAACTAGAGTAGCTAGAGAACATGTCTAGTGGGCATATAACAAACTTGACAGAGACTTCTTGTAGTGAGTTCTGGCTACCTTTCACCACACGTTCTAACACACAAGAAATCCACACTGTTTTGTTTCAGCTAATGTTAATGTAAGACTTTTCTTGAATCTGTCTCCCTGCAGCAGAGAGGAAGATATCTGCACAGCCGAGTATCCAGTGCAGTGCCAGACAGCACGGGAAGGCGGCCCGTTAGAGAACGAACTGTTCCAGTGGAGCCATTTTCGAGGCCCAATACAACTCACACTTTTCGGGTGGGCTATTTCACCACATAAGCATGAATTGTGCAGAGGTGAATATGGAAGGAATGACAGTACCTTATTTATTTTGTATTTATACAGTCGGATACCCCTCGCAGACGATCATTTACGCCCATGGATTTTGCCAACCATACTTGGACAGGTCCAGGTTTTTTAACAGGTAAATATACTATAAATGGTCAATAATAACGATTTCCTCACAAACTGCAAATGGTATTCCTGGATCATCTTTGGAGGACAGCTAAAATAAAAGTAGAGGGCATGTTGAAATATATCTACTCAGGACTAAAACGATATCTTGGAATAACTGACTCAAAATTTAACAAAGGGACCCACCAGAGAGTGTGATAACAACTCAAAATATCTAAATGTGTATGAGAACGTAGTTTGAATTCAATTGCATGAAACAGATCACTTCAATAAATTAAGTGTTAGCAGAGATTTATTTTATCACGCTCTGTGCCTCTGATTTCATCATTAGAGTGACACCAAATCACACTAAATAGTATGCCATCACATGACTGTGTACTCTGATTATATTACAAGGTCTGATTAACTATCATATGCTAAATGCTGACCAGTGTGCCTTAGTTGCTACCATGTCATGCCAAGGTGCTGTTAAATTAGCCCAGATGCTGCTTTCTGATGAATACATTTACCTGCAGATTCCTTACCTCATAAACCTCTCTGGTTAACTGACTGGATGTGCTTTAAGGTCAGGACTTACTGAGCGGCATACTCATCTTCATCTACACATGGCTTCTGGTTGCGGGACAGGTCTTCTCGTTGGTGGGTCTGTCGTTTTGGAAAATGGTGTCATACTTTGCACATGAGCCCACGTCAGTTCCTTGTTCCATTCTGGCTCATGTCCTGCCAGTAGTATCATTAGAGAGGGTCCAGATCAGGATCTTTCCTCAGCTTTATTTGTCTCCGCCTCTCAGCTCCCCCTTAAGCCCACCACTGCAGCTCCTGAATATGCTAAGAGGCAACACAGAAAACAACAGACACTACACCTTGCCAAACACATTTATTTGTCCCGATATATTTGCTGCAAAGAAGTGCTTGTTGAGGCTTTACACAAGCCTTCATGTTTTCATACCTTTGTGTGTATATGTGTATCCGTACAAAATCAAATTTAAATCTTTTAAACAAACATATATGTGCAGATTTAGATCAGAGTTTCTGTGCATTTTTTTATTTTCTTAATAACTTTGGCACCTTTTGGCGAATCTGCAAACTACTTTCCCAAAATAAGTTCGGCCACTCTGGCTCCTTCATGGAAGGTTTTATGCTGATCCATCAAGCAGGGGCCAAGAGAAAGCAGAGGTCTCAAAAGTGCAATTTCCCCTTTCTGATTCCCACAGAAAACTTTGCTCTCTCATACAGAAAAAACAGCTGAACGGATTCTCACCAAATTTGGCTCATAGGAACTACATTACTCAGAAAGCATACTTTTTGTGTAGTCATTTAAAAAAAATTACGGTTTATTAAAATGGGGTCGGATTGGGCATGAAGAGGTTAACCATCAGAAAAAGTTAATGACATCTGGATTAAAAAAGTACACGGACCTGACTGGTCAAAGGAGCTTTTTCTTTCATCTGCCATTTTAGTATTGTGGTACTGGTACCAAAAAGATCTGAATGGCTGTCTGCAATATTGAAGAAAATGTTGCAGGTGCCATTACAGGACTCGGGAGACTGTCATTTGAGATGTCATTAGTGATGTCACGTAACATTTCATGAGTAATGTAATATGTGAGGTCCTAAACAGTGTCTGATGGTGCGCAGTTTATAGTTAGTTCGCTACCCTATAACTGGCGAATTTGAATGTTTTTAGATTTTTTAATTTTAGTTCTTAACCTCATTACAACAGCTAACTATAACTTCACTTTATCCTTTGATTTTTTTATATATATATCTATATCTATATCTCTCTCGATATATATATATATATATATATATATATATATATATATGCACTCCATCCAGCTCCCACAGAATCATCAACAGAATCATCCACGGAAGAAGGCACGGACTCAAAGTAGTCCGGATTCGGCATCTGTTTATTCTCTCAGGTCACCCTCAATCCCTGAGATAAAAGAGAGACGCGTTTCGGCTTGCTAGAAGCCTTTATCAATCTAGTTGGTGCCATTATGACAGCATAATATATAGCCCTTCCCAATCACGAAATAAGTAAACATAGAAGACATACTAAAAAATGCAACCACAATGTGGACCCTATGCAGCATATAGGACCATGCTTACTGCAGCTGGGTATCAGCAATTTATAAGGTAAAGCATATTCAATTGTCTAAATTGCACAGTGCATATGTATATTTAGCATGAAATCCCATTATTATAAATTATATGGGCAAAAATGATTTAGCATGCTTAAAATGTTTATCGCCTGCCATAATTGGTTCATTAATGGTATATAAAATGCGCCGCCAACTTCTCATCTTGTGTTTGCCAAATTATAAAACATAAAATATGTTGAGTACTTTAAATGAACACGCTGCTGAACTGAATTTGCCAAAATGAAGCCAGCCTCTGTCCCGGAGTGCTCATCACGAGCTAATAACACAATCCCCGGTTGAAGACCTTTGACCTCTTGCTGCGAGATCAGTATTGACACCAGCAATACTGCAGATGTCACGGTCCCGAACACAAAACACCAATTATCCATAGGCATGAAGACAGGATAATAGCAGCCAACCCGTGGGGTCATACTACTCACAAAGTGTGAAATCTCGACTTGAATGTCAGTCTTCAAGCGCATGCTTGAAACCCCACGGGACTACCGCTCCCATAGTGCCTTTCGCTGGTCAAATACTATACAGCAGCTTGCAATCAAATATCCGATGCAGAGTCAATGTCCAAGTTAATGCAGCCAAGGCGAAGGCAAATGTCATAATATCTTAAAAGTCAGGCAGCAAAAAGTACAGTTCTGCTGAGGCACAGACTCGGGATTGAAGGGGACCAATGGACAAAATGATAGCGCCAAACAAACCTCACCGCATCCGCGTTGGCTTCCGCGGTGCCCAGTCACCAGATGGCGCCAGACTCCTGGGCAAGGCATTTCTTGCTGGGGAAACGTCGGCCCCGTGCTGGCAGTCACAATAACCGCCCCGCTGTGGGCCCTTGGTCTCCCACTGCAGTCATCCTCGTTCCTCTCCCTGGCTGCCAAACTGGGGGCTATATATATATATCCCAGTGGCAGTTGCCACTGGATAGTTATAGTAAAACATTTTCTGGTTTTCTTATAACTTTTGCACCGTTTGACGAATTGTCACATAACTTTCCTAAAAACAAGTCTCACCCACCTCAGCTCCTTCCTGGAAGGTTTTGCGGTGATCTGTCAAGCGGGGACTGAGAAAAAGGGAGGTCACAAAATACTTTTTCCCTGTTCATTTTTCTATAGGAAAATTAGACAAAGCTACATCCAAAATGGCTGAATGGAATTACACCAAATGTGGCAGAAAGCTAGATATTGTTCCAGAAAGCATGTATTTTGTGATTTGGTGTAATCCGTTCAGTAGTGTTTGAGAAGGTAAGTTTCAAAATGTACAGATAATTCACACCACTGAGGATCCGCAGAGCCAACAGATCTCTAGATAAGATCTGATTGGGCTCCACCACATCAACAAAGAGGTGGTAGTAGCCATTGTAGGACTTGGGGCCTCAGTCATTGTCCTGACAAAAAGTAAAAAGAAAACCTATACATGGACAGGGTAGTGATACCCTGCCCCCCTAGGCCTGGTGGACGGGGTCCCAGAGGTTTTTATTTTTAAATAGGGATCGCGGATAACCACCCTGCCACCCGGGGTGGGCCAGGGGATTCAACACAATTATGGCTTTACGTTAAGGGGCATGCGGCCACCCTCCCCAAGCTTTCTTGAGGCCCAGGAGACCTCATCACTTGAGGCCAATTTTTTCACCGGGGGAGAGGGCATCCTGCCTCCTTCCCAAGCCTCACAGAGACTCCAGGAACCCTATCGCCTGGGGTCAGTTGTTTTCATTAATGGTATATTAAGAGGCTTGTGGGCTAACTGATGTGGGCTAACTGAGACAACCTCCAGGAGCAGTAGATTGCAGCCCTCAAGATTTTTAAAAAAAGGCATGGCTGCCCCGGGTGGGCACCCAAAAAAAACGAATTAAAAAAAAAAAGTGTAAGATAATAAAATGAATAATAAATAAGTGGCAGGAGCCGCTCATTTTATTATTCACTGCTCTAGACAAGGAATAATTCCCTGGCAGGGCTTTTTCTTTATATTTTTGAATAATGGTGGTGTCCCTAGAATGGGCAGGGGAACCACCAAGCATTTTTTTTTATGTTGTGGGAGCTGCTGGATGTGCAGCGGCCCTCCAGCAACATTGAAAAAAACTGCAATATGCCTTGTGATTCATTGAATCCATGACTTCAGGAGAGCTTACCGTATTTTTTTTTAAAGCATACTGAGTTTGAGCTGTGATCTGCAAGCCTGGACCTGTGCCCAACCCCATGCTGTGCATGGCGATGGACATCTTACTTTACGTAAAAAAAAAACAACAACCATAGAAATTCACAGAAAAAAACAAAGATTAACATGACATAGTTAGGAATTGTCAAAATATGATACTTTATAAAATGCTATTTTAAATTAGCAAAACCACTGAAATTCACCAGTTACAGTTATCTCAAGTAACTATACCTTATGCTCTAAAGTAACCATACCACGCGCCCTTACCATGCACTGCCAATTACCTCCTATATTACATCACTCATGACATGTATGACATCATCACTGCAACATCTGTAACAACATAATGGATGACAACACTGTGCATGGCAGGGGTCAAGTTATAGATATTTTAGAGCCCAAGTTATATATTTACTTGAGATACCTTGGACTTGTGAATTTACTTGGGGTGAAAATATCTTAAATTGAGGTATGTTTATGCAGGAATTCTTGGTTTATGTACACGTGTTGAAGTCATAATAAAAAAAAATATTGTTGAAAATAAACAAAGCACTACGCAACTGCTTTATCTTATGCCAACATTTTAGCTGCTGGTAAATGTGAAGAACTGTGCCTGTACACAGTGCTTACATGCCAGCATTTTTGAAAAAATCAGGGGAATGCGTTTTCCCCATTGACTTCTATTGAAGCAGAGACAATTTCAGGAGACAGCTTAGTTAAAGCCATTTTTGGCTAAAAGATCTGGAGTTTCCCTCCTGAAGGGGGTCTCTTGGCAAGTATGACAGTAGTTTAGATGTGAAATGGAATTTGTAGAGGTTGTAACATGGTGTTTTTATAGTTCCATGTGTAGACTACTGCTGTGCCAACATAACTACATCTAGACAATGCTAGTCTTTCTAAACGTAGAGGTAACAAATATTACTGTATGCTGCTAGCACTGTCTTCCATGATCAAACTTCACTGGCACTACACTACATATTAATGTTGGCAGCATTGGGAATAGAACAGAATTTACCTAGTATAAAACCAACTTTGTAGTGCCCAAACAGCTGTAAAGCTAGTCTGAATCTTTAAATCAGTATACAATTATAATAGTTAGGTGTACGGTAAATGTATATTTTCATGAAATGTGGTGAGTGACTGAAGCTTAAGAGTGATGGCCTTAAGCAATCATGATTTAAGAAACGATCAGTTTCTCCTGCATTTCCTTGAAAAACTTTGATTTCATGAATGGTAAAAATGAATGGCAAAGCAATAGGATTTGGTGCTGTGTGATACCTTTAAAGTGAGAGCTGTTACCACTGTGTTGGCACCCAGCGTTGCTGTCCTGGACATCTTCCAGGCGGCTACGTGGAAATTGCTCCATACTTTCACAAAGCACTATTGTCTGCACAACCAGGTTAGACGAAAAGGGCATTTTTCCCACTCAGTCCTACAGAACGTCTTAGTTTAAGCCAATTCACAGACCCACCTCTTATTATGTACTGTTTTGGTATCTATTTAAAAGGTGAGGAGTCTGTGGCTAGACGTCTCCATCAGAAGAACAATTTACTTACCTTTGCTAACACTCTTTCTGGTAGAGAGACTATCTAACCACAGATTCCTCGCCAATCCTCCCTGTTCTGTGAATTGGACTTTACCCATTAATAAGATCCCAGTTCTAAGAATTGGCACACTGATCAAAGGCAATTTGCTCATATGGCTATGTGTCTGGGGCCACAGACATCCTTGAATGCAACTGATGACAACATGCAGGAGTGGCACCTATCTAGGCCCGCACATCATTTCCCGAGCGGAACGGCATCAGTGCAGAGCTGCATGGTACCACCTATCGGCGTGCAGAGGTACTGCTCAAAAGTTTCTGGATTTAGTATGACATCTGGAGAATATTCAAAAGGTAGAGGGGAACTGCAGTTAGACAGAATCTCTACAAGAAAGTGTGTTACAGAAAGTAAATAACTTCTTCATGACTACTTGGCAGACTAATACAAGCATGCGCAAGTAAAGATTCACATGTTCTTTAAACGAGGTATAAGAGTGTAATCATTAAGTCATCCAAACACTTGGAAAGTATTGCCCTTTAAGCCACATATTACGTAAGGAAAAACATTTAACATGTCAGTGTGGGGCTAAATTAAAGTAACATAAAATAATTATATGTTCGAGGCATGTGTGCTGTAGATACACATGCTTTGCATAATCCTGCCATCTAGTGTTGGATCAGGATGTTTGCAAGTTGTTTTTCTTCGAAGAAGTCTTTCCAGCCACGAGGTAAAGTGACTCCTCCTTTCGGTGATAGTGCGCATGGGCATTAACTCCATTGTTTTTTTCTGCCATCAGGTTCAGACGTGTATTGCTGCGCTCAGGTTCGAAACTGTTCTTCGGGTTCCCCTCGGTGCGCAATCCACTCTACCCTCGACGGTATTGTTTCCGTACGTGTTTCCCTGTTCTCCGTGTATCAAACTCTCCATCTTCAATCGAAAACCTTGTGGGCGGCCGCCGGGCCTGGCTGCGTCGTTCCAGCCTTCTGCCGATGGAACAGACTCCATTCCAGTTCTGTCCTGGGTGCCACACCAAGTACCCTTGCACTGACCTACATCAAGTTTGTAACTTGTGCCTCTCTCTGGAGCACAAGGAGGAAGACTGCGAAGCTTGTATGTCGTTTCGGTCCAAGAAGACTCTACGTGATCGTTGGGCTCGACGACAGAGATGCAGCGCCAAAGCATCCAACACACTCTGGATATCTTCGGGCAAGAATCCAACCAAGAATAGATCGAAGAGTCTGCCGCAGAAGAAGAGGCCCTCTCCATTCCAGAGTCCGATTCCGAGCTCGAGATCAATCTGGAGTGCGAAGATGTGCCTCCAGGACAGGGTGCTTTGAGTACCGAAGACCCCTTGGCCCCTAAATCCTCTTCTAAAACTCATAAGGCTACGGCACCACCTCTGCCTTCTGGCCAAGGTCGGCACTGAGACAATGTTTCCGATGCCCCGCCTCTCGGCACCAAAACAAGCCGTCAAGTCTTCCAGCTTGGGACCGAGTCAGCCAAAATTACCTTCGGATCTGAAATCATCAGGCTCCAAGGACAAATCTGGTTCAGAGCCGAAAACCTCCACTTCGAAACACAAACATGGTTCGGAGTTGAAACCCTCCGCTTCGAAACACAAACACGTTTCGAAGCCGAAACATTCTAAAGACAAGTCGATTTCTACGCCGAAATCCAAGGACAATGTTCTTGAGCCTCCAGATCCAATTTTAGACGTTCTTAAGGCCAAATTGGATCCCAAACAAAAGAAAATTAATATTAATCCTTATACTGGACATATTTTGGCTAAAAATCCAGCAAAACACAAGCTTCCTGAAGAGGACACTTCTGATAAGATTCCCTTGAAGAAGGACAACGCTACTAGCCCTGTTTATCCTGCCCCACAACCCTCTCCACCTCCACCATCACCTCCACAATTAATATTTGAAGATCCTTTACACATAACACCTCAGGGATCTCCACATACAGATCCAGATATGGATCAGGGTGATGATGATACTCATTTGCCTGCAGACCCATGGAATGATTACACGATTGACCCTCCAGTAGACAATGAGTCAGACCTTTAGCCTGCAAAACCATCACCACCAGATGATAATTTGGCTTATCAACAGCTCATTGCCAGAGCAGCAGAGTATCATGGGTTACCATGACATAGAGAAACATTAGAAGAGGACTTTCTATTCAACACACAGTCCACACATAGGTCAAGTCAAACACTCCCTATGCTTAAAGGCATGATGAGACATGCAGATGATATCTTTAAAGACCCTGTCAGAGCATGTATTTTAACTCCAAGGGTAGATAAAAAATATAAACCCTCACCCTCAGATCCTGTGTTTATTAAGGGGCAATTGCCTCTTGACTCCCTCGTTGTGTCCAACGCTCGCAAAAGAGCTAAATCACAAACCTCTGGGGATGCACCTCCCCCAGATAAAGAATCCAAACTTATAGATGCCTCTGGAAAACAAGTAGCTGTTCAAGCCACTAACCACTGGCGCATCGCAAACACAGAGAGCCTACTAGCTAGGTACGACAGGGCATACTGGGATGAGATGGAGCAACTGCTCTAATATCTCCCAGATAAACACAAAACTAAGGCACAGCAGTTAGTTGAAGAAGGGAAACTTATCTCTAACTCCTCAATCAGGTGTGCTTTAGACACAGCTGACACCGCAGCAAGGGAGATTAATACCAGCATTCTCCTTAGAAGGCATGCATGGCTTAGGATCTCGGGGTTTAAGGCTGAGGTTCAACAGTCCATTTTGAACACCCCCTTTGACAAGGAACACCTGTTTGGTCCTGTAGTGGACCAATCCTTAGAAAAGATGAAATAAGACACTGAAGTAGCAAAATCCATGGGAGCGCTCCAGTCCCCAACCAATAGAGGCCTCTTTCGCTGCTCATTTTACAGAGCAGGGTCCAAAACAACATCCTCAGACACAAATGCTTCCTCTTACAAAGGTAACAACCAATCCTTTTCCTCCTAGAGGTTTCTACAGAGGAGGATATAGAGGAAACAATTCCAAAGGCAGGGGTAAAGGCACCCCACCACGTAACACCCCTTCCCCTAATAAACAGTGACTTGCCCACAATTCCCCCCGATCACTCAACACCTGTTGGGGGAAGACTTCAACAGTTTCTCCCCATTTGGCAATCTATACTATACTCGATTACTGAGGTACTAGACCTTATCCAACATGGTTATTGACTGGAGCTCACCTCCAATCCACCAAACATTCTACCTCGTGCTCACAAACTGTCATCAGACCATTTGCAGTTACTCAAACAAGAGGTGCAATCTCTCTTACAAAAGGGAGCCATAGAACTAGTTCGGTTTCAGCACCAAGGTTCAGGGGTTTACTCTCTTTACTTTCTAATTCCCAAAAAGGACGGTTCCTTAAGACTAATTATGGATCTCAGAGAGTTAAACCAGTACATACTGTCAGAAAGTTTCCTTATGGTAACGCTTCAACAGGTTCTTGCTCTTCTACAGCAAGGCGATTTTTGTCCACGCTGGACTTAAAAGACGCATATGTTCACATTCCCATTCATCCAGCTCATCGCAAATATCTCAGATTTGTGATAGCAGGCAAACACTATCAGTTCAAAGTACTTCCATTCGGAGTGAATACTGCTCCCAGGGTATTTACAAAATGCCTAGCAGTAGTAGTTGCTCATCTCAAAAGACAACAAATTCATGTCTTCCCCTACCCAGACGACTGGCTCATCAAAGCCAGCACACACAAAAAGTGTTTACAAAACACTCAGACCACGCTACTTCTACTCCACCAATTGGGTTTCACGGTCAACATTGAAAAGTCTCACCTACAGTCTTCACAGATACAATCTTAACTAGGAGCCGCTCTCAACACTCACACGGCTCTAGCCTTCCACAATGCAGTCAAAAGTTCCAATATCCAAACTCTAATGCTGGAGTTCCAAACCAACCAAACCTTGCCAGCCAGGACTTTCATGCGGCTATTGGGAATGATGCCGTCATGAATTGCGATAGTACCTCATGCAAGACTACACATGCGTCCATTACAAGAATGCTTAGCATGTCAGTGGAATCAGTCACAGGGTCAATGAACAGATCTAGTGTAGGTGAACAGCCGCACCCATCGCTCTCTGCAGTGGTGGAACCCACAAAAGTTATCAAAAGGGCGGCCTTTCATCGACCCTGTTCCACAAGTCGTGCTAACAGCAGACGTATCTCTAACAGGTTGGGGTGCACATCTCCATCATTACACAATTCAAGTTCTATAGGACGACAAACACAAACGTCTCCACATCAACTATCTAGAGCTTCTAGCAGTGTTTCTAGCGCTGAAACCTTTTCAGTCTCATCTCACAAGCAAAGTTGTCCTAGTCCGCACAGCCAACATGACAGCAATGTACTATGTACAAAAACAAGGGGGGACACACTCTCTCCAACTGTCACGCCTGTCTCAGACAATTTAGAAATGGACAATCCATCACAAGATTCACCTTCTGGCAGAACACCTCCCGGCAGGAACAATCAAATTGCCGATCTCCTCAGCAGAAGGAGACAGCAAATACACTAGTGGGAACTTCATCCCCAAGTTCTCCTTCCATACTTTCTACAATGGGGATACCCACAAATAGATCTGTTCACCACAGTAGACAACACACAATGCCCAAACTTCGCCTCCAGGTTCCCAAACCCTCTCTCCAAAGGCAATGCCCTATGGATGAATTGGTCAGGGATATTTGCCTACGCTTTTCTGCCTCTCCCACTCCTTCCGTTTCTGGTTCGGAAACTCCGGCAAACATCACTCGCACTGATTTTGGTAGCTTCCACATGGGCCCGTCAACCATGGTACACCACCCTGTTAGAGCTCTCAGTAATTCCACATCAAAAGCTACATCTCACCTCCAGTCTCCTCACTCAGAACCATGGAGAAATCAAGCATCCAAGGAGCTCAACTTAGTGTTTTAAGTCATGAAGTCATAGAGTTTGGATATTTAAATTTGCCACCACACTTTATGACTTCTGAAAGAAGCTAGAAAACCTACTACCAGAGCTTGCTATGCAGCAAAATTGAAACTATTCGTTGTTTACTGCAATATCAACAAAATTCTACATCTAGATGCTTCTGTTCAGAACATTTTCTGTTACCTTTTAAACCTACAGCAATGTGGGCTAGCTTACACATCTATTAGATTGCACCTTGCAGCAGTAGCTGTGTATTTGCAAAACATACAACATTTATCTTTGTTCAAAGTTCCTGTCATCAAAGCAGTTATGGAGGGCTTATAAAGAGTTATACCACCAAGAATTCCACCGGCACCAGTGTGGAATCTTAATGTTGTGCTTACAAGACTTATGGGTCCGCCCTTTGAACCGCTACACAAGTGTCCTTTACAGTTTCTCTCTTGGAAGGTTGCATTCCTCATTGCAATCACTTCATTAAGGAGAGTTGGTGAGCTACAGACATTAACTTTAGAAGAACCCTTCTTTCAGCTCCATAAAGATAGGGTAGTTCTTCGCACCAATACCAAATTCCTTCGCAAAGTGGTTTCTGCTTTCCATATTAACCAATCAGTTGAGTTACCTGTGTTCTTTCCTCAACCTGATTTAGTAGCAGAACGAGCTCCTCACACACTTGACATCAAAAGAGCTTTATTGTATTATATTGAAAGAACAAAAGATTTTCGTAAAACAAAGCAACTGTTTGTTTCATTTACACCACCTCACAGAGGCAATCCTATTTCTAAATCTGGCATTTCAAGATGGATTGTTAAGTGCATTCAATCTTGCTACGCAATAGCTAAAAGAACTTTATCTGTACCCCCTAGAGTGCATTCCACTCGCAAAATAGGGGCATCTATGGCTTTTTTAGGTAACATTCCTTAAGCTGACATTTGTCATGGTCTACACCACACACATTTACCAAACACTATTGTGTGGATGTACTAGCAGGTCAACAAGCCAATGTAGGGCAGGCAGTGCTAAAAACACTTTTCCAGACAACTGCAACATCTACTGGTTAGCCACCGCTTTGGGAGAATACTGCTATATAGTCTATGCAAAGCATGTGTATCTACAGCACACATGCCTCAAACGGATTATGTTACTTACCCAATAAGCATCTGTTCTTGACATGTAGGGCTGTAGATTCACATGCGCCCACCCTCCTCCCCGGGCACCTGTAGTTGTTGCAGTTCTCATTATTTACATTATCTATGCATGGACATCTCTTTACTGCACTCACTTACTCCATTCTCGCCCTCTTGCGGGAAAGCAATCTAAAAATGGAGTCGATGCCCATGCGCACTATCACCGAAAGGAGGAGTCACTTTACCTTGTGACTGGAAAGACTTCTTCGAAGAAAAACAACTTGCAAACATCCGTACCCAACACGAGTTGGCAGGAGTATGCAAAGCATGTGAATCTACAGCCCTACATGCCAAGAACAGATGCTTACTGGGTAAGTAACATAATCCTTATTTGCACTTTTTTTTTTATCTCCTCATATATCAAATGGTTTTATGTATGGTATGTATTTATCACAAAGCAGAAAAGCCTAAAGCGTCCTGTCTGGGCTGACCTAACAAAGAACTAGGGGTTGTAATTCATATAGTGCTTCTGTGGTGAAAAGGGGGCTTGCACCTGTGTTTTCACATCCCAAGGGAGCACTGATATAACTTAAGGAGCTGCAGAAACTTGTGTAACATGGATCACGTCTGTATAAAATGTGCACAGGTTTCATCATAAAGGAACATTTCTTCATAATGCATGTGTGCGCGGTCTCTTACAAATGAGGGAATGCCTTTGCCCCTGCGCCTGCTCCATATTGCAGAATTGGATACAATGGCAAACAAGCCATCAGGAGGTGGTCTATTGTGTGCCACTTGTGAGGTGATACTAGATAAGTACCCCCCCCCCCCTTTGAAGCGTGGAATGTGGAGGGAGGAATGTGGCTCCACAGTCACTTGCTACACCTACCTGTACGAATCCTTGCCCCCCTTTCAAAATGCTCTCAGGTCCCCTACCAGTTTAAGATGCAGCTATCGTTTCTAAACCACAGTTCTGTGTTTCATAAATCCACTCTTCATTGCACAGGTGTGAACTCTCCAGTTCTGGGGACTGTGCGCCTTTTCCATAATCAGACACACTGTCTGTGCCTGCGCTGGTCACACACAATTCAGAAAAAATTGCAGTGCAGGCACGGACAGTGGGCTCCATGTCTAGTACTGTCCTGGGTCTTCAACTGCTTCTGACCCAGGAGATGGTTACACTGTTGGTGGTGGATTACCTCTTCTTGGTGTTGTAATGTAAGTTCTTCTTTCTCATGGAATGTATTATGCTTTCAGGTACACAGTATCAGCCCAAATCCTTCCAGAGGAATCCGCCTGCAACTAGGAGACGGTACCAAGTGGCATCCTAATACAAACCAAGAAGGCATGTGGATATTTACCTCCCTTACAGGAAGACGATACCCTAGCGACCATGCACAGGTGTGAGACGTGAACAATACCTCTAATGAAATGCATCAGTCGTACTCTTTGCCAACAAATTTTCTTTTCAAGGGCCTCAGAATCTAAATGACAAACTGTAACAGCACTTATTATTTTGTCCAGATTACAGACTTTGAATTTCATTGGGTAATACTTCAGGCAATGGCACCAAAGGACGACAGTGAGAATGTGTTCCTTTTACTTCATTCCAGGGAGGAGTGCAATGTGGCTGAATGTTTTCTAAAAGCATGGGTTTCACCTAGCTCTTCATGTTGTACGCTCCCTTAACTCATTATGCCATGCAATATTTGTGGGCAAATACGAGCTCTTTACATGAGGTCAAAACACTTCTTCTTTTAGCGTTTGCAGGTAACTCAGGCCACCGCTCTTGTGACTTTTTCTCTCGGATGCATGGGCCAGAAGGACACGAAGTAACTTCAAGGGTGGCATTTGGTGCCACACAAATCCGATAAATGTTCATTCTTGAACACCGTATCACATTTTATATTTACATTCAATTGCAGCCTTTAACAATTGTTTTAGGCACTCAGCCATCATTGTTAGAGAACAGTCTACAGAAAGTGTTCTCCCTAGATTACTGGGTTATTTTGAGTTTTTTTTTGAGGATGCTTGAATAGTTAATGGGGATGTTGCATTCATGGCCTGCTCTGTCTAGTTGATGCCCCACACTTTC
Source organism: Calotriton arnoldi (assembly GCA_963921515.1). Classification (NCBI taxonomy): domain Eukaryota; kingdom Metazoa; phylum Chordata; class Amphibia; order Caudata; family Salamandridae; genus Calotriton; species Calotriton arnoldi. The sequence continues at coordinate 294,195 of CAWUFW010011237.1, read as the reverse complement.
CACATAGTGGGTCGAGGCACACATGCTGGTGTGTTGTAGAAGTAAAATTATCCCCATAGTGCTCTTTAATTTGCAGCTTATCTGGGAAGTTCTTGATAATTTGTTAACTGAATGTGGTAAAAGAGTATTGCAGTTCTGACACATATGGTGGCCAACTTCATATGGTGCCCCGTTTCCCATACACAGTGCTATACATGATCATGCAACAGGAGCAGTACATTTGTGGCCGTCAAGCACAGCTATCTGCAGAGCACAGTTTGTGTAGTAGGATCCATGGTGCCACCCACTGTGGCACATTTGTCCATCAGGCCAAGTTAAAAATAGAGGAAAATGACACATAGTAGAGTGAGATCTGCTGCATCAAACAATTTGTTTCTTGACTTACTCACATACAGCCTTAGTGGACATGACATCGCATGTTTTTTGACTCCTCAGTGAATTACAAGCAGTGACAACTTTTGTTGCTGAAAAAAAGGCAATTACTTCCTTTTTCCAACAATCTTAACTAAAACTTAAGGTTGCGCTATGTAAACACGGATTGTAACAGGCAATGCCATTTACAACAAACAAAGTGCAGATCTGTTCTTGAAAGATAAGTAGTCACATTATCTATGTCACAGCTACAATGCTTTCAAATCAGTCCAAAGGGCATCCAAGCACCACCCAGTGGGATAGCATAAGCTACACGTAAATGACAACCCTCCTCTCATTGCAAAAAGGTTACCACCATTTTAGATAGTTGACTGAGGCATGATTGTGGCTCACCTTAGAACCGAGATGTTTTTGGAGCATTAAAAACATATAGTAAACCGTAAAATAGGTGTACCAAACATAAAAGTAGTGGAAAACGGGGTAACATTCACAGGGTTCCTCCTGTTTCACAAATAGGTTTCACTTGCCTAAAACTTTGATATACCAATGAGAAAACATATACATTGTGGTGTCTACTATACTCATGCTAGCTTGGTGATTCACTGAGATAACGCATGAGCTCCAGATATCGCTGTCTAGAGACACGGAACAGCAAGCATATGCTACCTCACTGCATTATTGAGCTGTAGGCTGCGTAATTGCTTCGACACAGACGGAAAGCTGGTAATACGACCCAGCGATAAAGGCCTGTTTAGCGAACAAGTAGACATTAGACAGGGAGTTAGACGGTCAGTATCTGGTAAAATCCTAGAAACAGAAGGCATAACATGGATAGTGAAAACCAAGTCTGTGAGAAACTAGAAATTTAATGATTAGACTGGTAATGTGTATAATTTATGACATATTGGATCAGGAACCATTAATAACACAAATGTTTACCAGTACACAAACTCTGATGAAATTCAAAACTTTCTTTTCCAGTTTTGTGATTGCCATTGTCCCATGAGCCGCTCAAAGGGCTGCACATCTTGCTTTCAAGAGATGCTTGGTCTTAAATCTCTGTAGAAAATCATGAAGAATTGCAACAGGTACCCACAGGAATTGACAATAGCCCTCAATATAAAAATGTATTACAGATTAGTTCAAAGGTCACCATAGCTCACTACATTTGGAGACTGTTCCATGGTATTTAAGATTGGTAATGGCAAAACACTGGGATGCTTTGGATTTAGAAGGAGGCAGAAATGTTACCAAGAATTTATACTTTACCCCTGTGTGCTTAACCAAGGTGTGGTGTGTTACGCTGAAGCCCTGTGCATTTTATCACATATATATTTCCAATGTGTTTTCTGGTAGTGCTGTCATTCTGTTTTTGCAATAGTGCTCTCATGCAATAAGAATTACATTTAAACGAGTACCTACCTCATGTTTACCCATCCGTTTTTATTCAAAATTTACCACAATTTTAGTTATTCAGAATCCCTAGATGGAGCTTTGGTAGCAATTTGCTGGCTACTGACAGTTTCCATCTGAGTAATGTAGGCGTTGTTATAGGTAATTTGATGAACGCAATGGTTCTGGCTAACCTGTGCTTCATTCTGTGGGAAGGTTCTCTATCTGAAAAACCTAAAGCATTATACATGTTTGGCAATTTCAAGGTATTTATACGCCTACCCCATTTTGGACAGGAACATTTGTGGGGCTAGCTTGATGGAAAGAGACGTTCTTCATGAAGATTCATCAAATACAACAGCATGAATGGTTTGCTTAAATACTCAATAACTAACTGCTTCATTTCTGAATATGACATATTCTTTCATTTATTCTTATGTTCAATGATGTTTAGCTGATACTATTATTACTGTTTATGCAAAAAATTATACAGATTCAGGAATTTAAAATCGCATATGGGTAACGTGTAGGCTTATGGATTGTATAAGGATGAATTGATAATGGAAAACAAGCTGCAATCACATGTATTATTGGCTGTATAAATCAGACTTTGAGTGCAGGCATATATATTGTTGCAACTGTAACATGTGCAGTACAGCAATAGCTGACACTGGTGCTTAAGGTGCTACAAAATTAAACTTGGGCGAATACCACTATAACACAGGGAAGCATGATATGTCATGCTTGGCTTTGATTGATCTTTGCCCACGCTCGAACTCTCCTTCCCTGGATTCACACTGAAAGGTTAGTTCTAAAGTTAACAAAATGGGAAAGAGAATTGTTAGAATGTATGAGTTCATGAAGGAAATTGAAGATTGACACTGTTGTGTTATTTATTCTAACTGACTTTCTTTCATCTGTGTCTTCTGGCACGTCTCAGATTTCTTCATATTCCCCAAAAACATATATCAAGAAAACATTCTTGCATCTCACATCAACTATAGTGGTGTATCTCCCCTCTATCCTTGTAAATGCCTCCACTATTGTTAACATATCTTACAATGCTGCATCATACAGTTTGTACTGTGTCTGTTTCTCAGAGAAAGACAACCTTAAGGATAATCTACTGGGCGCCTTGAATACTATACAACCAGCAAGTTGTGTTTTCTCCTCTGCACTGTTGGATACTTTTTTTATGTCCTCTTTGTAGTTTGTATTCTCCAAATCTGGAAGCTCTACTAAAATGTGTAAAAGGTTACTAGCAGAGACCATTGGATAAGGCCTAAAATACATTTTACAGTTTATCACAGGGTGCAGGTAGTAGACTATCTGAACTAGGTAGTACACAGCTGGGAAACATATGAAGAAGGCCTGAAAATATATTGTAGTTTTGGTTAAAGCTAAACACATCTGATGAAGGTGTGATAAGATGTTACATTTAGAATAGCCAAATTCAAAATGTTACAGTTGCACCAAAATAATGTTTTGTCTATAACTATTTTTTGTAATGAAACATTTTTCATTTACCATGTTGAATGTGGTTTAGTCTTCTGTGGCTGTATAACTAATTCAAAGTAGATATTTTGTACAGATGCTTCTTTTTCTGAAATACAAACAACTTACAGTTATGTTAATGAAGTTAAGTTTGCACCCACTCTCTAAAGATGTGTGGTTGCCTAAAGTGTACACATTTCATTTGGGTTACTTTGCAGATGATCAATTTCATGAAAATGTGGCCTCTATTTTCTAGGCAATGATGTATGTAAGTCAGTGTTGTCCAATGTAGGTACAGAAAGGTTGGATCCCTATTATATTTACATTTGGAATATTCTCATGTGATAAATTGACATAAAATGAATGTTGATGGAACTAATTTAAATAACACATGGTTTGCCTGAAGATTTTACATTCATCAGCCCCTTCCAGATCTACGATAGACACATCTTGTCTAAGGAATACCAATATTTGTTGAGAGTTGGAAAGCCTCTACTACCTGTATGTTGTAGATTCAAATATAGTACGCCTAACTGACACTTGTCATAAGCAGAATACTCATTATCTGACCCTATTCAGACATTTTGAACATATGCACTTAAGAAGCAGGGATATCGAGAGTTATGTTCTATTAAAATGATCTGGGTGTTTCCGGGCTATATTTTAATTTAGTGCATCTCTCTGATTACTGCTTTTAAACCGAAAATGTATATACCAGTTTGTATAATTGTGTGTATATTTGTTTAATTTATGTTATTTATATTTTCTTGTACATTTTAAAGCATACAAAATTCAAATACTGTTGTACAAAGAATGATGCATTGTGCTCAATTTTATATTAGTCTTTAGTTTGCAAAAATAATTAATTTGTTTTGCAGGACAAAAACTCAGTTTTGTTGGAGCAGCTTAGGCTGAGTCCACAGTAACTTCATTTAGATTAAAGAGTGAGCAAGGATTCATGTGGCTAAAGATATTGAATTTGAACCCTATTTAACACTGTATTAGTAGGTTCAACACCTTCGTTGTTATCGAGATGTCCAGAGTCCACAAATATTTATATTTTTCCAGGTCAACACTTATTTTCATTGAATACTTTACAAGAAAGTTCTCAAATTGGACTTGCTTTAACGTACTTATTTATTCAGGCAATATTAGAAAAAGTGAACAAGTGCCTCCAAACCTGCTCATTCCATATCCTTTTTACTGCAGTCCTTTTCGTTCAAGGATGAGCTCATCAATTCGCACTTTCTGTCCATTCTTTAACCCTTCCAGAAGTGTGACTTCATGACTATTTGCTAGTCTGGCACACCTAAATCTATTATGTAGCTATTTGGAAATAATTGTTTACTTCTACACTATACATTCTTGTTGAATGGATTTTTGTTAAGCGAACATGCATATCAAGTGTCCTCTTTAGCGCTCCAGCTGTAGAGTTGAGCAGAAAACGTTTGCACAAAAAGACTGTTGTTGAAACAAAGAATGAAGGAATTATTTGAAAGGCAAATTGTTTTTATGGCCTGTGTATGGCCTGGTTCTTTCTTACTATGGGCTCAGTTTAAATGGTGTTGCATCTAAATGTGGTAACCACAGTAAAAGATAAGGCAGTTTTTAAAGCAATGTATGGACAGGAGGTTAACAAAGTTGTAATCAAGTTGACATTTTAAAATCAAACATGCCCATTCCCCCGCAAAAAATAATAATATATATTTTAGTCATGGTAAATCATTTTGTATATGTACTGCTTTTGGATGAAAACATGCTGAAAAAATAAGTCAATATGGATTTCATATATATGTCTTTGCTGGGAATGTCACTGTCCATGCTGCAATGACCAACATGAAGTGTATTCTCGATTGCTCACAGTTTTGTGATATGTATTCTCTTTTTAAGAATGTAAGTCCATCTTACACTTCTTGCCAAATTACTTTTGTTACTCAGATTTCAGAATGCTTATACTTTGTATTATGTGATTTGTACAAATTAAGTGATCTTAAGGATTCACTGGTTTAGTAATTCTGCTCAACTTTTGTACTGAATTGATACCTGATGTTTCTTTGCAGAATTGTAAATAAACTGTTAAATACATTTGTTTTAGAAGTGAGTGATATGACCGATTGGCTACAGGAACATCAAAGTACTTTCTCTGACAATGTTGTGAATTGTATCTTCTTCCATGTTCTTACCCAAAAGAAACGTCAGTACCTTTGTGTTGTTGTCCCCTTGGCTGTGGCTGATCTACAATGGAATTAAAGATTTTCAACTTCCAATCCTCTTCACAGAAGCTCCATGTATACCACAGGCCAACCTGTGATTGTCACAGTTTCCCTGCCTAATACCCTAACCCCAACTTGATGTCAACCGCAGACAAAGTCCACATTTTTAGCAACATTTTATTTCTATTTTTCTAACTTTTTTTAATTACATATAACAGTATTTTGTATGTGAACACTCCCCCTTACCATGGTGTGTTCTCTGCCATTTTTTAAAGTTACAGTACTATATGTGCCTTTGCCATTTTCTAAACTTTTCCTTTTTATAGATTGGTTTTGTAAATACGTCTAGAGGTCTTGCATTTAATGTGGCTAATAAACTCAGCTTTTTGTTCAGCTGCTTAAACATTATACTGTTGAATGCATTTTTAGAATGTTATTTACTTTGGGGATTTATAGATTTCAACATGTATGGAAGAGACTGCTTCCTGTGCATCATGGGTCGTATCATGATAAGTTACGCTGACTTCTCGCAGACTGTCTTTATGCAGGTGTTTGAAGTTCATCCATATAACTAATAATTTCTCTGCGTTAGTGCATGAAGCGCATACAGCACTGGTTGAAAAAGTGAGTAAGGATTGCCTTGCTCAGGTTCTGACTTGTGCTCAGTGTTGTCTTAAAGATATTTGGGGGCTGGGCAAAACATATTTTGGGCCCGCCGTTTTATAATTTAACTGCCCATTTTCTGCTAAATGAAGCCTGCATGATACCAAACAAACTTTCAGAAACAGAGTTTCTACAAAAACAGCTGAAATATGTCTTTCCAGGGCCACCAAAATCCTTACAATGCCACTGTGTAAATCGAGAATCGGAGCTAGCGGTAGACTGAGTGGCGAGAGGCTGAAATATTGTAATAGATGGAGGTGAGCTAGATAAAGAGAAATTTCACTTTCCCAGGGGGCCTCTTGGAAGGTGGAGGCACTGGGCAATCGCCCAGTTTGCCCATGCCGTAAAACGTTCCTGCTTGTGCTGTCTGAAACACATACATTAATTCGGAGAAATTTCGATTATATATGACCTTTAGATACTGCAAACCTAAAAAGCAGGTCCTTGTCTCTGCACTAAGCCAGCTCACCTGTTCATGATATGGCACACTGGGCAGTATCATGAGCCCTATTCTGCGCTGCACAGAAGTAGAAGAGGGTCTATGTGTTTCTTTTTCTTGTCTTCAGGCTTATTTTAACCATAACAATCTCCGAGTTAGTGCATGGGCTGCGGACTCCGAGCTCTGCTATCAGCAGCACATGCACTAAATTGGATTTTCTAGTTACTCTGTGCGCTGTAGGTGGAAAGAAACACGCAGACCTCTTCTGCTTTGGTGCAGCACAGAGAATGGGATCATGATTCATGATAGGTACTCAGACCATTCATACTCCGAGGTCCATATATTAGAAATCAAAGCGCTTATTTAAAAAAAAAAAATGTTAGATAGCAGTCCTCCAGAGGCATAAATACACAGGAATTGGGTGCTTACAATAGCAATCATTTTGCAATACGAATTAGGAGCTGTAGCAGAGAAATAAAGTAAGAGTTTTCAATGTGATAATTTGGTACTTATTTACTGCTTGTTGCTGCCAGGTCATGACTTGATACCTTGCCTCTACAATTTCTGTTAGCACAATATGCAGTGTAAGAGATAAAAAAATGGTTATCGGCATTCCAACTCGCACGATTTTTGCGAAGCAAAAATTACTTTATTTTAGCTTCTTCCACTTATTTCGCCAGAAATGTTTGAATGCACGTGATTACCAAACAGAGATATTAGGCGTAACATAACCTGAACAGAGCATGGTGACCACTGCTCGTGATAGGGAGCAAACAAAAAAACATAAAAAATCCAAAGGGAAAACATTTTTTAGGAAGAAAAAAAGTAAGACGACAAAAGTTCAAACAATGCAGAAAATATTTATGACCACAATAGATCATGTTGTAGGGATATATGATGTATTTTGGGACAATAAACAGAGTAGCTGTCTGGAGAGGTCGGAGAGGACCATGGATATTTGCTGTGGACATGGACACAGAAGTCTGGGATTGTTGGGAGCCTAAAGAGAAGGGAGTAATACCTGTCAAATTGTTTAAGATGTTATATACCATACTGGTTTGCAGCATAACAGGGATTTTTGTCCCGCTATTCCGAACGTGAATTTGGAGAGAGCGATGAAATCGTAACTTTGGACATACAAATCATAATCTATTGTCAGATTTTTTAAGACAAGAAAAGATCAATAGTGCGAAAAAGTAAACATCCCTTTCATTAGATTCAAGATAAGCAAAAGAATACCTGTTTCTCTAGTGAAAAAGGACATTATTATAAAAAAAAGTATCAAACTTTATTAGAAAAATTAAACGGATGTGACTTATCATCGCGGCAGTGCTTGAAGAAGTAAGAGAAAGAGAACCAGTACTAACGTCAGTGGTATAATGGTGCAGAAATAATAAACGCCAGATCAATGTTATATCCATGTGACATGCATCAGTTTGAAAGCGGATTGTGTTTTCCCATCTCCCTTATACTGCGAGGCTAACCAGAAAAATGATATTTATTAGAAAGTGATATAGGCTGTAGGTTGTACCAAGAACATTACACTCTTCTTTGTTCATAGCTCAGATGAGACTGCTTATTTTTTTGTGTAAATATTTTTATTATTTTCAAAAAGAAAAACAACCGAAATGCACACAGAGTAGTAGCATGTACTTTAGCTCAATATAATTTGCTGCATTATAAATGCTGGTGTTTATCTGTCCAGAATGATGGAGAAAGAAGAGTGTCTCAACATGAAGTGGAGGAGTGGGAGGGTGGGTTTAAGGAGAAGGGGGGAATAATGAGGGGGGAAGAGGTGCAGGGAGAAGTGTTCAGGGGGTGGTGCCTTCCATGAATGTACGGCCCCAAAGTGAGTGATGTGGTGGCCACAGGTAAATAATGGAAGTTTGACATGCAACCTAAAGTTGGCAATAAAAGAGCAGAGTGGTTCCTTGTGGAGAGTTTTTAAGCAGCAGTGTGAGCGTGTTTGGGTAGCAGAGAATCTAGTGAGTTGCAGATTCTGGAGGGTCTCATGGAATATTAGGTACATGGATTCAGCATGGTTGGTGTTTCACTGCGGAACCTTTCTTGGCCCGCTCAGTCAAGTTGATGTAGAGCTCGGAGGCGTTGTGGGATGTAATGGGAGAGTTTTATTTTAGACAGTCTATCAGGGGTTCCCAGAAGCGTGTGAATTTGTGCTCGGTATAATTGAGGTTGTGTGTAATTTGTTCCATAACCAGGATGTGCCATATCTTGTGGAACCATTGAGTCAGATGTTGTTCAGTTTTCCTTCTCCAGTTTACAGCTAAGAGCTGTTTGGCTGCCCTGTCAGGTTTCGTAGAAGAGTCCTGTGATCCAGCGCCAATCAGGGATCGATAATCAATATTAACGAAATCGCTGGCCCATACTCGAACAGCGCAACAGGGATTGGTTTGTTGGGTGTATAAGTTTGATGTTAAATCAGTTATTCATATATACAGGATCATATTCAACACTAAATACATACCTGAACCTGTATATCAACTCTCTTTCCTCTGGTCGATGGAACTAAAGTTGAGAAGTTGATGGTAACAATTAGCACTAACTATCTATCTATATTACTAAATAAACCACAAACTCAGTGTAAGGTTAACAGTGTTTATCGCAAAATAATGTGAAGGTGAAATACTCATCTTGTACAGGTTTACAAAGCAAACATAGATTCAATCACAGAGAGAGAACATTAATCAGAGCAAACAGTGTCAAACTCATATCAACTGAACAATTATGCAAATGAGGGAGTGGATAGATGAAGAGACAAAAGATTCAGAAACAAATATACATTTGCAAATGATTATGCAAAGTACGGATCATTTAGCTATACTAACCCAAATATTTCAGTGGAAAATCTACCCCCTGGCCATGGGAATAGATGGGAGTTCCCCGAGAAGGTTCAGGGAACAAAGAGTAGGACAGGAACAGGAAATAAACAGTCCTCAATCTGGATACAGCAAACCGACGGACAGCGACGATCTCTCTCTCTCTAGCTTCTCCAAAGACGCACGCCCAACGACCCCCCCAGGCACCCCAGTTATACCCTAAAACCTACATGTCCAACCCATCATTGTAACAACATTTCAGAAACTCAGTCTCTCATTAGTCAGTTTAGGGGGTGTTCTATCATACCACCATAGTCACGTCCATGTTTTCACAGCATTCTTTGTTTTACAGTTGTCTCATTACATCAACCACGTCTTATGAATACACATTTCCTCCAAGAAATAACATGTTGCAAGTCTCTACACTTTCATTGTTCGCCTCGACAGTTTCTGCGGAATGAGTTTGTACATTTGCACTTGATCCCACGGCCATCCTTCCGTTACTTGGCAGTCATACAATAATCCTTGAAGGTTATCAGCCGTTGCCTTCTCCATTCTCTCTCAGAGCTCGATTTTCAGCATATTTATTCATTTTTATTTCTCGTTAACCCTCGAATGACATGCAAAGATGTAGGCCCATGCATGCATCACTACGATGAACAAAACACAAACATTATTATTTTCATGAAATAAAATTCTCACTGTTCACCACCCACCATTGCACTATCCCCGTGGTAATTCTAGCAAGAGCATTAATCTGCAAAAAGCGGCATTATTATTATTATTTTATTTTTCCTTTTAAGCAGAACGCAAATGTGGCCTAGTTTTCATGCATTAGTCCACGCATTAGTGCACGCATGCGCCAAAGCGTTTCCCTGTGTTTTCGTACGTTATTTTCATAGCACACTGTTAGTAAATGTTACTGAGGACTTAATCCGAGCAGGTTTATTTTCTCCAAGCCCTGCTCCATCAATTCCCCCCTTTGATGGCATTTTTGAGCCATCACAAAATAACCATCATACCAATTGCCACCTTTATCTTCATCTAAAGGTCTGTATTTCTTTCCCGTTTTCATTTTCTCATCTAGATCTTTCATCATTTCATAATAGTTTCCTCTCATATCTTCTAGTTCTATCTCTTCTCTTTTTCTTGCTTTGCATTTATTGTCTGACTCTGTCATCTCCTTCCTTCCACATCTACACTTGCAACATTTATATGCCATTATTATTGACATTGTCACAATAGCTATTGAAAAAATTGATATTAGTATTTTCCCTAACAAGCTACTCCCAAATGTAGAAAACCATTTACCTACGGAGGAAAAACCCTTACCAAGTTTCTCCCAAACACCATCAACCTCCAGTTGGGTCAAATCTTCATGCAATTTCGTAATATTCTTAATATACCCCTCAAGACTTTTACTTTTATCAGGGATATAAGTACAGCAGTGTTGTATTTTTAACATGCCACAGACTCCGCCCTCTTTTGCCAATAAAATATCAAGCGCAAGTCGATTTTGCAAAACCATTGATCTAATTGCAGCCATTTCAGTGTCAATCATCAGGAACCCACCAGCAGTATCTGTTGATAAACTATCAACCACTGTGGACAATTTTCGAATTTTATGTGAATTTAGAACGACTCCAACTGAGGGTATCAGTGCACCAAAAATATCACCAACTATTTCTGAAAAACTTGCTCTCTTTTTGCGTTAGTCCATGTTTTATTTCATTGATTTTATTATTTCTATTTACATGATACACTTTGGGGAATATAATTCCAAAATAACAACTACCATACCAATGTGCTGGCAACCTATAGTAAACATTCTTACTGCACACATAATAAACTCCTGGAAAAACAGGATCAGTTCCACCTTTCAATCCCCATCCACCAGCTATTAGAAAAGTATGTTCACATTCACTAGTACCAATGAAATAATTATTATAGTCAGTTTTTAGTCTAAGCAAGCAAAGTTTCCCTTTATGATACCAATGCAGAGACATTGCAGCGTAAGTCTCGCCCTTTTTTATAATTTCCCTCTCTGAAAGCCCATGTGGTACATGTGACTTCTGTTCAGCAGCTTTTCTTTGAAAATCCTGTCTTCTATCTTCTACCATGTTAATAAATTCCTTTTCTTCAGCCCTCAAACTACAGGTAAGATTATGTCTATGTGCATATACTATATCTAATGTCTGAGTAATATGAAAACATTCTCCCATGTATCCCGCATTTCTATCACTGTGCACCTTATTCATATCCTTTCGAATTGGAATTTCTGGAAACACTAAATCTAGGTTTGAATAATAATATTGTAACTTCCCCGTCAAGTAAAACAAGCTTGTTAACACACTACACGACTCACCATATGTTAAAGGAAGGTGATGGTAGGTCACCCCCTCTGAGGCAGACAAAGGTAATTGCATGCACACGTAACAATCTTTCATCCATTGTCTCAACATACTCATAACAATTTTGTAAAAACATTTAACGAGAAATCATTTATCGATTTATCATGATGATAAATACTTTCATCTGTCTCTTCTATATTAGTATTAGGTGTTTCCTTAGTATCAAGTCACTCTCTCGCTTATCACATTAATAGTATTATTTTTGTTATTAGTCACCATTAGAACAGGTACAATGACAGTCAAAATTAGCCACATTATCATTAGTAGTAAGACACTACATAAGCAAGCTTTAATACATCTACTTTTTAAACTAGGTTTTTGATGTCCAGTCACTCTATCTTCTGCCATTTTGTATACTATAAAAATAATGGAAAAACTTACATTTCTAATAACTCTCTAAAGATTTTGACAAACTTGTCCAAAAACCATCGGAGAAATAGTGTATCTCACACTTCAAAGCTTTCTTCTTTACCCTTTTTTTTTTTTTAGTCTTCTTTAAATTGTCTTGATCTTTCAATTTGTTATTGACTAAAGTTGTTGCACCTTAACTTTCACTGTTTTTTTAAGGCGGTTTCAATTTGCTTTCATCAACTTGCTCAATACCAGTACCATCTTCTCTTTTTATTGGATCTGTGCTTCCAATTTCTTCCAATATTACATATGTCCATTCTGGAGCTGAGTATTTCTTGCTCGGAAGTCTTATTCTCTTTGTTCTTCGTACTAGATCTTCCTCTGATTCTTCTTGTTCAGTTTGGCTTGAAACTTCATTTATTTGCTCTGGTTTTCTTTTCTCAAGAGCGTATTTCAGTCTTTTCACTCCACTTGGCCAATTGTCACCCTTTTTCGCTCTCTTGGCTTGAACCGCTTCTTCACCTTCTTTTTCTAGTTCCCAAGTTCTTTTATTTAGCCCTTTTCTTTGACATACTTGCTCCATATTTTCAGTAACTTCCTCTTCTTTTTGCTCAACAGCAGTCTTATGAGACCCAGTAGCTGGTGCTCACTCTACTTGACTTGTGCTTGGTTGTTCATCACCCACAGACTTGTCAGAATCTGTCACTCTAGATTCTTTGGTTTCACAACCTTCAGCTTCTGGTTTCTTATTTCCATCGACCAGTTGCTGCTCACCATCTTTTTCAAGTGGACTTGGGACTCTTCTTGTATGACTTGCGTGTATCCAGTTGGGCAAGCCACCACACTTCACTGCTGTCGTTGTCACCAAAATAATCTGGTATGGTCCATGCCACCTGGGTTCTAAACATGACTTGCTCATGTGTTTCTTGACAAGAACCCACTCTCCTGGACTCAGATCATGTGCTTGATCCGGCTGTGTTGTGGTTGCAATTTCTCCAACCTGATGAGACACAGAACGCACCAGATCAGCCAATCCTTTGTAATAATCAAGCACTAGATCATCAGAAATATTCATCAGTTTGTTTGCTGGTACAATTGATTTTCTCATTGCTCTTCCCATTAGGACTTCATGAGGACTCAATCCAGTCTTTTTATCTGGAATGCTTCTAAGACTCATCAATACCAGGGGTAAAGCGTCAGGCCATTTCAGTGTTGTAGATGCACATACTTTTCCCAGTCTAGATTTTATAGTGCCATTGATTAGCTCGACCACTCCAGATGCTTCTGGTCGATAGGCACAATGCAGCTTTTGCTCAATTTGTAATGCTGCACAGATCATCCGAATTATCTCATTATTAAAGTGAGATCCCCTATCTGTTTCTAAAGTGACTGGAAAACCAAACCTTGGTATTAATTCTCTCAAAAGCAATTTTGCAACAGTAAGGCTGTCATTCCTTCTTGTTGGATAGGCTTCCACCCAACGAGAAAACAAACAAACGACAACTAACACACATTTTAGTCCGTTACATGGGGGAAGCTCAATAAAGTCAAGTTGGAGCCTCGTAAATGGTCCTGCTGCCTTTCCAATTCGCCCCCAACTAACAACTGTCTTTCTGCCTGGATTTTGCTGCTTACATGTAACAGACCTCTGGCATAGACTCTCTGCAATGACCCTGAATTTAGGGTTGTACCATGACTGCTTGAAGAGCCTGATCATTGCATCCCTTCCAACATGTGCAATTCCATGGTACACCCTTGCCATTTGGGAAAGTAAACAATCTGGCATAACTGGTCTTTCATCTGTGTACACCCAGACCTCATCCTCTGCTCTCTTCCTGCAGCCTGATTTTATCCAAAGTTCTTTCTCCTCGTCTCCTGACTCTTCCTGCAGCTGCCTGATTTCATCCCAAGTTTCCAAAGAGGAAAACATCAAGTGGCAATTAGTATCTTTCTTTTCCACCCCTCTGTTGATTGCAATTGAATTTTGTGCACAGAAACGCGCTACTTGATCGGCGTAACTGTTACCGTTCGTCACATAATCATTTCCTGACTTAAGTGCAGAACATTTGACCACCGCAATCTTCTTGGGCAATTGCAAAGCATCCAATAAATCTTTTACATTTTTACTATTTCTGATCGGAGAACCTGAAGAAGTCAGAAATCCCCTTTGCATCCATAACTGTCCGAAATCGTGAACCACCCTAAAACCATATTGACTGTCAGTACACCCCAAAACCATATTGACTGTCAGTAAATATGGTTACTCTCAAATTTCTGCCAATTTTACATGCTCTAGTCAGAGCTATGAGTTCAGCAATTTGTGCAGAGTTTACCCCTTTTAGACAGGATGCTTCTAGAACTGCAGCCACTGTGCATACTGCATAAGCAGAACTCAATACACCTTTTTCATTTCTCAGACATGATCCATCAACAAACATCACACTATCTGACTCTTCTAACGGTGTATCCTTAATGTCTGGCCTAGGTTTCGTGCACAACTCTGTCACATCCAGACAATCATGATCTGCTTCATCTTTCACTTCTTCACAAAATGGACTAGGTAACCATGTTGCCGGATTTATTGTCGTGCATCTCACCACAGTCACATTCTCAGCACCCAAAATTACCCTTTCATACCTAGTCAGCCGACTATAGGTCATGTGCTGCGTTCGAGTTCTTGTTAATAGAATCTCAACTAAGTGTGGCACATATACTTTTACTGGATGTCCCTTCACGTTTACTTCACTCTGTTCCAGACTCACACAAGTAGCAGCTACTGCTTTTAAACAGCCTGGTAACGCTGCTGCTACTGAATCCAAAGTAGCAGAAAAATATGCTACTGGACGTCGTGCCATTCCATGTCGTTGAGTCAAAACTGAAAGTGCACACCCATCTCTCTCACAGCAGTACAATGCAAAATCCTTTGTATAATCTGGCATTCCTAGTGCAGGTGCTCGACAAAGACTGTCTTGTAACTCAATAAATGCTTTCATGCTTTCATCGTCCAGCTCAATCGGATCAGTCACATCTTTGTGTGTCAACCTCCGCAAAGGTTTTGCAATCAGTGAAAAACCACTGATCCACTGTCTGCAGTATCCAACCATTCCCAAAAACATTCGAAATTACTTCTGAGTCTTAGGAGGGCTCATTTGCTGAATCACACTGATTCGCTCTGGTGCCACTTTTCTGATTCCCTTCTCTATTTTGTGTCCCAAATATTGGACCTCCTGTTTACAAAATTGTAATTTTGCTGGTGACACTTTGTGTCCACCTTCTGCCAAATGGTTCAGTAAGGCAATTGTATCAGTCACACATGCCTCTCGTGTTCTTGATGCCATCAGTAGGTCATCAATGTACTGAACCAAAACTGATTTTCCTGGCATTATCAAAGTTTCCAAACACTTTTTCAAAATCTGATTAAAAATCAAAGGACTCTCTGTGTACCCTTGAGGAACTCGGCACCATGCCAAAACACGGTCTCCGAACCGGAAAATAAACAAATACTGGCTATCCGGATGTAAAGGAATCGAGAAAAATGCTTGACACAGGTCAATTACTGTGTACCATTCTGCGTCACAGGAGATTTGGTAACGAATCACTGCTGAATTTGGCACTATTGGACAACAGGATACCACTATTTTATTTATTTTACATAAATCTTGCACTATTCTATACTTTCCACTTGACTTTTTAATTCCCATAATAGGCGAATTACATGGACTGCTTAGTATTTCTCTTAAAATACCCTGCTCAATCATTTGGTCAATCACAGGAATAACTCCTGCTACTATCTCAAGACTCATTTTGTACTGAGTTGTGTTTGGGAAAGTTGCACTTGGTTTCACCATGACCTGAATAGGATCCATACCTTTCATCAGACCAATTTCTTTTCCTGTAAAACCCCATACATCAGATCTTACTTTATTTTTCAACTCTGCAGGCAAATCTTCAGTGAGAAGTGAAAATAACTCATCCACTTAAGTCCCTTGCTTCGCTAACATCATTTTAAACGCAACATCCTCATGTGGGGTTTGGAAAGCAATACCATCCGGTGTACAATAGATGGTGCAGTTCAACTTGCAAAGCAAATCTCTTCCTAAAAGATTCACCGGGCTCGTATCACATACCACGAACCGATGCATGTCTCTGAATCTTCCGATATGAACTTCTATTGGCCTTGTTATTGGGGTTTTGATATGCTTATTTGAGACTCCTACAACTTGGAGAGTTTCTCCTGAGGGGGGTAGGTTTGGAATTTCTGCTGCTCTAACAGTAGAACTGGTAGCACCAGTGTCCACGAGGAATGTAATATCATTACCTTCCACTTTTCCATCAACAAATGGACCTGACTGATCTACCTCTAGAGATGCGCCAAGCACACACTCTTCCTTCCCCCGCAGGCACCGTCATTGAGATGAGTCTGTATCACTCTCATTGCACTGCAACAAGTATTGCGAAACCATTTGCACATTTTGATTCTTGCCAACTTGTTCACCTGCGTGAAATCCAGTGTTCGCACTGTACCTCTGCACTTGAGCATTCACATTATTTGGCATAGGAGCTTGTGGTACCTGTATCTGTGGTGTAACTACCTGCTGCTGTTGTTGATTCACAACCACCTCATTCTGCATCTGTGAATTTAAATTTTGATTTATCCCATTATTCTTCAGAACAGATCTACACTCGTTCTTCCAATGTCCAAACTTTCCTCACGCTTGACAAGGAAATTTCCTTTTCAATTCATCTTTATTCATTTTACCTCTACCACCACTCGATACTTGGCCATTCTGATTCTGACCTTTCATTTGATAATCTGTTTGGGAACCACTGTTTCCGTCTTGCTGTTCTGCTACTTTCACTTGTGCCCACATCATTTTCTCTTTTAGCTTCTTGTGTCTTGACTCAATATCATCACTACAATATTTTGCATCCTCAGTATCTCATCAACCGTTTTACTCTGCCAACAAATCAAATGTTGCTGAATCATGTTGCTAATTTCTGGTTTAAGTCCGAACACAAAACGATACACAAAATGTCCCATATCTTTATCTCCAATATTCTCAAACCCACTGTATTGTTTGAACACCTGTAACAACCTTTCATAGTAAGCATGTACCGACTCTTTTGGTTCTTGGGTTGTTCTGTCAATTTTAACCCAAACTGTTTCTTTTGGAGAAATTTTCCCTTTCAGGTAAGTGATTACCTGATTGTATTTCTTCATCACCTCATCTGAAGGTGCACCTGTTTTCGCATCTCTAGGATATTCTTCTTTAGGCCAATCAACAGCAATCTTACACTCAGTCCATAAATCAACTGGGAACACAATCTCAAACAATCCATCTAAATCTTTTAACCAAACCTTTGAAACCTTTACAAACCTCTCTACTTGTTTGTACAACTCGACCGGTTTTTCCCTCAATCTAGGAAAGTCATTAGTAAAGGATAATATATCCTGTCTTGACCAAGGAACGTGAACATATCCACCACCTGGAACTTCTCTCATCGGACACGCCATTTCAACTTGTCCTGACTCTCTTAATGGAAATAAAGACGCATTTTTGCTGACATTCATTTCTTCTTTCCTTTTAGCCCATCTACCTTTCCACCGTTCTACATCTCCCCACTTCTTCAAGATATTCATCAATTCTTTTATTTGCAACCTTTTGCCAGACGCATTCAAACTCTCCAAATCCTTTTCAGTAAAATCCAGTCTATACATTTTCTGTAACACCTTGGACTTCTCTATTTCTACTCCATATTCATTAGCAGCCTCTGTCAATTTCTCATGAAGATTTCTTGTTTTCCATGTAATATTTTTACACAAGAATAATAACTCTTCATCTCGGTAAGTACTCAATCTGTCTGGACTTATTGTATCAATAATCATTTCTTCCAAATCCACTCTCAATTTACTCACATCTATACTCTGTGGTTGAGGTTTTTGCTTTTCCATCCCCCTTATCCAATCATCTAACTCATCTGGTGATGGTCCCATCGAACTTCCTGACACTGGAGTGACATTCTGCACTATTCTTCTCGGATCCATTTGCGCACTTCTCTCAGGGGTTTCATTTATCATCTCACAAACTGGTAGATCAATTAATGAAGTACTTGTTTCAGCTTGTCCAGCCTGATCAACTATCTTTAACACCTTATTCCTGTCACTATTCATTGGGACTGTCAATGCATGTACTCTCGATATATTCTGTTTTTCTCAATACAATGGAACTACAGGACCAATCGTTACTGGCACTGTTAATGCTTCCACATTCAGATTCAATTGATTAATTTTCTGAGTTAACTCCTCTCTCGCCTTATTCAACATGTCCATTTCACTCTCTTGAATTATTCTAGTAACTACCGGGACTTGTGGAACCTGCGGAATTAGTGGGGTTCCCATTAATGGTGCATTTGGGACTGTTTCACTTGAATTTTCCTGATAAGGTGGAGGTCTTTTAGTCAAAATGTCATCTAACAACTCATCATCAGAATCACTCGGGTCAAAGTTCAATCCCGATGTCTCTACATTTTTCTTTTTCTCTTTATATTTGCCTCTGGTCTATTCCTTAGCCACTAAAACTGGGTACAAACCATCTACTTTTACAGCTCTCCTCCATCTTTTCATTTGATCATCCCATCTTGCCTTAGCAAACCTCGATATCATATTCCTATATCTATTCCTGAATTTCTCTCGTTTATATGCCTCATGTTCCAATTCCTCAAGCACTTCATACTGAGTAGGTCTAGGATTTGGTTCTAGTGAGTTCATTCGTTCTCTCAAATTCTCCAAAACCCTTACATTAAATGTACCATGTTTCGGGAAAGCTAAGACACCATCATCTTCCGTGTATCTCTCCCAATTCTCTAACCAAGTACATGTATGATAACCACGTTCCAACATCATGAAAGAAGCAGCCGTTCTTGGAGGTGGAATAGGAATTCCCTCTCTAGTAACTATTGGTTTGTCCTTTTTTAAAGAAACCCTTTATTCTATTAATCATCTTCATTTTTCCCGACTCTTCATGCTAAAATATAATTCAGTAAACAAATAATTTCTTCATACTTCAGCTTATTCTATTGGCTAGCACTCGTCCAATACTAGCGCAACTCACACCAACAGGCCAATCTGAGCACACTACGTAGTCAACTCTTCAACCAATACCAGCGCAACTTAAAGCAATCAACCAATTACAGCTCTCTGAGCGCTCGCTGTCTGACCAATGCCAGTGCGGCCTTTTGTGACGTCAGTATTACTCCAACTACTGACCCTCCCGTTACAAAATAATACGGCAATGTTTTTCTATTCTTTTCTCAACTAAACTTGTTAGAAAACAAACATTAAAACAATGCTACCTTGTCTGTTCCACTAAATAAAGAGATAGTCTTCACTTCAAAAAGAAAGATTCTCTCACTTCAAATAAAATAACGACAAGCGCTATTCTACACCCAAACAAGCTACAGGAGGACTTGGTACTCCTCTAGGGATACTAGCCAAAGTTTCAGAAGAGGACTTTCACATGGAAAGAGGTCTTGGTACTCCTTTGGGGATGTAAGGCCAGAGTTTCGGAAGTGGACCCTTCACTATTTCAAGCAAAATCTACTCTCAAATGAATAATCCCTAAATATAATACCAACAGCCTCTCGCCGTTCAGTATTATGACAACAGACAAAGTATTTCTGCAGTGTGATACCTTATCCACACTATTCTTCTGCCTCTTCAGGCTAAAACATTATCCCGGGATCTCAGGTAACTCCGTACCCGCACTTCTAGACAACATAGAACAAAACACTAACTTTTCATGTTAAGTGACAAATAATCAATAATCGATAATTATTACCAAACTAATCAATAATTAACCGTCCTCTGCTACCAGAAACTGATCCAGCGCCAATCAGGAATCGATAATCAATATTAACGCAATCGCTGGCCCATACTCATACACCCAACAAACCAATCCCTGTTGCGCTGTTCAAGTTTGATGTTAAATCAGTTATTCATATATACAGGATCATATTCAACACTCTAAATACATAACTGAACCTGTATTTCAACTCTTTCCTCTGGTCGATGGACCTAAAGTTGAGAAGTTGATGGTAACAATTAGCACTAACTATCTATCTATATTACTAAATAAACCACAAACTCAGTGTAAGGTTAACAGGGTTTATAGCAAAATAATGTGAAGGTAAAATACTCATCTTGTACAGGTTTACAAAGCAAACATAGATTCAATCACAGAGAGAGAACATTAATCAGAGCAAACAGTGTCAAACTCATATCAACTGAACAATTATGCAAATGAGGGATTGGATAGATGAAGAGACAAAAGATTCAGAAACAAATATACATTTGCAAATGATTATGCAAAGTACGGATCATTTAGCTATACTAACCCAAATATTTCAGTGGAAAATCTACCCCCTGGCCATGGCAATAGATGGGGGTTCCCCGAGGAGGTTCAGGGAACAAAGAGTAGGACAGGAACAGGAAATAAACAGGCCTCAATCTGGATACAGCAAACCGACGGACAGCGACGATCTCCCTCTCTCTAGCTTCTCCAAAGACGCGCGCCCAACGACCCCCCAGGCACCGCAGTTAAACCCTAAAACCTACATGTCCAACCCATCATTGTAGCAACATTTCAGAAACTCAGTCTCTCATTGGTCAGTTTAGGGGGTGTTCTATCATACCACCATAGTCACGACCATGTTTTCAGAGCATTCTTTGTTTTACAGTTTTCTCATTACATCAACCACGTCTTATGAATACACATTTCCTCCATGAAATAACATGTTGCAAGTCTCTGTACTTTCATTGTTCGCCTCAACAGTTTCTGCGGAATGAGTTTGTACATTTGCACTTGATCCCACGGCCATCCTGCCATTACTTGGCAGTCATACAATAATCCTTGAAGGTTATCAGCCGTTGCCTTCTCCAGTCTCTCTCAGAGCTCGATTTTCAGCATATTTATTCATTTTTATTTCTCGTTAACCCTGGAATGACATGCAAAGATGTAGGCCCATGCGTGCATCACTACGATGAACAAAACACAAACATTATTATTTTCATGAAATAAAATTCTCACTGTTCACCACCCACCATTGCACTATCCCCCGTGGTAATTCTAGCAAGAGCATTAATGTGCAAAAAGCAGCATTATTATTATTATTATTTTATTTTTCCTTTTAAGCAGAACGCAAATGCGGCCTAGTTTTCATGCATTAGTCCACGCATTAGTGCACGCATGCGCAAAAGCGTTTCCCTGTGTTTTCGTGTTTTTGCACGTTATTTTCACAGCACACTGTTAGTAAATGTTACTGAGGACTTAATCCGAGCAGGTTTATTTTCTTCAAACCCTGCTCCATCAATTGTCATGTGTTGGCTGGTCGGGGTTTGCATGTCAGGACAATAATGAGTGGGTCGTTAGGTATCAGATATCCCAGCATGCCTTTAATATGGCCTAAGGTTTGTATCACAGCACAGGACAACCATATATGTAGGAATGTCCCTTCTGTTTGGTTGCATCTCCAGCATTGTGATGAGACCTTGGGGAACATTTTGTGTAATCGGGTTGGTGTGAGGTAGCACTGGTACATTATTTTGTAAGTCGACTCCCTCTGTGGTACACTAGGTAGGGTTTTGGGGATGTCAAGCCAGAGGCGATCCCAATCATTGATTGTAATGGTCCATTGAAGGTCAGTTTCCCATAGGGCTTGCTAATAATGTGTTGTGACTGGCCTGGAGTCTTGTATAGGTTTATAAGTTCTGGAAATGAGGCTCTTTGTGCCTGAGTATGTACAGAACAAGTTCTCAAATAAGGTCCTCTGCTTTATAGTGGTGGGGAGGTTGGATGGGTGCAGTGCCCAATGTCTTAGCTGGCAGCATTCTAGCCGGGCTTGTTCTGAAACTTGGAATTCAAGTTTGCATTGTTCAAAGGATTTGATAGTGTCACCTCTGAATAGGTCTTGTAGGGTCCTACAGTCCCCTTCAGACCACTCTGAGAATGCTTTGGGGTCTAATGCTGGCAGGCTAACCCACCTTTTTCTCTTGGGAGCAGAAGGAGCTTGAAATCTTCCAGTGGTCCCAACCTGTATAGTTGACGGAAGGAATTGGTGAAGTGTACGAATTGGAAGAGGGAGGCAATTCGGGAAGAATAATCAAGAGGAGTGCTTGGGGCCCCGATGTTCCCTGCTTGGGATGCTTTGTTAGTGGCTTGCCCTAAAATAGATGCTCTGGGGCTGATTGTGGCTGAAGAGGAGCACTTCGCAGCTCATTCACTGGCTGCTGGCGTGCTGACACTGTCCCCGGGCTCTGCCACTGTTACAGACTGCATGGTGTCTTGGGTGTGTGGGAGGCATTGGCCCATCTGTCGGCTGATGATGGGATGGGAATGGAGGGGATCACTGGCTACCTATCTGGGACTGTGTTTTTAGCTGTCTATAATTGATTGTGATTGGATTTATGTGCTGCTGCACCAATCTTCTCCAGCGGTTAAGTACCACTGCTTGCTGTTTCCTTTGATGTTTGTATTTGTAGCAAATTTTGCTGATCAACTCATAGGTTGCACATGTATGTCCCACTATGTTCTGTGGAGTAGTACTGTTTATTTGAAAATTGCAAGAAAAGCATGTGAAAAAAATACGTTTCGGACTTGGGTTTGGAGTCGTAAGATGTCAACTGTGGTAATGGGCATTGAAAGGGATTGATAGAGGTAGAGGAGACAGGGAAGGATGTTCATTTTTATCATGCTGATGCACTCCAGCCAAGATATGTATAAGAAGCGCCTTCTCCAGAGGTCTTCCAGAATGGTTGTCCCGACTCCTTCCAGTTAAGTCTAGTCCAGTCTGCTAGATGTGTGTAATGTGGAGACATAGGTAGCAAATCAAGGTAGTTGCCCACCAGAAAGGAGGGTGTGTTTGAAAGGATGTTACGTCTTCTGTGGGTAGTGTGAGGTTGAGGATATATGATTTGTCTGTATTGACTTTGAACCCTGACACAGCTTCAAATTGAGTCAAGAGTGAAAGCAAGGCTGGTAGGGAATCGACTAGGTGTGTCATTGTAAGTAAGACATAATCTGCAAAGAGAATGAGTTTCTGAATATGGCACCCAAAGAGGATCCCTGTAATGTCATGTGTTTGCCTAATTTGGATGGCTAGGTGCTCGATCACTAGGACAAAAAGGAGAGGTTAGAGAGGACATCCCTCTGAAGTTTCCCTGGCCAGTGAGATCTGCCGTGTGCATTGCCCATTGATCCGTGTGGTCACTGTTAGAGTGGCGTATGCTGCCGTAATCTTTTCTTTCATCTGGGGACCCAGTTGGATCTTGTTTAGGGATGCTTCTAAGAATACCCAGCTTACTCGATCGAAAGCTTTTGCTGCATTCAGCAACACAAATGCAGCTGGTATGTTTAGTTTGTGTACTTTTTCTATTAGGTGAGCTAGTCAACTGATATTATCCACTCCCTGCCTAGTCTTAATATATCCCACTTTGAGGCGGCGTGGCCAACCGCAGAGGAAGATGGGCGCTTCTTAGAGTGGCTCCGTAACCCTGCCACTCTCTTCCCCCATAATCCACTGCAAAATTTGGCCCCTAGCCACGACCCAAACCACTGTAGCGTCTGCGGGCATATGGGGATGCCATAGACCAGCATAAATTCATATCCCGGCACCAGAATATGCTGAAGCAACGTTGAGGCCTGTTCGGTACGGTACGGTGGAGCCCTGAGCTCAATTACGGGACGATGGAGGTGGTGAGCCTGCGGTCTGCCATCTCTCTTAGAGGGTGACGGGGAGTCGGCTATTCTCCTCCTGCCCCAACGGTGACTAGATCGGAGATTCGCATGGTGCCTGTGTAGCGGCGCCCTTGCACATCGATCAAGCCCACAGAGGAGGTGAGGGCCGGGGTGGAGTGCGACTCGCTGTGGGGGCCGACCGTGCAGGTCTCTCTCGCGGCAGCAGGCCCCTTCGAGTCTGTGGGGGCCCTGGGGTGAGAGGCGTGTCAAAGGTTCGGTACTGTGTTGGGGAAACGAAGAAGCTATCACTGGGGCAAACAGGAACACCGGCCTGCACCGTGCTAATTGGAGGCTCTGATGATCATGGTGCCACACGAGAGGAGTGAGGAATCATACAAGGTCCTACCATAACCTGCCTGGCTGAAGTACTGCACTCGGGATTGCAAAGGTATGTGGGAAAGACTGCGCAAGCTTCCTGGTCTGTGATCTGGGGCCCTGACTCCCCGCGACACCCCATTGGGTGCTAGAACCCGAGTGCCGCCTATACCCTCCATCCCACCATCGGGCCCTGGGCTGCACAGACACCATGTTCTGGAGAGACTTCATGCAACCCAATAGTCGTGGTCTTACAGATACTGGTGAGGTAGAAGACGTGGTGAGAAAACCGACAGGCCACGTGGGGTGCCTGAGTGCGCCCGCTGGCAGGTGGCAGTGAGTGTCCCGGTGTCCCATCGGCCCCACATCAGTTCCACTTAACTTGCGTCAACAGAATGACAGGTGGAAAGAATATGCGGGTATCCAGACCAGACCAAACTGGACAAATTTGTGCTTCCCAGAGGTCCGGTGATCCAGGAGGGCTCCCAGGATCAACTGTCCTCCCTGACCCCTCAGGCGTCTGGAGGTGCCACTCTATCTCTCCATGACATTATAGCAGCCATACAAGGAGTCCACACTGCGCTGGAATCACGTATAGACTCAGTTACAACAGAGGTCTCACTAATGCAGGCGGAACTTCGTTATATGGGGGCAAGAGTCAAAGAGGTGGAGGACTCAGCAGAGACTCTGCTTCAGGACACAATGGTCCTCAAGGTCCAGGTTGGTGAGCTACAGGCCACTAACAAAATTCTAGAAGCGAAACTTGAGGACTATGAGGGCGAATCCAGGCATAATAAAATCTGCATTCTGGGAGCCCCTGAATGAACAGAAGAACCAGCCACAGATCTATTTATGGAGGACCTTATCCTCAAGCACCTCCAACCCTGCGGCCTCCAAGTATCTTTCTGTAGAAAGGGCTCACTGAGTGCCGGGCAGATGACTTTGTCCAGGTGCTCCACGAAGACCCATCCTCGCCCGTCTCTTTAATTTCTGTGACCGGGACATTGTGCTCCAGATGGCCCGCAACGCTCCACCAGTGGTGTATGATAATGCACCCATAACTTTTTTCCCTGACTTCACATTGAAGTTGCAGAGGCAAAGATGTAGCTTTCTGGAAGTTAAAAAGGTCCTGAGGGAGAAAGGAGTAAAGTACTCAATGCTTTTCCCAGCTAGGTTGTAAATTGAATCTGATGGTAAGGCATGGTTCTTCTCAATGCTGGAGGAAGCCTGTGAGTGGCTCGAAGGATGGCAAACAGTTGGCGGCCCCAGCACTGGGGCGCGACGAGGGATACAGAGGAGGAAATCAGCGGCATCTGGTGGACAATCCACAGGAAGTACCTCGCAGGTGGAGGAGGCTACAGTGCGACAACAGGAGACTTGACTGTCTAAATTGATCCCAACGGTTTGGGGAGAAGATCAAACGTGGAGTAGTGCGCCAATGTATCAAAAGGCACTCTTTGACGTAATCCTATTGCAAGAAACTCACCTCATGGGCAATGCTTGCAGGGCCCTAGATCGCAGGGGGTACAAAATGGTGTTTCATGCTGGTTACACCTCCAGGGGCTCGGGGATACTCCTCAAGAACAGTTCCCTCTCTCTTGACAAGTTTTGGTCGGACAAGCTAGGTGGATACACAGCCCTCTCTGGTACATCGGAGGGGGAAACAATCCATATTCTATCTGTCTATGTCCCACCGGCTCTGCACGGCATTACCCTTCCTGACCTGGGTGCTCTCATGCTTTAATTTCATGTTGGGGGCTCCTGATAGGGGGGGATTTTAATATGGCACTATGTAATAATAGAGACCGTTTGCCTCCAAGACAACTGATGCCTTTGCGCACTGTGCTGGCTGATTTCCTCTCTGCGCTGGGCCTGGTCGATATTTGGAGAGCCTTTAACACACAACAGTATACATTTCACTCCGGGGCACATGGGAGCCTTTCCTGTATTGACTTTATTATATCATTGGCCTCTCACCTTCCAAATTTTCGTGGTGCGTCATTTGGCGAGGGGAATTTCTGATCATTCCTCTCTATGGGCACGATACAGCATGGGCACATCAAGAACCAAAAGGACAATCACCATAAATCCCTGGTTTCTTAAAGTCCCAGATGTAAGGGAGGGACTCATAAAAGCCACAAACCAGTACTTTAAAGAAAATGAGCTCTCGGTTAATTCTTCTGGAATACTCTGGGAGGCCTATAAAACAGTGATCAGAGGGCAAGCACTTTCTTTGATAGTGGGACATAGACGCGACTAGCGAGCAGCGGTGGAGGCGCTTGAACAAGACATTTTAGACCTGGAAGCTCAGCTGGTGGGGATAAAAATGTAGAAATGTGACATAACCTAAACCTCAAACAGCAGGAATACAAAGATCTAGTGACGGAGGCAGCTAGGGCCAAATTCAGAGCAATGCAGCACCGTGTGTATGAAATGGGGGACAAGGCAGGAAATCTGCTTGCATGGCTGGATAAGCGCGAGAGAGCAAAGCAGTGGGCGACTGCGATATGTTTTGATGACGATGAGCGTTTGCGTGATTCGCAGAAGATCACTGATACATTCGCAACCTACTATTCACAACTATATTCCTCGGGGGACACGTCCACAGAGCATGAGTCCTGCGATCTTTTGGTGGATCGACCGCTCCTGACTCTTTCGCTTGAGGATATGATGCTCTTGGAAAGTGACCTCACGGAGGATGAGGTGAAGCAAGCACTTCGAGCTGTAAACTCAGGCAAGGCATTGGGGCCTAATGGTCTACCAACGGAATTATATAACCTCACGGCATCTACCACAGCACCACACGTACTGAATATGTTCAAGGAGAGCCAGCAAAAGGGACCACTTCCCGAGGATCAGAGGCTCGCCTCCGTAGTGGTAATACACAAGAAGGGTAGACGGTGGAGCGGCGTGCCTCCTACTGTCCAATCCCGTTACTGAATGCTGAGGCAAAGATTCTCACCAAGCTTTCCACTCATTTCTAAACTGGTCCACCGAGACCAACCGGGGTTCATGCCGGGTCGCAACATGGCTCTTAACTTGCGACAGCTCCACAGAGTCTTGAAACGCATACATAAAATCCGTGAGGATAAGGTAATTCTGTCTCTCGATGCCTGCATGGCCTTTGATAGAATGGAGTGGCCATATGTCTTTGCTGGACTAAAGCGTATGGGATTTCGCCCTGGATTTTTGTCCTGGGTGCGACTTCTGTAGACCGAACCTTTGGCGCAGGTGGTGGTAAATGGGAGAGTATCCTGAGTTTTCGCCCTCCAGCGATGGACCCAGCAGGGCAGCTCCCTATTACCCTTCATATTTGCTTTTATTCTCAAACCATTGATGGCCTGGGTCCGAGGAGACCCGCTGATCCGTGGTCTACGGTGGACAGAGGACTGGTAGGACAGAATATCACTATATGCTGACGATATGCTCCTATATGTGGCAGCTCCACAGTCCTCCATTCCCAGAATACTGAACCTCTTCACTAATTTTGGTAGATACTCTGGATATACAATCAACTGGTCTAAATCAGATAAGTTAGCACTTATTAAATGTAATAAGGCACTTATTAAATGTACTAAGGCAATATCCCCAGTGGACCGACACCATGCCTGCCTCCAGGCAGTGAGGCACGGATAGTAACAGACTGGTTCCGATATCTGGGCATCTTCATCACCACTAGCCCTGACCTATTTGCTGCCAGAAACTTACAAGGCCCACTGACCGACTTAAATGTGATGTCCAACACTGGAGGTCGATCCCGCTCTCCCTTCTGAGGCGAGCAGCGTTATTCATATGTGCTACAGAACACGCCATTCCCAGTGCACAATACCTATTTTAAAGCTATAGAGGGCGAGATCAGCACCCTGCTGTGGGATGGAGGCCCCCGCGAATTTCCCTGGGAAAGTTTACACGAGGGTGGTATGATAGGGGGATAGCCTTGCCCGATATCCAGTTATATTATAGAGCAGTGCAATTGGCGACTATCAACCAGTGGGTTCATCAGCCCAGTGATGAACCAGCCTACCGTATGGACCGCCTGGTTCTCCAGCCTGGTGGGTACTTGCGAGCACTCTACACAAACCCACAGCATCTTAGCCTGGAGGGACCGACGGCACTGACGTCCGTCTTTAGCATGTGACACTTTGCAAGCTGGTATAAGAAACATAAAGATCCACCCTCCGATTGATGTACAGCCATGTCCTCACAGATTACGTGTGTTTCCTACAGTGGTGGAAAGCACACAGTTTTGTTTAAATACCCCTCACACACCAAAAGGACCCTTGGTGTCATGCTTCATCATAAGGGTCTTCCCGCCCCGCTGCGGGACGGGGCGTGCTACGACCTACGATTACGCGGGAGCACTATTTTTGAAAAAACAAGACTGTGTCGTGTAGGAATGTGAGTAGAAGGGTCAGGAGTGAGTGAAAGAGTGAATTAAAAAATACCTGGCTCTATGGACTAAAAAACTTTAATATTCCTTGAGCTGGTATTGTTAAAAGTGGGGAATAGGTTGGAGGTATATTGCCTCAATTAGCAGTCCCTCCTATGTCTGTCAACATGTTTCGAAGACCTCCCCTGGCTTCTTCTTCAGGACCAAAACGATCCCTTCTACACTCACTGTATAATACAGAGCGTTGTCAATAAGGTATCTAATAAAAGTATCTAGAAAAAGTACTGTATATACATGTAGTTACTACTACGTGGTGAGCATGCCAAATAACCACGCACAGTATACAATACCCAATAGGTATACTACTTTGTAATCTGGAAAAAAACACAGTATTAAAAAGGTATTAAAAAGCAAGACATATCCATCATCCATCGTGATAGGTGGTGACCTGTAAGGAAGGTGATATATTGTGATATATTTTCCTTATCCTTAATAGTGATGCTAATGCTGGTGCCGTGTCCTGCTGGTAGAAAAGTGACAATACAAAGACAAACATACACTGAACATAAAACACACACTCTATGTCAAAAGACCGGGAATAACGAGTCAAAAAATGATTAGTGTGGCCTTAGAACAAAATTGCATTAATTAAATAAGTTTTGTGCCATGAGAAACAAGCAAAATTGGTAATGATGTTATGTACGTACTTGTTCTCTAAGGAGATATTACCCCATGAGCCTTAAAACGGGTGGGAAGGGTGCCTATAGTCACACACTGCGAATGGAAAGAAGGATAAAACTGATTATTATGAACTTCTGCCGATGGTTGTCTGGTCATCATTTATCCTGCAGGTGCTACGCGGCTATGCCGTACTTACTACTCCAAGGACACTGCCTCTCCTCGATCCCGCCTTCCTGTGGCTCCATGGAACGATGAGCCAGCAGGGGGAGGGTCCTTAAGTAATGTGGTTAATTGACAGGATTGCCACCAAATTGGTATTCAGTTGGGAAGCAGTGCTGAACTGCTGAAAATACCCCGGAAGTAGTTCGGACGAACTACTTCCTGTCGCTATTGTAGCCTGGTCGCGGGGCTGAGAAATGCGTGTATCCAGTAGGACTGGCACGTGGATGACTAGACCGCTAACCCCGAAGGTGGAAGGGAAGAAAGACTACTCCCTGTGTTCCACCCAGAAGAAAAGTGGAAAACGGTACCGCTCTCCGTGAAAAGGCTAAGGGAGTGAGTGTGACGAAGAATAACCAGTATGTTCTTCAAAAATAATGTATTTATAAAAAAGAAGAAGGAATCACCCACACATTCTAGGAGGGGTCACAATAGAAGGGGTTCAAAAGACGTAGGGAGGTTGGTGTGGTTATGGAGTGTGTGTCATTGGCTCTCTCAAAGAATTTCTTTATGTATGAGGATACATTCTACTTACAGAAGCACGGGACCAGCATGGGGAGCACCTTTGCTCCCAGCATAGCTGGTCTCTACGTGCACCATCTGGAGACGAAGAAAATCCTACACCCCAGCAACCCATTCTTTTCCAACATAAAAACTTGGAAACGTTACATTGATGACGTTCTGGTGATATGGGAAGGGGACGTTCCATCTACTGAAGCCTTCATGATCTGGCTCAATCAACAGAATACCTTTCTTAAGTTCACGAACACAACCTCTCGGGATAACCTGGTTTCTCTGGATCTTAATATATACCCAGATGAAGGTACTCTCAAGACCACTACGCATTTCAAAGCCACAGCCAAGAACTGTTTACTGCTGTATAACAGTTATCACCCTCGCCACCTCCGGGACAATCTCCCTTACGGGCAATTCCTCCATCTTCGGAGGAACTGTACGGAGCTGAAGGATTTCAAAATGCAAGCCTCTGACCTACAAACCAAATTAAAGAAACGCAATTACCCCACAAGAATCATCAACAAAGCTATGGAAAGGGCACGGAACAATAACAGGGATGCCCTATTGGAGGACAAAGTACCCAGAGAACAAGAAGAGAGACCGATATGTGTTACCACGTTTAACACCCACTCTAACCAGGTATCAAAGATTGTAAATAAGCATTGGAGAGACTCATCAATTGCTGTAACCTCAACCTCCCGAAGCCTATGTTTGCACACAAGAGGGGAAGGAATTTGAAGGACATGCTTGTCCACACGAGACCACGAACAGGACTACCAAGGACCACTGAGAGTCTACTTCTCCCACCTGTGCTGGGCCACCACCCCTGTGGCAACTGCAGTATGTGCCACCTCACAAGGAAGAGCAGGCACATAAAATTCAGGAATGGCACCGAATGGGAACAGAGGAGGTTCACTAATTGCAATAGCAAACATGTAGTGTATATGGTCACTTGCCCATGCGGTCTGGAGTACATAGGCATGACGACGAGACCAGTCAAGATTCACATTGGGGAACATAGGAGCAACATTCGCTGCAAGAAGAGCACAACCAAGATGGCAACCCACTACCTAACCACCCAACACACCGTGGAGGATTTACAATGGACCGCCATTGAACAATTGAATGGCGAGAACGGTCTTTTCAAGAAAGAACAACGGCGGGTGTTCTGTTTGGGGACACACATCGAAGGTCTCAATGACGACATACCCTGGGGTCAATTTACCTGAACCCCTTCAGTTTCTAAAAAACCTTGTCTGTAAGATTGACAACAATTTCTCTGAAGTTATGGTGCCAAAAAACTGCCTATTGAGTGTCGACTTATACCGGCAATATTTTGACGTTATGGGTTTTATCATAATAACCATCTGCCCTTCTATCATAATACAGTGGTTATTGAGGAGACCCTCTGAGGTCTGGTCCTACACTGTCTTTTGTTGCATGTACACCTATCATGTGACGTTCATCGGGAAGAGAAACATTTTTTTCTTTTCTCCCCCCCTATTTCGGTCTTTCAAATAGTGGACACATGGTTTTAGACTACACGCAGCTTTTTGTACTGGCCACAATCATGTGTGTGGTGGACGCGTCAACTTTTAGGGACAGAGGTTTTATATTCCTCCCTACGTCTCTTGAACCCCTTCTATTGTGACCCCTCCTAGTATGCATGTGTGGGTGACTCCTTCTTCTTTTTTATAAATACATTATTTTTGAAGAACATACTGGTTATTCTTCGTCACACGCACCCCCTTAGACTTTTCACGGAGAGCGGTACCGGTTTCCACTTTTCTTCTGGGTGGAACACAGGGAGTAGTCTTTCTTCCCTTCCACCTTCGGGGTTAGCGGTCTAGTCATCCACGTGCCAGTCCTACTGGATACACGCATTTCTCAGCCCCGCGACCAGGCTACAATAGTGACAGGAAGTAGTTCGTCCGAACTACTTCCGGGGTATTTTCAGCAGTTCAGCACTGCTTCCCAACTGAATACCAATTTGGTGGCAATACTGTCAATTAACCACATTACTTAAGGACCCTCCCCCCGCTGGCTCATCGTTCCACGGAGCCGCAGGGAGGCGAGATCGAGGAGAGGCAGTGTCCTTGTAGTAGTAAGTACGGCATAGCCGCGTAGCACCTGCAGGATAAATGATGACCAGACAACCATCTGCAGAAGTTCATAATAATCAGTTTTATCCTTCTTTCCATTCGCAGTGTGTGACTATAGGCACCCTTCCCACCCGTTTTAAGGCTCATGGGGTAATAACTCCTTAGAGAACAAGTACGTACGTAACCTCATTACCAATTTTGCTTGTTTCTCATGGCACAAAACTTATTTAATTAATGCAATTTTGTTCTAAGGCCACACTAATCATTTTTTGACTCGTTATTCCCGGTCTTTTGACATAGAGTGTGTGTTTTATGTTCAGTGTATGTTTGTCTTTGTATTGTCACTTTTCTACCAGCAGGACACGGCACCAGCATTAGCATCACTATTAAGGATAAGGAAAATATATCACAATATATCACCTTCCTTACAGGTCACCACCTATCACGATGGATGATGGATATGTCTTGCTTTTTAATACCTTTTTAATACTGTGTTTTTCTTCCAGATTACAAAGTAGTATACCTATTGGTTATTGTATATTGTGTATGGTTATTTGGCATGCTCACCACGTAGTAGTAACTACATGTATATACACTACTTTTTCTAGATACTTTTATTAGATACCTTATTGACAACGCTCTGTATTATACAGTGAGTGTAGGAGGGATCGTTTTGGTCCTGAAGAAGAAGCCAGGGGAGGGCTTTGAAACATGTTGACAGACAAAGGAGGGACTGCTCATTGAGGCAATATACCTCCAACCTATTCCCCACTTTTAACAATACCAGCTCAAGGAATATTAAAGTGTTTTAGTCCATAGAGCCAGGTATTTTTTAATTCACTCTTTCACTCACTCCTGACCCTTCTACTCACATTCCTACACGACACATAGTCTTGTTTTCTCAAAAATAGTGCTCCAGCGTAGTCGTAGGTCGTAGCACGCCCCGTCCCGCAGCGGGGTGGGAAGACCCCTATGATGAAGCATGACACCAAGGGTCCTTTTGGTGTGTGAGGGGTATTTAAACAAAACTGTGTGCTTTCCACCACTGTAGGAAACACACGCAATCTGTGAGGACATGGTTGTACATCAATCGGAGGGTGGATCTTTATGTTTCTTATACATTGACTAGAGGAGGACGTATCCACCACCATTGCTCCTTTGAGCATTACCTCTTTACTCCCCCTTCTTGGTTTTTTGGATATAGAGACAGCGTGCAACTGTGGGAGTATCCCAGTAATTCTGGTTACAAGGCATCGGAGATAGTACCGATACCCCTGAGAGGTCAGTGATCACTCTTTTTCGTTAACACCACTGAACACACACACACACTTAAAAACAAAAAATGTCCTCATCATTCTCATTGAAACAATCACAATTTAAACATGGCAGAAACAACAGGCCTCACTTTCGCAGATGAAAAGGTGGATATGATTCTAGCAGCCATCAACCCTTTTGAAGGGTTGAACAGTACTGACCCCGGTCCTAACAATGCCGACTGGGATGAATTGGCCAATCTGAGAAGAACTCGGATTAAGACAGCACTCCATGGGTTGCTGATGACTGAGTATCTCAGGGCGAATGCAGCACCACAGGGCTTAATCGTTCGTAACGAACCATTTATTTTCCAAAATGACAAGTCGTTCAAAAAAGACTGGTCACTGATATCGTGGCACTGTACCCGTGACTGGCTGATCCTGATCATCAAGACAGCCACAAGACTAACCCAGGAACTCAAGATTGAGATTCAACAACTGGAAGTACAACTAAAGAGCTACCAATCTCCGAGCGTCCTCAAGAAACGCCTGGAATAACTTAACCAGCAGATGAATGAGTTTGAAATCACCCTAAAGCAGAGCAAATATAACAAACTAAAGAAAGACACTGCACGCTTTAGTCATGAGAAGGTGTGCCTGTATATACGGGACGACTACACATCAAAGAACTCAAATGCAGACCAGAGTTCGGATGGCGATACATCAGACACGGGATCCAATAGCTCCAACTCCAGCAGAGGAAGCGGCCCCCGACACCACCGAGGGGGAGGCCAATACCAACGACCATACAACCCAAGACGGAGAGGATGGGGGAATCATCATGGACCACCTTCCTTCCCACCCTACCCCTATGGACCACCACCAATGGGAGGACCTTGTCAACACTGGATACCTCCACCACAAGAATACAACTACAACTACTATGGATCACCGTCTTTTTTAGGGGCACGCCCTGGACCACAGAGAGGCAGGAACCGGAGGGGCAACAAGGTCCACTGGTCCACCCCAGAGGACGAGAAACCACGAGGAGCATGACAGGCGCATCAAACAACCTGCTGTCGACCAGCAGGAGGGGAACTTAGTAGTGAACCTGACGGATTGCGAACTGACACAGGCACAGGAAAGTGTCTTGGAACGAGGACTAGGATTTGTACCTACTAACAGAATGGACAAATTCAAACTGTGTGCAGAGATGGAGTTCATTCGTGAACTCAAGCTGCGAGCTTTCTTTAAAGAAGGAAATACCAGAGGGAGACGGCGAGGACACTGGGCTGTGAGTTAAGTCCACCTTTACCCCCCCGGACTCCACACTGCCGGTTGAACTATTGGCTTTCGAGAAGGCAGTAATGGAAGAAATGGGGAACATCTCGGCACAGGGGAACACCTCCTTTCAGAATACATCTAAAGAGGAGAAGGAGGCAATACATCAGCTGTCAACCAATGGCAACATCGTCATCAAGCCAGCCGACAAAGGCGGGGCTATAGTCATCCGGACCACCACCGCCTACGATAACGAGTGTAGGAAACTCCTCGAAGATCGCAGGAATTATGAGATCATACGTGATGACCCCACAGAAGCCATCCGAATCCGGATAGCCTCCATGGTAGAAGAAGCAATGGCTCATGATTGGGTCTCTAAAAAGGAAGCTGAGTTTCTCATCAAGAAGTCCCCGAGAACCCCATACTTCTACACTATTCCCAAGATTCACAAGAATCTTGGACAACCACCAGGCCGCCCTATTGTTTCGGGCATAGGTTCCATTCTGGAACCTCTATCGAAGTTCGCAGACGCCTTCCTCCGTCCCTTGGTCCAGGAAACCGGGGCCTACTTGAAAGACACTAAAGCAGTTTTACAACTACTTCAAGGCATAAATTTTGACCCTGATAAACATCTTCTCATCGGACTCGACATGTAGAGTCTCTATACGAGTCTTCCTCATGATGAGACATTGACCATAATTGATGAAATCCTATTTACCACTGCATGGGAATATCAAACACCACGCAATGTGGTTATGGAGTGTGTGTCATTGGCTCTCACACAGAATTAATTTATGTATGAGGATACATTCTACTTACAGAAGCACGGGACCAGCATGGGGAGCACCTTTGCTCCCAGCATAGCTGGTCTATACGTGCACCATCTGGAGACGAAAAAAATCCTATACCCCAGCAACCCATTCTTTTCCAACATAAAAATTGGAAACGTTACATTGATGACGTTCTGGTGATATGGGAAGGGGACATTCCATCTACTGAAGCCTTCATGATCTGGCTCAATCAACAGAATACCTTTCTTAAGTTCACGAACACAACCTCTCGGGATAACCTGGTTTTTCTGGATCTTAATATATACCCAGATGAACGTACTCTGAAGACCACTACGCATTTCAAAGCCACAGCCAAGAACTAGTGTTTACTGCTGTATAACAGTTTCCACCCTCGCCACCTCCGGGACAATCTCCCTTACGGGCAATTCCTCCGTCTTCGGAGGAACTGTACTGAGCTGAAGGATTTCTAAATGCAAGCCTCTGACCTACAAACCAAATTAAAGAAACGCAATTATCGCACAGGAATCATCAACAAAGCTATGAAAAGGGCACGGAACAATAACAGGGATGCCCTATTGGAGGACAAAGTACCCAGAGAACAAGAAGAGAGACCGATATGTGTTACCGCGTTTAACACCCACTCTAACCAGGTATCAAAGATTGTAAATAAGCATTGGAGACTCATCAATTGCTGCAACCTCAACCTCCCGAAACCTATGTTTACACACAAGAGGGGAAGGAATTTGAAGGACATGCTTGTCCACATGAGACCACGAACAGAACTACCAAGGACCACTGAGAGTCTACTTCTTCCACCTGTGCTGGGCCACCACCCCTGTGGCAACTGCAGTACGTGCCACCTCACAAGGACGAGCAGGCACATAAAATTCAGGAATGGCACCGAATGGGAACAGAGGAGGTTCACTAATTGCAATAGCAAAAATGTAGTGTATATGGTCACTTGCCCATGCGGTCTGGAGTAGATAGGCATGACGACGTGACCAGTCAAGATTCGCATTGGGGAACGTAGGAGCAACGTTCGCTGCAAGAAGAGCACAACCAAGATGGCAACCCACTATCGAACCACCCAACACACCGTGGAGGATTTATAATGGACCGCCATTGAACAATTGAATGGCGAGAACGGTCTTTTCGAGAAAGAACAACGGTGGGTGTTCCTTTTGGGGACACACATCGAAGGTCTCAACGACGACATACCCTGCGGTCAATCTGCCTGAACCCCTTCAGTTTCTAAAAAACCTTGTCTGTAAGATTGACAACAATTTCTCTGAAGTTATGGTGCCAAAAAACTGCCTATTGAGTGTCGACTTGTACCTGCAATATTTTGACGTTATGGGTCTTTATCATAATAACCATCTGCCCGTCTATCATAATACAGTGGTTATTGAGGAGACCCTCTGAGGTCTGGTCCTACACTGTCTTTTGTTGCATGTACACCTATCATGTGACGTTCATCGGGAAGAGAAATTTTTTTTTCTTTTCTCCCCCCCTATTTCGGTCTTTCAAATAGTGGACACATGGTTTTAGACTACACGCAGCTTTTTGTACTGGCCACAATCATGTGTGGTGGACACGTCAACTTTTAGGGACAGAGGTTTTATATTCCTCCCTACGTCTCTTGAACCCCTTCTATTGTGACCCCTCCTAGAATGTGTGGGTGATTCCTTCTTCTTTTTTATAAATACATTATTTTTGAAGAACATACTGGTTATTCTTCGTCACACGCACCCCCTTAGCCTTTTCACGGAGTGCGGTACCGTTTTCCACTTTTCTTCTGGGTGGAACACAGGAAGTAGTCTTTCTTCCCTTCCACCTTCGGGGTTAGCGGTTTAGTCATCCATGTGCCAGTCCTACTGGATACACGCATTTCTCAGCCCCGCGACCAGGCTACAATAGCGACAGGAAGTAGTTCGTCCGAACTACTTCCGGGGTATTTTCAGCAGTTCAGCACTGCTTCCCAACTGAATACCAATTTGGCGGCAATCCTGTCAATTAACCACATTACTTAAGGACCCTCCCCCCGCTGGCTCATCGTTCCACGGAGCCGCGGGGAGGCGAGATTGAGGAGAGGCAGTGTCCTTGGAGTAGTAAGTACGGCATAGCCGCGTAGCACCTGCAGGATAAATGATGACCAGACAACCATCGGCAGAAGTTCATAATAATCAGTTTTATCCTTCTTTCCATTCGCAGTGTGTGACTATAGGCACCCTTCCCACCCGCTTTAAGGCTCATGGGGTAA
The DNA here is from genome assembly GCA_963921515.1 of Calotriton arnoldi. Lineage (NCBI taxonomy): Eukaryota > Metazoa > Chordata > Amphibia > Caudata > Salamandridae > Calotriton > Calotriton arnoldi. The sequence continues at coordinate 256,423 of CAWUFW010011237.1, read as the reverse complement.
TATCTCCTTAGAGAACAAGTACGTACATAACCTCATTACCAATTTTGCTTGTTTCTCATGGCACAAAACATATTTAATTAATGCAATTTTGTTCTAAGGCCACACTAATCATTTTTTGACTCGTTATTCCCGGTCTTTTGACATAGAGTGTGTGTTTTATGTTCAGTGTATGTTTGTCTTTGTATTGTCACTTTTCTACCAGCAGGACACGGCACCAGCATTAGCATCACTATTAAGGATAAGGAAAATATATCACAATATATCACCTTCCTTACAGGTCACCACCTATCACGATGGATGATGGATATGTCTTGCTTTTTAATACCTTTTAATACTGTGTTTTTCTTCCAGATTACAAAGTAGTATACCTATTGGGTATTGTATACTGTGCATGGTTATTTGGCATGCTCACCACGTAGTAGTAACTACATGTATATACACTACTTTTTCTAGATACTTTTATTAGATACCTTATTGACAACGCTCTGTATTATGCAGTGAGTGTAGAAGGGATCGTTTTGGTCCTGAAGAAGAAGCCAGGGGAGGGCTTCGAAACATGTTGACAGACATAGGAGGGACTGCTCATTGAGGCAATATACCTCCAACCTTTTCCCCACTTTAAACAATACCAGTGTGAGAAGTTGGCCTGGCATATGCTGTCCACTAATTATAGTGGGCACCTTGCACCAGTCCAAACAACCCCTTATTGGAGATAGGTTAAAGACAACCTTTATTGAAAGCTATCCTAGTGGTAGCTATGGAGAGCAGCCTTCAGGCTAAGTCTTGAAGGAATGTAAAGCAGCTTGTTTTACCAGTCTATAATCTCTTGAGTGACCAAATGAAAGAGGACCACACCAGGTATATATTCAAAATATATGTATTTATTGCTAAACACACCCCTCTAGTCTCTTTATGAGGCTAGAGTTCGAAGTACATAAGTTATAAGTTATCTACAGTAATAGCACAAATACACGTTTTGAGCCCTAGGGGCGTACCAAACCATATACCAATAAAGTGGTATAAGAACCACGACTGAGCTAGACACAAGGCCTAGAGCCTGTAGAAGTGCTTAGACCACAAGGAACCACCCAAGGTAGTGACACAGGGGACCCACGGGGACGCGTGCAGTGTGAGAACACAGCCGCGAATCGCCGTTGACTTCTATGGGGAAAGTCGCGGTTGGAAGTTTAAAGAAAAGGGACACTTAGAGGAGGACTTGGAGCAAACCCTTTTAGAACTAGGCTGTTCTAGTGTCAATACCCACGGGAGCACCGGAGTACTCGAGTTACCTCACCCAGGGAGCCGGGTGCATAGGTGTCTTTCGGGGTCGGGTTTCGTCGTTGTTTTCAATGGCGATCTGCTGCAAAGTGCTGCTGGCGGCCAAGTCGAAAGTGTTCGGGTGGATCCAAAGGTGGATCGAAGATCTGAAGAACCTGAAAGCAGAGGGGACAGAGTCTGGGTCACTAGCCAGTGACCAGGAAGGCGATGAGCAGATGCCCACCGATGTCGAGTGCTTCAGGTAGGTTGACGGTCATCTTGACTCTTCAGCCACGAGGTCCAGGAGGCGTCGACGACGACCAGAAGCTGGATTCGAGCTGTCCCACGACGTCTGTCGATTGCAGGGGTGTCGGCGACCGGATTGGACCCAACAAGCCTTGGCAACGGCAAGTCTTGTGGAAATGGAAGAAGGACGATGGTGCAGACCAGCAAGGTCTGTGGGACTCACCCAGCAAGGGTAGAGTCAGGGCACGCCTGGAGCAACCAGGAGCCCAAGCAGAAGAAGATTGGCCTTCGGGAGGGCCTACTAGCCAACGGACTAGCGACCGCAAAGGAGCCTCGAGTGGACGCACTTGGAGCTGGCTCACAGGACACTCGTGGAGTGGAGGCCAGTGATCTTCGGTGCAGTCGGTGCTGGAGGCTGGGGCTACTCTGAGCCCAAAGCACAACTTCGTGAGAGACCCAGAAGAGGATGCACTTGCAAATGCGATCGGTGTCCAGGGGTCACGGTTCCACGTTACCCACGACAGCTACGGGCCTCAGCTTTGCTGGGGACTCAGGGCAGCCTCGGGGAAGTCTGGAAATCCACCTCTGGTGATGCAAAGACTCCGGCGTCCGGCGGGAGCTTCAGCGATGCAGACCGGACAATTGCTTCTTTGGTGCCTGCCAAGCAGGGGAGTCACTCCTTGACCCCAAGGGAGATTCTTCAGTCCTCTAATCTTGAAGTAGAGCGTCGAAGGTCCAGGATTCTGTGTCAGAGTTTCGTCCAGGTAAATCTAAAGTCCTAAGGACTGGGGTCCCATACTTATACCAAGTTAGGGGGTTGGACATACTCTGGGGACCCACCTATGGGAGGGTCAGGGCAGAGGGTGGTTACACCCTTTCCCTTTGTCCAGTTTCACGCCAGAGCAGGGGCTGGAAGCCCCTGAGCCGGTTTGAACTGGGGTATGCACAGGGACACCAAATGTGCCCCCAGTGCAGGACTTCAAAGCACCAGAGAGTGCTCCCGCCCAGCCCCAATACACACTATCCTGTCTGGGGAGGTGGTTACACCTCCCTGGGGCAGGAAACCTATTGTCCAGGCCTCCCCTGCTGGAGTTTCGGTCAGCAGCAGGAGGCCAGACTCGTGGCAGCGGCATCCATTTTGTGATGCCAGGGCTTGGAAGGAAGTTACCGGGCAGGCCGGTGTGTACATGTCTCTCCCTCTAGAAGGGTGGAATGCTACCCCCGCCACCAGAACTGGCGGGGGGGTAGTATTCCAAGATGTTTGACACCAAACACGACATGTTTCCATGCAGCCATCCCAAATTTAGCATTTAACGCGAGGTTATAATGCGCGTAAGAGTATATGGTCAGGCTGCACTACAAACCGCATCAGAGAAGGGTCTCCGAACGCTGCAGAGGGGCCTTGCTCATGCAGGGGCACCCTCTCACATAGGAACCACGCACTCTGCCTCCAGGATTGATAAGGCCTGCCATAGGAGTGACTTATAGGTTTATATGTGTGTATGTATGTAGTGATATAGGTAGCCTATATCACAGTAAGGGGTGCATGCACCACCTTACCCAGGCTGCAGTAGCAGACCTGTGGTGTCATTTTGGATGGCCTTCCAGGGGTGGCACAATACATGCTGCAGCCCCTGGTAGGCCTCTGAGGTACCTATGCCCTGGGTACATAGTATACCATATACTAGGGACTTATAAGGGCACTCCAGATTCCAATCAGAGATGTGCCTAAGGCACATGGAAACCATTTTAGAGAGGAAGCAGCTAGGCTGGGGTTCTGATTAGCAGGGCCCCAGCCAGACTAAAGTCGAAAAACAGTGAAGCATCAGCAAAAAGTGGGGGTACCCATGTGAAGCAGATCCTACTCTCCTACAACCAGCTCAAGGAATATTAAAGTTTTTTAGTCCATAGAGCCAGGTATTTTTTAATTCACTCTTTCACTCACTCCTGACCCTTCTACTCACATTCCTACACGACACATAGTCTTGTTTTTTCAAAAATAGTGCTCCCGCGTAGTCGTAGGTCATAGCACGCCCCGTCCCGCAGCGGGGCGGTAAGACCCCTATGATGAAGCATGACACCAAGGGTCCTGTTGGTGTGTGAGGGGTATTTAAACAAAACTGTGTGCTTTCCACCACTGTAGGAAGCACACGTAATCTGTGAGGACATGGTTGTACATCAATCGGAGGGTGGATCTTTATGTTTCTTATACATTGACTAGAGGAGGACGTATCCACCTCCATTGCTCCTTTGAGCATTACCTCTTCACTCCCCCTTCTTGGTGTTTTGGACTTTGCAAGCTGGGGCAGGGGAATAGGATCATTCAAGCAACAGCCTTGTGGGACTCCAAACTTTTGGGTATGATGGGGGAAGACCGGGCTTTGACAAATGGGATCTAATAGGGCTCTGTAGGGTAGGGGATCTTTGTTCCGGAGCAGAGGTAGTTTCCTTTGCAGATTTGCAGAAGACTTATAACTTAGCTCCCGCTGAGACCTTCTGATATCTGCATATTCGTCATGCTCTACAGACAGCGCTACCCCAAGAAGAACTCCCAGAGTCGTCACCACTAGAAAATAGATTGTTAGAGGAACACATTACCTGCAGGGCGATCTCCCGCACATGCCAAAAACTCATTAACAATTCCCCTGGAACGCTGGGAAGCGGACCTTGTTGATATGCATAAGGACTGGCCAGAGGCCTCTGCATCGCCCAGGGAAGTGGCCATTAGGACACAGTTTTGACTGGTGCAACTCAAAATACTTCACAGGGCTTACTTGTCTTGTAACACGAAGGTGAAAATGGGCAAGAGGTCGGACTTGCTGTGTCGTAGACACTGTGGTCAGGAGGCTACTTTTTATTATATTATCTGGGAATGCCCAAGGATCCAAACCTATTGGGACTCTGTGGTGTCGCGCATGAGCATTATCTGTGGTGAGAGTCTGTCGCTCTCTGCTAAATGGTATCTCCTTAATGTGTGGGAAGCCACCGACCTGGTGCGTGCTGACCACACCTAGGTGACCTTGGGCATGATGACCGCTAAATGCAACTTAGCTCGTTTATGCGGGGCTGAGTCCACGCCAACTCTCAGGGACTGGAAGAGAGACATGGACTGGTGCATGGTGGCAGAGAAGGTAGTCTATGAGAGTAGATGTTGTCCCCACAAGTGGGAAAGGGTCTGGGGCAAATTGAATGTTCACAGGGGAAGTCCATGTGCCGCCCCCGTTGTTCTGCCGATGGTGTCCCCGGTTCGCGAGGGCGAAGTACAAATTGGGCCCTGGGTTGAATGAGTATTGAACAGCTCTTAAGGGGAATGCTCATGACTGTCCTAACTGTCACTGAAATGCCTAGGATTATTGGTCATGTGTACAAGAATGTGGTGCTGCATTATGTGATAAACTGCTTTAACCTAATAAAAAGATTTAAAAAATAATCCCACTTTGTCTGGATTGATAAGGCTCAGAAGGAGGTATTTGAGCCACAGGGCTAGAATTTTGGTGTAGTGTTTTCATAAATGTTGAGTAAAGCTATGGGGCAGTAAGAGGAGCAAGATGTGGGGTCTTTCCCAGGTTTTGGAATGAGCATTTTTTCTGCCTCACACATCGTTGGTGTGAGGCTGATGGCATGAGTGAAGGAGTTAAACAACGGTACTAGGTGTTCCTGTAGCGATAGGAGGAATATTCTGTAGAAGTGAGGATGAGGCCATCTGGACCCGGTGATTTCCCAGTTGGGAGGGGCTTCAAGGCTCTGCAGACCTCAGTTATGCCAATTGGAGTTTTCTAAGCTCTCTCTGGTGTGTGCATCAGGACCTCGGTTGTATAAAGTTTGATAAAAGGAGCAGAAGGCCTCTCTCTTCTCAAATTCTCTCTTTGTCCATTCCCCTGTTGTGTCCGTATCAATGGGATTAACATTTTAGTTTGGCGAAGTCTAATTTTCCATGCAAGTAGGGAGCCCACTTTGTCTCCTCTATTATAAAATAGTGGTCCCAAGGACAAAAGTGTTCTTTCCGTGTATTTTTAGTTGACCTCTCACTGTGGCTAACTTGCGTTAAGTGGTTTTCAAGGGTCCGTGTTTGTCCATTTGTTCTAGTTGGTGGATCTCAGATGTCAAGGTTTGTGCAAGAATGCGTCCCTCTCATGCCCTTTCTACTTCTAGGGAGATAATTACTCCATGGGTAGTGCCTTTGAAGGCATCCCACAAAGCGTGGAGGGAGGTGTTTTGTGTGGTATTTTGGGTAAAATAGTCTGTGATTGCAGAGTTGATAGTTGCCCTGTTGATGGGGTCTCTTAAGATCTGAGGATTGAGTTGCCAGCATGGGGGACTTCTGCTAGGGGTAATATCCCCTCTCCATGTCAGGGCGAGGTGGGCGTGGTCTGATATGGAGATATCTGAGATAGAAGCTGTTTCGAAGGAGGGAAGCAGGGAGGGAGGTATTAGGAGGTAATCAATGCGCAAGTAGGTGGTGTGTACATGTGAGAAAAAGTAGTAGTATTTTTCCCCTGGTTATAGGTGTCTTCAATCCTCCATGAGTCCAAGGTCTGTTATTTCTGTTTTAGGAAGGGCAGACATTGCTTGTGCCTTGGAAGCAATTTTGTTTGTCTCTCCAACTCTGAATGCCATGCTAGATTAAAGTTTGATAAATCTATCCTGTGCGTCCTCTAGGCTGGTGGCTAATATGTGATTTACAGAGGATCGCCACCCTTGCCGTTTTCGTTGTTGATGAGGCCGAGTATTGATGGGGGTATCGTGGGTGGTGCATGCGTTTCTGGTCTTGTTTGAGAAGGTGCGTTTCCTGGAGAATTGATATCATGGTTGTGTAGAAGGCTGTATCTCCATACTTAGTGTTGTAGAGGCTCCAAATGTTGAGAGAGAAGAGTTTAAGTGTGGGCAATGTCATAGCAGCTGGAGTGACAAACATGTTGGATAGAAGTAGTGTGTCGGGTGTATTGTGGGAACTTTGGACAGCAAGCCTGCTATGGGCCAGAGGTGGGTAAGGCACCAATGGTGTGACTGGGGAACATACTGGGAGGGAAAAGATAAACAACAACAAAAACCAGTAAGGACCAACGGGACCTGTCCAATGGCTAAGAGCCTCCCATGGCATGGGCATACTTCCCACTCAAGGTGCGAACCTCAGATGTGTGGCTCAGGGGGTCAGTCTCCGTCTGGAAGCCAGGGCTCGGGGTAGCGAGAGCTGAGTAAATTGTCCCTTAATTGGCCACCCTCCTCACAACGGCTTTGTCGATGATGCCCTGTTGAAGGATCTGAACGTAGCTAGCTTTTCAGGCTTTCATATGCACTTTGTCTCTGTGAGTGAAGTGGTTGGCCCCTCTGATTCCAGATTCATCTTGAGGAGGTGCGGTATGCTGTCTGTTTTGGCTTCGTCGTGAGCTGTGTCTCCCAGTTTACGGAGTCTAATAGATCTGCGAACAGAGCGCCATTCGGGGAGGAGGTTCTGCCTCTGCTGGGCACAGTCCAAGTCCTGTGTTTCTGGGCCCTGGTTGAAAGTCCCGATAGGGCAGAGGCCCTCCAAGAGGGTTCGGAGAGTCTGATGTCTTCTGGCCCACTGTAACATTATGCTAAATAGGTGTCCCCATTGAAATGTGATCTGTTTTTCCACAAGGAAGTCTGTGACTGGGCGATGCTGCAGTGTAGCTGTGGATAGGTCTTGGAACAGCCAGATTGTATGTCCTCTGGAGACCAGATTTGCTTTCTCCCTTGTGGCCCACAGTATGTTTTCCTTCTCCTCAAAGAAATGTACTCTGGTCAGTGTATCCGGGGCCATATCCAGTCTAGAAGAGGTGGGCAAAACTCGATGGGCCCAGTCCATTCCGATTGCATGGCAGAGGGCCTTGGTGAAGGAGAAAATGTCCATGCCCTCTGCCCCTTTAGGTATACCACTAATGTCGATGTTATTTTTGTGGCTGCGATATTCTAAGTCCTCTTGCTTCAGTTGGAGCTCCGCATGTGCTACCTCCAGTGTTTGCATTCCTTGCCATAGATGCTCCTGGTCTTCTGTTCTGTGCTCCATGGTGCGCTCCAAATCATCCACTCAATGCCCCTCATTGTCCACCTCTCTCTGTAGTTCTTGCATACAGGAATGGAAATCTCTCCATAGCAGCCCTAGCTCAGAGCGTATTTCAGTTTGAAAGTTGTCCATGTATTGTTGCATTAGTGGAGTTGGGGTACCAGTCAAGTCGTTGGGGTTTTCATTCTTTTGTGGGGTCTTACTTGGGCAGTTTGGCATGTCCACTAATGAACTCTCTTTGTGTTGTTTCCCTTTGAACATGATGGTGTCCGATGTGTAATACAAGGAGGGTTTCTGAGTTGTTGTAGGCAGTTGCGTTGTGGCGGGGCAGTGCTTCAGAAGCCACCCAGTGACCTTTTTCACGTGAATTTTGCAGTAGTTAAGTGGTATCCCAGGGGAGTTGTCAGCTCGTGTGTCAGTGGTGGCCGGAGAGGCCAACACCCCAAGTGCCGAGCGCCTTACATCCCCCCACCAGGCCTGCAGGTGATGTATCATTATCTTTCCCTGGGATATTTAGCCTGCGATGAGTTGGCGGGTCTTGTGTCTTCTGGTCTCCACTGCATGTGTCCTGCGGGCCTTAGGCGGACATCTTCACTGGTCCAGAATGACCACGCCTCCAGGCATATGCCCCATGTGCCCACCATAGGGCTTGCCGGTTCAAACTGTCACAGGCATCTGCAGCCGCATCAGCACTGCTGGTAGTAGCCACCTCCATCCAGTCTCCACGGTGCAGACCCCGGCACCCTCTGACTCTCCCCAACAACAAGTAGGGCGGGTTCAAGTCTGTTGAGTCGTTGCCTTTGTGGGGCTCGGTGGGGAGTGCTCCAGTGGTAAGAGTTCCAAGAGGGGACCCACCAAGCCTCTGAGAGATGAGCAGTAGTTAGGGCAGCCGTTCATCTCAGGTCTCTCTGGGCCTGCTTGGTAGGTGGTTCTCTCCCGCAGGTTGGGAAAAGTGCAGGGGACGACAGGTGCAGCGCAACTCCCCTCAGGTGTGCTGGCTTGTAGTGGGGCAGTGAGATCCCTCCTGTCTCCTCCGGCATCACCGCCGCACAGTCAGATTTGTCACCAGTGGGGCACAAGATTCAGGGAACTATGGAGGCCACTGGCATGGCGTGGAAAGGCGGTTTAGGTTGATCTCCACGGGAGGCCACCAGGCGGCGACGCTGATCACTCACCCACAGCTGTGTTTTTGGCATGAGCCCTACACTCCAGTTTTCTCAGGGGCTTGCGTCTTTCTTCTGCTGTTCATAAAGTCCTGCGCATGCCTGCTGAAAAAATGGCAGCCCTCCGCCCGTGATCCAGCCGTGCCGATTAAAGAAACAGTCTTTTCCTCGACCGTTGCTCCATGGAAGTAAGAGTGACCTCTCACAGGTTATAGGGTGCTAGTGAAATCCGAAGGGAAGCTTATGCATCCAACAACGGGGTGCTTTTGAATTCTGTGGGCCGAGGAGGAGCGGGGTTCATTCACAGTGCGTCCATCTCCATGCCCAACTTGGCCATGCCCCCATGAATATTGGGCTGCTTATTTTAACCTAGTTTGAAACGGAGAATGGCACATAAACCACAGGCAATTTTAAGCTCAATCTTTCACAATTGCAGGGCTTATGTGATAACCCTTTAATGCTGTAAGGAAGGAAGCCTTTACCACTACTCCTTTACTTAATGACCAGAAACACAAATTTTATGTGCGTCATGATTGGTTCTCTTTTTTCGGGGGGGAGGGTCAAATAGCCATAATCCTTCACTCTCCTCAAGCCCAGACTTTCAACTGCAGGTCACACCCTGTGATAATGGTTAAATATTGGTCCTTTTCACATTAACTCAACCTTTGTCTTACCATTACAATTTCCTCCAGAGCTCCACTTATGTTTTTGTGCGCTGAGTTTGACCATTTAACAAGACCCCTATGCTCAAACATGCATATTTTTGAGGAGATAGAGAAGTATTTATGTTCAATAGCATAAACATCAGTTCAATAAATAGGATCATGGACTGAAGCCTGCTTTACAGCTCGAGGCAATAGAGAGACATGACCTCTAATTCTGCAGTCTAAGGGCCAGATGTACGACTATTCCATTCTGTGAGTCGCAAATTTTGACGTTTTGCGACTCGCAATTTGTGACTTGCAAAATGGAATGTACAACAGTGTCTCAGACAGTGTTTGCGATTCCTAATGGGGTCACAAATGACCTGCCTCATCAATATTCATGAGGCAAGTCACAATTTGCGACCCATTGGGAATAGCCAGTACTCGCAGGGCTAGTGGCATGCTGGGGTAAGCAGACCACCATGGCTGCGACTGCTTTCTCTATAACGCAGGTTTTTTTTTTTAAATGCAGTCCGTTTTTATTAAAGGAAAACGGGTTTCATTTAAAAACAAAAAATGAAACGTTTCTGTTTCATTTTTTAAGAGTAGGCAGTGGACTGTTGGACCACTGCCTGCTCTTAAAAAAATATTTTCGAATCTTTATTAGAACTCATCAGAAATAATGTTGCTCTCCAGTTTAAAATGATCTACATATCATCGCCAAGCAGATTGTTTGGGAGTTTAAGTTCTACTCAACAATGTACTGAGCTTGCCGGTATTGCTTTCTGGGGCCTCAGTGCCTCGTCAGAGGGGTTCATGTCTGCAACAGCACAAAGCTGGCAAGGGACAGGGTTTGTGGAGAAATCTGTAGCACTGCCACTTTGTTCATGCAAGCTTATTAGTGATTTCTTAAGAAAGACAGCAGAAAAAGTGCAGATTGAGAAAAAAAATCGAAGGAGAAAAGTTTGTTGTGCAAAGAAGGCATGGTGGTCAGCACTGCAGCAGTTGTATAAGTAAGGGCGAGACTGGCTTGTGCTGTGATGCATGTGGTATCTACTGAGTTTGAGGGTTTTTTGAACTGTCAGTAATCCTGCCAGGAGTGAGGCAACATTTCTTAGAGGCCTGGTGACTAGGAAAGGTTTGATGTGACATCCTTCTGTGAAGAATGGTACCAGCGCCTCGGGTCTTGCCACCCCCTCTCACTGAATTCTCTGGGTGATCACCAAAGTCTGACTGACTGGAGAAGATGGCCAGTGTGGCAATAAAATAGTGTCTGGTTGCAACAAAGCGGCAAAAGTGAGTGAAGAGGTTTCCAAGATGGACATTTTGTTTGCTGCTCCATAAATACAAGTTGCAGCCTCTGCTCCCCTTCTAAAGCTCTCCATCACGTGCACAGAAGCCTCACAAATAGTGATGTCCTTATCTGTCATGAGCAGTCTCAGAGCCTCGCGTTCCCCCTTGGTAAGATTGTCCTCCCTGATTTGGTGTGTTTTTTGTTTCTGTGTTCATTTGTCTAAATCTTCCAAATTCAATTTATGAAAGATGTCTATATTGTTCCCTGATGGTAAGTTGGGTGTCCACTTGATTTTTTCCTTAAGACCACTTGTGATGTTCAAGTTAGTTTGTATATTTAGGTCATCTAATATCCTAGTGATAGTGGTAGGATCTCCTTCATAGTCCGTAATAGATAATAGGGTTTTGGTATCATATATATCCTGTATCGAAAGAGCACCTGACACAAAATCAGTTTGTAATGAACCAGAGACTTTATCACCTTGGGGGTTTAGCTTGAAGTATTTCTTGATCTTTTAACGTCTAATGAATTTAAACAGATCTATTTTCATTTTGCAAACATCCTCAATTTGATTAGGACAAAAACCCATTCCCTTCTGTAAAAGTGAGATCATATCTGGGTTTAAAGACTTTTTAGCCAAATTGATCACCGAGACATCCACTATTCCCTCTTGTACCAAGATCTTGTTTTCAAGCATCTTCTTTCCTCCTCGGCCACCCCTTCTTTTCCCCTCAAGTGATGTTTTTCCACTGATGTCACTGAAGTAAGGGTTATAACAACTCTACATTATAATGTGAAGTCACATTGGGGATCATGTTCTGTATGTTTTTAGCCCTGAGGAAGTTGCGGGTGGATCCCATACAGCGACGAACCACGTGTTGGCTTTGTAGCTAAGAAATAAAGAATTGGACGTCGAACAGAAAGAACAAACAATTTATCTGTGCATTTTCTATAAATATCAACGTTGAATCAACTATGTGTACTGTTTATAGCATGTGCTAAAGGATAAGAAACATGTGTACTGATGATCTTTTGATCACAATTTAGGGAGTTGGGTGAATCTCCCACCTTTGAGCACCATTCAGAGAATATTTTCTAAACCAAAAATATGTGTAATGCTTTTTGAGTGCCATTTCCCTTGTTTATGATCACCACAGGAAGCTGACTATAGTAGAAAAGATTCTGCACTTGGCACAGTCAGGAAATACCCACCTGCTGGGGAGAAAGCAGCTTTAATGGAGATTCATCCATCTGCGGTAATGATTATGATGATACTCTGTGGTGGGATAATTTTGCCTTCAAATTTACACCTGTCACGTTGGGATCAGGGTGTCTGGTCTGCCGGCAGATGAGGGAATGCTAGCACAGTTTTCAATATTTAATCCTGTTGGTGGGGCACAAGGGAATTTCTCTGCACCGGGAGAAGATCAAAATCAGTAGGTTGAAATTACAGTTGCATCTGTATTTAAATTTGTATGTGCTAATCACGAGGAGACCCATAACAATTATCAAGTTGTCAAAGCCACACAATTCAGACAATAGTTTGTTAATCTGAATGGTCTTTGGCAGTATGGGTACTTGCATAGCAAAGTGGAAAAACAAATGGTAGCAATGGAAGAAACTCTTTGCCAGCTGTCTAAAATGGTTGATAGGCATTATTATTTCAAATAATTTTTATATGCAAAATTGTTTTATGCAAAATAAAGCATCACTCCACAATTACCATAAAAAATACTTGTTATACAAGTATGGTAACTATGCTGCATTGTCAAGTTTTCAGTCTCCCAAATACAATAGACACTACGTTTATAATGCTAGGGAATTACAACTTGGAAAGGGGAAACAAAGAGAGTGCACGAGCATATAACACAAAATAATAGGCTGGTGAATGGACGGGAGGGATTGCTGGGCAGGGAGCAAATCCTAATACATGCTAAGCTTAAACACAAACTGAGCTTCTCACCACCCACCAGGAAGAACAATGGTCCGGTTATGGGAGACGTCCCAGCATGTCAAGAGTGCCACCCATCCAGATGAATAATGGTCATCACATACTATATTTGTTTCAATTAAATGAATGAATGGCGTAAAAGAGTGATTTTATCAGGGGAGCCATCAGGATGCAGCAGATACTGGTGGGTCCACAGCCCACAGCCATGAATTCATTGAATTGCACTAATATAGTGTCCCATGCTGCTGCAATAGGCCGTTTCCGAATTCCACGGGCCTCCTCCCATTGCAATGCAGTACTCTCTGCATCGCACCAGCGGTGCAGAACCTTAAACCACTGGACAAAACTTGGCACTTGTTGTGCCTACCATGTTGTGCACAGTGCCTTAAACTCCACTCTCTTTTTTTATAGGGAGCCAGTGCAGCTCCTCCAGGCCTTTGCGACGGAGTCACATTTTTTTAACATTAATGAGCAGCCTTGCAGCCGCATTCTGAACTCTCTGCAATATCTTGAAAGAACCCTGCTGCATGCCGAAATACAGGGCATTACAGTAATCTAGTCTTAATAGGACCAGAGAAATTACCACAGTCTTTTGTAAATCTCCAGGGATAAAGGGCAAGATTTTCCTGAGGATTTTTAACTAGTAAAAACAAATAGATGTAAGTTTGTTTGATTGTTCCATAAACGAGAGTTTGAGTCAAAAATTATTCAGCGATTTCTCACTGTGGGAACTGGAATCAGGAGAGGTCCCAACATCTGAGGCCACCAAGTATCACTCCAAAAGGAGGTATCCCTCCCAAAGAGAAGTACTTAATTTTTTTCTGGATTCAGTTTGAGAAAGTGGTTGCCCATCCAGCTAACCCCTGCACTGTTGAACCGTTGTGCCACCTCCTCAATATTACTCATAATGGACACCACAATTTGTCTGCCATCAGCATAGGAGGTGGTTGAAAAGCCGACAGATCTAATAAGTTTGGCAAGGGGGACCACATAGATAATAAATAAGGTGGTACTAAGTGACAAGCCTTGTGATACGCTGCACAGCAAGGAGAAGGGGGTGGAGACAAAATCTCCTAGCATGACTGTTTGCCCTCTATCTGAAATGAAAGAGTGCAAGAGATCCTGGGCTGACTTGGCAATTCCTATCTCCGTTAGCCTTTGCATCTGGACCAAAGGACTCCAATAGGACCACAGCAGCTTTGCCTCCTATATTCATGATGTCCCTAATTTCATCTGTGACTACTATGAGTGCAGATTCAGTACTGTGTGCCTTTCTGAAGCCAAATTGAGCTTTAGCCAGTATCCTGTTTTGATTGAGGTATTCGGATAGAGTGATGTTGATGTGTTTTTCTAATATTTTTGCCAAATAGTTTAATTTATAATAGTTTAGCAGGTCAAAGCTGAGACGTTATTTATCTTTTGGGCAACAGATTATACAAAGGGCATACTAATACCAGTGATGTACATTAGTTTGGGAAAAAAATCAATGTAGGATTAAGGTAGATGGTCAATTCTTCAAATGTTTTTGCCTAATTTATTTTTGTCTTTATAAATTGCATTGAATTTTTCAGACAGACAGGTGTGGCTTATATAAGATGTGGATTAAATCAAATGGTTTGTCATATTTGGACCATGGTATTTTACTTTATTTTTGCTAAGGATTTAATAGGCTTTACAAACTTTTGCACCCACTTGTTTGTTTATTTGTGATGTACACTTTACGCTTTTGTGTAAGGTTTGGAATGGGGAATGGTCTGGAACAGTGTTGTTATACGTTTTTCCATAGCTGCCTAATTTAAATATGAGGGTGAGGTGCTGGGTGGAGGAAGGTGACACTGCAAGAAAATAAGAAGTGAGACAGCAATGTTCTCATGTGTTCTTGGTCCAGATACATTTTCAGTTAAGAGATGATCTAATAGTTTTGGAAGTAAGTGGTTAATTTCTAAATTGTAGACTAGAATGTAAAAGCTTAAATACCCCAAATAAATGAAAACTGTCCACGGGGAATTTAGAAATACTAAGGCAAGCATTGTATGCCTCACAAGATGATATCTGTTTTCAAAAATAGAACAAAGATTTACATTTATTTGTTTTAGCAAAAACAGTATTCAAGAATTGACTAGTTACTCTGCTCCTGTGAATTTTCGAGGTTGGGACAGATATTGGTACCCCTTAATGATACTTCAAATCATAATCCTACAGTAATGATGATTAAATGTGATCCCCCTTCTGTTGTTGGATCATGCTGGATGTTTGCCCAATCACTGCTTGAGGACCACAGGTATTGGGAAAGAATTTCCATTATGATCAGAGATTTGTTGACAGATAGCATTGTCACTACTACACTGATAAATATTTTGGATGCTGTCAAGGCTGCTATCAGAAAAACTACACTTAACTACACTATCTCAAGTGATATAAATGTACAAAAGAAGAGTAGAAAAGAGAAAAACCATCTCAATCAATCCAAGATAATGCACTGTAATGCTATTTTTCACAGTAATCACAAAGAAGTCAAGCTATATCACTGATTCGTCGCAGTACAAGAACCAGCTCCTAAGTAGCTCATAAGTAGAACAATATTGTCTCAATTATCAGTGATGCTGGACCTGTCGTCTCTAGATCCAATCAGATTGCAAAGGCATATTGATAGTTCTACCAATCACTTTACACAAAAATACGTGGATTATGGAGGCTAATTTATAGTATCCCACTTAATGGTCTAATGTACAGAGAATACTCACTTTTGGATGCACATGTCACTTTAAACGAAATCTATGATGTTACATGGACTCTCCCCATGGGAAGGAAGCTGCAGAAGACCTAATACCGGTTGAGTTTTATAGGGCTTTCTGGATTACACTTGTCCATAAATGCTGGAACTAATTGTTCAATAGGAACATCAAAATCCTCGAATAAAATTAGTACTGCTGTATTCCTTAAGAAAGAGAAGTAGGCTCAGGAATGAAGTTTTTATAAACTACTTATTATCTCTCCCTGACAAAAAATATTTCTCAATAGTAAGGACACTGCCACTCTAGTCAGTATGGCAATTAGCAATATTGATGCGATTGTTGATGCAAGTCAATACGTAACCAATATATTCTGTGGATGGGATACATTACTAATCTTCGCACAAACATAAACCTGGCTATTAATCACAGAAACCCATATCCTAGTCTTATGTAGTCACACAAAATTCATTTGTACCATAAATACATTACTGTGATCCATATGACTACAGGGTATGATACTTTGTATATTCTCACTTTTATTTGTGCACTTTGCAATTTGTTCTTTACTATAAAGTACCCAATCCACCGTTAAAACATTTCTCAAAATTAAATCAAACATTAGTTAAAATTTCAAACACAAAGATACCTGCCCTATTTTCTGAGCAAAATTGGGTATGGAGGCAAAAAGTCCTTAAATGTAGCCTGTGTCCTTCATTTACAATGTTTCTTTTCCAATACATATCCTCTGGGTATACCTTCATTCTTTGGTATTCAAGTGCATCCCAAAGTATGTCGACACATTTTGGCCTGTATCTTTTTCTCTAAGGCCTCTCTGAAGGACCATATACTTTTCATATATGCTTGATTTAAGAAATTGGGTTATTAGTTGTGCAGGATGTGAGGCCTGTGCAAGTAGTAGGTCCACAATTCTCTCAATAGGTCGAGCCTAGAGCCAGCGCGCATGTGCTGCTCTGCAAGACATGTTGTGGTAGAGTAGCGAATAGAAGCCATGCCCGCTCTCCACCCATATTTGCCATTGGCTTGTGTCATTGTCTGTCCTAAATGCTGGCTTCTGATTCGTAGATAGGCTTGTTAGTCCCTCCTTAGTACCGCCTCCTCTTCATTTGTCACCTCCCACGGCGACTGACCCCTTTACTTTGGTTGTTACACGTACGTGTTATTTAGACTTTGAGCACTATTTTCTTTAATTAGGTTCTCCTACTGCAGGCACGACATGCTTTGGTGCCTTATTTACCCCCCTGCCCTCCCTCCTGTTGTCCATGCCTTCTTCCCACCGCCAGACATCCCTCCCATTGTCCATGCCCTCCCCCACCCTGCCCTCCCGTTGTCTGTGCCTTCTCCCCGCCTTCCCTCCCATTGTCCGTGCCTTCTCCCCAATCCCCACCGCCTGCCCTCCCTCCTGTTGTCCGTACCTTCTCCCCAGCCCTCCCTCCCGTTGTCAGTGATGCCAACCATTTCCAATGCAATAGGTCTCGCATAAATGCGAGACCTATTACATTGCAAATGCTTGTTTTTTTAAACCAAGCACCCCATTGACATACTTGACTGTCTCAGGGTAGCGAAAGAGAGCAGTGCAAGGCCTACTCAGAGGAAGTGGTGTGAGCTAGTAATCGCCGTTCGCTGGCACACAATAATAGCAATCAATAAATGATTGTCCAGTCAGTGCTTTTTCTTTGAAATAGAAAAAGTACATTTAGTACACACATACTGCTAAATACAACATATTAATTTACAAATATATACATCTGGCAAATAGAAATACCTTTTCTGAAATCGCATTTGATCCCTACTGGGTCAAGAACCCCATAATCACAATACCTCACCTATACCAGGTAAAACATAACAATGTAGGTGGTGTGTCTTTAAATATAACAGACCTAACGGCTTTGTCAAAGAGCCACCTCATAAAAATAACAGGCAAACCTATTGTATTTGTCAAGGGGTCACCTGCATTATAAGACCAATTACAACATGTTAAAAATCACCATCAGATCACTGGAATCAGTAATCCTGTTTAAACATGATCATTATTGTCCACAAAATCGTTGCAGTGTATATCAAAAATCACTGTGAGCGGTATATTGTCAAAAAAGCATTGAAAATTAAAATAACGTGTCTGAGTCTTTCTTTTACATCTTTGGGATCTTAAGGCACCAGAAAAGGTAGCCATAGGACCATCCACTAGCGGTCCCTGTACTTTTAAGCTGTAAAGCAAAAGCTCTGGAGTGCTTTAAAATGTGTTGAAAAGACTCACCGGGTCATCCGGGATATCCCGAGCCTTCTTCCACATTTCCTCATTGGGGCAGCATGGGGAGCTCACTCCTGCTGGCACCTGTGCCGCTGACACTGAGCTCTGCTGATGCAAAAGACGCATTCCTTCTCTGTCCTGCTCGTGGTCTGTGCAGGAGGGAGGGTGGCTGCAGGAGGTAGCCCTTGTGCTCCCGGATGTGGTCCCGGGACCATTTCTTTATTTTCTGGGCCAGTTAATGGGGTTCCGGGCCACAGCCGTGAAAGTGCTAGCCCAGGGGGTTGGGTCCCCCGGGCCTAATAGGACTTTGGCTGGGGGACCCATGCACACCTCCTTTGATTGATGGAGCTTGCATCGAACCCCTGGAACTGGCCCACCCTGTGGGTAGTTTTCAGAGATGCATCAAAGCCCCATCCACTCCACCGCTCGAGTGGGGGAGGGAGTGCGGACAAAGGTAAGTCCCTAAAGCTGCATACCTTGGGCCCTGATGGGCCGATTTCAATGATTTTGTGCTAATTTTACTCCTGGAGGTGAGCTCTACCCACCAGGAGCATTCCAGCCTCCTGGCCTCTAAAGGGGCGCACCTCCAGGGGACTTTGTTTTAATAGCTCCTTGCTCCACCCTTCTCTTCTGTCTGCCCTCCCTAAGTTCCATGGCCTTCTGGCCATCTTGTAGGTTACCCATGATAGCAATGGAGTTCAGGTCTTCCCCCAAGAAGTCCTCGGAGTTAAAGGGGGCCAGCCCTGGAGAGACCCGTTTAGTCCTGGTGGTCAGCTGCAGAGTGAGTCCTTCGTCCATCAGGGCATCATGGACTTTGTCCTTCCAGCTGTCCATGGTGTTGCCACCGTCGTCATCCAGGTCCAGGGTCGTGCTCTCCTTCATGTTCTGGTGATGCCACTTTTATGCCCAGTGCCACCCTGTGGGTGGGAGAAACCTCTTTGTGTAACCCTGAAACTGTTCTGTTTAGTTCTTCCCTTTCCTCTGGATTTGGCTCCAACCTGGCCAGTGAAACAAACACAAGGGCCGGCCTATTTTCAAGTTCCTTTGTGTGTGCTGGAGGCAGGTTCCTTTGAAGTGTTAGCAGGGGAGGACACCGCTCCTCTCCAGACATCCTGTCAGGAAGACCCACTCCCCTCTACACCCATGCGCCTTTTGTTCACTGTTTAGCTCTAATACAAATTTCCCACTGGATGAGCATCACCACCCCAGGTAGCTGGCCACTCACAGAAAGGCCCCAGTAAGTGTATGCTAACTTTCTAAAAGTGGCGTTTCCAGAATAACAATTTAACATTCGACTTTACCATTAAAGAGAATTAAAAATTACAATTAAAATGAGTAGAAGAAGTATTTCTCTAGCTGCTACCAATCTGAATTTAGCATTCAATAAATGTAACAATGTAGCCCAATGATATGGCAGAACCTAGCCTTGCTATACTGAAAATCGTTTTTGATGATATTTCACTGTAAGGAGATGTTTAACATACATTTTTACATGTCGTACTTTTAAATATCCTACACAATGTCTTTAATGGCTCTAAGGCCTACATACGGGTGACTTATTAATATTTAAAAAGAAGGTTTAGGCCTGTTAAAAGTTGTTACCTTGATAGGTCGAATTTGCTGTTTAATACTTCCACAGGCAGGTTGCCTTTGTGCAGCTACGACACTGCACATGACTGTAGTCTCTCAAATGCTGCCTGCACTGTACACACTTGCTTGTGCATACGTGTTCACGTATGAACATCCTAGGACCCCTTACCCTAGCTGCGTTTCAGCGGCTTTGTCTTAAAAAGCTGACATTGCTGGTAAACCCATGCAGTCCAATTTTCATGCAATTACTGGGAGTGAGACTCAGCTAGTGAGACTCAGCCACAATAAACGCCCAGAAATCGGGTGATCAATAATCCTGCCATACTAAATGGGCTGTACCCATGTGCAACACTTGCATTTGTAGTCCTCTAAATATCAGGCTATTTATCTGCATTCTCTTATAATATTTGGAGCAGGTCAACAGCAAACATTTATAAAACCAAATGAGAAGGGCTGAGTGGGGGACATTTCTTCTATTTACTCAAGTTGTGAGCTCAACAGATAGTGTCTGAGCTAATGCATGGATGTCTTCTCATGCGACAGCATAAAAAGTTCATTGCATGATCTCTATGAGAATGCTGGCTACGTTTACATTATTTATTCCTGTTGTTGGCCTACAAGCAAGTGTCCGAGTTTAGGCTTGGATATCTTCTCATGCGGCGGTCCGAAGAGTCTGTTACATGGGGATGCAAGTCAGGCACATGGCATGATCCTGCTAGTCATGAAGGAAGCATTTGATAGGGTTTCCTTTTGGTACTTTAGGTGTGTAATGAAAATCCTGGTCTTTGGCACATCATTTATAGGACATATACAAAAACTGTGTCAGACTCCTGTAGCTCAGATAGATAAGATCTTTAGTGTGCAATTAATTAACATCATTCCAACCAAAGTCCCCACTGCATGGAAAAACAGTACTCAATAAAATAGGCAATAGAAAAAGGAGAGCAATTATAAATTGCATAAAAAGAAGATTGGTGGATTAAAATCAACATTCTAAAAAGTTTCTTTAAGAACGAAGTCACTCCGACAGGATGGTTCATAGGTAAGTTTATTCCTCATAAACAGGAGCTGCCACAACCACGGCCAGCAAAGGAGATCTCTGTCACATACTAACCGCTTATCCTAGAACCTCCACAACCTTATATTACTAACATTACACCCGCATCCTGGCCCTCCCAGGTCCCAAGACATAGAACACGACAGCTTCTAAGAAATGGGGAGCCCTTTCCACCACAGTCGGGGGGGGGGGGGAAGGGGGGTTCCGTTTTGACCTCCCTCGGCAGCTCATACTCGATATGAATCAGGGCGGGATTAGTTGAAAAACTTTCCTAACCCTGACGGGTAAGTCATAGGTGTGCAATCCAGGAAAAGTCCATGGCGAGGTCATATGGTTGGGGGGCTGACTGTTCTACACCAATTAACGTGCATGCCAATAAAATCGAGGTATCATCTTCAGTGGTGTTGCTGTGGTTATGGAAATTTGCGGGGTGCCAAAAAGTGCTTTCAGGAGCAATTTTCATCTCAAGTGGAGCTGCCACTGGTGTACGTTCTTATAAAGAGCAATATAGTCTCAGTCTTTGATCCCTGCAGGGCCACACCGCAGCAGGAGCTATTGCCTGTTATCCAGTCTCCCACACAGTTCACTCGGAGTGTATGCTGTGCGAAGCGATTGAACGTCAAATTTAAACAACATGGAAAAGGTTCAAGGACCTGGAACGGGGGGGTGGCGGAAAGAGAAGCTACTGATTCAATACATTTCACAAATACAGTGGCTAGCTGTGCTGAATCACCTCTTAGGCAGGCTTCTACGGGCCTTGACAGGTCCTAACATTTAAAATGTGCCATACCAGTCGAAGCCAAAATTTACTTAATGGCAACAACTTATCACAGATGCAGAGATTATCAATGATTCTTCTCCCTTTGCACATAAGCGATATTGTCTGTTGGAGTCATCCAGATTCCATCATCCATACCAACAGGATTTTAGAGGGATTGATTCAAATCGCAAGCCCATCAGCTGTCATTTCCTACTCGAGCTAAGGGGCAGAGAGAGATCGGATGGAAGGACCCCTGACTTGTACAGTATTGAGGCCCACCCTCCGTGTCCTAACTTCTTAACGGCTTGTACACCATGATCCATTGATATGAGCCTCACTTGCTTAATCAGCAGTTTGGCCGGCAAGGGCACCAGCAGGCCACTTTCCCAAATATCGATTGCCTCCAGTGTCTCTAGGGCGTGATTTAGATACTTGTGTCAATTTGTCACAGGATTGCTTATCACTTCCCAAATTATATATTTTTTTACTTTGCTTGCTTAACTTGAAGGCTGTAGGCTACAAACTTCGCCTTTAATATCCACTGCTGCGACGATAACCCATACTCTTGTCGAATTTGGGCATGAGAGGTACAATTTGGGAGCAACAGTACTCTTCGATAACAGGAGGACTGCGCCCTGTCCAGCCAATTGGCAATTTTGTCTCTGAAAGTCATTGCCCATAAGGCAGTGGTAGGGAGAAATTTGCATCCCATTACCTTTAAGAGGGGGGATAGATCTGGGTTCATCAGTGATTTTTTTACAGCTTGCGGAAAGCCTATTCCAAGGAATTTGCTGCCCCTGTGGTGCCGGGCAGACCCCCAAATATGTGTACACATCAATCACTTCAATGGCCTTCTCCTCAATGTACCATGTCCCCCTTTTCTTCAATT
Source organism: Calotriton arnoldi (assembly GCA_963921515.1). NCBI lineage: Eukaryota > Metazoa > Chordata > Amphibia > Caudata > Salamandridae > Calotriton > Calotriton arnoldi. The sequence continues at coordinate 234,543 of CAWUFW010011237.1, read as the reverse complement.
TACGTGCGATTTTTATAACTTTCGTTTATGTTGCATTTATCTTCAGGTTATTGGTCCTACGGTAGTTGCCGAGAGCATTAAAGAGCCTCTGGAGGCTAATCAGCATTAGGTCAAAGAAGACCATATCATCTGCATACTAGAGCGATTGAGCTTTGAGGCCAGCCATTTTTGGTGGAAGCACTCTCACCATCTCAAGATGATCTGGCAAGTCAGCCAAGTACAGGTTGAATAATAGAGGCAGGAGTATACAGCCTTGCTTAAGGTGTTTATTTGTCCAGATTTTATCTGTGGTAGTCCAGTTGGCGGTAACTCTTATTTTCACCCAGGTGTCAGAATATAGGGCAATAATGGCTTTCTTCAAATTTTGGGGAATTCCCCTGGTGCTCAGTTTTAACCAGAGTTTTGGTCTTGAGGCACTATCAAAAGCCGTTTGAAAATCAAAAAACTGCATAAAGGGCCTTGCATTTGCAGCTATAGTGACTTCACTCAAGTGAGAGATGCAGATAAGGTTATCTTCGATATGGCAGCCCTTTTGAAAGCCAGTTTGAGTCAAGGGAATCAACTCCTTTTGCTCTGCCCAGACTTGGAGCTCCTGGTTTAAAATGCTGGCAAAGCACTTCCCTTCTGTGTCGAGGAGCTCAATCAGGCGATAGTTTCCAGTGCGTGATTGGAAGATTTTCTAATGGGCAAAGACCAAAAGTGAGCCCCTCAATGATTCTGGGATGCCCCAATTAGAAATTCCTGGAATATGACCACAATTACTGAGGCCCATTGAGTGGGGCCCATTTGTATACCACAGCTGTGATGCCACATGGGCCTGGGGCACCCCCTAAATGCATCAACTTGATGTGGCTGTCACCACATGGCCCGAACTTTTTGATGACATGTCTGAGGGGGCCGTACTTATTGATGCTGTTGGCCTATTGGATCTCTCTTCAGGAGCCTTATGCTTGCTCCACTCAACCAGATGGTTTACATATAGGCCTTTATTGTAAGACTCCCATTCTGCGGGGGCAGTGTTGGTAGCGGTCGCTTGGTACAGTAAGTCCCCTGGCCCACGGACGTCCAGGGCCAGGGGCCAGTCACTATGCCCAAGTCGTAGCATATTCATCACTGGAACTCAAACAGCTTCACACTGGTAAATACCCACTTAATCTCTCCACTGGCCTTAGGTTGATTACGAATGGGATTATGGTAACCAGAGCCTCTTTCCCTGAACTCGCACGACCCCCCCCACAACACAGGACACACCCTGACACAGGATAGATACAGGCCCTCGGCGCTATCTATCATCTACTTAAATACCCGTTCTCTGGCTTAACATAAGTTGGACATATTTCTCTTACTACACTCAGAGCGACCAGACATCCTATTGCTTAACAGAAACCTGGCTTTCTTAGGAATCTACCCCTGATGTCTTGGCCGCACGTCCTAATGACTATTACAACCTCCAGACGAATCGCCCACCGGTAAAAGTGGGTGGAGGAGTAGCCGCCATTATACGCCACGACCTAAAAATCACCGCACTAACTCTATTAGGTCTAACTTCAGTGGACAATCTTGTAATTAAACTGGAATCGGACTCGCCCCCCTTAATCTGTGTATTACTTCACAGGCCCCCCCAGAGCATGCCCCTGTTTCCCCAATCCCTAGGCGAACAGGTAGCCCACCTAATAACCAATCATGCTAAAATCCTGCTGATTGGCAATTTTAACTACTGGGCAAATGACGCACTGGGTGGGCCCCATTCCGCTGAGTTAACCGATCTACTCACTGGGTTAAACTTCAATCAGCAGGTATCTTCTGCCACACATATCAAAGGGCACACACTTGATCAGGTATGGACACCAATCTTGTTGTGTCCGCATTGTCGGTCTCTCCATGCACATGGTCTGACCATTATTTAATAAAATTCACCGTCAATAACATTACTACGGCCAAAATCCCCACTACTGTACGGGGGATGGCAAGGAGCTGGAATGGCATTAATAAAAATCTTTTCCACAACTCACTGGCCAACACAGCCCCTCCTAATCAATCATCCATTAATCTCAGAGAGGAAAATCTCACAGCTTGGCTATTAGCAGCTAGTAATAAACATGCACCCCTTAGGAAATTAAATCTAGCCCGGCGCCACGAAGCACAGAGATGGATCTCCACTGACCTAAAAGCTCAAAAACTAACCCTTCGCCAATCTGAAAGAAAGTGGAGACGTAGTTACTCGCCTGAGGAAAAACGGATCTACTTAGCTGCTTTGAGAGATTACAAAAAAGCTATTTTGACCTCCAAAGCCGCTTATTTCTCTTAAAAAATTCTCACCTCCAACAACAGATCTAAGGAAATCTTCTCAATTGTTAACGAACTGTCCAACCCTGACAGAGTTACAATAAAACCTACGTCCTCTCAAGCACTATGCAACTCCTTGAATACCTTTTTCATTGATAAGATCACCACAATTAAAGCTAGCATTACCATATGCTCCACCCCTGAGGTATCTCCTATAACGCCAAAAAACCCTTGCTCTCTCGATCATTTCCCGGCAATAAGTAAACAGGTATTCCTGGACTTATTGTCCAAGGTAAAATCTGGATCACCCATGGACTGCTGTCTGCCTCACATTTTAAAAGAAGCTTTCACTGCTCTCCCTGGGCCAGCCCTCTCCCTCTTGAATGAGTCACTATCTCTGGGCTGTGTCCCCAGGGCCTTTAAAGAGGCAATTGTTGTCCCCCTCTTGAAGAAACCACGGGCTGACCCCCAGATTCTGGCGAATTATCGTCCGATCTCCTTGCTCCCATACTTGGCCAAGGTATTGGAAGCTCATGTGGCTAAATGCCTCTCCGCTTTCATTGAACTGTCCGAATATCTTGACCCTCATGAAGAAGGGTTCCACCCTGCACACTCAACAGAGGCAGTGATATTGATGGTACTAGACTCTCTCCGGGAGAAAGCCGACAGGGGCTCCCCGCAGGCCTTGGTACTGCTGGATCTCTCTGCGGCCTTTGACACGGTCGACCATGGCATCTTGGTCGACCGTGTCAGGGATGCAGGTATCCAGGGATCGGCTCTAAGCTGGATTAGTTAGTTCCTGGAAGACCGATCTCATTCGGTCCGCATAGTCCAGTTCACGGCACCAAAGATAAGGACCACATGTGGAGTCCCGCAGGGCTCTTCACTAGCCCCCCATTTGTTTAACCTCTACCTCCTCCCACTGATCCGATCCCTGAAAGAGAGAAAGGTGTGCACCTTCAACTATGCAGATGACCTTCAACTAATGTTCACCATTAGCAACTCTTCTGAATCAGTCCTCGAATTTCAGACCACTATGCTGTACATCCGCCATTGGATGGACAGCAACCATTTAAAACTCAACCTAGACAAGACTGAACTGGTCCTAACGGGGGCACCCATAATCCCTGGAGCCCACATTTTTGGCCAACTGAACTGGGGTCCTCCCGCACCCCATCCCCCTCTGCTAAAAGTCTTGGGGTAACAATTAATAGTGATCTCACAATGAAGACTCAAATTGGTTCAGTAATCTCAACTTGCTTCTTCCAGTTAAGGAAGATAAGAAAGATCAGCAGATTTCTCACTCAGGAAGCACTAATACAGGTTGTTCTAGCCACGGTAAAGTCTCATATAGACTATGCCAACGCTTTATACCTTGGCATCTCACTATATTTAACCAAACAATTACAACTGGTGCAGAACCAGACAGCTAGACTGATCTTTTAGCAACCTAGGTGGCAACATGTCACCCCTCTCATGAGGAAGCTGCACTGGCTCCCCATCCTAAAGCGATGCGCCGTTAATTTAGGCTGACTCATTTTTAAATCCTTGAACGGCAAGAGTCCCAAATTCATGAATAGCCTTATTCAAAGGCACACACCCTCACGTAACTTGCGCTCTGCTCATATGCCCCTCCTGACAATACCCTCCTTCAAATTGAAGCGTCAGGGCGGCTGTAGGTTCGCAATACTGGCACCCAGATTCTGGAATGCCCTTTCCTCCGAAATCAGATCCTGCACCGATCTCCTGAGCTTCAGGAAACGCCTCAAGACTTGGCTGTTTAGACAAGCATATGAGTAATTCAACAGGAACCCAGCACCTCCTAGAGCAGCACCATGAAACCAATCGGTGTACGTGCGCTTTCCAAGCGTTTTTTAACATAACATTTATTTATCCATAGCCTGAATTTTCTTTGATCTTTATATTTTATAATCTCATGCTATTCAGCCCATCTTTGGGTCTCCTCTTCCTTTTTTTGGTCGTGGAGGGCTTTCCTGTATTTTAGTCGTATTGTGGCAACCTGGGTGCACAGCCATTTATTCGCCCCCCCCCCCCCCTGTACCGGCTAAGCTTTTTCTAGACTTTATTTAAACTTTGTTTTTGGGCCGCTATTTGGCTATTGCCATTTGCTGCAGCTTTAATGTGCCCCAAGGCCACACCTCGTATGTGCCTTCCCAAGTTTTGAAGGTGCTTCCATAAGTATATCAAAAAGAGGGGGACTGGGAGCTATATTTAAAGAGGTCCTGCACACTAGCTCCCGAACGGGACTGTATATCAGACGGGTGCGCAGTTCCTAACAAGACGTGAGGGGAAAGGGAGGTCTTTTTTCGTGATGCCCTCACACACCCCGGAGGATGTCATGCTTCATCATTGGGCCTTGCTCCTCGTCGGGCCGGCGCTGCAATGCCCGACGGGCTCCCGTGAACGGGGCTCTTTGTTGGAGATCTTTTGAAGAAGCCGTTGGGTGCGTGCGGGTGTGAGGGCTGGGTAGTGCACAGGTAAGTGAGATAAAAAAGGTCAAGAGCAATCCTACTCTGGTCTGGTTTTAATGTTGAGGTAGCTCGAACCTTATTAAAAGGTCTGGGTGCCCTATGCGGATCTAATGTTCCTAAAGGGCTACCAAAGTGAAGTGGGTCAACATGTTTCGTGCCCCATTAGCCCCTAACGGGTCAAGTGGCACTTCATCAGGACCGAAAACTAAAGTGTGAATAGTGCACTCCTTTTCTGGTACTACAATGTTTTTTGAATAGTTGCCAGACACGGTAGGGAGTACCCTAGTAGGCTTGTACTGGGGTATAGTAGACCCTTAGTACAGGAGCCTAGGGCTGACGGGGGAGGCAGAGCACGTCGTTGCTCTACAGATCGGGAGGCAGACGACTAACGTTCATCCTACCCTTAGCTCCGGGCCCCGGTACTAGGGGTCTACTATACCCCAGTTGGGCACCCATACCTTTTAATAAGGCTCGAGCTACCTCAACATTAAAACCAGACCAGAGTAGGATTGCTCTTGACCTTTTTTATCTCACTTACCTGTGCACTACCCAGCCCTCACACCCGCACGCACCCAACGGCTTCTTCAAAAGATCTCCGACAAAGAGCCCCGTTCACGGGAGCCCGTTGGGCATTGCAGCGCCGGCCCGACGAGGAGCAAGGCCCAATGATGAAGCATGACATCCTCCGGGGTGTGTGAGGGCATCACGAAGAAAGACCTCCCTTTCCCCTCACGTCTTGTTAGGAACTGCACACCAGTCTGATATACGCTTCCATAAGTAGACAGTCAAGGATCTCCAGAGGTTTGAATTGGTGTTTTCGTAGCTTACTTTCTGGGTCATGTCTAGAAGTCATTCCACAATTGCTCTTGCCCGTTGTGGTTTTCCCCAGGCCACTTTATTTTGTTATTTGGCTCAAGGTCTTCTTGGTTCCCGATGAGTCTTACTTTTTGGTGGGTAGGTTGTAGGACCTGCACTTTGCATATGAGGATTGCGTGGTCACTGGCCAAGGTCGGGGTAACTTCGAATTTACTTATGCATTGATTTAGACATACTTTTTATTACAGAAACCTGGGCAGATGCTTCCTCTGACCCACACTTTGTCACTGCAACCCCTACTGGATTTCGGGATATCAGGGTCGACAGGCCATTAAAACGAGGGGGTGGAGTAGCAATTATTTTTAGGGAGTAGTTCACAGCAACTTTCCATCCTACTTCCACGCCCTCTCATGAGGCTCTTCACTTTGCCCTTGAACTCAGCCCTAGGTCGACCTTCAGAGGCATTTTATTGTACCGTCCTCCAGGCGCTAGAAGCACTTTTATTCTGAATCTAGATAGTCTTCTAGAACCAATTCTTTTAAACAATGAATTCACCATCCTCAGAGACTTCAATTTTTACCTTGAAGATAAGAAATACAGGGAGACGGGTGCACTACTAGACACATTGGGAGCCGTAGGCTTAGCTCAGCTAGTACAGACCCCCACCCATGAGGCTGGGCATACACTAGACTGCATCTTTACCTCGGTCCAAGGACTTCTACTAAAAGAAACCCTTCCTCTGACATGGTCAGATCATTCGTTAGTTCAACCTCCCAGTCACCACTGTTGGGCACGGAGGGACCACTAAGCCCCCTCCCTCTACCTACATAGAGTGGAATAAAGTAGATAAAACGACCCTCCGAACGCATTTGGAGGACTCACGACCACTACTAAATGGTCACCCAGAGTTAGCTGTCACCAAATATACTGAATGGCTTAACGACGCAGTTAAGGCCTCGGTGCCTATAAAAAAACCTCAGGGAATAGGAGTACCCCTTCTGCCCCCTGGTTCTCTGACGCACTACGAAAGGAAAAGTAAAAGTGCCGTCGACTAGAAAGGTGTTGGAGAGCGAATTACCACACACCCGAAAGAGAAGTGTTTAGAACTGCCCTAACACAATATAAAAACTTACTGATATCAGAAAAAAGGGACTTCTTTACTAAACAGATTGAGAAAGCAAAAAATTCCTCTCAAGAATTATTTGCAGTAGTTAATAAGCTAACCGTACCCAAGAACACAGGGATTAAGGGCAACCAAATGTTTTGTGACGATATTGCAGCAGCCTTTAAAGCCAAAGTCCTGGACATTTTTAAGGTCTTTGAGGATACATCAGTCCACCTTCCCACCATTCGACCGACAAGCCTTGAGTTTAAAAATAACACCCTTCTCAGCTTCTCCCATACATCATCAGAAGCATTGGAAAAATATATAAGAGAAGCAAAGTCGGGATCTCCTTCTGACCCATGCCCGCCGGCGTTTCTGAAAGAAATAGCGGAAGTGGTGAGCCCTGGACTCACAGAAATCTTCAATTCTATGTTTAACTCTGGCAATTTTCCTTCCAGATGGAAAGATTCCTCCATCCTTCCACTGCTAAAAATCCCAATCTGGACAGGACTAACCCGAACAACTATCGTCCTATAGCCCGGCTGTCGCTGCCAGCCAAAATAATCGAAAAAATCATAAATACTCAACTATCCCAATTTATTCGTGATAATAATCTGCTTGATCACTCCCAGTTTGGCTTCCGTCACGAGCATAGTACGGAAACGGCACTCATTAAAGCCACAGAGGAGATCAGAGCGGTGATGGATGGAGGAGGCACAGCTGCCCTTGTACTCCTCGATCTGTCAGCCGCTTTCGATACCGTGGATCACTCTCTCTTGCAGCAGCGGCTGGAGAGCTTGGGGGTCAGGGGAAGGGCATTAGCCCTGCTGTCCTCCTTTCTCAAGGATAGGAGACTAACAGTATCGGTAGATGGGTATCATTCAGAGCCTTACACCCTCCCGTGCAGAGTACCACAGGGCTCTTCCTTAAGCCCTTCTCTTTTCAATGTCTATATCTCCGAACTTGCTCCCCTGATCAGGGACTTTGGGTTTAGTCTGATGTCCTATGCTGACGACACCCAGATAGTGTTGGCTGCCTATAGAAACCAGGCCTCTCCTGCTCAACAATTTCAGAATTGCATGAGTGCTATAAATAGATGGATGAGTACACATTGTCTCAAACTCAACTCGGAAAAAACCGAGGTCCTAATTTTTGGTAATATGCAACCAAACTGGGGCAATCTGTGGTGGCTGGCAGAGATGGGTGAATCACCAAAACCAGCGCTCAAGGCTAAGAACTTGGGAGTATGGTTCGACAACAAATTAGCACTCTCACATCAGACAAATGCAATTGTCTCCGCCTCCCACTTTCTTATCAAGAAAATAAGGAAGATCTTTCCTTACATCCCCGCTGACACTAGGAAGACAGTGGTAACATCGCTAATCCAGTCCAAATTGAACTATTGCAATGGGCTTTATTTGAACATACAGAAGCAATGTTTAAAAAAGCTTCAGACTGTTCAAAACACAGCGGCACGGCTACTGGTCAACATACCTAGGCACAAATCGGTATCCAAAGAGATTCGTGGCCTGCACTGGCTCCCTGTTTCACAGCTTATCAAATTTAAGGCCCTGTGTCTGGCTTACAAAGCACTGAACCACACAGGACCTTCTTTTCTTCAAAATCTCTTCGTCTGGTATGAACCAGCAAGACAACTTCGTTCTACAGGGGCCAGACTCCTGACAGTACCTAGAATTCGATCATCTCACTGGGGCGGCCGCAGCTTTCTCTACGGCACGTCTAAACTCTGGAATACACTCCCGAGTGAGCTCAGATGTGCTAGCTCCCTCACCACCTTTAGGAAAGGACTAAAAACCTGGTTATTCCAGAATTAGACGCTTGGTCGGGCTTACTGTGTTCTCAGCGCCAAGACACCCCCGGGTATTCGTGTGCTTTATAAATCCCATTAACATTAACATTGGAAATGAGCCAAACACCCAGATATAATTGAGAGTAGCCATCCTAAAGCAGGACATATCATGCGGGTGTAGGCCGCAGTTGAGTCTGATGTGATTCTACCATTATATATATGCAGGCCTAATTGATTTAGGAAGGTAGCTATGGCATTGCCTTGTTTATCGCATGTTTGGAACTACTTCGCAATTGGTGGTATGGCTCAAGTTTGGTCACCAAGATCCATGAATGTGCTGTTCAGGTCCGCGCACATTTGGTTTGCATTGAAGTCTCTCATAAAGCCCCACATATCCTCTTGATACAAAGCTTCCAGGTCCTTCAAAATTGCAAGCAAAGAGGCCAAGGTAGCCTCCCTCCTTGTTTTATCGGGGTGGAGGTAGACATATCCTAAGATAAGGGTGAGCCTTGCTCTACTGGAATAAGCCAAAGATACTTTGAGAAACCTATCACGAAAATGATAGTGCTTCCCAAGTTCCTTTATCTTTTTGTTAATGTTCCACTCCCATTCAAGACGCAGTTCTTTAAACGCTTATGGTCCAACATGATAACGTTAGTATTGGCAGGCAATCAGCCGCGAGCCTCCCTTGAACTCCTCATGCGGCCACTTGGTGGGGGTGGGTTGGGTGTGCCAGATATGCAATTATATGCTCTATGCTCACAGGCTCAATTCTTACACCATTGGCTTTATCCAACCCCATTTTAGCCACATCTAGCCATATAGCGAGATCAAGCCTCCCCCCGGCCACTTACGAAAGCATTGTTCCAGTCCTGTAAGGCACCCAAGGTGGAGATTAAAACGTTAGAATGTGTGCGATGGGCATGGGACAGATTTAGGAGATGTGCTGGCCTTGCTACAGTATATGCTCCTTCTAGTCATCTCACCAATAACCCTATTCTCCCTCCGTAACAAGATAAAGGTGCAATTAAGTGTGCAAGTGCCCGAAGCACACGAGCCTTCTCAGACCTATATCCCGATGATCAGCTCAACCCCCGTTTAAGGGTATGGCTTCACACACCTTACACCTCTGGATACACTATTGTACTTTCAAATTTGTGCTGCCTGCCAGGCATTACAGAGCATCTTCCCCACCCCGCCCCAGTCTTTCCAGTGCTGAAACATATACATACTACCACATCACCATGCAAACTGATCACTCGTCTCTACACCCACATGATGGATTGCTCCCCTGATGCCCCCCCCAAGAGCGCTTGCGGCCTGGAATACAGACCTAGACTCTCGCTTGACAGACGAGCAGTGGACTTTTTGCTGCGGACAATTAGAAATGCTGTCCCCTAATTACCGGCTGAGGCTCATACATTTCAAATACATTCACCGGTTATGTCGTACACCACTACAATTATACAAAATGGGAACATTTCCTGACCCTCATTGTCTGCGTTGCCATGAACCACACACCACATTTCTTCATCTGGCATGGAACTTCCCTGGAACAAAATTTGCACCATAATACATGATTTTACTGGGTCGACCCTCACAAGCAACCCCATGATCTGCCTTCTCGGTTACGTGAAAAACATATCCAACACGCACCGTTGCCTCACGGCAATGCTACTCCTTTTAGCGAAACGCAGAGTGGCGATTCATTGCGGTAGGAATCCAACCCTGATGACCCAGGCATGGCTAAACAATGCATCTTTCTGCCAAGAACACCTTTCTATATCCTAGGAATTTATGCCACTGTGCTCTAAGCCTAAAGATACTTGGGCACCCCTTACTGCCTACTTTCGACAGAGAAATTCCAGTACATCGGCTACTCCGAATTCCTGGCCTCAATCGTGAACATTAACCTTGCTTAGAAAAGGTCCCAAAGACCCGCCAAACACATTACATTTCCATGCTTGTGGACGGGTCATTAAGGCATTGTTCAAAACTGCCAATATGCGACATCGCACTGTGAAAAAGGTTGAATTATGCTGCCATTAGGAATGCTTTGTACTCGCTGTACATGCTGTAACTCATGTTTTGCCAACAGTTCTAAAGCATCATGACTAAAGATACTGTACTTCTATTTTGAAATGGCAATTAATAAAAGTTAAAAAAAAATGAAAAGTAAAATACTTTGAGAAAGATGTGGTCGCCGTTCCCTGAGCAGAGCACCGTAGCAGTTGCCACCAGTTTGTTGTTCACATAAATCGACACCCCGCCAGAGGCATGTCCCCCTAACTGGGGAGCCGTAGCTGGAGCTTCATACGCTGTAAAGTCGGCCAAGGAGATGAGGGGAGCACCCAGGTTTCCGATGTTGCATTTACTCAGCTCGTAGATGGCCGCCTTCTTCATTTCAGAATCAATTAGACCTCTTATATTCCATGAGCTCATTTTTAGGTAAGATCTTGTTGTATGATTAGAGCTATCAGCTGGCTGTGTGCATGCCCAGTCCATAGGTTGTGTCTGCTGTGCTGCTCAAGGGCAGCCGTCCCCTTTTTTGCTTGCTGTTATTATTAGTTCCCCCTCTGAAATTAGCGGAGGTCGAATTCCCTTTTTAGTGCCCCTTAAGACAGTGCTGACGATATTCCTTGGATTATTGTTACCTTCCAGCCCTTGGCCTAATGTTTTGCAGGCAGTTACATCTTTCCCTATGAGGAAGGCGGGACATTTTGTCACTGAGGGAACTAGTACTTTTATTCCCCATTTTTCTAGCTGCATCATATTCCTTTTCAATGCAATCACTGGTGTGGAGCTGGTAAAGGTAATTTCAGTGCATTCGTTTGTCTCTCCAGTCTCAGAAGGAGGGAAGGGCACTCCAACAGCAGAAGAGATTTCTTCCAGTTCCAGTGTATTGGCATAGTGTTCCACAATGATCCCTCTGTTGAGGATGCCCCACTTTCCTCTTGAACAACCTCTCAACAGGTAGTATTCACAGACAATTAAATACAAAAAATGCATAATAATATCCGAAAGGAGGGGACAAGGAGACATTAATCATTGTTTGTAAAATGCAAGGAGCAGTCTGTATTTGGAAAAGTTAAAGACAGAGAACATTATCATCACTATTTACATTAAATGTGAGTGTAACCCATGAAAACTTGTGCACATATGTGCTCGTACGAATAAGTGAATGGCACAAGTGAAACAAGAACAACAGCAAAAACGGCGCAAGAAAATAAACAATCATGTTAATGGTTGCAAAACTACAAGTTTGTTATGGAAATTCAGAGTGGTTAGCAAGTTAGAGAACCAAAAGTGTGCCAAAAGTTGCGCTGGGTGGTCGCCGGCGTTTCGACCTGTAATCAATTCAGGTCATCTTCAGGACCAGGTTACAAACTTGTTGGTGCTGTACAAGGGTGAGAATAAGGAGAATACAATAAGAATAGTGTTGCTCACCGGAGTGGTCAAATTAAGGGTTAGAGGCAAAAGGTAAATTACCTGTATGGGAAACGGGATGGAAATCCAATTGGAGGTACTTCACAGATAATTTATTACTTTTCTCTAGCACTATTGCTTCAGGACAACTAGTAAGAGTTATTCATCCAAATTATTAAAAGGTCATACTTAAACCCATAGATATGCCTTAGTTAATGGCAGACTTAGCAACGAACCTGTAGGATTGCCGTATACACCACTATGAGGGGAATTCTCTTTGCCTAACATATCTAATGATTGTTGATGCAGAGCATGCGAACACTCAACACTGATTGATAGATATATGACAATGGTGTGGTACGATTGTTTACAGAGATTCAGACATACTTAAGGTTATGAAGTCCGGTTTTTCAAATACCTCCAAATATTTGATTTTCTTACTAGAATTGCAGAGAAGAATTTTAATACTTTATCATCCCTTTCATGAATACAATCCTATGAACAAGAGGATATTAAGTCTATTTTCTTCATAATAGCTTTTTGGCACTACAAATAAAATTTGACAAAGCTGATCAAGAATGTCATTTGAGCCCACCCGGCGGTGGGGGGGAAGAAATGCGTTGTGACCGGGCCACCCTTCGTTGCAGCGTTTGAACAGGTGGTGGAGACAGACATTGTTTGCAAGGGGGGGGGAGCAGCACTCTGGATCCCACTGGAGCCAAGTCGCAATTCTTGAGGGAGTTAAGGCCCGGTGGGGCGCTATACGCCGAACGACCGAAGTTGCTGCCTGCCTCACATCAGTAGCCCCCCCCGCTTGGTGCGTTCTTTTTTGGGGACCGAATCCATTGGGCTGGGCCTAACTGGCGAAACCCGACAGGCCGGGGAGGGCTCTCTCCCTCACGCAGGCGACGGTGAGTAGCTAGTACGGCCTCGTCCCGCCATAGATCCGACCTACCTACCTGGTGTATCATGGCGAGCGGCCGCGGCAGACGGGCCGCGCTCCAAACCAAGTTGGAAAAATATGCATGGCAGAAAGGCCAGGATGAGCCACAAACTAACCCTAAGCCCAGCGGGGATCAGCCAGACCCCACACTACAGGACATTTTAACAGCCATAACGACAGTACGCACCTCTCTGGAAAGCCGCATTGATACTGTCGCCTCCAAAGTCTCCCTGATCAGAGCGGATATGCGGAAAATGGCCGAACGCATCACCGAAGTTGAGACCACGACCACAGACTTAAAGACTGACACTTATCTTCTCAAGCGCCAGGTGGCCAAACTCCAAACTAACTAGGGGGTGCTCGAACGACAACTAGATGACTATGAAGGCCGAATGCGCCGCAATAACGTCCGCATAGTGGGAGTGCCGGAACGCGCTGAAGGGCAAGCGGCGGACATCTTTGTTGAGGAGTTAGTACTCAAACATCTTCAGCCCAAGGGGCTATCCAAATACTTTTCTATCGAACGGGCACACCGCGTGCCTGGCGGAAGGCCCAAGCCGGGCGCGCCACCTCGGCCCCTGTTAGCAAGAGTGTTTAATTTCCTTGTTGGGGACGTCATACTACACACTGCAAGAGCGGCCCCGCCGCTGGCCATCGACAATTGTAAAATCTCTTTCTTTCAGGACTTCACGCTGCGAGTTCAGAAGCAACGTCAAAGTTTCTTAGAGGTGAAGGGAGCACTGCACAAACAAGAAATTAAATATGCAATGCTGTTCCCTGCAAAGTTACGTGTTGAATCCGAGGGGAAAACGTGGTTCTTTACCAGGCCAGAAGACACATGGGACTGGCTCTATGGCTGGCGAACGGTTGGCAAACGCAACCACAATTCCAACGGCGGAGCCGGCAGTGGTGACGGATCGCGCCGTCGGCCTGGACCCTTGCCAAGCGGTAAATTGATGACACAAGGCTCGACAGAATAGAGACCGGCGGACCTATGACACATGACTGGCTGTGGAACTGTTATCTAATTGATCTGAACTGAACGGGAGGATGCCACCCTTAGCGTGGAGTCCGTACTTTATCTCTATGATAGGGTAGCGCTTATCTATCTACTGGCTGACATTTGATCTGCTTTCGCTATATTGCAGGGAGTCAATGCTTGGGGTAGTATGTTTTCACAATGCATTATTGCCCTGGGGAGTGGGGCTGGACCATTTCCTCATAGTTTTAAGGGTGGGCGAAAGACACTCTGCAAATTTGGGGTGGCGGGAGGTTCTGTGCCCGTCATGCAGGGAGGCAGGGTGGGTGGTTGGCGAAGGGCGTTGGGTGGGGGGGTGTTCTGCAATTTGTTTTGATTGTTGTGTTATTGTGATGGTGATGACGTATTTTGCACTCTACACTCAGGCGCGCTCATGGCCCGCAGACTTGACCCACTGGATTTTGCTACACGCACTTGCGACATGGACAGACAGGATCTCACACCACAGACATACACTATGTCAGAACACAAGGTGAATAGAGCCCTTTGTGTTCTCACTTGGAATGTCAACGGACTAGGTGACAAACTAAAGAGAGGTGTTGTACCGCAATACCTCAAGAGACAGGCGCCAGATATCGTCCTATTACAAGAGACTCACCTTATTGGTAATACCTGTAAAGCATTAGACCGCTGGGGCTACAGGTTGGTGGCATATGCGGGTTTCACATCTAGCTCCAGGGGGACGGGCATTCTCATTCGTAAACAGTGCCCATTCATAATACACAATACCTGGGCCGACAACTTCGGTAGATACGCTGCTATTTCAGGGACGTGGGAGGGGGTGCTCCTTAATGTTCTCTCAATCTATATTCCCCCAGCGCTGAAGACAACCACGCCGTCTGACCTGGGCAAATTCCTGGTAGACCTTCCAGCAGGCACACTGGTATTGGGAGGAGATTTCAACTTAGCGGTAGATGGCATGATAGACCGACGTCCCCCTCGACCGGACCCACAAGCCGTCTCCCCTCTGATGGACTTTCTCCTGGCCTTAGGCCTTGTGGACCTTTGGCGCCATTTTAACCCCCTAGCTTGGAATTTTACCTTCCACTCTGGTGCCCATGGCAGCCAGTCCAGAATCGACCACATACTCACACATAGCGATGACCTCACTTACTTCACAGAAGTTACATTTCTAGCGCGTGGTATCTCGGACCACTCTCCGGTTCAGGCTCGGCTGGCTCTAAGATTGAAGATTCCCCAGGTTAAAAGTGCTCTGATCAAGGGGGTAGATCACTATTTTGCTGAGAACACGCACTCAGTGCAGTCCCACTGTACGGTGCCTTTGGGGCTGTAATAAAGGGTCTGGCCCTCTCGTTAATGGCGGGGCATAAGAAGGAACAGTTGGCCAGATTAGTAGCCCTGGAACAGGAAATCAAGGAACTAGAGGACAAGGTGGCAATACATGACGACGAGCAGCTCACCCATACATTGAGTATCAAGCAGCTGGACTACCGTCAGCTGGCGGCAGAGTCTGCCAAGGCAAAACGTAAAGCAACTCTTCATAGAATATATGAACTGGGCGACGCCACTGGTAAAATGCTGGCATGGCTGGAGAGGCGAGAGACTGCCCAGAGATGGGTGCCCCTCATTGAGACAGACACTGGCGAATTAGTGACAGATTCGCAACACATTGCTGAGGCCTTCGCATCCCACTTCGCTTCCGTACATGCCTCCGCCACTCACACCACCTTACAGGACTCGCAGGATCTCCTGGCCACTATACCGGTAGCTGTACTTACACCAGATGATAGCGAGGCCCTAGAGGAAGATCTCACCGAGGAGGAACTTGCGACAGCTATAGGTGGCATTAGGTCAGGCAAAGCTATGGGCCCCAATGGGCTTCCAATTGAGCTTTTCAAGCTGGTGTCCTCCAAGATAATGCCCGCTCTGCACGCTATGTATCTAGAGAGCTATCATGCCGAGTTTTTACCCCCAGAGTTGATGTTGGCCTCTATAGCTGTCATACACAAGCCGGGCAAAGCGGCGGCGAGATGCGAGTCCTATCGTCCTATCTCGTTGTTGACAGCTGAGGTTAAAATATTTGCCAAGGCTTTGGCCAACCGCCTGCTACCAGTTATAAACCGGCTTGTCCACCCCGACCAGTCGGGCTTTATGCCCGGCCGCAATACGGCTCTTAATCTCCGGCGACTTCACGTGTGCTGGGGAGAACTAGCACTATCCAAGAGGATGCCGCATTGCTATCATTGGATGCAAAAATGGCATTCGATACTATTGAATGACCCTATTTATTTGCCCTCCTCGGGCCACTAGGGTTTGGCCCCCGCTTTATACAGTGGGTCAAACTACTGTATTCAGGCCCTACTGCGCAGGTGGTGGTTAACCAACACACCCCGTGCAGTTTTTGCCTAGAGAGGGGAACTAGACAGGGTTGCCCTCTGTCGCCCCTTATATTTGCCCTGTTGTTGGAGCCGCTAGCGACCTGGGTCAGGGGTGACCCCATGATCAGGGGACTGAAGTGGACGGAGCAGCACGAGGATAGAATCTCCCTCTATGCTGACGATGTCCTACTATATATGGCCGCCCCCGGGCCTCGATCCACACAATCTTGCACATCTTCGCAATTTTTAGTGCACACTCCGGCTACACCATTAACTGGGCAAAGTCGGTTTTGTTCATGCTGCGGGGTCCTGTACCATTGATGCCCAGAAATATTAGCATAACGGTCGCCACAGAGGGCTTTTGGTATCTTGGTATTTATATCACGCCAAACCCGGCCCACTTCTATGATGCCAACCTTCAACCCCCGTTGGTCAGGTTCCGGAAAGATGTACTTCATTGGTGGTCCTTACCCCTGACCCTGCTTGGCAGAGCGGCACTGTACAAGATGCTGGCTCTCCCGCGTTTCCTGTATATCCTACAGAATACTCCCTACAGGGTCCCTGATGCCTACTTCATCAGCGAGGAGTGCGAGGTTAGAGCTCTTTTATGGGATGGAAAATGCCCACGCATAGCGGCCCACAAACTGACCAGAGGATGGTACGATGTGGGGATTGCGTTACCAGACCTGAAACAATACTATTGGGCCTCCCAGCTCGCGGTTGTCAACCAATGGGTCTTCGCTCCGCAATCCGAGCCAGCATACCGTACTGACAGATGGGTAATGGCAAGGGGTGGATTCCTGCGTGCATTATAGTCTAGCCCCAAACGACAACATCTTACCGGCCATACTGCACACACAGTGGAACTTTGGCACTGCGCAATAAAGAAACTGGGTTGGCACAGGAAATTAACTTTGCTCACGCCCTTGTGAGAGTCCGAGCAGCTTGGTATATTGAGCCGATGCCCGGGTTTTGACAAGTGGGAACTAATTGGTATTTCCTCTGTGGGGGACCTTTGGAAGCGAGATGCTATGGTTTCGTTTGCAACTCTCCAGGAGGACTACCAGTTGGCTGAGTCAGAAAAATTTCGGTATCTCCAAATCCAACATGCAATCACTGCTGTTGTCGCTAGCGGGGAGGCGCTATCTGAAGCCTCCCCGCTGGAAGACAGGCTTCTGACAGACCCTTTACCACGTAAGGCGATCTCGCTCACCTACCGCAAATTAATCCACAACATGCCTGACCCACTGATACGTCTTCGACGGAAGTGGGAAACTGACCTAGGATATTTAGAGGACGATGACTGGCAAGATGCCATTTCCTCCCCTCGGGAGGTTGCCATGCCAATGGGTTTGCGACTCATTCAGCTGAAAATCCTACACAGAACATATTTCTCAGCGCATATACTGGTCAAGATGGGTAGTCGCTCAGATTCTCATTGTCTCAGAGGATGCATGGCCGAGGGTACCTTCTTTCACATAATATGGGAGTGCCCCAAACTTCAGCCTTATTGGGGGAAAATTGTCTCAATGCTGGCCGGGGTGTGTGGAAAGGCCATCAATCACTCCCCGCGACTCTGTTTACTCAACGTGTGGGATGCCACGGACCTGACCCAGACACATGGGTGTCTCTGGGGTATGCCCTTGCCAAGCGGAACATAGCTCAGGGGTGGGGATCCGGAGATGCACCTAAACATTCAAAATGGGCTAAGGATATGGATAATGCCATGATCGCAGAGAAGGATGTGTTTAAGCATAGAGGTTGTCCCTCGAAATGGGATCATAAGTGGGTGAAATGGAACAAATCCCGTGGCGATATATGTATCTCTCCTTCGATTGAATTGCGGGCAGACGTCTTGGAGGGCGTTTCTCTTACTGTATGATGTCATATTATGATGTATTTTCGTGTATAATGCTCGCTTATATATCATTTCTGTTACTTCATTTCTTTTCTCATGCTACTGTTGTGTGGTTTTGTGATTGGTCACCATATCATCACGACTGTTTAATAAAAAGATTTAATAAAAAATAATAAAAAAGAATGTCATTTGACATTCAAATTAAATTATGAGATCTCTGAAATTATTACAAAAAGAATCAGCAATCTACCAAACGAATAGTAGAAAGGATAGAGCTGTGCTTAGCTTGGTGTACAATCAGTTCCACTTAAATTAATTTTCCTTTAATCTTAAGTATATTATTGTGATTATGAAAGAAATGTTATGGGTTATGTGTATTATTTATGAGAAGTGTCTGTATGTGTCTTGGTTTTCTAACTTTCTCAAGAAATGGAAAATATTCCTTTTGTCAGTGATGTACCAGGGGCAAGAGGAAGCCACCTGACTTCATTTGACCTTCGAGCAGCATATGGGGATCTTTCCTTCAAATTTTGAATTTAATGGTAATGACAACGAATTTGAAGGCTCAAGTAGTATCGATGGATTTCATATATTTGCCCAAATGTTTTTAAGTAGCTAAGAAGATTTAACTGACTGCAATTCAAAGGATAATTTCAGGATTAAGCACTTTTTATCTTATGCTTTGCCTTATTTCTGCTTTTATGCCTCCTCATAATGTATATTTGCTTGAAAGGATCATTGTTGCCTATGGTTTCATCTATGTTTTAACATGCATAGTTGCCTTTTGTAGTTGCATTTATAGTATAACATTTTATTGTGCTTTCATAGCATATTTCTGGCTCAAATGATATTCATTAATTTTGACATTTACAGAAGAGCTCAGTGAACCTGAACAAAAGTGCCTGGAAATTCACTCGTTATTGTGCGTTATTGTGCTCACCGTACATCGCAGATCGCAGGGTTATATTTTCCTAAAATCACTTTGAGGAATATTATGTAAAGCATGTGCTAGAATCACTCAGAGAGAGAGGGAAACTTCAAACATTCTTAAAGGAGCACCTATGACAAATGGTCTGTGTCAAGGCTGCACTTTCATGTTTGCTATATAGCTCTTGTGAGAGTATTAACAACACAGAGACGTAGTTTGTCCTTGCCTACAGGCAGGCGACAGACTGGAAATTTATGAATGATGAGCGGGTATGAGTGTGTGCCATTTTTAAAGGAATCTATTGGCAAGATTTTGATACTAATGTAGACATTAGCTAAGACAAGGGAAGAAGGGCTCTCATCAAAGACTCAGTCAAAGATTGTCATCTATTATGTTCCCAATTTTTATATTATTTACATGTATAGCCTTCACTCTGCTCACCATTATGCTAAATATATGCAATTATTAATTTTCATATATTGTGCACTGAAACATCTCTTTTACATATTGATAAAACCTTATCAAATAATAGTGTGGATTTCTTGTCTGTGCATCCTTTGGGCCAAAGTGTTCCAGTAGCCCACTCATAAAATGTATTCCTTACAGTCTTTGACAGGATTTGATAGTTGTGCAATATGCATTATCTCCAGGTTAAATGTGGGAGATGCATGGACCACAGCCTGCCTGTTTCTCCAGCTCAAAGCGATACAAAAGGGGATGATGGACGGAACGTTTGAGCCAATCAAACACTCACCCCCAGTCAACTGATCTGGGTTTAATCCATCATCATTCTTTAGCTCACTCCACCACCCCAGTTCAGACATGGCCATATGCAAATCAGTCTGACCCTGTGCCTCATGGGAACAGTCCAGCCCGAACTGCCAAGCCATGTCTTCCTGGACCGGAAACAAGCATCCTAGGACCGGTTTCTGGCATTCCAGCCGTCATCAGCCAGGCTTGCTTGAATCCAGTGGCAAAATGAGCAAGGGACCCACGTCTGGGCATACCCCGCCAACTTAGGGCGAACAAAGCGATACCCCCGCCCTAAGTTGGCGGGGGTATGCCCAGACGTGGGTCCCTTGCTCACTTTGCCACTGGATTCAAGCAAGCCTGGCTGAAGACGGCTGGAATGCCAGAAACCGGTCCTAGGATGCTTGTTTCCGGTCCAGGGAAGACATGGCTTGGCAGTTCGGGCTGGACTGTTCCCATGAGGCACAGGGTCAGACTGATTTGCATATGGCCATGTCTGAACTGGGGTGGTGGAGTGAGCTAAAGAATGATGATGGATTAAACCCAGATCAGTTGACTGGGGTGAGTGTTTGATTGGCTCAAACGTTCCGTCCATCATCCCCTTTTGTATCGCTTTGTTCGCCCTAAGTTGGCGGGGTATGCCCAGACGTGGGTCCCTTGCTCACTTTGCCACTGGATTCAAGCAAGCCTGGCTGAAGACGGCTGGAATGCCAGAAACCGGTCCTAGGATGCTTGTTTCCGGTCCAGGGAAGACATGGCTTGGCAGTTCGGGCTGGACTGTTCCCATGAGGCACAGGGTCAGACTGATTTGCATATGGCCATGTCTGAACTGGGGTGGTGGAGTGAGCTAAAGAATGATGATGGATTAAACCCAGATCAGTTGACTGGGGGTGAGTGTTTGATTGGCTCAAACGTTCCGTCCATCATCCCCTTTTGTATCGCTTTGTTCGCCCTAAGTTGGCGGGGGTATGCCCAGACGTGGGTCCCTTGCTCACTTTGCCACTGGATTCAAGCAAGCCTGGCTGAAGACGGCTGGAATGCCAGAAACCGGTCCTAGGATGCTTGTTTCCGGTCCAGGGAAGACATGGCTTGGCAGTTCGGGCTGGACTGTTCCCATGAGGCACAGGGTCAGACTGATTTGCATATGGCCATGTCTGAACTGGGGTGGTGGAGTGAGCTAAAGAATGATGATGGATTAAACCCAGATCAGTTGACTGGGGGTGAGTGTTTGATTGGCTCAAACGTTCCGTCCATCATCCCCTTTTGTATCGCTTTGTTCGCCCTAAGTTGGCGGGGGTATGCCCAGACGTGGGTCCCTTGCTCACTTTGCCACTGGATTCAAGCAAGCCTGGCTGAAGACGGCTGGAATGCCAGAAACCGGTCCTAGGATGCTTGTTTCCGGTCCAGGGAATACATGGCTTGGCAGTTCGGGCTGGACTGTTCCCATGAGGCACAGGGTCAGACTGATTTGCATATGGCCATGTCTGAACTGGGGTGGTGGAGTGAGCTAAAGAATGATGATGGATTAAACCCAGATCAGTTGACTGGGGGTGAGTGTTTGATTGGCTCAAACGTTCCGTCCATCATCCCCTTTTGTATCGCTTTGTTCGCCCTAAGTTGGCGGGGGTATGCCCAGACGTGGGTCCCTTGCTCACTTTGCCACTGGATTCAAGCAAGCCTGGCTGAAGACGGCTGGAATGCCAGAAACCGGTCCTAGGATGCTTGTTTCCGGTCCAGGGAAGACATGGCTTGGCAGTTCGGGCTGGACTGTTCCCATGAGGCACAGGGTCAGACTGATTTGCATATGGCCATGTCTGAACTGGGGTGGTGGAGTGAGCTAAAGAATGATGATGGATTAAACCCAGATCAGTTGACTGGGGGTGAGTGTTTGATTGGCTCAAACGTTCCGTCCATCATCCCCTTTTGTATCGCTTTGTTCGCCCTAAGTTGGCGGGGGTATGCCCAGACGTGGGTCCCTTGCTCACTTTGCCACTGGATTCAAGCAAGCCTGGCTGAAGACGGCTGGAATGCCAGAAACCGGTCCTAGGATGCTTGTTTCCGGTCCAGGGAAGACATGGCTTGGCAGTTCGGGCTGGACTGTTCCCATGAGGCACAGGGTCAGATTGATTTGCATATGGCCATGTCTGAACTGGGGTGGTGGAGTGAGCTAAAGAATGATGATGGATTAAACCCAGATCAGTTGACTGGGGGTGAGTGTTTGATTGGCTCAAACGTTCCGTCCATCATCCCCTTTTGTATCGCTTTGTTCGCCCTAAGTTGGCGGGGGTATGCCCAGACGTGGGTCCCTTGCTCACTTTGCCACTGGATTCAAGCAAGCCTGGCTGAAGACGGCTGGAATGCCAGAAACCGGTCCTAGGATGCTTGTTTCCGGTCCAGGGAAGACATGGCTTGGCAGTTCGGGCTGGACTGTTCCCATGAGGCACAGGGTCAGACTGATTTGCATATGGCCATGTCTGAACTGGGGTGGTGGAGTGAGCTAAAGAATGATGATGGATTAAACCCAGATCAGTTGACTGGGGGTGAGTGTTTGATTGGCTCAAACGTTCCGTCCATCATCCCCTTTTGTATCGCTTTGTTCGCCCTAAGTTGGCGGGGGTATGCCCAGACGTGGGTCCCTTGCTCACTTTGCCACTGGATTCAAGCAAGCCTGGCTGAAGACGGCTGGAATGCCAGAAACCGGTCCTAGGATGCTTGTTTCCGGTCCAGGGAAGACATGGCTTGGCAGTTCGGGCTGGACTGTTCCCATGAGGCACAGGGTCAGACTGATTTGCATATGGCCATGTCTGAACTGGGGTGGTGGAGTGAGCTAAAGAATGATGATGGATTAAACCCAGATCAGTTGACTGGGGGTGAGTGTTTGATTGGCTCAAACGTTCCGTCCATCATCCCCTTTTGTATCGCTTTGTTCGCCCTAAGTTGGCGGGGGTATGCCCAGACGTGGGTCCCTTGCTCACTTTGCCACTGGATTCAAGCAAGCCTGGCTGAAGACGGCTGGAATGCCAGAAACCGGTCCTAGGATGCTTGTTTCCGGTCCAGGGAAGACATGGCTTGGCAGTTCGGGCTGGACTGTTCCCATGAGGCACAGGGTCAGACTGATTTGCATATGGCCATGTCTGAACTGGGGTGGTGGAGTGAGCTAAAGAATGATGATGGATTAAACCCAGATCAGTTGACTGGGGGTGAGTGTTTGATTGGCTCAAGCGTTCCGTCCATCATCCCCTTTTGTATCGCTTTGTTCGCCCTAAGTTGGCGGGGGTATGCCCAGACGTGGGTCCCTTGCTCACTTTGCCACTGGATTCAAGCAAGCCTGGCTGAAGACGGCTGGAATGCCAGAAACCGGTCCTAGGATGCTTGTTTCCGGTCCAGGGAAGACATGGCTTGGCAGTTCGGGCTGGACTGTTCCCATGAGGCACAGGGTCAGACTGATTTGCATATGGCCATGTCTGAACTGGGGTGGTGGAGTGAGCTAAAGAATGATGATGGATTAAACCCAGATCAGTTGACTGGGGGTGAGTGTTTGATTGGCTCAAACGTTCCGTCCATCATCCCCTTTTGTATCGCTTTGTTCGCCCTAAGTTGGCGGGGGTATGCCCAGACGTGGGTCCCTTGCTCACTTTGCCACTGGATTCAAGCAAGCCTGGCTGAAGACGGCTGGAATGCCAGAAACCGGTCCTAGGATGCTTGTTTCCGGTCCAGGGAAGACATGGCTTGGCAGTTCGGGCTGGACTGTTCCCATGAGGCACAGGGTCAGACTGATTTGCATATGGCCATGTCTGAACTGGGGTGGTGGAGTGAGCTAAAGAATGATGATGGATTAAACCCAGATCAGTTGACTGGGGGTGAGTGTTTGATTGGCTCAAGCGTTCCGTCCATCATCCCCTTTTGTATCGCTTTGTTCGCCCTAAGTTGGCGGGGGTATGCCCAGACGTGGGTCCCTTGCTCACTTTGCCACTGGATTCAAGCAAGCCTGGCTGAAGACGGCTGGAATGCCAGAAACCGGTCCTAGGATGCTTGTTTCCGGTCCAGGGAAGACATGGCTTGGCAGTTCGGGCTGGACTGTTCCCATGAGGCACAGGGTCAGACTGATTTGCATATGGCCATGTCTGAACTGGGGTGGTGGAGTGAGCTAAAGAATGATGATGGATTAAACCCAGATCAGTTGACTGGGGGTGAGTGTTTGATTGGCTCAAACGTTCCGTCCATCATCCCCTTTGTATCGCTTTGTTCGCCCTAAGTTGGCGGGGGTATGCCCAGACGTGGGTCCCTTGCTCACTTTGCCACTGGATTCAAGCAAGCCTGGCTGAAGACGGCTGGAATGCCAGAAACCGGTCCTAGGATGCTTGTTTCCGGTCCAGGGAAGACATGGCTTGGCAGTTCGGGCTGGACTGTTCCCATGAGGCACAGGGTCAGACTGATTTGCATATGGCCATGTCTGAACTGGGGTGGTGGAGTGAGCTAAAGAATGATGATGGATTAAACCCAGATCAGTTGACTGGGGGTGAGTGTTTGATTGGCTCAAACGTTCCGTCCATCATCCCCTTTTGTATCGCTTTGTTCGCCCTAAGTTGGCGGGGGTATGCCCAGACGTGGGTCCCTTGCTCACTTTGCCACTGGATTCAAGCAAGCCTGGCTGAAGACGGCTGGAATGCCAGAAACCGGTCCTAGGATGCTTGTTTCCGGTCCAGGGAAGACATGGCTTGGCAGTTCGGGCTGGACTGTTCCCATGAGGCACAGGGTCAGACTGATTTGCATATGGCCATGTCTGAACTGGGGTGGTGGAGTGAGCTAAAGAATGATGATGGATTAAACCCAGATCAGTTGACTGGGGGTGAGTGTTTGATTGGCTCAAACGTTCCGTCCATCATCCCCTTTTGTATCGCTTTGTTCGCCCTAAGTTGGCGGGGGTATGCCCAGACGTGGGTCCCTTGCTCACTTTGCCACTGGATTCAAGCAAGCCTGGCTGAAGACGGCTGGAATGCCAGAAACCGGTCCTAGGATGCTTGTTTCCGGTCCAGGGAAGACATGGCTTGGCAGTTCGGGCTGGACTGTTCCCATGAGGCACAGGGTCAGACTGATTTGCATATGGCCATGTCTGAACTGGGGTGGTGGAGTGAGCTAAAGAATGATGATGGATTAAACCCAGATCAGTTGACTGGGGGTGAGTGTTTGATTGGCTCAAACGTTCCGTCCATCATCCCCTTTTGTATCGCTTTGTTCGCCCTAAGTTGGCGGGGGTATGCCCAGACGTGGGTCCCTTGCTCACTTTGCCACTGGATTCAAGCAAGCCTGGCTGAAGACGGCTGGAATGCCAGAAACCGGTCCTAGGATGCTTGTTTCCGGTCCAGGGAAGACATGGCTTGGCAGTTCGGGCTGGACTGTTCCCATGAGGCACAGGGTCAGACTGATTTGCATATGGCCATGTCTGAACTGGGGTGGTGGAGTGAGCTAAAGAATGATGATGGATTAAACCCAGATCAGTTGACTGGGGGTGAGTGTTTGATTGGCTCAAACGTTCCGTCCATCATCCCCTTTTGTATCGCTTTGTTCGCCCTAAGTTGGCGGGGTATGCCCAGACGTGGGTCCCTTGCTCACTTTGCCACTGGATTCAAGCAAGCCTGGCTGAAGACGGCTGGAATGCCAGAAACCGGTCCTAGGATGCTTGTTTCCGGTCCAGGGAAGACATGGCTTGGCAGTTCGGGCTGGACTGTTCCCATGAGGCACAGGGTCAGACTGATTTGCATATGGCCATGTCTGAACTGGGGTGGTGGAGTGAGCTAAAGAATGATGATGGATTAAACCCAGATCAGTTGACTGGGGGTGAGTGTTTGATTGGCTCAAACGTTCCGTCCATCATCCCCTTTTGTATCGCTTTGTTCGCCCTAAGTTGGCGGGGGTATGCCCAGACGTGGGTCCCTTGCTCACTTTGCCACTGGATTCAAGCAAGCCTGGCTGAAGACGGCTGGAATGCCAGAAACCGGTCCTAGGATGCTTGTTTCCGGTCCAGGGAAGACATGGCTTGGCAGTTCGGGCTGGACTGTTCCCATGAGGCACAGGGTCAGACTGATTTGCATATGGCCATGTCTGAACTGGGGTGGTGGAGTGAGCAAAAGAATGATGATGGATTAAACCCAGATCAGTTGACTGGGGGTGAGTGTTTGATTGGCTCAAACGTTCCGTCCATCATCCCCTTTTGTATCGCTTTGTTCGCCCTAAGTTGGCGGGGTATGCCCAGACGTGGGTCCCTTGCTCACTTTGCCACTGGATTCAAGCAAGCCTGGCTGAAGACGGCTGGAATGCCAGAAACCGGTCCTAGGATGCTTGTTTCCGGTCCAGGGAAGACATGGCTTGGCAGTTCGGGCTGGACTGTTCCCATGAGGCACAGGGTCAGACTGATTTGCATATGGCCATGTCTGAACTGGGGTGGTGGAGTGAGCTAAAGAATGATGATGGATTAAACCCAGATCAGTTGACTGGGGGTGAGTGTTTGATTGGCTCAAACGTTCCGTCCATCATCCCCTTTTGTATCGCTTTGTTCGCCCTAAGTTGGCGGGGGTATGCCCAGACGTGGGTCCCTTGCTCACTTTGCCACTGGATTCAAGCAAGCCTGGCTGAAGACGGCTGGAATGCCAGAAACCGGTCCTAGGATGCTTGTTTCCGGTCCAGGGAAGACATGGCTTGGCAGTTCGGGCTGGACTGTTCCCATGAGGCACAGGGTCAGACTGATTTGCATATGGCCATGTCTGAACTGGGGTGGTGGAGTGAGCTAAAGAATGATGATGGATTAAACCCAGATCAGTTGACTGGGGGTGAGTGTTTGATTGGCTCAAACGTTCCGTCCATCATCCCCTTTTGTATCGCTTTGTTCGCCCTAAGTTGGCGGGGGTATGCCCAGACGTGGGTCCCTTGCTCACTTTGCCACTGGATTCAAGCAAGCCTGGCTGAAGACGGCTGGAATGCCAGAAACCGGTCCTAGGATGCTTGTTTCCGGTCCAGGGAAGACATGGCTTGGCAGTTCGGGCTGGACTGTTCCCATGAGGCACAGGGTCAGACTGATTTGCATATGGCCATGTCTGAACTGGGGTGGTGGAGTGAGCTAAAGAATGATGATGGATTAAACCCAGATCAGTTGACTGGGGGTGAGTGTTTGATTGGCTCAAACGTTCCGGTCCATCATCCCCTTTTGTATCGCTTTGTTCGCCCTAAGTTGGCGGGGGTATGCCCAGACGTGGGTCCCTTGCTCACTTTGCCACTGGATTCAAGCAAGCCTGGCTGAAGACGGCTGGAATGCCAGAAACCGGTCCTAGGATGCTTGTTTCCGGTCCAGGGAAGACATGGCTTGGCAGTTCGGGCTGGACTGTTCCCATGAGGCACAGGGTCAGACTGATTTGCATATGGCCATGTCTGAACTGGGGTGGTGGAGTGAGCTAAAGAATGATGATGGATTAAACCCAGATCAGTTGACTGGGGGTGAGTGTTTGATTGGCTCAAACGTTCCGTCCATCATCCCCTTTGTATCGCTTTGTTCGCCCTAAGTTGGCGGGGTATGCCCAGACGTGGGTCCCTTGCTCACTTTGCCACTGGATTCAAGCAAGCCTGGCTGAAGACGGCTGGAATGCCAGAAACCGGTCCTAGGATGCTTGTTTCCGGTCCAGGGAAGACATGGCTTGGCAGTTCGGGCTGGACTGTTCCCATGAGGCACAGGGTCAGACTGATTTGCATATGGCCATGTCTGAACTGGGGTGGTGGAGTGAGCTAAAGAATGATGATGGATTAAACCCAGATCAGTTGACTGGGGGTGAGTGTTTGATTGGCTCAAACGTTCCGTCCATCATCCCCTTTGTATCGCTTTGTTCGCCCTAAGTTGGCGGGGGTATGCCCAGACGTGGGTCCCTTGCTCACTTTGCCACTGGATTCAAGCAAGCCTGGCTGAAGACGGCTGGAATGCCAGAAACCGGTCCTAGGATGCTTGTTTCCGGTCCAGGGAAGACATGGCTTGGCAGTTCGGGCTGGACTGTTCCCATGAGGCACAGGGTCAGACTGATTTGCATATGGCCATGTCTGAACTGGGGTGGTGGAGTGAGCTAAAGAATGATGATGGATTAAACCCAGATCAGTTGACTGGGGGTGAGTGTTTGATTGGCTCAAACGTTCCGTCCATCATCCCCTTTTGTATCGCTTTGTTCGCCCTAAGTTGGCGGGGGTATGCCCAGACGTGGGTCCCTTGCTCACTTTGCCACTGGATTCAAGCAAGCCTGGCTGAAGACGGCTGGAATGCCAGAAACCGGTCCTAGGATGCTTGTTTCCGGTCCAGGGAAGACATGGCTTGGCAGTTCGGGCTGGACTGTTCCCATGAGGCACAGGGTCAGACTGATTTGCATATGGCCATGTCTGAACTGGGGTGGTGGAGTGAGCTAAAGAATGATGATGGATTAAACCCAGATCAGTTGACTGGGGGTGAGTGTTTGATTGGCTCAAACGTTCCGTCCATCATCCCTTTTGTATCGCTTTGTTCGCCCTAAGTTGGCGGGGGTATGCCCAGACGTGGGTCCCTTGCTCACTTTGCCACTGGATTCAAGCAAGCCTGGCTGAAGACGGCTGGAATGCCAGAAACCGGTCCTAGGATGCTTGTTTCCGGTCCAGGGAAGACATGGCTTGGCAGTTCGGGCTGGACTGTTCCCATGAGGCACAGGGTCAGACTGATTTGCATATGGCCATGTCTGAACTGGGGTGGTGGAGTGAGCTAAAGAATGATGATGGATTAAACCCAGATCAGTTGACTGGGGGTGAGTGTTTGATTGGCTCAAACGTTCCGTCCATCATCCCCTTTTGTATCGCTTTGTTCGCCCTAAGTTGGCGGGGGTATGCCCAGACGTGGGTCCCTTGCTCACTTTGCCACTGGATTCAAGCAAGCCTGGCTGAAGACGGCTGGAATGCCAGAAACCGGTCCTAGGATGCTTGTTTCCGGTCCAGGGAAGACATGGCTTGGCAGTTCGGGCTGGACTGTTCCCATGAGGCACAGGGTCAGACTGATTTGCATATGGCCATGTCTGAACTGGGGTGGTGGAGTGAGCTAAAGAATGATGATGGATTAAACCCAGATCAGTTGACTGGGGGTGAGTGTTTGATTGGCTCAAACGTTCCGTCCATCATCCCTTTTGTATCGCTTTGTTCGCCCTAAGTTGGCGGGGGTATGCCCAGACGTGGGTCCCTTGCTCACTTTGCCACTGGATTCAAGCAAGCCTGGCTGAAGACGGCTGGAATGCCAGAAACCGGTCCTAGGATGCTTGTTTCCGGTCCAGGGAAGACATGGCTTGGCAGTTCGGGCTGGACTGTTCCCATGAGGCACAGGGTCAGACTGATTTGCATATGGCCATGTCTGAACTGGGGTGGTGGAGTGAGCTAAAGAATGATGATGGATTAAACCCAGATCAGTTGACTGGGGGTGAGTGTTTGATTGGCTCAAACGTTCCGTCCATCATCCCCTTTTGTATCGCTTTGTTTCTCCAGCTCAAGCAGAATCTATTGCGCCGTGAATATATGGGGATTTGTAAAAAAGTATAGGTTTGACTAAGCTCAGAGCATTCACATCTTGCTCCCTCCCCTTCTGGCTGTGCACTGTGATAATTTATTTACATTTTTGCTTCAGCTCTCTACAGTTGGTCTGCATTATTACATCCAGAGATCACCAAATAGTTTGCTGAAGCAATATTGGGCATGGCAATATCTCATGAACTTTCACATTCCAGGGTAACCTTCATAGGATGTGCTTTTGCAGAAGTCTTTAGCAAGCAGTAGCTAACTGGTATGATGGACAAGATTGTGGTACTAAAGAAACATGATAGCCGAGATTGAATGCAAGGTGCTCAGAAAGAAAAAATAGCATTAGCTATGGCAATGCCATTCTCCATGGTGAGAGGAGGGCCTGTTCAGCAGAAATGTACATCTCAATATGTGGGAAGATAAATTGTGAAAGATGGAGTCTCCAGCACATTGATCACAAGCTACTTGAATCTTGCCAGCTGACAGGATCTAGCTCACACAGCCCAAAATAGCTTTTCTTTTAAAGAATCTGGAGAGGAGTGGCGCCAACTCCAGCAAGAGGAGGTGTTTCTCAGCTTTAGAACCTGAGAGTGGTAGCCAGTCATAGCAGTAGCATAGTCCCATGCTAACACATAAGCTAATAGCACAAATGAACTGCTTGATGACTGCTTGTGTTGCAGTCACGGTGTCACTGTGATTCTGTATGTGTGTGAATGTTTATGCTTGGGGGTACAAGAGGAGAATGTCAGCAGGTACCAAGGAGGAAATGTGGCTTAATGGCTTGAGCTGCTATCTTTGGAACCAGGCATTGGCGCTTTACTCAATATCGTGAGATTCTGGGGGAAAACGTAATCTCCCTATGCCTAGCATGTGAATTGTAATATATGAATTGTAATTGTATAGACCCCATTTGATGTACACGAGTTTGTAGATCGTTTCCCCAGGGAATGTACAACGCTCCGTTAATTCCTAGCTAGGTTCATTCTGTATAAATACAAAAACATGTACATAGAATGGAGAGATTAGAGTACATAACTTTGGGTAAAAGAGTAGAGGTACCTAAGCTGGGTACAAGGTTGACCTAGGAGAGAGGAAGAGACATACATGTGCATCAATTGTGCGTTCCTTCAAGTACCTTTTTCTGTACATGTGTGTACATATGTGCAGAGTAAGTATGCCAGGTGTGGTGTCCCTCCCTTGCAACAATTCCAGGTATTGGTGATCACTGGTTGGTGCGATATCCCCTGTCATTTGAAGGCTATCTGGCACAGTGTTTACTGCCTCTCATATTATGGTGCACATTCACTGTTGTGGTCATTCTTGGCA
The DNA here is from genome assembly GCA_963921515.1 of Calotriton arnoldi. Taxonomy (NCBI): domain Eukaryota; kingdom Metazoa; phylum Chordata; class Amphibia; order Caudata; family Salamandridae; genus Calotriton; species Calotriton arnoldi. The sequence continues at coordinate 203,864 of CAWUFW010011237.1, read as the reverse complement.
TATGTTTGACCATCCTTGACATATTGTGTTTATGGGTGGCATTATGGTGTTCACTGGTGGCAAAATGGTGGCCATACTTGTCATAATGTACACATAATTGTTATTATGATGACCATCCCTGGCATGAGGTGGTTACACATGGGCATATGAGGTTGAATATGTTAATGTGAGGCAGTTGTGCATGTAAATTCTTAATAAAATTGACAACCTAAAATTTGTGGGCAAATCCTGTACCTACCAAAATGAAAAGTGGATGTAATATATTTTGGAAAAGGAGAAGCTTATCTTTGGGGTAATTTTTATTTACCCACAATGAATTGTTTGCATATTAAAAATGTGTGTGTTTTCAGAAACTGATTTATTGTTGATTTGAGATGAATTGATAGTATATTTATATATATTTGAAGTTGACCGTTGACTCATAAATCAGATATTGGGGACACTTATAGCAGATATTATTCTTTATTAAACAGGGCATTTTCTTCTGTGGGGTTGCATTAGAGAGAAATTCCATATTTTTATTAAAGCTTTTTATAACATTACCTTTAGTGATCCTGCTTGAGAGGCCGGGGTGGCCACTGCTGGAAATTCTGTTTGGTGCAGTCACTGTTGTAACAGTTATGCTTGAGCACGAGGTTCCAATTGTGTCATACGCATCACCATGAACCCCCCATACAGGTCGATAGATGTTTGTTGTCAGCTGAGATGTAAAGAGTTAAATTTTAATATGAATCATTATTAATGATCATTTACTTTATTTCAGTCAATAAAGAGAGTTGAATTGAGTTAAAGAGTTTTATTTTCAAATCTTTTAGTTATTCATTCTTTTATTGAAGTATTATTCTTCAAATTTCATCATTAAAGGTTAACAAAATCATTCAATCAATATTTAGTAAAAAGGTAAGTCAGTTCAGTAAATCAAAATAAAGCATCAGTAGAATGAATGTAACAAGCGTGTTCCTTAAAGAAACTTCCCTATTCTAAGCTAAGTTAAAATTAATGCGAGAAGGGGTAAAGGTGTCAGTTCAGATACCCATGAAGAGTTCAGATGAGAGAATCGAGCATAAGCATAAAGTTTTAGTAGAATAAGCAGAAAAGTATTCTCATCTCAAATAATAGCGGATCAAGAAATAAACTAAGACTTCTCATAAAGAGAGGTCCAGTAAATTCAGTGCAGAGTTTCCTCTCAGAGAGGCAGGGAAAGTGAACAGAATGAGATGCTGCTCTCAGTCTAAGGAAAAGGCTGAGTGAAAACTTAATCAGTCCTCTCCGCATCGAAAGAGTGGAAGAATCTCCTAACTAGTCTAGGAATATGCACTAACATAAACACACGTTTTCTATGTTGCAACATTAATATTCTTTTTCTTCTTCTTGACCAATAAGATTTCAGCACGCTCTTGGGAACAGGTCTGCTCTTCATCTTCTCACCAGAGTGCAATCGTCTTTTTACCATGAGTCCTTAAATGTTGAGGCACATCCTTTCTTGTTTTCTTCCCATGAATCATCCTCCCTGTCGTCTACATCTTTTGTGGTGTGAACCTCACTATTACTCATCTAATACAACAAATATATATTCATTAACTAATAAACAGTAGCTTCCGAAACTGCAACATCTTCAGCAAAGAGAAGAAAAACAACTTGCACAACTGTCGTTTAAAGTGAAAAACAACCATTTCAGTATTAATGAGCCCTTAGGTTAAATCATGGCATCTTTAGTCATGTCAATTTTAGAATATGTGCCATATTTCTAGTTCACAGGCCTATAGGTTTTAAGTATGGTTACCTACAACAATCTTTGCATTAAACACACTTCAATTTTAAATGTAAATTCTGCACATTGTATTTTTAATGCCTTTTGTAAATAATTAAATTTGCGTTAGCAGTTATAATATTTGTGAGTAGCTTGTGATTATTTTCATTGATCACAAAAAGCTCTATTTATAGAAAATGTTTGAAAGCAGTCTGCGAAAGGAAGGTCTGCAATGCTGAACGAGGGATATGCTGAACGAGGGAAATGAGGCAAAGGCTAAAGCCAGCCTGTATTGAGTTATGTGGGAAGAAGAGGTACAACCCAGGTGTTGTACGGCTTGTACCTCTCCAGTAAAACTGCGGGTTTGTTGGACAACATAAACGTCAGGATTATGCCAGACTGATTCAGTGCACACCCTTAGGATATGTTAGCCTATAGTCCTGCTAGCTCACAGTGCACCATCTGCACCCCTAACCTTACAGGTTAACAAATTTGTGTGCAACCTCAGAATATGATAACCTTGACCTCCCAAGGAAATCGTGGTAACATATCTAGAACCCTTCCGCTTAACAACTTATACATACCCAAAGAGATACACAAGAAGTACACAACATGTGGTTTCAATATTTATTGAAACATTGTTATTCTTGAGTAAAATATGTTCGCTGCAATGATTAATAGAAGGTAACAGAATAATGTGATTAACATTATGAGAATGGTGAAAAAGATGAACAACTCGACTATTTTGCAAATTACAGAAAACTAGATGCTTGCATACAAGTACTGTAATATAGTGTATTCCTACCTAGCGCACTCTACTCTAGCATGTCTAAGGTGAGTGGATCTGCCAAATCCCTATCCAGGCGGTCTAACGCCCCATTACCTATGGGTAAGTGTCAGCGAGCTGCCCATCTTGGTGTAGAGTTGGACAGCATCCCTTGCACGAGGTGAAAGGAATCATCTGAGCTGGAATTCCGGCATAGCCGACCTTTCAGTGCCAGCGAAATGCTTCTCTGAGTAAACAAATGATGGTATATATATAATAACTTCCTCCATGTTGTCATGCCAAAGCCCCAGTCAAGCTGATATTTGTTTATTCTATTAAGATAGTTCTGTCGCCGAGCTGCCAAAGACAAATATCATCATTGTACGTAATGAACTTAGTCCTTGTACAGAATGTGCAAGGTGTCTTGAAAGAGTGCCTACGAAATAGTGTTGTAAGCAAACTGAGTTCGAAGAATTTTCTCCCATGTGTGCACGCAAATGAGTGTGTGTCAAAAGTCATTGTGCTTTGGGAGAGAATGCAACTTAAGAACATGTACATGTAAAAGGGTGATGTGTTAACCGGGCCTCAATACCTCCACTTGACACAGGTGGCAGTGGCAACAACAGACCAATGCTTTCTGACACAGAATAGGCACACCACAGGTAGAACCAGGACATGCTTCCTCAAGCAATCATCAATCTTCCCTCACAGACACACATTAAAGGCAGACGCAGCAAAAGAAATACATACTTTTTTACACATGAACAACAGATAAAACACTGAAGCAACCTTGAAGGCTTCCCTCCTCAACAGAACAGGTACTGCATAGGAGCTCATATCGCTGAGCTATCTTCTCAGGTTAGTCTCTGGCTGTGTGGTGCAAAGTTGAAAAGGCAGCTGCATTTTGGGCATGGTTTACGAGTTTCTAAATGATAGCCGACCTCTATGAATTCTTTACTAATACATCTGATTTACAAACCTGTATGTGTGCATTTATTTGTGTTACACATGCATGTACCTTTTCTTCCAATTCTGATATTTTTCCCTGCAGATTAGTAGACTTCTTGTGAAGTAACAGTGGACTGTTTCATAAAATTATAACTTGGTCGTGAAGAACCAAACATGTCAGGGTGGAAGGCAACGAGTGTTCTTCTAGTTAAACATTTGAAAACAATAGAAGTTGGAGCCAGTTAGCTGCAGGATACTCGCAAAACCTGCAGCAAATGTTCACGAAAGCAATGTGAGTGAAGAGCACATTCATGGCTACCTATGGGGGACATTTCTTTAAATGACAAATGAAAAGGCAATGCTATTCAGTGAGTAAATTTCAGGCTTTAAGAGTAGGCATCTCAGAAAAAATTAAAGAGGTGTACTAGGCACAATTAGGGTACTGTGCATGTAGAGGAAACCAATAGAGAGTGAAGTGATATGAATAGCACGGGTGAATGGAATAGGTTCCACAGGGCACTTCCAGGTTGAAGGGGCACATGGAGCAGTGGCAACAGTTGCAAGGAGTGGGTGTTTCTAAAAATAGCAACTGATATTGAGAAGAGATCTGCAGCACAGAGAATGGCAATTGCCTGGAGGATACAATCAGTGGAAAAGGGGCACATGTGCCACTGATGGAGGAGGTTCCTGGGGCAATTGTTAGAGAATTGGTGTTGGGGTAAGGGATCGAAGCATTTTATTTCACAACAGTAGTGGAATCCTTGAATAACTTTGAGAAGCCAGTTGAGGTAGATATTTACAGAGAGAGGCTAATTGGATGAGACAGAGCAGTGGCATCTAGGGCACAGATGAAGTCAGTATTTGAGGTGGTACCTGGGTGAAACCATTTAGTGTAGGAAATGGGACATTTGGGTATGTGCAAAGCAGTAGCTTGACCTGGAGGTATTATAAAAGGGTAAAGGAGGCACAGAAGTTAGGGGGACACTTAAGGGATAGATGCGTAAAGATTAGTAATAGCGATTTTTTGCGAATCGCTATTTTGCGAATTGCTATAAGTAATTGCTATTACCAATGTACAGAAGGAATATCTGGCTCATTAGTGATTCATAGTGGATCACAAATAGACCTATCTCATGAATAATAATGAGGTAGTTCACAATTTGTGACCACTATTATTCACTGCCATACAGAGATAGTGGCCTGCTGGGGTCAGCAGAACACCATGTCAGCGATTGCTTTTAAACAAAGCAATATTTTTTTTTTAATGCTGTCCTTTTTTCTTAAAGGAAAACAGGATGCATCTAAAAATAAAAACTGAAATGTTTCATTTTTATTTTTTAAGAGCAGGCAGTAGTCCATGGGACCACTGCCTGCTCATAAAAAATAAGTTTTTAAATATTCTCAAAGAGGAAGGGACCCAAAGGGTGGGTTACCACCAACTTCGAGTTGGTGGTAAAATGCGAATGTTTTGCAACCGCATTTTGGTCGCAAAACATTCATGCATCCCATTCGGATTCAGTATTTGGAAAGGACACCCTGAGCATGCCCCTTCCAAATATCGAATCGATATGTATTCGCAATTCCAAATTGCGATTCGGTAACATGTTATTGAATCACAATTTGGGATTAATACAAATAAAAATGCATTTTTGCAGTCAGAAACGGCCCGATTCTGCAACTTGGGCTGTTTGCGATTGCAAAAATGCTTTTTTCATCTAGCCCTTAGAGAATGTGATGAAGGTGAGGAACCAGTGGAGTGGCCATCTAGGGAGGGATGCCAGATGCAGTAGCATGGCAACTGGAAGGTAGACATAGAGGATATTTACAAGGGGCAATCAGTGGCAAAGGTTTAAAAGTCGCCTCTAACGGAAGTTATAGTCACTTAAATAGGGGAGATAAATATAAAGATGGCCTGGGACAACTGAAAGGAATGTCTTAGGTAAGGCCACTAAAAAAGTGAGGTTTGGTTGTGCTGAGGGAGGAATGCTTTTGACTCATAGCAATTGCAGAAATACGAACTGGGACACAACTTTTGCACCCTATCTATTTGGATCTCTTACACCTCTTCGCCTATCCCACCCAGGGGTCAGGCCATTTCAGAAAGCAATCTTCCGTTTAACCCAATTTCCTACCTATTTGTGACACACCTGTCAAACTACTGTTTGAGTGTGGTCACCTGGTGATATCTTGCATTAAACAAAACATCCAATTTAAATAAATAGAGAACTATAAAACAATGTGTGTCCCCTGTTTCACCGACATGTGTGAACAAACATTGGAAAGCCAATAGGTCTTGCACTAGGTAGCCATCTTGGAATGCTTTTTCTTGTTTGTGCATGCATTGTAGCTAATGCCCTCTTTGGAATGGTAATGCAAAAATAAAGGGACTCACTTACAAGAACTGACGCATCGTTGCGTCAGTGATGAGTCAAAATGAGTTACGATCCGCAAATTTATTTTAAAACGCCATGTATCTGCCATATTTACGGCAGGGTGCACCATGGCTTAAGGGCCAGGCTACGTGGAAAAAAATTACGCTGATGCGGGTGTGATGGTGCAGCAGCAAATGAAGTTTCGGGGTGAAAAGTGTCGTAAGGCAGATTTGCATCAATTAATGCGACCCAAACCACCTTAGCATCACTTTTCAGTGCGTGAAACATGAAAAAAGTATAAAAAATGGCACAGTTAAAAAAAAAAAGGGCATTTTTCACAGAGTGCAGCAATGGAGCGGGGAGAAGAGAGCAGCAGCCAGGACAACAACCCCAACAACCCCAGCACCAGTCAGGCTGTCCAGACAGACTCCCAGGGAAAGAGGAAGTGCAACTTCAGTGAGGAGGAGAATGAGATCCTGATCATTGAAGTGACAGAGCACCAATATCAGCTATTTGTCGCCTCAAAATTGTCATTAGAAAATAAAGAGGCCATTTGGCAGTCCATAGTGGCCAAGGTCAAGAGCGTTGGACAAGCAAAGAGGACAGTCACTAACTGTAAAAAACGCCGGCACAACATAAAGCACAGGACAAAGGAGAAACTGGCCAACAACACTGAAGGCAGCCATGCAGACTGGAGGAGGAAGCCAAGTGCAACAGGAGGAGCTGGATGCCTTGGAGGAGCTGGTGATAGCTGTCATCCCACAGGAGTTGGTGGCAGGAGTTCTGATACAAGACAGTGCACGCCATAAGGAACAACAAGACCTACAGGGTAAGTCGCAACAAGGGACAATGTGGACAAAAAGGTCATGTTGTGCAGTGCAGCTAGCTAAGTTCCACTGCGCTGTGTGCAGGGCAAAGGGCAAGTATGTGGGTCATGTACCATTAAACATTACATAAATGTTTGTCACACTAACCAGTTACATGTTGCACAGCTCACTCTAGCTCTGTCATGTTTCTTCCTTCCATGTGTGAAGTGCAGTAACAGTCCACGGTCACCTTTGTATACTGACATTTGTTGCTGATTGTACAACATGAGTCACCTGAACTACAAGTCCCACAGTACCAAGAAAAAAACATGGGGCCTCATTTACAAGGGCCTGTGCTGCTGGACCGTCACTTTTAATGACAATCCGGTGGCGCAGACCTCTAAATCATATCTATAATCAATCAATCAGGGGTCTATAAAGCGCGCTACTCACCCGTGAGGGTCTCAAGGTGCTGGGGGGGGGATGAGTTCAGCTCCGGTTCAGGCGAAGAGCCAGGTCTTGAGGTTCCTCCTGAAGGTGTGCAGGGTGGGTGAGTGTCTGATGTTGATTGGTAGCTCGTTCCAGGCTTTGGCTGCGATGTAGGAGAAAGCTCTTCCTCCTGCTCTGGTTCTGCGGATGCGGGGGGTCTCAGCGAGGGCGAGGACGGTGGAGCGGAGGTTCCTCTTGGGTACGTGGAAGGAGACTCTCTCGTTGAGGTACTTAGGTCCGATGTTGTGGAGGGACTTGTAGGCGTGGGTGAGCAGTTTGAAGGTCACTCTCTTCTCGACAGGGAGCCAGTGGAGGTCTCGTAGGTATTGGGTCATGTGTTCGTGCCGTGGGGTTCCGAGGACGAGTCTGGCTGCGGTGTTCTGGATGGTTTGGAGCTTGTGTAGGAGAGTTTTGTTAATTCCGGTGTAGAGGGCGTTGCCGTAGTCCAGTCTGCTGGTTATGAGTGCGTGGGTGATGGTTTTTCTGCATTCAGGGGTATCCATTTGAAGGTCTTACGGAGGATCCGAAGGCAGTTGAAACTGGTGGAGGCGATGGAGTTGATCTGGCGGGTCATGGTGAGGGAAGAGTCTAGGATGATGCCGAGGTTCCGTGCATGGTCTGTTGGAGTGGGCGGGCTCCCGAGGGCGGAGGGCCACCAGTTGTTGTCCCAGGTGGAGGGTCCGAGGATGAGGACCTCAGTCTTCTCAGAGTTGAGCTTCAGGCAGCTGTTTTTCATCCAGGCGGCGACGTCCTTCATTCCTTCCTGGAAACATAGTCTGGTGTCGTCGGGGTTCTTCATGAGGGAGAGGATGAGCAGGGTGTCGTCTGCGTAAGAAACTATGCTGAGCCCGTGCTGTCTGACGATGGCGGCGAGGGGGGCCATGTAGATGTTGAAGAGCGTGGGGCTTAGTGATGATCCTTGGGGTACTCCGCAGGTGTTCTCTGTGGGTTCGGAGAGGAAAGGGGGGAGTCTGATCCTTTGGGTTCTGCCGGAGAGATAGGAGCGGATCCAGGCGAGGGCAGTTTTTCGTATCCCAGCGTCGTGGAGTCTGGCAGCGAGAGTGCGGTGTGAGACGGTGTCGAAAGCTGCGGAGAGGTCTAGTAGGATGAGGGCCGTGGTGTGTCCCTGGTCGAGTAGCATGCGGATGTCGTCGGTGGCGGCGAGGAGGGCGGTCTCGGTGCTATGGTTGCTGCGGAACCCGGACTGGGAGGCGTCTAGGGTGGAGTTCTCTTCGATGAAGGCGGTCAGCTGGGTGTTTACGAGTCTCTCGGTGACTTTGGCTGCGAAGGGGAGGAGAGAGATGGGCCGGTAGTTCTTCAGGTCTGTCGGGTCGGCCGTGGGCTTCTTGAGGAGGGGTTTGACTTCTGCCCGCTTCCAGTCGTCTGGGAAGATGCCGGATTCGAAGGAGGCATTGATGCTCCGTCCTAGTTCGGGTGCAATGGCGGCGGCGGCTGGTAGATGTGCGGAGGGCAGGGGTCTGTGGGGGCTCCTGAGTGGGTGTTCCTCATGGTCGCCGTGGTGAGTTTGATGGTGGCGGGATTCCAGGTAGTGATGGTCGCCTCTATGTCAGTGGTGGGGGGGGCTGGTGTCCAGCATCTGTTCGCTGAAGTTGTTGTAGAGGGTCTTGATTTTCAGATGGAAGTAGGAGCTGAGTTTGTTGCAGAGTGCCTGGGATGGTGTGACGTCCGTGGCTTCACTCGGGGGTTTGGTGAATTGTTGTATGACGTTGAAGAGTTCTTTGGTGTTGGTTGCATTGGTGAGGATTTTGTTCTTGATGAACGTCTGCTTGGTGTCTCTTATGCGCTGGTGGTATTCTTTCAGGGTGCTGCAGTAGTTGTTGAGGTCTTCCGTGGCTTTTCGGTTTCGCCAGGCTTTCTCGAGGCGTCTGCAGGATCGCCTGGTTTCTTGGAGTTCGGTGGTAAACCAGGTGGCTTTCAGGGGGCGTTGTTTGCTGGGGTGGCGGAGGGGTGCGAGCTTGTCGGCGCATCTGGAGATCCACCGGTGAAATTCCTTGTCTGCAGAGTTGGCATCAGTCTTGGCGCAGGGAGGGTCTAGGCGGAGGGTGGTGTTTAGGTGCTCCTCTGTGATCTTACTCCAGTTTCTTCGTGGCGGTCGCGGGCGGGTTTGGGTCCGGTGGTGGCGTTGAAGGTGAAGTGTATGCAGTGGTGGTCTGTCCAGAGGGGCTGCGAGGTGTGGCTGAAGTGGATGTTTGACCCTCCTGCGAAGATGGGGTCAAGGGTGTGTCCAGCTCTGTGGGTGGGGGTGGTGATGAGCTGCTTCAGTCTGAGGTTGGAGAGATTGTCGAGGAGGGTGATGGAGTCGGGGTCGCTGCGGTTGTCGAGGTGGAAGATGAGGTCTCCAAGAAGAATGTAGTCCGTAGAGGTGATGGCGTGGGGTGCGACGAGGTCGGCAATGGTGGTTGTGGACTGGGTGCGAGGTCCTGGGGGTCTGTAGGTGAGGGTGCCGTGTAGTGTCGTCCTGGGGTTGGTCTGGATCTGGAAGTGGAGGTGTTCTGTGTTGGAGTGGGGTTCGTTCGTGTTGGAGGTGGAGAGTCAAAGGGAGGTCTTGTGTGCGATGGCGAGTCCTCCACCGGGGCGATGGGGGCGGTCCCTTCTCTGGATCTTGTATCCATCGGGGATGGCGGTGGTGATGTCAGGGCCGGAGGTGGCGTTTGTCCAGGTTTCGGTGAAGAAGGCAACGTCGGGTGAGAGGGTGTCGAGCAGGTCCCAGATCTCTACGGCGTGCCTGTGTAGGGAACGTACGTTGAGGAGGATGCATGTCAGGGCTTCGGTAGTGTGGGCGTCCAAGGAGTCTCCGGCGGTCATGGGTGCGCTGTTGATGGTGAAGGATCGTCGGCAATGTCTGCAAGAGAACTGTCCTTGGGTGGTGTAGGGTGCGGCTCTTTGGCAGTCGACGTGTCTTCCGGGGTTGAGTGCGTGGAGGGCGGAGGCGTTGTATCGGTGGGGTTCCGTAGATCCAGGGTTTCTGGCGCTGGCTGTGGTCGGGTCGAGGACGGGCGCAGACAGGCTTGCCTTAGGCGTGCCTTTGGCGCACCAGCGGCGTGCCCACTGAGCACGTCCGCTGCACGACCGCGCAGCCGCCGCCATTAAGTAGGGGAGGGGGGCGGGACTGGAGGTAGGGAGGCAGGAGCGGGGGCTATGTCGTGTGGAGCGGCCGCAGAGGCTGCAGCGGCGGCGGGAAAAAAGGCTGAACTTTAAGTCTAATGAATAAACTAACAATGCACAATATACAACTTATAATTATACACTGACTCCAAAAACGCTTAGGAGACCAAGTGGGGCACTTGAGAAAGTACCGGAGCAGCAAGTGAGCAGGGGGCTGACGGCGCGGACACTGGAGACTGTAGGAGGGCTGTAGATGTGGCGCTGAAAGCGGAGCTGCTGGGGAGAGTGCTGGCCTGGACCGGAGGTCTAGGTTATCACCTAGCCAAAGCCAACCTGTGTGGCTTTGCATGGCCTCATAGATATGAAGTAAAGCAAGCCAGCACAAAGCGCTGCCTTGCCTTATCTCTTTGTCAAAGAAACGTTCCATGGGCGTTGTGGTGGGTTTTCTCACGCAACACCCATGGGTTTCGACACATTCCCAGATTTACAAGGATCTGTACACCTGAAAATTCATCAAAAATGTGTGCCTCTCCAGGGGAGACATAAAGAGAAGAAATACATTTACTCCTCCATGTTTAGTCTTCTTCGTACGTGTGTTGCATTCTGCAGCACACTTAGAAAGAGGTAAATACCTCCATGTATTGCTTTTGTGCAGCAAAGTATCTCTTCCTGCACATAAACAATCCTGCCAACAACTCAGATACCCTTGCACTATGGTGAAAGGGTGCCTGCATTGGCACTAGGCACCAATTTGTGTGCCGCTGCAGAATGTAAGGACAGGAATGCGCCATATACCATGTGCATTCCTGCCCTTTCCTTTTGACTTAGGACAGTGCTGCGAAGTGACTTGCTGCACTGCCCTGCAACCAAAACTCATAAATGAGGCCTGGAATGGAACAACACATCATGCATAGACACATTACCCCTGCCCAACTTGACTGTTACAATGCAGGCTACCTTGCATCATGATGCCACTGTGGCCATCTAAGACCCATGCACACTAACCTAGACTGCACACCAAAGGAATGCAATGGGATTGTCAGTGCAGAAACTGCTCACCTGAGAGGGAGGTCAGGTGTGGTGCATGTGAAGAATGAACACATACGAACATGCCAAGAGTCAGGTGTATAGTAAATTGCTTGAAACTACATAGCTCACAGCTGTCTCATCATGGGGGTGAGAGCACACAGGTGTCATCTCCAAGTGTAGGGAGCTGCCAAACTCCTGTCAATATCAAAATCAGACTGGGTGTGGGGGTGAATGCAAGCAATGCACACCAGAGGACCATGTGTGTTGAAACAAAAGATGGTATGTGGCCCTGATGGGCCCCTGGTAGTGCAGTGCATAATAGGCGCTGGCTGAGCATGTCAAACTTCCACTGTGTCTGAATGGTGAAACACTTCATAGCAAGGTGGTGAGAAAGGATATGTGTGCTGCAAGGTAGCCTGACCAAGACACATGCTCTGCTGTGTCTGACAGTCTCACACTTGTTTCGCAGCTGGGAAGGGATCACAGAGAGGAGGCCATTGTGGAAGCACATCCTACATGTGATGTGGGCCTGGGTGAAGATGTAGCACGTGGCAGGAGGGAGTATGAAGGCAGAGGATGTGTAACAGAGATCTGTCAAGGTATGTGATGAACTAATTTCAATAATTTCATATTGATATTTGTCTTTGCTGGCCCGCATTTGCACTAGTTACCTAAGTGTTTATATTTACAATTGTTGTTCATGCCCTAACTTAGGAAAGCATCCGTTTGCAGGGGTACCCCTTTATTGTACAATTGTTTTCTCCACAGCCTGTCTGTGCGAGGTCTTGTCTCCTTAGTCTCTGAGGTAGTCCCTTCTACCCCCCCTTTTTTTTGCATGTGTTGTCACAAGTGTTTGCTAGGATTTCACCTCTCCTATCTGTTCATTTTTCAGATCACTAGTATCCCTTGACAGTTTCCATCTTGCACACCCACAACTGCTCTGCTACATTAGCATCACACCTCACCCGGTCCCTTGTTGACATTTCAATCTACCCAACATGGATAAATTACAGACTTTTGGATTTCTGACGAATACTTTGCTTCCTTGGTGGGGCAACCACCTCGAGTTGATAGATAAGCGGCACCTCTACTATAGGCTATGATGACATACACAAACTCAGTGCCCTCAAGAAAAAAATCAAACAGATTGAGCTAAATGGACACTTCATGCTTGAATATTTAAAAGCAGGAGTAATACCACAAGGACTCAGAGTTAGGAACATACCTGGATTGTTTGTCCAAATACTTAAGTTCCTTGAATGCTGGTCCATGATCGCGAACAGGTGCTCCCAGGATCTCATGATCCTTAAAGTAGAGACAGCTAAGGAATTGGTCCAAACCCTATTAGAGGAATTGCAGGAATTAGAAAATAAGATCAAAAACAGTCCAGCACTAGAGGAAGCCAAAAAGAAATTAGAGGAGGTAGAAAAAGACATGGCCTCATATAATGACTATTTAATGAAGAGAAAAACGGATAAACTTAAAAAAGACATTAGATTTGCAAGTCAAGACAAGGTATATCCGTACCTGGCAGAGAACTATTATCACCAGGAGGAGACCTATACCGAACAAGATCATTCAGCACACAATAGGCCATCTAGAGAAATCACCACCTTCTCAGACACTTCTGATTTGGAAGGTGAAGGGAAAGCATATACCAATGACCAAGTATCCAATAGAGCAATGTCCGGGGGCACTAGAGGAGATCGACCTTTTTTATCCAAGCGAGGGAACCGAAGGAACCAATGGAGAATGCGGTATCAACCTAGGATCAGAGGAAATTACCAACAACATCAAAACCAATATCAACAGGGGCACAACCAATACCAGAACCCCAACCAATACTTGGTCACGAGAAATGGGCAGTATTGGTATTGGCGGGTTTAAATCAAATACCTATCTTTAATCTCATTTCACAGACGTTGGAGCCCTCAGTGGAGTCCCTTTTAACCAAAGGCTTATCCTTTGTTCCACACATGTGGTTTAATCAGTTTGAAATATTCCAAGACCTCATGGCCTTCTTCAGGAAGATCAGGCACAGGGCATTTTTTGAAGGCCAGGCAGACACTTTGCCGATCTCCACAAATAGATCAGGGCTAGCCTCTACATCCACGTTCTTACCCACACTAGACCAAGTTGGTCCAGAGATAGCTATCTTTGAACACTTGGCCTACAAAAAAATGAAGACAGCAATGAAATTTATCCCTGCTCCAACCTACAACATCTCTCGGACGGAACATACAGCATTACGTGAGTTAACTCAAAACAAGACACTGACAATAAAAAATTGCGACAAAGGTGGAGGCATCGTCCTGCTAAACACAGACCAATATGTCCATAAGATGCAGGAGATGCTACAGAACCCAGACCATTATGTATCCATCAACATTGACCCCACCACACGCGTAAAAAAACATTCTGGACATGACAACCCAAGCGCTCAGACATAATCACATCTGTGAGAAGGAATGGAAATTCCTTAATGTTGACAAACCGAAAATGCCAGCCATTTACGGGGTTCCTAAGATTCACAAAAACAGCACAAATCCCCCGTACAGACCCATAGTAACCACCATAGGGTCTGCTACAGAACCCCTGTCCAAATATGTTGATTCCATACTTAGACCATATGTTCCCAAAATCCAGTCCTATGTCCAAGACACAGGAGACATAATTAATAAAGTAGAGCACCTACCGTTCAATGTCATGAGAGACACCATGGTCACCATGGACATTGAGGCTCTATATAGTAACATCCCACAAAAAGGAGCCCTTGAGGCACTCATGTGGTTTATGGTGAAACTTCAGATCGACTGTCCTAGGACATTCATTATAGATTGCTTACGTATCATCTTACAAGAAAACACCTTCGAATTTAATGGGTCCCTATATAAACAAACTAAGGGAGTTGGTATGGGGCGTCTTGTGCCCCCACAGTAACGAATATATACATGGCCCAATTCGAATCTAAATATATCTATAATGAAATCTCCCCATTCAGTGAGTCTATTACCAACTGGTCTAGGTACATAGACAACATTTTCTTTATCTGGACAGGCAACCAAAAAGAACTTTCTGAACTTGTGTCATGGCTTAACCTTTGTGATAGTAATCTGCACTTCACGGAATGTGCAAGTAACGAAAGTGTAGAATTTCTGGATATCAGCATCAGACATAACCAACAATATGTAGAGGTCGATCTGTATGTTAAACCCACATCCAGGAACACACTCAGACACTTCAACAGCTTTCACCCTCAGTCCCCAAAAACTAGCATTTCGTTCGGCCAATTCCTGCATCTCCACAGGAACTGTACCAACTTAGCTGATTTTGATCAAAGAGCGCTAGAGATGAAAGCCAAATACATTGCTAGAGGATACCCTAAACGTTTAGTGCGTGACTCCTAAAAAAGAGCACAGTACTACAACAGACAACACCTGCTTGGTCACCGAGATCCCAAACAGATCTCTAACCTGGTATTTGTCAATCGACATTCGACAATGCATGAGAAAATACTTTACATCATCAATTCTCATTGGCATATTTTGAATGCAGAAAGAGAGAAGGAGAACCATATACCCAGACCCCTATTCGCGCACAGAAGGAATAAAAATCTGAAGGATCTGGTAGTGAGATCTCGCATGACACAACAAAAAAAGCCAGCCATTCAGACGACCATATTGGGCAACACACTCCCCATAGGAAACTTTAAATGCATGTCATGTACAGCGTGCCAGTTCGCTGTCGAAACCACCACGTACACCATCAACGGTGTCAATATATCATTAAGAAGTTTCGCTAACTGCAAAACAAGCAACATTATATACTTAATACTGTGCCCATGCAACCTGGGGTACGTAGGGGAATCCTCCGGCACTATGGCCACGAGACTGACAGAACATCGGTCAGCAATCCGTACCAAGAAATGCAGTGCACCACTAGTGAAACATTACATCGAGACACAACATACCACGAAAGACATACAATGGCTGATTCTGGAGAAAATCCATGTCAACACAGGTAGTCTCAGTACAGAAATCAGGAAGCGAAGGGAGGTTTATTGGATTTTCTCTTAGGACACTTATTAAAAAGGTCTGATTAGCGAAATTCCGCGGGACCAGGCGATTAGGTACAATTCCAAATAAGTACCCAGAGGCCTGTCCCTTCCATCACCGCATCTACAACATTGCGCCGGTCCCCGGCGCCACTTCACTGTAACTCAGACTCAGTCATTGAATGGGGCAAACAGCCATTACCCCCTTTTGTATTTTTTATGGTGTTATACAGGCTTAGATATTCCGTTATATCTGTAATTTCTAGCGTCTCCCTTGTCGGCACCTATTAAATATGCAAGACTATTCAGTATTATGTTCACCCACCTTGGATTTCACCACTCCAAGATGGCCGACTCAATTTTTAACTGGCCTCTAGCAGAGTCCCCTTTCTATGACATTGATCCGCCTCAGACCTGATTTAGAGGCGATCGGTGCAAACAGAACGCCTCCGCTTCCTTTTTAACTCGGCGTGTTCAGTGCCCTGGCCCCCTGACCGGTCCCCCAGTTAGAGCCTTGCTGTCCACATCAGGACCCTGGTACCAACGGCCCACTTTGCAATGTTCGGCTGGTAAAGTGAATTGGGACACTTTGCCCGTTCTCCAAATCGCATTCGTCTGAACTTAGCAGGTCACTGCTGCCGGACACCATCCACACGACTGGAGACGATTCCGGTCATCTTTCTACACCAACGGAACTCGTGCCCACGGCTCTACCATAAGAATACTTTATCCAACATTCAGGTAAGCAGTGGTCGTGGAATCACTACGCTAGGAATCTTTAAATTTTTTTTATTTTTTCTGCTCACCCTGAAGTATTACTCACTGCGCCTCGATTTGATCTTTCCACAGGGGGTATCATTGTAAACTTACTCCACCCCGAGGTCCTGTTACCTAGTACATCGCCAGGTAAGCAGAACATAGGAATCTACTTACCCGCTCGGAGCTTATATCATCTAGCCTGTGAGTTTTTATGGTCTAATGGATTGCTTGTCTGTTTTCAGTAGAATCCTAAATACAGGACGTGGTCATGTTACCACTGTCCAACAGCACCCTGTGCATCTTGCAAACATAAGGTAACTCTCCCTATCCAATTTTAGTAATTTGGGGAGCTCCTTTTTCACCGAGCGTCTGCCATCGTTTTTAACTGCATGAGCACATCTACATGTATTTGTCTCACCTTTCTACACACAAACTCTTCGAAACGGGTCTTCTTCCCTGCTTTTTGGATGAGAGCATGTGGGACTTTATACATCCGGCTTTCCTATCCTTGAGCCTCACACACAGAGTAAGGTTTACTCTGTCTGGGTGATATTTTAATTCATTCTTTCCTTGTTTCTTTCAAGCATCGATCTGTATCCAGTCTCACTTGTGACACACTTGATAACATGTTTAGACGCATTATAATTGAGTTTCATAGGGCGAATACAGCATAACCCAGATCATTCCCTTATATGTATTTTAGGTACTCATTCACCATGGCTTCCTGATGAAGGCTGCATAGCCGAAACACGCGTAGGACACAATCTACAAGCCATGTCATATATATATTCTATCAGCCTTGTTATATATATATATGAGCTCTAGCCCCACAAAGCCGTGTTGTATAGGACTCTCCATTCCCCACCAACCCTTTTTTTCACTTGTAAGTCACACGAATCCAAAATGTTGAATATTTAAGAATCATTAACCAGTGAGGAATTAAATGTGACTATATGCAAATCAAAGCAAAATATTTATTGCATTGAAATAAATTGTTCATACATAGATTAATTTAAACATCTGTGTAATAATAGAATATGAGAATCCTTCACTGTGGGTCTGTTCTGTGTAATATGGCTAACACGAATTAGTACACAATAGGATGAGTGTGGGAGAATGAATGAGCATATAGGTTAGAGATATTGTACTGTAGATGGAAGCACAAAACTGTTTTTATAAAAAGTTTAAAATTGTACCTCTTGGAATAATTTATTTATGTATATTGATTATGTCTCTGTATCCTTAGTTTTTTGATACCAATAAATTGTTTTCACATGAATTTTGATCTGGGGTTTGATATTTGTCTTTGCTGGTCCACATTTCCACTAGTTACTTAAGTGTTTATATTTACAATTGCTGAACTAATTTTCTACCGCAAAGGGCAGGAGTCAAGGATGGTTGGAGGCTGAGGTGGATGGGCCCAGTAAGCTGTGCAACTGTGTTCCAACATGTGTGATGACATGACAGGTCAGTCCTGTCACGCAGTGGTTGTGTGAACAATGCAGAGATACTGCCAGCTGAAAGGTAATGACACTGCAATTAGGCACTGCAATTAGGCAGAGGCACGAATAACTGCCCTGCCAAATTGGCACCAGCGAGGTTGCCAATCAGCTGGGGGCAATCCGCTACATCCTGGAGTTCATGGCGTGGAAGCAGGACTCCTACATAGCGACAATGGGTGCCTTACACTGCGACGTTGTCGCTGTGCTGGCAAACCAGCAGGCCCTTCTTAGTGGCACAGAGAAATGATGCTGGGGACAGGGATTCACATCTTCAGCCCCTGATGTGTGTGTGCCTCTGTTACCACCAGCACCGACAACACCCCCCTCACAGGAGGCACCACACACGTCAGAGGATGAGGGTGTGGAATGCCCTCTTTCCACCAAAAAACTGACCGGTAACATTTCTCTGGCCGGTTTTTCTATTTACCTAGGCTTATGTCCATGCCAGTGTACATCACACAAGATACTGTCCTCCATTTGCTTTCCCACCTGTTGATCTCAGTCCATTTCTAGATTGTCATTGTGGCCTATCTTCCCTAATAAGAATTTGTTCCCCTCCTCACTGGAACACTCCTCTACTCCATATGTCCCATGACATGAATCCCCCATGGACTCTGTCTGGACATCCAATGGCTCACAAACTATGGTGAGGTTGTTGCCCTAAGGCCTGCCACTTGCTCCTTGGTTCATGTGCCAATAAACTCACTAACCAGACCCAGCGTGTTGTATATCTGTTCATGATATTACTAAGTAGACCATGGTGGAAGTGCTGGACCCTAAAGACATTACCTACTATCTAAAGCAAAATGCGTATCATAAACAACAGCTAAAACTGCACAGACCATGCAAAAGCGTCTTTTGTGATCCTTATGTGCATCTAAGCTAGCAAGTAGTTACTCAAGGTCAGATGCATGAAATGCTATAATAAGCAATCAGACAACGGTTTGAATGAATGACGTTTCTGCCCAGGTGAATGATATCTCCATGCATACTGGCCAGCTGACAACAGTGATGTGAATACAAAATGGTGCTAGGGAGAGTGTTTAAGTGCCTGATATCAGTGTGGCACACAACACATCCAAGTTTAGTCACAATGCTTTGACTGAATCATACATACAAAACATGTAGCATCAGGTACACATACAGTGCAACATTAGGTTTATATCTGTTTTGGGCTGTGTTTCCATTCACAGCAAGTGTGCCACTTACAGTGCCCATTCACGTTTGAAGATCACTTAAGTGACTCCATTGTTAACTTGAAATGATCTACTCCTTAAGTGCTCCACCTAGTAACACACAAATACAAACACTGGCTGGAAATCCTACAGCATGTGCTTAACCCAACCTAAACAGATGTCTCAACTGTCGCGCAGGAAATAAGTAAGCAGCTGTGAAAGTGCAAAACAGATTTTAACAAACACTACTAAACTTAAAATCCAAAAACTACAACGTACACTAATCATACCTATCTAAACTATGCCTGAAACTAACCTACTCTAACTTGCTACACTATCATTACTTAAAACTAACCTAATCTACCTAACCTTAACTTATCCTCCTCTACACCTATATGCACCACAGACAGGTTAAGCATCAACCCCTCTTATTACACATTTTCACATGAGACTAACATAAACTAATGCTATACACAAACTTTCTAAACATTAAAACAAAAACATATATATATATATATTCACTGAAAAAACCATAGATTTTAGGGACAGTTATAGTTAGTTGGACATTGCACTCATACAAAACCCGTGAAATTCCCCGTTATAGTTAGTTCAGCTAACTATAACTTGCGCCCCGCAATGCACTGCTGATGACGTCACATATTACATCACTCATGACATGGTCAGTGACATCACTGATGACATCACTGATGACATCATCCAGTGACTGTGTGTTTCTGTAAAGTTTAAATATGTTTAATATATATAGGCAAAGGCGTATTGAAGAATGAGTGGGTGTATAAGTGTCTGAATGGATGATTTAGTAGGTGCGTGACTGACTCTATAAGTGAGTGATTAAACGTATCTTACTGAATGCATGGGTTAGTGACTAAACTGGGTGAATGTCTGTATCCGTATGTCTGTTGGTGTGTAAGTGGATGCATGGATTTGCGAATAGCTACATGAGTGTCTATATGGGTTATTGATTGGTTCTCTGAGTATCTGTATGGGTGCCTGAGTGTTTGTGTGGGTGGGGTGTGTGTGACTCTGTACATAGATGTGTGAGTGGGTGATTCACTGGGTGTATGATTTGAAGAGTGCATCTGTGATGGACTGCTTGGGTGGGTGAGTGTGTGTATGGGTATGGGTGTGTTAGTGAGTGAATGTATATCTCAGTGGTACATGTGCAAGTAACTACATATGTAAAAGGCAGTATATATGTGTGTTAGAGTATTTAAAAGGCTATAAGTGAGAGTGTGTGATTGTGAGAGTGGCTGTATGGATGCGTGTGTGCTTGTATCAGTTATTGTATAAGAGCGTAAGAATGTGCTAGTATTTGTGTGAGTTGGTGTGTGTATAACTGTATAGGTGAGTAAATTGGTGAGTGATTAATTTTTTGCGTGACTGACTAGGTGTGTGAGTACCTCTATGGATGAGTGGCGGTGTGTGAGTGTTTATATAGGTGTATGAGTGCATATGATAGTCCTGTTCTGAGTGACTGTAAGTATGAGTGATTGTACGGGTGAGTGAGTAGATGTGTGTGTGTAGACCTAAGAATCAGTGAGTGGGTATGTAGTTATTGGTATTGGAGTGTGTATGGTTTTGCGAATGGCAGTCTGTAATTTAGAGTGGGTGTATCAAAGGTTATATTAGGGTGTGAGAAGATGCATCAAATTATCACATGGATGATGTCATCAGTGATGTCATCAGTGATGTCACTGACCATGTCATGAGTGATGTAATATGTGACGTCATCAGCAGTGCATTGTGGGGCGCGAGTTATTGTTAGCTGAACTAACTATAACGGGGGAATTTCACGGGTTTTGTACGAGTGCAATGTCCAACTAACTATAACTGTCCCTAAAACCTATGGTTTTTTCAGTGAATTTCTAAGGTTTTTTTAAATGCTAATTTCTAACTATAACTTGCCTGAAACCCATGGTTTTTTCAGTGAATTTCAAAGGTTTTTTAAATGCTAATTTCTAACTATAACGTGCCTGAAACCTATGGTTTTTTCTGTGAATTTCAAAGGTTTTTCAAATGCTAGTTTGTAACTATGCCTACAGAAGTAGGACATGTGAAGAAAGAAGAAAAAACGCACAGAAAGAAGCAAAAGAAATGTCGAAAGAAACAGAAGTCCACAAAGACGAAGAAAAATCCAGGAAGAAGCAAGACATGTGCAGAAAGAACCAACAGAGGAGCAGAAAGAGGCCTTGTTGCAAAATCATCCTGTGCCCACACCTTTTCCAGACGTGTACTGGTGGTAACTGACTCTGACTAACCAGGCCTAGATCCAGTGCTATGGTAAAAGACACTTAGGGGCCGATTCCGATTCGGGCTGGAAAAAATACCGACCGACTCGGAGCCGGAATAAATACCGACCGACACGTACCGGTGCAGCCCGACCTGCAAAGTACGATGAAAAGCGTGCTAAATCCGACCGACTCGTACGGAACACAAGCCGAATGACCGAGCCGTGCGGAAAACAGCCAACCGGCCGGAAAACCACGCGAATCGAACCGACCGACACGCACCATGAAGAATCCCGAACGAAACGTACCCGCGAACTCCAACCCGCCAAGTACGATGCAACGCGTGGAAAACACGACCGAGTCGCACGGAGCCCAACCCGCACGACCGACACGCATTCAAAACTGCGAGCCGAAGCAACCCAAAACCCCGCGACCGACGCGTACGCAGCACAGAAAACAGCACAAACACAGCGTGAACGAATCGGAGAGGCTCGCACGAGACAACTGGAGGGTCCGACTCGGTCAGAAGAACGTCTCCTACATGCACAAAAAGAACCAAGGAAAAAAACCCACAAAAAAAGGCCAAACAAGCAATCACAAAGCAAATAAATACTGGGTGGGGAAACAGGGAACAAAGACACACCCACAACTCCACCCATATAAAGGACACAAATCCCTACCATGATCCTTTGCAAATTCAAATTACCTGCCAGCACTCAACAGACAGCAACCACACACCCACAGCTCATTCATCACACAAGCCACACACCATCAGCACCTCAACAAATAGCACCCTCACATACACCCAGCAAAACACACACTCACACACCCTCACTTGCACACCAACACACACATCACTCACCCCCACCACCCATCACCATGTCCCCCAAGAAGAATCCAAAGTTCCTAGATAGTGAATTGGAAGTCCTGGTAGATGAGATCCTCAGGGTAGAGCCACAGCTGTTTGGTACACTGGTCCAACAGACCCCCATGTCGCAGAAAACCAAGATGTGGGCGAGGATCGTTGACAGGGTGAACGCACAATCACCATGTTTGCGCACAAAGGAAGACATCCAGAACAGGTGGTATGACGTGCGCAGGAGGGTCAAGGAGCTGTTGAAGAAGGACTACCTCTTGAGCCAACACACCGGCAGTGGCCCTCCTGCCAAACCACTATACCTCAGGCCCTGGGAGGAGAAGGTGCGGGCCATCCTACCACCAGTGAGCGTCTATGGACTAGAAAACATCCCAGAGCCTGGTGAGTACACAACAAATGTACACAATATTCTGCCACAATACACACACATCACTGTCAAGGGAGAGTCAAACCATGCACCCTAAGCAAATACACACCAACCAGAACAGAATCATCCCAAAATGTGTATGTCAGTCAGATAAACACAACACATGCCATCTCATAGTGATATGTAACTGTGTCATCACATGTACAAACACAACTACAACTACAGCTAGGCAGTGGCACAAATATAACTAACAAACACATCCAGACATGTAGCCACCACTACAACACCACCTCACAGTGAAGCCCACTGAAAGGAAGGAATCCTGTGTATGCTGGGCAAGTCAGTGTAGCCAATAGCATCATGGGAGTCGTAGTCACAGATATTGCCCACCCTCACAATGCGCACATCAACACCACCATGAACCATGCTCACATCACAGGGAGTGGAAAACAACTGACAAGATGGCTGACACTGGCTACTGCTGTGGGGAGCACAAGGCCCTGCTGGCAACTGTGCACCAACCAACAGCAGGACACCACTGACTGACATCCTGAAAGACAACTTGCACTCCCTGCAACGGAAGCACGTTCCATGGTGGAGAATCTGGCTGGGTGGGAAGGAGGACTCACAGCACTGACCATAGTTACCAGCAGCTCCACTCACACACACCCCTAACACAAACTCCACACAACTCACCTGGGAGAATGCATTGCCTCACACTCAAATCAAATATCCCACAAAGAACCACAACCCTGGGTCATGCAGTGTGAAGCACAGGGACACACATGGGACGTGTAGCAAAACTAACCCCAGGATAACACTGTCAGCCATCTTGTCAGCACAGGCACACAACCCCACAGGGAAGCAGAGTCAAAAGGAAGGAAGCATGGGCATGCTGGGAAGTGGGGTGGAGGCAATAGCATGATGGGAGTGGTAGTCACAGATATTGGTCACCCCCACAACAGTCACATCAACACCACCCTGAACCATGCGCACATCACAGGGAGTGGAAAACAACTGACAAGATGGCTGACACTGGGTACTGCTGTGGGGAGCACATGGCCCTGCTGGGAACTGGGCACCAAGCAACAGCAGGACACCACTGTCAGCCATCTTGCCATTGCTCTCACACTCACACACAGTGAAGTCCACCCAAAAGCAAGTAAGTATGGGCATGCTGGGAAGTGGGGTGGAGGCAATAGAATGATGGGAGTGGTAGTCACAGATATTGGTCACCCCCACAACTGTCCCATCAACACCACCCTGAACCATGCGCACATCACAGGGAGTGGAAAACAACTGACAAGATGGCTGACACTGGCTACTGCTGTGGGGAGCACATGGCCCTGCTGGGAACTGGGCACCAAGCAACAGCAGGACACCACTGTCAGCCATCTTGCCATTGCTCTCACACTCACACACAGTGAAGTCCACCCAAAAGCAAGTAAGTATGGGCATGCTGGGAAGGGGGTGGAGGCAATAGAATGATGGGAGTGGTAGTCACAGATATTGGTCACCCCCACAACTGTCCCATCAACACCACCCTGAACCATGCGCACATCACAGGGAGTGGAAAACATCTGACAAGATGGCTGACACTGGCTACTGCTGTGGGGAGCACAAGGCCCTGCTGGCAACTGTGCACCAACCAACAGCAGGACACCACTGACTGACATCCTGAAAGACAAATTGCACTCCCTGCAATGGAAGCACGTTCCATGGTGGGATATCTGGCTGGGTGGGAAGGAGGGCCGGATGTCAACCAAATACAACCAATGCAGACCATGTACACACCCCAACATTCACATAGAAATGCCCAAATAATGCAGGACAATGTGCTACACCAATATCAACCCCTGACTGTGACAACTTAGGACAATGCAATGTACAGGCCCGCATCCAGAGGCACAGTCACAACTGTCAGGTGTGTCAAACATTGATGCCTGCAGAAACATAACATACATTGTGTGTGTCTCCCAAAAACAGGTGATGATGGGGACACAGCAGCAGACGCTGAGGAGTCCCCGACCCAGGCTCAAGAGGATACGGAGCTCACTGGTGTGGAACAGCCTCTGCCCTCCTCGGATGAAGAAGACCAACCTGGCACCTCCGGAGCAAGTCATCATGCAGCACCAGCAGGACCACCAGCTGCACCTCCTGCACCCACCCCTCCAACGACTGTCAACACACATACCACCCCTGCCGACATGGAAAGACCAAGGAGCACCACCACCACCAGCACAGGGACCCTGGACCAACGTGGGGCCATGGACACCAACACCACCAACAACCCCCAAGGGGGCCCAGGGTCACCTGTGCGTGCCACCTCAGGTACTGCACGTGTCGCCAGGGGTGGTGGGAGGGGTGGGAGACAAAGGTCACTGCTTGCAGAGGGGTCTGGACTGCATGATGACCCACAACTGGCACGCATAGCCGATGCGTACCAGTCCAGCACCGGAGAGCTCAGCCAGGTAGTGGGGCTCCTCAGGGACATTAAACAGCAGCAGGCTGCCCATCATGCCCGCTTGGACTCACACATGTCCCGCGTGGAGTCCAAGTGGGACACACTGCAAGAGATGACGGCGGTGTATAGGGACATATTACAATGCCTCCGCCAGATGAGCAGCAACCAGTCAACACCTCCCTGTGTGCCCACAACATCTGCTGCTGAAACAACTGCAACTGCCACAGGGAGGGAGGATGACTCTGGCGGAGAGTCCCCTGCACCGCAGCAGCCTGCACTTGAGGGTCCCCCCAAAGAAGAGGGGTCGTCCGAGGAGGGGCAAGTGAGAGGCCGATGGCCATGTGCAACCCCCAGGAAGCCAAAACCTGTTCTGGATAATCACCTTTGTGCGCAAACTGTTCACCCTGTTGACTGCAACACAACTCTCCCACATGACATGGGGATCTCAAGTTGGACCAATGTCTCAGATGACTGTGGACTCTACTCTGGACATTTCTGCTACCAGGACTTCCAAATCATCTAGGAACTTTGGATTACAATCACAATGTACAGCACCCACCATCCTGTGCACTATACTCACACATGTATGTCAATAAACTCACTAATACACCATACTTGCCTCTGTTGTGATTCCTACGTTGTCTCTGAAGTGGCGATGATGATCTGGGAAATGACACTGTGCATGCTAACTGCTACAGCAAGTACAACACCGGCATGTGAGTCATGGCGACGTCACACATATGAGGGAGGCACACCACCAGGGCTACACAACACATACACACCATGGCCATCTGACTCATCGCCTACACTGATGTTGCCAGGAAATACGTTGCATTGCACAGACCCAACACCTATTCACAGTCTGTGTCAACTAGCCCACTGGTGCAGTAAGCAAATGTCAGTCAGATGTGTGACCACAGACAACGCACATCCCAAAGTGAAGCACAGGTTTATTACACATTTGCAACATGTTGTAACCACCACAGATGCAAGGTAATCCCACCTGGCAGCGGGCACACAGTCAACAAGTGTAGAAGGAAGGAAGTCCATGGGTGTGGTGCACATCACCTGTAGGGACACGACAGCTACCACCCTGGAAGTCGAATCACGGTGTTGGGGATCACAGTTGACCAAACGACTCAGAAAGTACCCTGTGAAGGACAGAAATGACACACAGTCAAAAGCACTGAAGAACAGGACAGAACTGCAATACTCATGCCCAATACATGTCACAAGATACCCACCCAGAACCAAGTTAGCATGTCAACACTGTTGGGGAGTACAGACTACCTGTAAGGACACATCGCTACACGCATACAGTCATGTAGCACATGGTACACACTCAAACAGCACCAGAGCACCACCAACACATATCATGCAAACTCACATCAGTTACATGACATCTCTGGATACTTACATTCAGCTGAAGAAGTTGGTGATGAGCTGTGTGCGGACATCACCATCATCATCATCATCATCATCACTGGCATCGTGGTCCAGGCCAGGATCCTCCACAGGTGGCGGACGTTGGTCATCGTCATCCAGGATGAGAGGCAACTCCTTCCGCACTGCCAGGTTGTGTAGCATGCAGCAGACGATGACAATCTTGCACACCTTTGCCGGGGCATATGGGAGGGACCCTCCTGTCTTGTCCAGGCAGCAGAAGCGGCTCTTCAGGAGACCAAATGTCCGCTCAATCACTCTCCTCGTCCGACCATGTGCCTCATTTTAGCGCATCTGGGCTGGTGTCACAGGGTTCCTGAGGGGCGTCAGCAACCATGGCATGTTGGGATATCCGGAGTCACCTACATACAGACAATTGCACATTAGCTGAGTTGGAAAAGAGGGTGGAACACTACATTGCAGAACACACACAATGGTACAAAGTCAGTACACACCAACAAGCCAGGCACGCTGGTTCCGCATCTGTGACATCATCCTCGGGATGCGACTACTCCTCATCACGTAGGCATCGTGTGCAGAACCGGGGAAACGGGCACACACGTGTGTGATGGTCATATCTGCAAGACAGACCACCATTGCATGGACCGAGTGGTAGTGCTTGCGGTTCCTGTATGCCTGCTCCTGGGCCTGTGGTGGTACCAAAGCCACATGTGTCCCATCAATGGAGCCAATGACATGCGGCATCCTCCCCAGGGCATAGAAGTCACTCTTCACGTCAGTGAGTTGCTGGAGTCTTGGGAAATAGATGTACTGGTTCAGGTATATCAACATAGCCTCCAATACATCACGGAGCACACGGCTGAACATGGTCTGTGACATCCCACCAGCAGTCGCCAGAGTGTGTTGAAAGGTACCGGTGGCAAAGAAGTGTAGGGCTGCCATCACCTTCACCTTGGGGGTCAGCGCTGTAGGGTACGGCCGGCCAGGTTGCAGGTGTGGTGCCAAGCGCACTGCCAAATCATCAATCAGCTGCCTGGTGAAGCGGTACCGTCGGATGCTGTCACGTTCCACCATCGTTGCCAGGTCAGGGAATGGTCTATGGACAGCTGGTGCCCTGCAGTGCATAGGTGAAGAAAGAAAGATTGTCACTCACCCCACATATGTGGCATTGTACACACTCAATATCACACGATACATCATTATGAGGCACAAGTACATGATGTGTGCAGTTCCGTAAGGACATGTATGGCACATACATGGCCAACATCCAACATCACAGTTCAACAAGTGGCATCAATAAGTCCCAGGTTGTGCCATTGGGTATCATGAGGACGTGTCCCAGTACCCATCTCCTGCTGCCAAATAACAAACACACCCCACAGTGACATGTGAGGACAGATGTGCCCCAGGCATCACAGCTCAACAACAGGTAGATTTCCAGGGACCCTGTATTGCCACATGGACACTGGCTTGACATGGCGTATCATGTATACACCACAGCAAAACAACCATGACCCCCACAGGTAGTGGTCCCTGTTGCCTCGGCAGGACAGACATGGACGTCTGTGACACACACACGCACAACATCAAAGTCCATGCACAAACAACATGGGTGTGGAGACTGTCTCCCATTGTGCACATGAAATCAGAGACATTGTAAACACAACATGCACACAGACTGTGGAGGACCATCACTATTGTGCCAATGGGTCACCCTGGGTTAAACATACCGTCCCACATGGGACTCAGGGGGCATGTGACATGACATACACATACACCACCGTGAAATGTGACCATGCCACATGCTCAGATATGAACAGTTGCACATCACAGTGGTCATGTACACGAAACACCAAGGATACTGTCCCCATGAACACGTGCACAGCCTGGGGGTGGCTGCCCCAAGTGACACCCACAGAACAACATGTTCACCCCCATACACGGAATAGGTAATGCAGCCTTACATGCCTTAGGATACAGTTTGGACAGGCTGTGGTGTTGTAGGTGTGCCCCTCACTCCCTGGGAAGTATATGTGGCTGGCATATGTTCACCTGTGACAGGCATGGTGACATATGCCAGTGACATGTACAGGGACGCGTTGGACAGCAATGGACCGATCTGTGCGCACACATTGGCCATTGCATTCAATGTGTGCGGGTACGCGTTGTATTCGCAATACGCGTTGGACAGCAATGGACCGATCGGTGCGCACACATTGGCCATTGCATTCAATGTGTGCGGGTACGCGTTGTATTCGCAATACGCGTTGGAGAGCAATGGACCGATCGGTGCGCACAAATTGGCCATTGCATTCAATGTGTGCGGGTACGCGTTGTATTCGCAATACGCATTGGACAGCAATGGACCGATCGGTGCGCACACATTGGCCATTGCATTCAATGTGTGCGGGTACGCGTTGTATCCTAGGTACGTGTTGGACAGCAATGTACCGATCGGTGCGCACACATTGGCCATTGCATTCAATGTGTGCTGGTACGCGTTGTATTCGCAATACGCGTTGGACAGCAATGGACCGATCGGTGCGCACACATTGGTCATTGCATTCAATGTGTGCGGTTACGCGTTGTATCCTAGGTACGCATTGGACAGCAATGTACCGATCGGTGCGCACACATTGGTCATTGCATTCAATGTGTGCGGGTACGCGTTGTATCCTAGGTACGCGTTGAACAGCAATGGACCGATCGGTGTGCCCGGCCGGCCCATTGCATTCAATGTGCGCGGTACGCGTTGTATCCCGGTGCACGCGTTGAACAGCAATGGACCGATCGGTGTGCCCGGCCGGCCCATTGCATTCAATGTGTGCGGGTACGCGTTGCATCCCGGTACGCGTTGAACAGCAATGGACCGATCGGTGTGCCCGGCCGGCCCATTGCATTCAATGTGTGCGGGTACGCGTTGTATCCCGGGTACGCGTTGAACAGCAATGGACCGATCGGTGTGCCCGGCCGGCCCATTGCATTCAATGTGTGCGGGTACGCGTTGTATCCTGGGTACGCGTTGAACAGCAATGGACCGATCGGTGTGCCCGGCCGGCCCATTGCATTCAATGTGTCGGGTACGCGTTGTATCCCGGGTACGCGTTGAACAGCAATGGACCGATCGGTGTGCCCGGCCGGCCCATTGCATTCAATGTGTGCGGGTACGCGTTGTATCCTAGGTACGCGTTGAACAGCAATGGACCGATCGGTGTGCACCCATTGGCTATGGCCTGGCCTGGCAACGGACGCGTTTTCAAATTTTGAACGTGTCTGATGCTGGAAATTCAGTTGGTCACCCACAACAATGTTGCAAATTCATGGGTGTCATGAAGTTGAACTTTTGAAGGATGCTGTGGGCGTGTGTAAGTGGTACAATTCCATGGATTGGCCAGATTCAGAAGATGCTAACGACTTGGACCTATCACTTTGGACACATGGGACAGTAACTGCCTCTGCAGCACACATATAATGCTGGCTGTTCCCCTGAGAGCTCACTTGCCTGCACTACATGCTCCAGGACGACATCTGCCACCACCACTGCTGCTGTATCTGCACCCTCTGGACCCTGCAATGGCACGTACTGTGGAGAGAGCCCCAGCCTTCAGCACTGAGGAGAACCAGGCCCTGCTGGACAGCCTCCTTCCACAGTACAGCAAGCTGTATGGGAAAGCAGGGGAGCAGGTGAGTGTTCTGTCCACTGCCTTCCTAAATGTGCATGTTGTCTGACTAGCAAGGCTAACAGTCTGCACGCCACTGGCTAGCAGGCTCACTGAGTAGTTGTCACCCCCCATAGTGTGTAGTCACATGCACTGGACAGGTATAGTGCAGTGACAGTGCATTTAAACAAGGTTTTACTTCCCAGGCAATGATACCATGTAGTTACTGCTGGCATACTGTCCATGGCCATCGTTGCACTGCCTGTGTACATCATGTGCCCCTGTGATTGAGACATGTATACACAACTGTGTAATGCACGGATATGTTGCATGTGTAGTAATAGCATCCTCACTTTGTCATCCTCACAGGTTGATGCCCACCAGAAGCAGAAGATATGGCTGACCATCGTCCGGGCAGTGAGATCCGTGGGGGACTACAAGCGCCGGATCCGCAACTGCCAGAAGAGGTGGCAGGACCTTCGGGGCTGGACCCGGAGGATCGCACGGGTCCAGCTGAAGCTGTCGCCTCCTCGCAGGAGGGGCGGACACCGGACCCTGACCCCCACATGCTCAGGATCCTGGCGGTGGTCTTCCCTGATCTGGACTGGGCAGCTGAAGGCCAGGGAGCAGCACGGAGGGGTGAGTCCATGACTGCATTGTGTACTCTGTCTGCCATGCTATGTGCCCTCCTCTGGCCTGGTTAAACTTCCACAGCACATCAGTCATGTGGTCCAGGACCCATGTCCCTCGATTGTGCACTGCCCACTCCTCATCTGATACCCAGGTGTGGCCCTTGCAGTCAGGGAATTGTGTCACTTGGGTACTGTGTCCTTGCAGTTTGCTTGACTCAAGGTGGGGGACAGCATCTGTTCCCCTAACTGTGGTGGGCATCATGGGTGGGTCCATTGCTTACACAATGCCTGTGTTCTGACATGTAATCTGCGTGTTACTTTGATCTGTGGTCCAATTGCTGAGCTGATCCACCACATGTGCCTGGGGTAACTGGCACACACCCAAGCTGCGGGTGGGAACAATGTTTGGGCCCCAGGAGTGTGTATATTACGTGTGTCACACATACTCAGCCAGCTGCCTACTGTCCAGGGTTCATCCCTCATTCATGTGGGGCAGGACAGTCATGCCTACTCCAGGCCATGCAATGCACTCTGTACTCCCACTCCCGTGTATCAGCTGACACGTTGTGCTCAGTGATATGTCCCCTCAGGTGTCAGCCTCTGTGTCAGTGTGCTGTGGCTTCGATGTCAGGACTGCTGGGGTGTTTATCGGTTGGGGCTCAGCATGCCACCGGAGATGTGACCATAGGAGACGATACTTGTGTGACACATAGGTGTTTGAACACCTGACCGTGCAGACTGGGGTATGCGAATGTGAGGTCCATGCAGCTGTTTCCCATTCACAGCAGATTGTGAGGTGCTCAGGTTCAGAGGCTCGTGTTACAGGTCACCCATATGTCCAATCAGTATGACCTGGACAGATAAGGGTTCAGATGATGTGGTGTGTGGGGGATGTACATGTGCACTTGTTCAGCTCCAGGACTTGCATTCCCCATGACCTACTATTGTGACACAGTGCAGACTGTTGTTGTGTGGCTGCCCTGCCCATGTGACTGGAGACAGTGATGTATGACTTAGCAGGCATGCCTGTGCCATGGCATGTGACTTCCTATGAGTGATCCTGCAGGGGAGTGACATGTGCTACATGCACACCATAGTGGCAATGGCTATCTGCACATGGGTGCATCGTGGTGTCTGTCGCTGGTATGCATCACATGCATTTCATATATCTGACTCTGGGCATCACTTTCATCCGGGCACCTGTACTGACTCAGTGGCAAGAGATGTGATGTGTGCATGTTCACATGCTTCACCGTGTTCTCTGCACCGTCCAACTACTGTGTAGGTGGTGCATGTGTCCACACTGGGGTATTGCCAGCCAACGGACGCCAGACAGATGGGTGCAAGGCCAGGTGTGATGTGAGTGCCATGGTTGACGATCAGACTGACAATTGGCTTCTCCTATTCTGTTTGGGCAATTTTAGCAATGTTCAACTAAGGATGCCAGGCCTTGCTCTGTATTGTGCTGTACTTACTGTGGTGTGTGCGTTCGGTGCAGGTGACTGATGTCTGTCTGTCTCCCTATTGTTTGCAGATACATCCACGGCCACAGGAGGGGACAGCTCCACGGACCAGGAGGAGCCGCAGAGCCAGACTGGGTCAACAGCCGAGGAGTGGTCGGAGGGACCCAGTGGCACGGAGGGCGAGGGGAGCCACACCGAGGAGTCCTCAGCACCATCCACCTCAGCTGAGGACCACAGCAGCTCGGAGGATGACTCCCTTATGGAGGCGGGTGTCAGCAGCCACCACACCCCAGCTAGTGTTGCTGTCCCCGCCACCACCACCACCGCCCTCCCATCGGCTCCCATTCCCGAGGTCCGTGGAGGCTCCCATGTACGGGAGCGTGTCTCCTTCGGGCCAGGCACCGCACCCCCTGCCCCTGTGTCCCCTGCTGCCCTGAGTGAGGAGTCTGTGTACCTCCTTCGGCAGCTCCATGTAGGGCAGACAGCGATGCTGAGTGTCCTCCATGCACACACCACTCTGTTGACTCAGCTGGTGTCGTTCATGGAGGGCATCTCATCGGGCATGTCTGCCCTACAGAGGGGCAATAGGTCCATGGACTCCTCCCTGACGGCAGCAGTGTCCCTCCTCCAACAGTCCCTCACCCCTCCTGTCTCTGCCCCATCCACACTCCCCAGCACCTTACCTGTCCCAAGCACACACACACCGGCACAGGCACACACCAGCACAGACACGAGCAGCACACACACACACACGCCACAGACAAGACGCACACGCACGCACAGTCAGGGGACTGAAACCACACTCACAGGGGATGGGGCCCAGTCACACACACACGCATCCACGAGCACTGCGCAGTCCACAGTTGCCTCTCCCTCCAAAGCCCCCTCCGTTGCCTCACCTGCAACCCCAAAGACCCAGCGGCTCTTCCTCAGTGACCTCGGCCTCTTCCCCTCCGATCCAGCTGATACAGCATTCAGGGGGAAGAGGAAGCCCACCCACACGGAGCGGAGTGCCCCTCGCCACCGGACACCCTCCCCCAGGCGCAGACCGACTGACGCCCCCATCCGCAAGTCCCCCGGACCCGGAAGAGCAAGACCCCGCCGCCGACCTGCAGGTCAGGCACCAAGTCTCCTTCCTCCATCCCTCAGGCCCCCACTCCACAGGTGCCCCCACCACACCCTGCCCCAGGTTCACCCACCCACAGATACACCATCCCCAAAAGGATCAGGCCTTCTCCCCTGCCACTTGCTCTTCCGGCCCCACACCCCCGCTGCGCTTGTCTGTGCCACTGGTGTGGAGACGGTGTCCTCCCCTCTGTCCTGCCCACCTTACCTGATCCCCATTCTCCTCCCCTGGAGGTAGGCACTGCAGTGGAGTCCACTACCACCCTGTCTGACTTGGGCACTGCAGTGGGGAACCTGTCCACTCCATCTGCACGGTCCCCTGCAGTCTTGCCGGCACCCACACCATCAGAGTCATGCCCCCAGTTGTGCCGGCACACACCATGTCAGACACCTCCACTGCAGTTGTCAGTGGCTCTCCAGCACCCACCACCCCTTCCCTGCCTCCTTCTGGTGAGCCATGATCCTGTCCCTGCGGTGCCTGGCCTGCCCCCCGTATGCCCCTCCGAGGGGATTGTCCCTGGCTTTCATCAGTGCAGGCATGCGTAGGGTGACATCTGCCACTGTCACCCTGTTTTGACTTTCAAGTTGGACTGGCCATTGGCCTTTGTTAATTTTTGCTGGACATCAACTGTTAGACCCACATATGCTGAATAAAGCACCTTTCTGTTCTCTAGTGCTTTTGCTTCTGATGTACATGTTGTTGATGATGCTAACCATGCCCTTGCTGCAGTGATGGTGATATTTGGTCTCATGATAATGAAGTGTTACTGTGCAGGTACACATGTGGTCCAGGGGGAATGTGTCCTATCCTGTGGTGTATCCATGTCATCCTTAGCAGCATCTGAGGGTGTCATGTGTTCAATATTTGGCAATGGGATTTCCTACTTACATTAGCAATTTCACATCTGTGGCTTCCACCCCAGCACATCTGTTGTGCCTGCCATTGTTCAATTTGTCTACTTCCCTGACCGTGTGGCCATCTCCACTGGACATGCAGGTTTGGGCATCAATGGGGAAGGACTCATCTGTGTTGTCAGTGCAACATTGCTATACAAGTGTGTTGGATCTGTGCTGATGATTTCGTTGGCACTCCCATGACCAGGCTGATGTGACGGGAGCATTCATTTGGTGCTAATTGTTGACTGTGTGACCAAGTGCTCAGCTGACATGATGGAGCCCTACTGAGGCAACATATGGCACAGCTTTCCTCACACAGGAGTGGAGTCCCCTCATGGCAGTGTGTACTCCTGTGACATTGCCTGCGCCCAAGGTGTGTGTTATATGAGCATGTCTGTGTGTTCACTTCCGTTTTGCTGTGCATGCTGGGATCCCTAGTGTTGTACCTGTTTGTGATGCTTGCTGAGTTGACCTATGTTCCCCCAAGTCTTCTCCCTGGATTCTCTGTGATGTGGGTGCATGGCACATTACTGGTCATCAGGGTGTCACCCATAGGTGTGTTTGCTGTCAGGGCTGAGTTTGTGTGCAGACGCAGATGGGTCACAGTCAGGATTCCCCTTGGCACTTGTTGTTTACACCTGTCATGTGATTTCCAGTTTGTGTTATCTTTCAGTGATTGTGACACGTTGTGTGTGTGACTGCTGGCACTCCTCAGGGTCCGGGCTGCAATGTTGGTAGTTGTCTATGTGTGTTCTTTGTGGGTGTCCTTGGCTTCTTCATTGGTGTGTGACTGTGGCTGGGATCCCATTGGTTGGTGTGGTATTGCCGTCATGTCCATGTACAGCGTAGTGTGCAGTGTGTCAGACATTCAGGAGTCTTGTTGAGTGGCCATGTGTGATGTGTTTCTGCACCTTGGTTCCCACCCACCAGCCTGGGATTGTCATGGGTGCATGTGCAATGTCACCAGTGCATGTGTGCTTCACTGCTGCACATTGTTGGAGGTCGAGGTGTGTGGTGTTGAGTGTGTGCAGATGAGAGTTCTTGCCCGGCTAGACCCCTGCCTCCATGTTGGCCTTGGCTTACTGGCTGTGCTGATTGATTTGTGCTTGTGTAGGTGTGATGGTAGTTTGTTGCTCAGGACACATGACTGTGGTTCACAGTGTGAACGACATTTGGCTTTGTCATCACAGTGGGTTTGTAATGCAGCCCAGGGTCACCACATTGTGGGGGCCCTGGGGGTAGTGCTGTGGTGTGTCTGTGTCTTGCTGTGTCAGTTGCTGTTCCTACATGCTTGTGTGACATGTGTGATTTGTGCTCCCTCTCATCTGACAATGCCGGATTGCCCACATAGGGATTTGGATCCATGAGTTACCTTTGTGTGGCACTGTATGCACATCTGTGTAATTGGTATTCAGGCCTCCTCATGTGTTGTGTGGTTGCCTGGGGACACTGGCATCCCCCTCACCTGTTGTGTTTGATGTGCAGTGTGGGTCTGCCTGTTTGTGTTTGTGCATCTGCACCACTGCATTGGCATATCTTTGGTGTGCCATTGGCTGTATGTTGTTTGGTGGGTTTCCCCTGCTGTCCCTGGGACTCCTAGGTCATCGGTCAGCACAATGAACATGGTTTGTGTGTCCCATTGCTGCCATGGTATGGTATCTGTTCACCTCACATCTACAGTCTCCACAGGGTATCTGCATTTGTGTGCCCATTGGTGCAAATATGTGGGTCTGCATTCTGATGGTCACTTCTGTCATTGTGTCATTGATGAATGTTGACAGTGTCAGCCCCCATGGGTGTTGTTTGTCTGCACATGGCCAAAGGTATGTCTTATTTGCACTGCAGTATTTGCCTCCCCCAATCTATGTTGCAATGGGACACATGCACTACTTTGCCACTGATGTGTTTTATGTTCTGTGACCAGGAATCATCCATGCAGTTTGGCAGTTGCAGCTTTTTCTTTGTCAACACTTGCATTTTGGTCACTGTGATGATGTGGGTTTAGGCCCCATTGCCACAATGTTCAAAATGTGCTTCAGCTATGGAACCCACACTTACCTTTTGGTCACTGTGATGATGGGGGTTTAGGCCCCATTGCCACAATGTTCAAAATGTGCTTCAGCTATGGACCCCACACTTACCTTTTGGTCACTGTGATGATGGGGGTTTAGACCCCATTGCCACAATTTCTGAATGTGCTTCAGCTATGGACCCCACACTAACATTTTGGTCACTGTTATGATGGGGTTTTGGACCCCATTGCCACAATGGTCATGGCCTGCTTGCATTGTGGGGGCCACACACATATATGTGTGGCACATGTGATAGGGGGTCACATTCATGTTCAGTCATGTTCAGTGTTGTAGGCATTTGACACAGTCTACACACGCTTGTCATGGTGTTGGGGGGGTGTCTTTTTCTTGCATTCCCTAGGTTGTGGTGTGCTGGTTGTGTCATGCATTGTCCATCCTATGAGTGGGGGTGGTGTTGGTGGTAGGCATCTGGCACCCCTGGGTAAGGGTGGTAGTAGTGACAGGCATCTGGCACCCCTGGGTAAGGGTGGTAGTAGTGGTAGGCATCTGGCACCCCTGGGTAAGGGTGGTAGTAGTGACAGGCATCCAGCCCCCCATGGGTAGAGGTGGCAGTAGTGGCAGGCATACAGGCCCCCATGGGTAGAGGTGGGAGTAGTGACAGGCATCTGGCACCCCCTGGGTAAGGGTGATAGTAGTGACAGGCATCCAGCACCCCATGGGTAGGGGTGGCAGTAGTGGTAGGCATACAGGCCCCCATGGGTAGAGGTGGTAGTAGTGGTAGGCATCTGGCACCCCTGGGTAAGGGTGGTAGTACTGGTAGGCATCCAGCCCCCATGGGTAGAGGTGGTAGTAGTGACAGGCATCTGGCACCCCCTGGGTAAGGGTGGTAGTAGTGACAGGCATCTGGCACCCCCTGGGTAAGGGTGGTAGTAGTGATAGGCATCTGGCACCCCTGGGTAAGGGTGGTAGTAGTGACAGGCATCTGGCACCCCTGGGTAAGGGTGGTAGTAGTGACAGGCATCTGGCACCCCCTGGGTAAGGGTGGTAGTAGTGGTAGGCATCCAGCCCCCATGGGTAGAGGTGGTAGTAGTGGTAGGCATCTGGCACCCCCTGGGTAAGGGTGGTAGTAGAGGTAGGCATCCAGCCCCCCATGGGTAGAGGTGGTAGTAGTGACAGGCATCTGGCACCCCCTGGGTAAGGGTGGTAGTAGTGACAGGCATCCAGCACCCCATGGGTAGGGGTGGCAGTAGTGGTAGGCATACAGGCCCCCATGGGTAGAGGTGGTAGTAGTGGTAGGCATCTGGCACCCCCTGGGTAAGGGTGGTAGTAGTGGTAGGCATCTAGCCCCCCATGGGTAGAGGTGGTAGTAGTGACAGGCATCTGGCACCCCCTGGGTAAGGGTGGTAGTAGTGACAGGCATCTGGCACCCCCTGTGTAAGGGTGGTAGTAGTGGTAGGCATCTGGCACCCCCTGGGTAAGGGTGGTAGTAGTGACAGGCATCCAGCACCCCATGGGTAGGGGTGGCAGTAGTGGTAGGCATACAGGCCCCCATGGGTAGAGGTGGTAGTAGTGACAGGCATCTGGCTCCCCCTGGGTAAGGGTGGTAGTAGTGACAGGCATCCAGCCCCCCATGGGTAGAGGTGGCAGTAGTGGTAGGCATACAGGCCCCCATGGGTAGAGGTGGTAGTAGTGACAGGCATCTGGTACCCCCTGGGTAAGGGTGGTAGTAGTGACAGGCATCCAGCACCCCATGGGCAGGGGTGGCAGTAGTGGTAGGCATACAGGCCCCCATGGGTAGAGGTGGTAGTAGTGGTAGGCATCTGGCACCCCCTGGGTAAGGGTGGTAGTAGTGGTAGGCATCCAGCCCCCCATGGGTAGAGGTGGTAGTAGTGACAGGCATCTGGCACCCCCTGGGTAAGGGTGGTAGTAGTGACAGGCATCTGGCAAACCTGGGTAAGGGTGGTAGTAGTGTTAGGCATCTGGCACCCCCTGGGTAAGGATGGTAGTAGTGACAGGCATCCAGCACCCCATGGGTAGGGGTGGCAGTAGTGGTAGGCATACAGGCCCCGATGGGTAGAGGTGGTAGTAGTGACAGGCATCTGGCACCCCATGGGTTGAGGTGGTAGTAGTGACAGGCATCTGGCACCCCTGGGTAAGGGTGGTAGTAGTGACAGGCACCCAGCCCCCATGGGTAGAGGTGGCAGTAGTGGTAGGCATACAGGCCCCCATGGGTAGAGGTGGTAGTAGTGACAGGCATCTGGCACCCCTGGGTAAGGGTGGTAGTAGTGACAGGCATCCAGCACCCCATGGGTAGGGGTGGCAGTAGTGGTAGGCATACAGGCCCCCATGGGTAGAGGTGGTAGTAGTGGTAGGCATCTGGCACCCCCTGGGTAAGGGTGGTAGTAGTGGTAGGCATACAGCCCCCCATGGGTAGAGGTGGTAGTAGTGACAGGCATCTGGCACCCCCTGGGTAAAGGTGGTAGTAGTGACAGGCATACAGGCCCCCATGGGTAGAGGTGGTAGTAGTGACAGGCATCTGGCACCCCATGGGTTGAGGTGGTAGTAGTGACAGGCATCTGGCACCCCCTGGGTAAGGGTGGTAGTAGTGACAGGCATCCAGCCCCCATGGGTAGAGGTGGCAGTAGTGGTAGGCATACAGGCCCCCATGGGTAGAGGTGGTAGTAGTGACAGGCATCTGGCACCCCTGGGTAAGGGTGGTAGTAGTGACAGGCATCCAGCACCCCATGGGTAGGGGTGGCAGTAGTGGTAGGCATACAGGCCCCCATGGGTAGAGGTGGTAGTAGTGGTAGGCATCTGGCACCCCTGTGTAAGGGTGGTAGTAGTGGTAGGCATCCAGCCCCCCATGGGTAGAGGTGGTAGTAGTGACAGGCATCTGGCACCCCTGGGTAAGGGTGGTAGTAGTGACAGGCATCTGGCACCCCTGGGTAAGGGTGGTAGTAGTGGTAGGCATCTGGCACCCCTGGGTAAGGGTGGTAGTAGTGACAGGCATCTGGCACCCCCTGGGTAAGGGTGGTAGTAGTGACAGGCATCTGGCACCCCTGGGTAAGGGTGGTAGTAGTGGTAGGCATCCTGCCCCCATGGGTAGAGGTGGTAGTAGTGACAGGCATCTGGCACCCCTGGGTAAGGGTGGTAGTAGTGACAGGCATCCAGCACCCCATGGGTAGGGGTGGCAGTAGTGGTAGGCATACAGGCCCCTATGTGTATGTGTGGCATTGGTGAGGGCCATCCCGCCCCTATGGTGCTGCTGTTGCTGGTGTAGGTATTTCTGCATCCCTCTGTGTGTGATGTGTCGGGTACGTGTAGTTTGTTTTTGTTGTTGGTGTCTGACTTACCTTCTGCGCCGTACGCGTTCGTGCCTGTTCCGGTAATAGAGGTAGAATATTGGTAGGATCGGCACGAAGGGATTCATGGTTGGTTCGTCTCGTTCGTCTTTCTCTTTGCTTCGCCTCGTCCTCGTCACTTGCGTGTTCGTCTCGTAGCCGTGGATCGTGTTGTGGCGCGAATCGGAGCTTATGTGCGCCTCGCCCGGATGCTTTGACGTGCCGTGCGTAGCGACGAGTTCGGCGCGTACGGGAAGCGCATCGTACTTGTCCGGCCGGACGGGGCTGCGTTTTTGCTTCCGTGCGGCTCGATTCTACGATTCCGGATCCGGCTCGGTCGGGGAACAGGACCTGGATTGGGTGAGTACGACTGGGTCGGAATCTATGCTGTTGTGCGCATCGTACTTGCTCATTCGGAATTATGTGCGGATCGGTCGGGAAACAGGCATTCGCATGGCTTTTTTCCCGACCGAATGGTGTTAGGTGCGCCTCCGACCGAGATCGGAATCGGCCCCTTAGAATACAGTTAAAACACCTACATACACTAGGGAACACTAGGCGTTGGGTACCCCTGTGATTAGCATGACCTCCTCTGTAACTCCCTAGTACATAATAGGGCAGGGGGATTAAAACTACCTCTTAAAACCGCCATGGGGCGCGTTTGCACACTGGTGTAGGGAGGGGGGGGCCTGAGGTTACATGTGTGCAAACACGCCCTCTGACCGTTTTAATTTGGGGGATAAAGTCCCCTTGAATCCTAAGGGTCCCTGGGGTCCAACTAGCCCACCAGGTACCTCCAGTAAGCGCCACAGAGCTGCGTTGCACAGAGGTGTAAAAAGGGGCGTGGCCTGGACCACCTCTCTGCAACGCAGCCCTGTGGCGCGTTTTAAGTTGGGGGATTAAGTCCCCTTGAATCCTGAGGGTCCCTGGGGTCCAACTAGCCCACCATGTACCTCCAGTATGCGCCAGGGAGCTGCGTTGCAGAGAGGTGTTCAGAGGCCACGCCCCTTTACACCTCTCTGCAACGCAGCTCTCTGGCGCTTACTGGACGTACCTGGTGGGCTAGTTGGCCTCAGGGACCCTCAGGATTGAAGAGGAATTAATTCCCCAACTTCAAACGCGCCACAGGGCATGTTTGCACACATATCACCTCAGGCCCCGCCCTCCCTTCACCACTGTGCAAACGCGCCCCGTGGTGCGTTTTAAGTTGGGGATTAAGTCCCCTTGAATCATGAGGGTCCCTGTGGTCCAACTAGCCCACCAGGTACCTCCAGTAAGCCCCACAGAGCTGCGTTGCAGAGAGGTGTAAAAGGGGCGTGGCCTCTGAACACCTCTCTGCAACGCAGCTCCTGGCGCATACTGGAGGTTCCTGGTGGGCTAGTTGGCCTCAGGGACCCCCAGTATTCAAGGGGAATTACTTCCCCATCTTACAACGCGCCAGGGGGCGCATTTGCAGAGTGCTGCAGGGAGGGGGCGGGGCCTCCGGCACGATGCCGGTCTTTTTTTTTCTTCATTTTTTGGGAGGGGGGCTGCGTGGCCCCCCTTCCCTCGGCCACTTTTGGCCCCGGGGACCCCATCCCCCGGTGCCTGAGCATTTATTTATTTATTTTTTTAAATGGGAAGGGGGCCGCGTGGCCCCCCTTCCCTGGGCCCCTATTGGCCCCGGGGACCCCATCCCCCGGGGCATGCACACTGTTTTAAAAAAAATTATTTGGAGGGGGCTGCGTGGCCCCCTCCTCAGGCCATTTCAGGCCCCGGGGACCCCATCCCCGGGGCCTGGCCACTCGGGGACCGTGGGGGGTCTCCAATCCCCCACCGTCCCGCCGGCTCCCCGCGTCCTGCGGGAGCCGGCATTGCTTTTCCATAAGGGGAGCTGCTGACATGCAGCTCCCCTT
The DNA here is from genome assembly GCA_963921515.1 of Calotriton arnoldi. NCBI lineage: Eukaryota > Metazoa > Chordata > Amphibia > Caudata > Salamandridae > Calotriton > Calotriton arnoldi. The sequence goes on along the minus strand of CAWUFW010011237.1, from coordinate 162,682 downwards.
ATGGAAAAGCATCTGCTTTGCTTCATTGAAGCGAGAGCAGGTTTCCTGCTCTCGCTTCAATGAAGCAGCAAGTTTGCAATGACTGGGCGGGAGCCACGCGGCTCCCGCCCTGCCATTGCAAACAGCAGTGTCCCGGGGGTAGGCACCCGGGACACTGCAGGAGCCGGCCCTGGGGGTGGCGGTCCCCAGGGCCATGGAGGGCTCCAGGAGGGGGCCGCGCGGCCCCCTCCCTTCATTAGTAAAGCCCCGGGAGGTGGTGGTCCCCGGGGCTTCGGGGGTCCGAAACATACCCCCACATTTCTTTTGTTAGTGCCCCGGGAAGGTGGCGGTCCCCGGGGCATGTGGGGGGGCTGGAGCCCCCCCACACAGGTAATTTATTTATTTAAAAAAGATGCCCCGGGGGTGGCGGTCCCCGGGGCTGCGGGGGGGCCGTGTGCCCCCGCCACCCTTATTTAGTTGAAGCCCCGGGGGGTGGCGGTCCCTGGGGCTTGGGGGGGCCTTAGAGGCCCCCCATACATAACTTTTACAAACCCCCGCGACTTGGCCCACCCGGGGGCCAAATAACAACGAAGTGCGGGAGGCCGCTTCGTTTTTTTTCACGGCAGGATACGCGCATCCTAAGCGCATCCCGCCGATTTAAAAAAAAAAGAAATTTGGCCCTGGGGTCTTTGTGGGACCCCCTAAGCAGGCCTAGGGGGTCAGGGTGTTTCTACCCTGCCCCCTTTTTGCGTTTTGCGCACTTGTTTCTTGTGCCTCGGTTCTACCGAGGAACAAGACGGCTGCCAACACTTCCTGGTTTGGAGTGTTGACAGCCAATTAGCATACAGCTCGTGATCGGGAGGGTGCGCTCAGGGTGCGCGGACCCTCCGCGGCCATAGATATATATGTGATTTTACTTTTGATTTTCTCAGGAACTACTGAACGGATTTACACCATTTAACCATTTAACCAAAAGGCATGACACTGAACCAAGGGCTACCTTTTTGCCAAATTTGGTGTAATTCCGTTCAGCAGTTCGGGCTGTAGCTGTGACTAAAGGTTCCTATGGAAAATTGCATGGGGAAAACACGTTTTGGGATCCCCCTTTCTTCTCGGCCCCCACTTGACGAATCACCCCGAAACTTTCAAGATAGGAGCGGACCGGAGCGGGCCATAAGTTTTGAAAATTTCGCGAAGATTTGTCAACCGGCGCCAAAGTTATTGGGAATAGAATGTTGCGGATTTCCTATGGAAAATAGGTCCTAACTATAACTATCTACTGGCGACCGCCAGTAGATAATAATGCTGGGCACTTGCCACAATGTATGAAAGCTGATAACCTTGCAATAAACGCACTTTAAGCAACCAAAGCACGCTGTGGTCCGTACCTGATTCTTGCCGTTACGGTGGCAATACAGGAGCGTGGATTTCTTCATATATATATATATATATTATCTACTGGCGGTCGCCAGTAGATAGTTATAGTTACAACCTATTATCCATAGGAAATCCGCGACATTCTATTTGAAATAACTCTCTTGCCGGTTGACGTATCTTCGCGAAATTTTCAAACTTCGTGGGGCGCTCCGGTCCGCTCCTACCCTGAAAGTCTCGGGGTGATACATCAAGTGGGGGCCGAGAAAAGGGGGTCCCAAAACGCGTTTTCCCATGCATTTTTCCATAGGAAACTTTAGACACGGCTACAGCCTGAACTGCTGAACGGAATTACACCAAATTTGGCAAAGAGGTAGTTCTTGGTTCAGAAAGAACCCTTTTTGTTAAATGGTGTAAATCCGTTCAGTAGTTGCTGAGAAAATGAAAAGTAAAAAGTTAGTGATATCTATGGGCACGGAGGATTCGCGCACCCTCAGCGCACCCTGCGCGCACCGTCCCGATCACGAGCTGCATTTAATTGGCTGTCAACATTCCGATTCAGGAAATGTTGGCAGTCATTTTGTCCTCGGTAGAACCGAGGGACAGAAACAAGTGCGCAAAGCGCACAAAGGGGGCAGGGTAGAAACACCCTGACCCTAGGTTTGCTCAGGGGTCCCACAAGGACCCCTGGGCAAAAATTAAAAAAAAAAAAAAAAAATCGGCAGGATGCGCTCAGGGTGCGCGAATCCTGCCGAGCAATCGAAGCGCGGTCTCCCGCGCTCGATGTTAATTGGCCCCCGGGTGGCCCAAGTCCCGGGGGCATGGTGGGGGATAATTTAATGTGTGGGGGCCTCAAAGGGCCCCCCAAGCCTGGGGACCGCCACCCCCGGGGCTTTTTGAAAATGGTGCGGGAGGGCTCTGAGCCCTCCCGCAGCCCCGAGGACCACCACCTCCCGGGGCTTTTTAAAATTAATGACAACCTGTGTGGGGGCTCCAGCCCCCACACGCCCGGGACTGCCACCTCCCCGGGGCACTAAACATTTAAATATGGGGGTCCGTTACGGACCCCCAGAGCCCCGAGGACCACCACCTCCCGGGGCTTTGAACTGAATTGGAGGGGGCCGCGCGGCCCCTCCTGGAGCCCTTGATGGCCCTGGGGACCACCACCCCCAGGGCCGGCTCCTGCAGTGTCCCGAGGTGCCTACCCCGGGACACTGTAGTTTGCTATGGCAGGACAGGAGCCTCGCGGCTCCCGTCCTGCCATAGCAAACTGCTTTGGATATTGGAAGAGAGAGCAGGGAAACCTGCTCTCTCTTCCAATATCCAAAGCACATTGCTTTCCACATGGGGAGCAGCATGTCAGCTGCTCCCCATGTGGAAAGCAATGCCGGCTCCCAAGGGACGCGGGAGCCGGCGGGACTGTGGGGGATTGGGGACCCCCCACAGTCCCCAATGGAGAGGGCCAGCCCCGGGGATGGGGTCCCGGGGCAAGTAGTGGCCCGGGAGGGGGCCACGCGGCCCCTCCCCAAAAAGAAAAAAAAAAAAATAGAAAGGCCAGCCCGGGGGATGGGGTCCCGGGGCCTTAAAATGGCCAGAGGAGGGGGCCACGCTGCCCCCTCAAAATAATAAATAAAGAGGCCATGCCCCGGGGATGGGGTCCCGGGGCCAATACAGGCCAAGGGAAGGGGGGCCACGCGGCCCCTTCCTGTTTTTTTTTTTTTGGTAATTAAAAAGGGGTAAGGCCCTGGGGGATGGGGTCCCCAGGGCCCAAAAACAGAAAAAAAGGAAGGGGGCTACACAGCCCCCTTCAGGGGACAAAAAACAAACAAAAAAAAAACGATCGGGCCCGCAGGCCCCGCCCCTGCTTCACCACTCTGCAAACGCGCCCCTGGCGCGTTTGCAGAGGGGGAACAAATTCACCTTGAATACTGGGGGTCCCTGGGGGCCAACTAGCCCACCAGGAACCTCCAGTATGCGCCAGGGGGCTGCCTTGCAGTATGGTCAGGGACTACCGCCAATCCCCCTCCCTGTCCTGCGCATTACCACCGTTAAAACAATTAAAGCAATTGGACATGAGAGGAGTTTTCTTTGGAAGGCGGGGTCTCGCGACCCCCGGCCGTATTTATTAAAACATGAAAACAAATTAAAATTTGAAATAAACAATATTTACACAAGCATTTATATGCAGAAAATTAGACATTAGGTACAATCAATGTAGACAGGTATCAATGGCTAACCTTAACAAATGTCTAATACAGCGTGTTTCCTAACCGAATCTAACATCCTTATTACTTTTCTGCATATCCTAGTTTTGGGCCTACGGCAAGGTCGCTAACCGGTGTCAAATCCTTATTAACCAGCTACGCCCTCACGTATGAGTGCGCATGCGCAGAGGGCCCGTTTACCGAGAGGGTACTTCCCCCCTCCCGGTTACCCCCGTACGCTCCATGAACTCCATTACCCAAAGGGGGGCCCTTGCACTCTGCGCCGTTTAATGACGTCATCGTGCACGTGCGGGGTGGCTAACCAGCCCAGAGAAAGCGTGACTCCCCTCCCCCGCACCCATCCAACCAAGCGGATGTACCGCCCCTGGAGTTCTGGGAGAGACCACTCGCCTCTCCTCTGGGCGACCCCATTCCAGAATGGTGACGCCCCCTAAGGACCTTGAATTGACTGCTCACCGATCATGACCTTACCGCCTGACCAAGGACAATCAATAAATACGACAATTATGTTACCTGCAAACGGGAAAAAGGCCTAAGGACAAAGTTTACACAACACCTTACTGTGCAACCATAGCTTGATACTTGAGCCTGTAAACGGGAAAAGGCCTAAGGAAAACCTACCAACTCACAAACTAACAGTGAAAAACGACCTACAATGATACGATCAACATACAAACGCAAAAATCTGCTTCAGGGGCTGGTGGGTGGGAAAGATTATTCGGCGCCTTTGCGAGCGCGGGTGCAAGCCTGGGGAGCGCGGGAACAAGAGGGCGCCTCCCGCGCTCCCCCGGCCTTTTAACCCCTCTGTGGCAGACCAGTTCCAACTGGTCCGCCCCTCTGGCTCCACTCCTTTGTCCCGGAAGCAATTAAATTGCTTCCGGGTCAAAGCAGGAGCCAGCACCAATCGGCGGTGGGCGCGCCCGCCGCGTCATCAAGACGCGGCGGAGCGGCACCCCCACCACCGAGAGTTCAGGGGAGGAGGGGGCCGGCGCCCCGCCATACGTGCGGGGGGGCCGAGCGGCCCCCTTTCCTTATGGTCAGGGACTACCGCCAATCCCCCTCCCTGTCCTGCGCATTACCACCGTTAAAACAATTAAAGCAATTGGACATGAGAGGAGTTTTGTTTGGAAGGCGGGGGTCTCGCGACCCCCGGCCGTATTTATTAAAACATGAAAACAAATTAAAATTTGAAATAAACAATATTTACACAAGCATTTATATGCAGAAAATTAGACATTAGGTACAATCAATGTAGACAGGTATCAATGGCTAACCTTAACAAATGTCTAATACAGCGTGTTTCCTAACCGAATCTAACATCCTTATTACTTTTCTGCATATCCTAGTTTTGGGCCTACGGCAAGGTCGCTAACCGGTGTCAAATCCTTATTAACCAGCTACGCCCTCACGTATGAGTGCGCATGCGCAGAGGGCCCGTTTACCGAGAGGGTACTTCCCCCTCCCGGTTACCCCCGTACGCTCCATGAACTCCATTACCCAAAGGGGGGCCCTTGCACTCTGCGCCGTTTAATGACGTCATCGTGCACGTGCGGGGTGGCTAACCAGCCCAGAGAAAGCGTGACTCCCCCTCCCCCGCACCCATCCAACCAAGCGGATGTACCGCCCCTGGAGTTCTGGGAGAGACCACTCGCCCCTCCCCTGGGCGACCCCATTCCAGAATGGTGACGCCCCTAAGGACCTTGAATTGACTGCTCACCGATCATGACCTTACCGCCACAGGCCAGCATAGTTGACCGACTATCTGGCCCCCCCTTACCTCCTCTTCCGAAAGGTCATGCCTACTTAGAACCTCCCAGCCCTGCCAAAATGTTCTCCAGAAAAGTTGGTTACCTGCCCCAGTCAGATGGACCCCGTCTTGCAAGAAGAACTGTTCCCCCAGATACACCCATGTGGTATATTCTGTAGTTGAGGTGACCGAAATAATTTCTCTATCTTGTTGTTGATCCTCTTTACCGAGTGATTCAACGCCCTGACCGAGTCCCCCCTCCATTTGAGCCTGGGAATCATCTGAGACCACACTATGGTGCAGCCTTGGCATGTTTTAGCTAGCCAGTTTACTTCCGATATTATCTCCTCCATCAGGACCCTCCTGCCCAATTTCACCAGATCGTTGCCCCCCAGGTGTAGGATAACTACTGCAGGCGGCGGGGTGTGTTTTTGAGCAACTCCGTAAAGAACCCCTAAACTGACTGAGGCATAGGCCCCCCTACCATGAAAGGAAACTTCGAAACCTCCTTGTTCCGCCCTCTGTCTATAGCTACCTGAAAAGAAAACAGATTTAACGCGCCTTACAAATGAGTGACCAACCACCCATACCACTTTCGTCTCCTTCTTCCATTCCTGTGACCGCCGAGCTGAAGGTACTTGCAGTTGGTGACCCGGCAACAGTTTCCGCCCTGCGTGACAGGCTCGAGAAACTGAAATAGAAGCAAACAACAAGACAGGCGTCAGCGTAACTTACTTGTCACCTCAGAGCATGTGCATCCGCACATAACGTTTGTAACAGTTGGAAGACCATCTCCCAATCCTTTTACGCTGCTCGCATGCAATCCTCTAGCAGTCGCCTCGGTGGCCGCACCTATCCTAAAGGAATGCGTCCCAAAATCCTTTGGATTGAAACCGGCCCTGTCCATTGCCATTGACAGTACTCGTTGGAATTGGAACCTGGTCAGTGGGGTACCGTCTGCATGCATTAACAATGCTCCCTCCTTTGCGCCCGCTCGCTGTTTGATCAAGGCTTCTACGTGGAACACTGGGCAGCAAGGATTATCCCGTGCCCGATGGAGTACCAGCCCGTCCCCCGGGCCTCCTGGTCAGTTTTTGATTTACGTATGGTAATCAACAGCACCTCACCCAATATTTTGGTGTGTTCCAGTCGAATACCCCCAGCATGTCCTGCTTGCTGCTAGCCACCAGTTCTCCCACCCGGAAAGCCCCATAGAAGGCCAAAGTAAAGGCGGCTCTGAACAAGAGTACTTCCCCATCCGAACTGCAGGTGTCCGACAAGGCGTTCAATAACGATGCCAGCCGGTCTAAACCTATCGGTTGCCTGGAATCTGCGGTGGTTGCTTGCAGGCGCCGCCACCCCTTTAGTGCCTTCCGCACGACGAAACTATTCGTGGGATCTCTGGCCCCCTGAGTTGTGCCATGAAAGACACGGCCGCCCTGTGTCTGCTAGCTGTCGCCGCTGAGCGCCCCTCCTTATGTAATGCATCTAGGTACATAGCGAAACTCTCCTCATGCTCCCATTTCTCTGCCCAGTCCCGTCCCAAAAGGAGCAATAAGACAAAAACGCCCCTTCGTAAGCTGTCCTGGTCCTGGGCGCTAGGCTAGCTGCCACGAGGTTCTGTAGCTGGGGGCACCAATTTGCCAGAGTGTTGCTGGGAAGTGTGCAGGCTTCGCCTCTGCGGATGGTAGATGTTCCCTGAATACCTGCATCTTGAAGCGAGAGAGTGCATCGGCTGCATTATTCAACACCCCTGGGACATGTTTGGCCCTAAACTGTACATTGAGTTTCATGCAAACCAACACAATCTCCTTAAGTAGGCGGAGTATAAACTTACATCGTGCCGCCTGCTGGTTGATACATTCGACTACCGTCATGTTATCTGACCAGAAGATTACAGATCGATTACACAACTGATCAGGCCAAACTGTTAATGCCACCCATATTGGAAATAGCTCCAAGAAACCGATATTAGTTGTCAGGCCGCTCGCCTGCCACCAAACCGGCCACCGTTGGGCCACCCACTTGTTTCCCAGTATGGCACCAAAACCAACACTGCCTGCAGCATCCGTCCATAGACCTAATTCTGCAGACGTAGTAGGGGGACCGCACCACACCACTCTGCCGTTGAAGCCCTCCAGAAATGCGATCCAAATGCGCATGTCCTGGCGGACCTCAGCCAGTAACCTAGTGTGATGGTGTTTCTCCCGCAGGCCCGTCATGGCCTGCGAGATTGAGCGGGAGAAGGGCGTGCCATGGGTATGACTCTTAATGCGAAATTCAGCTGTCCCACAATCTGTTGTAGCTGCTGGAGCGTCACTCTATCTTTGACCAAACCTTGCTGGAGAGTTGCCCTAAATTTCGTGATTTTGTCTTTAGGCAACCTGAAACAGCCCTCCACCGAGTCCAATTCTATGCCCAAGAATTCCAATGTGGTTGCCGGGCCCACCGTCTTTCCGGGTGCCAGCGGGACCCCAAAAGCCCGCATGAGCACGCAAAATTCCTGCAATGCCCACCCACACTCAGGTGAACCCGCCGACCCCAGAAAGAGGAAATCATCCAGGTAATGCATGACATGGCGATGCCCTGACGTTTGCCTAAAAGCCCATTCCAAAAATGAACTAAATTTCTCAAAGTAGGCGCATGAAACCGAACAACCCATGGGCATGCACATATCCATATAGAATTTGTTCTGAAAAGAGAAACCTAGCAGATGCTGATCTAGGGGATGCACTGGCAGTAGCCGAAAAGCCGATTCTATGTCCGACTTGGCCATCAAGGCTCCCGGTCCGAGAGCCCTCAACATCTCCACCGCTTGGTCAAAAGACGCATACTTAACACTACAAATGTCTTCATTTATGGCGTCGTTTAATGATGCGCCCCTGGGTGCCGATAGGTTATGAATGAGCCTGTACTCGCCCTCCTCCTTTTTGGGGACCACGCCGAGGGGCGAGCAAACAAAATTCGGTACAGGGATGTCATTAAACGGCCCCGCTATCCTGCCCAGGCGCAGCTCTTTAGCTATTTTTGACGCCACCACATCTGGGTTGTGCTTCACTGAAAGTTGATTCCTACATTCCGGCGTTCCGGTATATCCCACCGCTGGGATCCTAAAGCCCTGACCAAAACCTTCCTGTAACATCGTCGCCGAGGCATGGTCGGGGTACCTGTTCAGCCAAGGAGTCATAGCCAGAATGTCAATGGGGGAATGAGCTACCAAACGGCCTCCTCCCCTACTCCTGCTTTTTCCTTCCCCTGGTTCCCGAGGCATTACCTTTATTACGACAGACTGTTTCTGGGTGGGAAGGATGGTTACATATGGAACATGCGTGCCTGAACTTGCAAGTGCCCTGTGTCCTGGTGCATGTACGCTTGTTAAAATCCCAGCATACCCCTTTTCGCCCACCATTGCTCCCCGTCTTAGTGGCTGTGCCACCCCCTGGGAGTGACCGAAAGGGCTGCTGGTGATTGGAGTGGTGGCTTTTGCTCCAGCTTGGCCCCGCACCCCCCGCCGTAAACTGGCCATACCATGAAATTGAATCCACTCTATCCCATGATAATGCGTGATCAAACTCCTTAGCCTTCCTGAAAGTAGTGTCGTACTCCTTCCACCCGTCCCCTCCATATCTCTCGCTGAAAGTTGTGATCCTACTCTGGTAACAAGCCATTTCGGCCTGCAAATTCGGGAAGCGCTCGGCTGTAATTGCCATAAACACAGAAAAGGCTCTAATCCAGTTGATCAATGTCTCCTCCACCCTGAATCTCGCCATTTCAAACCGCCAATCACTAGGCAACATCCAGTCTTTCTGTTTCCTAGCATACTCCATTTCCCTGTTATCGACTAGTAAGGAAAACATATTGACATATTTTCCCGCCCAGATCAAATCCTTCACTTCTTGTGTCACATGTTGAGCCAGATTTTCCCTCCTGGAGGGTATTGTCCCTTCCCCCAGCACCGGTAATGCCCCCTCCTTACCACTTTCTGTGGGTCGCGTTGGTTCACCAATCTTGTCCCTTCCAGCGTCGCTGCCCGAACCTGTTGCTTGTGGAGTAACGGGCGCACTTGGCCCCCCTCCACCCTGTGCAATCAAGATCTTTGCCACCATTTTCTGAGCCTCCGCTGAGGGGTCCTCTCCCACCTCCCTGGCACCCACTGAAGGAGGTAACATTCCACCTATCCCTAGCCAAGGTAGTACCGCCGCTATCTGCGCTGCCAGCTCTGGCGGTACCCGACCCACCACTGGTGGTGCTGTAACTGGCATGGGGGATCCCAAGCCGGGTACCGGAATCGGCGCGGGTACCACCGGGACTACCGCGGGGACCACCTGAGGCACTATGTTTGGTACTGGCGCCGGAGAGGCCGGAGCCGGTGTCACCGGTAGATCTGCCGGGATTATGGGATCGGGCACAGGAGTTACCGGCGGTCCGAGCACTTTCTCAGGGACCACCCCAGAAGGCCCCCCTCCTCGTGTGGCTTGGGGACCCGACCGCTACCCTTCTTGGGCCTGACCCGCTTGGGCAACGCATCCAAATCCCCCTTGGCTGCGGGGGCACAATGATTCGCTTGGGTCTCCCGGATGGCCCAACCTGTTCGTCGAACCTTTGCCTGAGCTCTGCCACGCTCTTGCCTATCTGGTCAACCCTCCCCCATCTCCTGTCCATAGCTGTCATCTTGCGCATCATGCCCTCCAGCATATGCTCCATGCGGGAGCGCCTAGCCCCACGACCACTAGCCATCCCCGCGACAGGTATACCACCTGCACTTACCCCCTACACTGAAAGCCCTGCTGTGTCTCAGTGCCCACTATCACCTATCTGGTGTTTACCTGCTCGAGTTGGAGGCACACAGACTGGCCGTAAGCACCACGCAACTGTGACCGCCACACACCAGCTAACCTGGGTGTGTTGGGCGAGCGCACTCTAGCCCGGCGGCCCAACAGAAGCAGTGAAATGCAGGCCTGCCTGTGTCCCCGAATCGCGTTGTCCCCCGCGCGCCGCTCCTTTGGTTCAGTCGCACTACCGGGGTCCTACGGTAAAAATTAGTTAGGGTATAGCACTGTCATCACTTTCAAACAAGGCCCTTCTTTGTGTGCAACCGGGACCACCACACCTCCGTTAAATACCTTATACTCCCCAAAACAGTGCCACCACCCCTCACGTCCCCTGCCAAACACCACCCACAAATTATTAAATTTTTTTTTTTTTTTTTTTTTTTAAATTCGCAACCTCGAAGTTATGGCCCTGGAACCCTTGCCTCCTCCTCAAAAATTCCCACAATCCAGCTACTAATTAGCACAATATTGCTACCTGCAATTACTCATTAAAAATTCCTATCAGCCTCTGTGGTCTCCCATCCATGTGCTGCCCCTGCCTTCCCTGCTTCGCCCCCTGTTACCGGCTGTGTCTTTTCAGCCCCTCCTCGTATACTCAGACTCTGTGCGGGCGGGTCAGCAGGGAGCACGATCCGCTCCTCGTTGCTCGCCTAGCCGACGGACCACTTCCTCTCCCTGCAATCTCCAGTATTCTCCTGCCCCACTGCGGCGCTCCGCGACCACGCACGCCTCTGCCGCTCGAAATGCGATCCCCCTCGCTGCTAGCCTGTAGAGGGGAAAACAAAAGATTATTCGGCGCCTTTGCGAGGCGCGGGTGCAAGCCTGGGGAGCGCGGGAACAAGAGGGCGCCTCCCGCGCTCCCCGGCCTTTTAACCCCTCTGTGGCAGACCAGTTCCAACTGGTCCGCCCCCTCTGGCTCCACTCCTTTGCCCCGGAAGCAATTAAATTGCTTCCGGGTCAAAGCAGGAGCCAGCACCAATCGGCGGTGGGGCGCGCCCGCCGCGTCATCAAGACGCGGCGGAGCGGCACCCCCACCACCGAGAGTTCAGGGGGGAGGAGGGGGGCCGGCGCCCCGCCATACGTGCGGGGGGCCGAGCGGCCCCCCCTTTCCTAGAGTGTAGAGAGGCCACACCCCTTTTTACACCTCTCTGCAACGCAGCTCTGTGGCGCTTTTTGGAGGTATATGGTGGGCTAGTTGGACTCCGGGGACCCTCAGGATTCAAGGGGACTTAATCCCCCAACTTAAAACGCGCCACGGGCGCGTTTGCACAGTGGTGAAGGGAGGGGCGGGGCTTCAGGTGACATGTGTGCAAACAGGCCCCGTGGCGCGTTTTAAGATGGGGAATTAAATCCCCTTCAATCCTGAGGGTCCCTGGGGGCCAACTAGCCCAACAGGTACATCCAGAATGCGCCACAGAGCTGCGTTGCAGAGAGGTGTAAAAGGGGTGTGGCCTCTCTACACGTCTCTGCAACGCAGCCCCTGGCGCATATTGGAGGTTCCTGGTGGTCTAGTTGGCCCCTAGGGACCCTCAGGATTCAAGGGACTTAATCCCCCAACTTAAAACGCGCCACGGGGCGCGTTTGCAAAGATGTCACCTCAGGCCCCGCCCCTCCCTTCACCATTGTGCAAATATTCCTCTAAAATCAGCCGAAATAGGAATTCCGATTTACTCACCTGTTATAAGGAGAGACCTCAGTGCTGTATCTTTCAGCCCAGTACTGGTCCTGAAAAGTAATTTTAACCGTACTTACCAGTAACTTGAATTTCCTTCCATAGGCTAACATTGACTGGTTTCACTTGGAAATTCTTCTAAGTGTGGAGTTTTGGAACTTTAAAATATTCCTCTAAAATCAGCCGAAATACGAATTCCGATTTACTCACCTGTTATCAGGAGAGACCTCAGTGCTGCATCTTTCAGCCCAGTACTGGTCCTGAAAAGTAATTTTAACCGTACTTACCGGTAACTTGAATTTCCTTCATAGGCTAACATTGACTGGTTTCACTTGGAAATAGTTTTGGAACTTTAAAATATTCCTCTAAAATCAGCCGAAATACGAATTCCGATTTACTCACCTGTTATCAGGAGAGACCTCAGTGCTGCATCTTTCAGCCCAGTACTGATCCTGAAAAGTAATTTTAACCGTACTTACCGGTAACTTGAATTTCCTTCATAGGCTAACATTGACTGGTTTCACTTGGAAATTCTTCTAAGTGTGGAGTTTTGGAACTTTAAAATATTCCTCTAAAATCAGCCGAAATACGAATTCCGATTTACTCACCTGTTATCAGGAGAGACCTCAGTGCTGCATCTTTCAGCCCAGTACTGATCCTGAAAAGTAATTTTAACCGTACTTACCGGTAACTTGAATTTCCTTCATAGGCTAACATTGACTGGTTTCACTTGGAAATTCTTCTAAGTGTGGAGTTTTGGAACTTTAAAATATTCCTCTAAAATCAGCCGAAATCCGAATTCTGATTTACTCACCTGTTATCAGGAGAGACCTCAGTGCTGCATCTTTCAGCCCAGTACTGGTCCTGAAAAGTAATTTTAACCGTACTTACCAGTAACTTGAATTTCCTTCCATAGGCTAACATTGACTGGTTTCACTTGGAAATTCTTCTAAGTGTGGAGTTTTGGAACTTTAAAATATTCCTCTAAAATCAGCCGAAATACGAATTCCGATTTACTCACCTGTTATCAGGAGAGACCTCAGTGCTGCATGTTTCAGCCCAGTACTGATCCTCAAAAGAAATTTTAACCGTACTTACCGGTAACTTGAATTTCCTTCATAGGCTAACATTGACTGGTTTTCAGCAAAAAAGTTTCAAAGTGTTGATTTTCACAAACTACAAATATTCCTTAAAAATCGCCTGTATGACTTAAACGCATTCTTTCAACTGTTTACAGGAGATGCACCAGTGCTGGATCCAGGATCCAACACTGAGTAAGAAAAAGTAACGATAACAGTTTTTACCTGCTAAGTGAATTTCCTTCCATAGGATAACATTGGTGATTCTATGAGAAAAAGTTTCTAAGTGTCAACTTTTAAAATACAATAATATTCCTTAAAAATCACGACTGTAACCAAAACGCTTTTACTCAACTGTTTACAGGAGATGTACCAGGACTGAATCTAGGATCCAGTCCTGTGGTTTGAAAAATAATCCATAAAGTAACTAATTGCATTTAACTAGAAATTCACATTGAGCTGAATGTTGCATTGTGTTTGAAAATGTGTTGCCCATTGCAACAACTGTAACTACTGTACTTAAAAGTCTATTGCCTATCTGCAAAGTATTTAAACTAAAGTAATTCATTAAGAGAAAGTATTTTTGTAATGTAATGTATAATGTAATTACAATGTAATTTAAATAATAAAATATGTAAAAAAAATTGTTTCTAAAAATGTACTAAATCAGTATGAAAATAATTAATATAACAATTAATACATTTAAAAATTGTCATTTACAAAACCTTTGAAATTCACTAAAAAACGTAGGTTTCAGGCACGTTATAGTTAGAAATTAGCATTTAAAAAACCTTTGAAATTCACTGAAAAAACCATAGGTTTCAGACACGTTATAGTTACAAATTAGCATTTAAAAAACCTTTGAAATTCACTGAAAAAACCATAGGTTTCAGACACGTTATAGTTACAAATTAGCATTTAAAAAACATTTGAAATTCACTGAAAAAACCATAGGTTTTAGGGACAGTTATAGTTACTTGGACATTGCACTCGTACAAAACCCGTGAAATTCCCCGTTATAGTTAGTTCAGCTAACTATAACTCGCGCCTCGCAATGCACTGCTGATGACGTCACATATTACATCACTCATGACATGGTCAGTGACATCACTGATGACATCACTGATGACATCTCAAATGACATCACTGATGACATCATCCACGTGATAATCTGATGCACCTCCTCACACCCTAATATAATCTTTGATACACCCACTCTAAATTACAGACTGCCATTCGCAAAACCATAGACACTCCAACACCAATAACCACATACCCACTCACTGATTCTTAGGTCTACACACACACATCCACTCACTCACCCGTACAGTCACTCATACTTACGGTCACTCAGTACAGGACTATCATATGCACTCTTACTCCTATATAGACACTCAAACAACGCCACTCATCCATAGAGGTACTCACACACCTAGTCAGTCATGCAAATAATTATACACACTGCCATTTACTCACCTATACAGTTATACACACACCAGCTCACTTACTCATACAAATAGTAGCACATTGTTACGCTCTTATACAATCACTGATACAAGCACACACTCATCCATACAGCCACTATCACAATCACTCACTCTCGCTTATAGCTATTTATATACTCCAACACACATATATACTGCCTTTCACATATGTAGTTACTCACACATGTACCACTGGGACATACATTCACTCACTAACACACTCTTACACACACTTACCCACCCATACAGTCTATCACAGATGCACTCTTGAAACCATCCACCCAGTGAATCACCCACTCACACATCTATGCACAGAGTCGCACACACCCCTCCCACACAAACACTCAGGCACCCATACAGATACTCACACAAGCATTCAATAACTCAAATAGACACTCATTTAGCTATTCACAAACACATGCAGCCACTTACACAGCAACAGACAGACGGATACAGACATTCACCCAGTTTAGTCACTAACCCATGCATTCAGTACGATACGTTAAATCACTCACTTATACAGTCAGTCACGCACCTACTAAATCATCCATACAGACACTTACACACCCACTCATTCTTCAATACGTCTTTTCCTATATATAAAAAAAATATTTAAACTTTAGAGAAACACACAGTCACTGGATGATGTCATCAGTGATGTCATTTGAGATGTCATCAGTGATGTCATCAGTGATGTCACTGACCATGTCATGAGTGATGTAATATGTGACGTCATCAGCAGTGCATTGCGGGGCGCGAGTTATAGTTAGCTGAACTAACTATAACGGGGAATTTCACGGGTTTTGTACGAGTGCAATGTCCAAGTAACTATAACTGTCCCTAAAACCTATGGTTTTTTCAGTGAATTTCAAATGTTTTTTAAATGCTAATTTGTAACTATAACGTGTCTGAAACCTATGGTTTTTTCAGTGAATGAATATATATATATATATATATATATATATATAAATATAAATATATAGTTGTATTTAAAAAAAATCTTTCTTATTCACATACTAAACATTAACCTCCCAATCACTTAACAAGCTACCCACTCGTATCCCCACCTAAAACCAGATAAATATAAGAAATCTCTAAATACACTAAAACTTACCTAACCTACCACTATGGAAATACCTATCCTAACCTATGCTACAAGTCTAAACTGTAATAACAATTAAAAAGAACTGAGGAGGGCCAGAAGTTGGAGGGAGGGCCTAAATTTGATTGTCTATACAGTCCACAGTCTTTTGTAATATTTTTTTTTATTGATAAGCCAATAAATAACACAATTATACAGAATTGAAGATTGGAGCTAATACATAAAAACACTAAGATTGCATTCCAGCAGTAATACGTCAAAATTCATGTATCATACAATTTGTGATTCTTACTAAACATAATAAAATACATACGGGTTCACAGATAGAGAAACAGAATTTCATTCTTCAGTATGTATATTATCACATCATCCTATATGGTCTAGTATTGCACCCCAGATCTTTATATCAAGTCTGCGTTTTTACGACCCTTTAAGGGAGTAGAGACTGTACTCTAGATTGCATATGGCATAAAATCTAGAGTCACTGCGAGAGCCATAAAGATCAAATATCTGCATTGATACATCTCCCTGCTAGTCATAGACTCATCCAGCACTCCCAAGAGCATAACTGTTGGTGTAATAGAAATCTGTACCCCAATTATTCCTGTCAAAAAGGCCTCTATCCCCCAGATTAACTGTCTCAATTTAGGACACATGAAGAACATATGAAGGCTATCCACATGATCAGCCCCATCATTTGACCCACCCCATTAAGAAATTTTAGCTGGAGTGTAGATTTAACATGATTACTATATAAACCCAATCCATAGCATTTGCTCCAACCTTACCACCAAATGGCTTTTTCATCTTTTCACCCCCCGTGAAACCCCAACCGCTACACCCCCCTCAAGGAACCTCCCCTGGCCCACCCTAGTGCTCCCCCTGCAATTAAGACCCCCTTCCAACCCAACGATCAAGGCAAAAGGACCCTAAGGTCCGAAGTGAAGGAGATACTCCCGACTCCTACCGATCAACCCCCCCAGCTGATCTGTCCTGCCCCATCGTTCCAAAAAAAGGGGGAAGAGGAGGAAAGAAAAAGGGACAACTGGATCAAAAAAAAAACATACAGATAAAATAACCCCCCCTCTACCCCACACCAATCACAGTTTTTAAACTTTTATTGCCTGTAAGAACTCTTTGGCCTTCGCCTCAGAGGTAAAAAACTGGGTTTAATCTTTATATATAATTTTGAAGTTTGGCAGGCTTAAGAAGAAAGGCCTGAGCCCCCTTATTCTGGAACGATGAAATCAGTTGCTGGAGCTGCCAGCGTTTTTCAACTGTCGTGTGACAGAAGTCTGGCTGGATGTAAAACTCAGTCCATTTCCCCCTTCTCTTCCTGTCTGGACATGCCAGATCATACAGAGCCTGCCGAGACAAAAAATTATTTAAACAAATCAGAATTGCCCTAGGTTTAGGAGTTGGCTGTCCTGAGCGGATATTTTGCTTGAATGGGAACCGATGGGCTCTCTGAACCTCCAAGTCCCAGGTCCATTGCGTAAGCTCAGGGAATGCTTCTGAAAAAAGTTTGACTATGAATTTCTGGGGGTCGCAGCCTTCTACACCATCAGGTAAACCAAGGACTCTAAGGTTCACAGTCTGCTGTAAGCTCTGCATCATTTGCATGAGAGTTGCCACCTGCAGTTGAAGTCTGCCAACTTCACATCAGTGTCTTGCTGGTCCTTGAGCAACTGCTTCTCAAACTCAGTTGGATTCTGAGAGGTACTGGCAAGCGGCTGTGGTGCCACTGCTGGTGGAGCTGTGGAGGGTTCCGAAATTTGGCCTGGATCTCCACCATGCGAATACTCCACTAGAGGCCTGGTGCTTGCCCTGTCCGTTGCTCCCTGTCCCTTAGGTGGTGACTTTCAGGTCCCTGCTGCTCTTGCTCTCTCAAACTTTCGTCCAATGTGCCTGAAGGCCTTGGCAACGTGGCTTATGTGCCTGTATTTCTCCAGCCAGATCCAATAGGCCTTTTCCTGCTCTGGGGTCATGTTGTCTGTTGGAGAGGAAGGACACATGTATCGAAACAAGCTTATTTGTCCCAATTGTCAACAATTATACGCATTAATAACTAATAGCAACACAATTGGCATGTGCAGACAAAAATTACATCTATGTAACAAATCATGACCAACTGTCATGAGAAGCATGTACTTCCCCTATAATACAATGCTAAATTACTCAGGTCTTGGCTTTATAGGTACAGGAAATGGCAGTGTAAGGGCTCATAAATATGTACCCATGTGCATTTGAAGACAGAATCTGTACAATGATGTTGTGTGCACATGGAATGGTACACATGGTTCATCTTGTTAATCCCTGAGGAATATTATGCAGCATGCAAGAGGGTAACATCTATGGCCATCACCTATGTGAAATGAGTGACGTGTAGCAAGTACACACATTGGGCCTCAGAACTGATTCACTGTTATGGCATATACACAAGGCCACAAAAATAGCAGCATAGATTGACTCAGTGCCAGGTAGTTGAAACATAGTCAGAGAGTGGCTATGTACCTCCAATTCAACATACCTGTTGGATACTTCTCCAAGAACGGCACATGGACATACCTGGGACACTATAACACAAAGCACATAATGAAAATCAGACAAGAGCATGTACTCCTTGACATACCCAATAGTCTGTTCCAACCTTTCTGTACGGATTGTTATCTAGCAGCACATCAACTCCCACTTACGCCTGGCTCCATACTTACACCATGTGATGGGTGTATACATGCATGCTGCAGAGCACTGATTTTCGAGGGTATTGTGCTGTATCTTTCAGGTAATTTGCCAGAAATTGTTCAATGGAGAGAAATCCTGGGGATACAATATGGGTAACGACCGTATTTGGTGCAATGTGGAATGGCCTGTAGGCTGACAACACAGTGCATACATGCCTGTGGTACTTACATTGACCCTATGTCTCACAAAACATTACAAAGGAATGGAAATGTATCTATTACAGGGCATTGGATATATGGAAAACCACAAAAAGAGAGACAAGGGAGTGAGCCTTCTCTGACTCCCCTCACAAATACACCACAACTCACAAGTAGAGAAGAACTGTAAATAATAACGAGAGACCCTGTCTTAAGTGATTTTGTCTGTGATCTGTCCTCAGAAAACAGTGAAGAAAGAGTTGTAAGAAAGGCATAGAGAGGAAAATCAACAGATTTTTTAATACTGCCCTCACTAAATAGTGGCATGCTTCATCATAGGGCCGCTTACAACGCCCAGGTGCAGACCAACACACTGGGTGGATCGCTGATTTTTTTGGTGTGAGGTAGGGAGAAAAGGAAAGATAAAAGAAGGAAAAGTTTCCCTCATGAGGGATCGCTGGTGCAGAAGAAAGTGAGGTAAAACTGAGTAAGGAGGTACCATCTAAACTCCTTTACTGTTGGTCCACCTTGGCAGGATTAAAAGTCCAAAGACGGGGTTACCACTCCTTACCCCCCACTGCATTTACCAACATGTTTCAGCCATATTTGTTTGCCCTTCTGGGTCACTGGCCTTCTTCAGGGCAAAGATCCCTCGCGACGTTGGTCTCTATCACTATAAGAGCAATTTCTTAAAAAAGCGGTTAAGTCAACCTTACTTTTTCTCAATAACACATTCGTCAATTATATCTGTAAAAAAAAATGAAAGTCATGAGTGATCCCCTCTAAACCCCTATGGACATGTGAATATAGATACAATCTGAATTGTAGGGAACACAGCTATGTTATTCCCCCAACCCGAAATCCTTCCATAAAAACACATCATGCACCCAACACTTAGTGAGTTCAGGGACTCTGCAATCACAAGCCCACTTGTGGTTAACACACAAAAAGCCTTCTCAGTGAGGCTACAATCAAAAACATCTTACCCGAGTTTCGTAATGAAATCTCCGAACCCGGGACTGTTGTGGGGACACCGCTTGTAGTCACACACTGCAGAATAGAATAAAAGCTCAAACAGAGCAGTATGTGGTGAATAGGGTATCACCTGATTCAGATTAAGTTAACTGTTGGTGTTCTTTCTGTTATTTAAAACAACATTGTTGGCCCATCCATAAAAAGCATGATCCTGTACTTGATACAGAGTATACTCGGTAAGCGTCACTTTTCAGTTCCTGCTATTGGTCATGTCGGAAATATAAGGTCAATTACTCCTTAGTTCGCAGACTCATAGGAGTTGGCAATGGCGTGCTTCTCGCCCCACGGTTACTGGTTGCCAGACTGTCCTGTCCAGTTTCTCTTTATGTATCAGTGTCAATGTGTCATTTCCTCTGCGTAGGTTTCACAGGTGCTGGATTTTTGACGTTATAAAACCTCTGCTGTTGATGCGTCACTTTGGTAAAATCTCGTAAATAGGGGGGCATGGTCTGGTCATGAGAGGTGCTGGCCGATTAACTCCGGAGCTCCGTGCAAGAGACGGGCCCCGGACGGCAGCAGTGGCACTTACGGCATGGCAGGGTCTTGATGACCTGTCTCCCTGTCAGGCCTGACCTGCGAGGCACCTATCTTCTGGCCACTGTTGCTGACTGCGTGGTAGTGTCAACTCCTCTAGCTCCGGCACTCATCGCAGAGGGACCGCTGGGTCTAGAGGCACGCAAGAAGCCTCTGCCCACAGTACTGCAGCACCCCTGGCCCGAGACGCCTCCTGGGAGGGCCGCTGCCCCAGTCGACATCCGGCCCCATTTTGTTTACCAGAGCGGGTGGGGTCCCGAGATCAGCCGGCCCGGCACACATCGGCAAGGGAGCCCTGGGCCTGGAGGCAACCAGGAAGCCTCGGCCCACAGTGTTGTACACAAGCCGCCTCTAGGGGGAACCTCTGCCCCAGCCGACATCTGGCCTTCCCTGGGCCACGCGACTGTGTGATATAAAGGCCTGCATGCCGTGAGTGACCCCGCATCTGCTGCCTGAATTGCCCAAGTGGCACCCCTCATTTCCTGGCTTTGGCTGCCCCCCTGCAGCCCCACGGTGACTCTGGCACCTCCTACCTGACTGCACGGAGGGTGAAGTATAGGGCCTGGGGGGGCACAGGAGACATCCCGGCCCTCCACATTTCGACATGACTGATCCTCCCCCCACATTGGGGACTGCCGCCCCACCGGGCACCCAGATCATAGGTAAGGGCTGGCGGTGTTGTGCAGACCACAGTCCTGCATATCAGCGACCTGCCAGAGCAGGACACAAACGGCGCAGCGGCCTGGCGGCACAGGTCCAGGCCAAAAACCTCTAGCCCTGACCACATTGGCGTCACCCCAGGAGCCCCGCCACCTGCCCACAAAGCAGGGAACACTGGCTTGATCCTCAGGACCGTTCCTGGGACTGTCAGCCCGCGTCGCCTATACTGGACCAGGACCCATCGCCTGTACTGTCTTCAGACACACCACCTCCTGTGGGGCCACCGAGCCCTCCTCGGGCCCCCTCCCATGGCCTCCGTGGTGCTCAGGTAGCCTGAGGGCCATGTGTAGATGTGCCACATGTAGCTCTTCTGCGGTGCTGCCCCATCACCACTCTCTGGATTACCACTGGACAGACATTGCAGACCGCATAGTTCCGCCGCCTTGGCACTCGGCGGAGAGCGCCACGGAAGAAGCAGGCACCGCACCCACCCTCAGCCCTCTACCCTGGCTGGATCTGACTCGTGGGCAAACTAGACAGCCCGCACCGGATGTGAATTTTGTTGTTGCCCACATTCCTCCCGCCTGCAGACCCTCATCCCGAGGACAGTGACTCTGGGGACTGTCAGTGCCCCTGACCGCCACACAGTTGGACCCATTGCTCGGGCCTGCCATGAGCCAATCCACTATCCTGCCCTGGACCGGGCCCTGACACCATTGCTACTCCTAACTCTATTGTTCTACTAGTCTACCCCCTGCACAGTGGGGTAGGGATGTGGGGACAGCTGCATCACAAGACACATGAGGGCAGGGCCTTCCTCTCCCGCCTGTGGGCCTGGTGCCAAGGTGGGTGATGTTTCCTGGCAAGACCATGAGCAAACCTGCATGGCAACTCCTCTTCTCCGAAGCCCTCAACCAACCTCGTACCATGGCCAACCCAAGGGGAGCGGCTCCTCCCGAGTCCGGCCAGTCCCAGCCCTCCACAACCAGCGCTCAGGACTCCACAATGAAGCGCATCCTCCAGGAAATCATGGCGGTGGGCCGCTGGCTGGAGGGCATGGACATGACAATCTCCGCTCTGGTGGCTGAGACCAAGTCAATATGCATGGACACTGCAGGCTTCCAGACCCGCGTAGATGGAATGGATCAGCAAGTGGCTGTGGTGGAAGAACGCCTAAACACCCTGCCGGAGCTGGACCAGGAACTCCTATTCTTGCGTAGGAAGGTCATTGACCTGGAGGATCGGAGCTGGCGAGACAATGTTCCTTTCTTTGGCTTCTTGGAAAACGTGGAGGGGCCTGATGCTAAGTCTTTTCGTAGGGACATCCTCCCAAAGCTCACTGGTCTTATCCTTGATCCTCCACTGGAGATGCAGCGGGCCCACCGCATCGGCCCACCATGACAGGATTCTTCAACGCGCCCTCAACCCCTCTTCGCCGGATTTCTACGGCACGAGGAGGCCCGGCAACTGCTGTCTGCAGCTCACTCAAATGGTCCTTACACACACAAAGGCCATGAAATCCACCCTGGGGACTGTCGTGATGTGCCAAACCCGAAGTGGCTGGGGGAACTGCAGCAGGACTGATGGGACCAGTGCCTGACGGATGGCTGAGTATCATTGTGACTGTTTACCTTTTGAATATTTGAATGTTCTGATTGTTATTCCTGCATGTACGCTATGTGCGCTATATGCTGCTTTGTTCCGGCTCCCTTGCGAGAACAGTGCTAGACTCCTATACACGATGCAGTGGTAGGCTGGCGGCCTCGGGACACTCCCTCCTCTCCCCTGCAACTTAGGCCATTTACTACTAGCAGCACTATGAGCTGAACTGTTGTTTTGTTTCCTGCAGTACGCTAGTTTGCCTACCTCAGCCCCTTGTTTCTGGGTTCCTGCGGCTGCGTGAGATATGGGAGCCACTAGCCCCCCATCTGAGAATGCTCCTTCGGCATTTGTTCCGATACCCCTCCCCGCCATTGGTGTGGGACATTGCCCCCCCCTGCCGGTGGCCGCCCGCTGGGGGTTGAGCATTTGCCCTGTGCAACCCAGCCCACCCCACCTCCCCGCTACTGCATCAGCCTCGGCGATAAGCCCCTCTGATAAGGGCAGTGCACCCTCTTCCTGTACCGCGCCCACGGCACTCCAGGCCCACGGATACTCTAACCTCCCTTGAGGATGCCCAGGAATGCCTTACTCGCTTTCTACCCCCCAGCAACCTTGGCAGACATCCTATGCCCCCGCCTAACCATACTCGTCCACCACTCAGACTGTCCTGCCTTCCTGAAGGGGTCTCCTCGGCACGCCCTACCCGCAAGTCTAGACCCCCGGTACAGTTAAGTGTACCCTGTGCTGCTTCCCACTGCTGCAGCTCATCCCGATTCTTTCCCTACTTCCCTACTTCCCTTCCCCTACTCCCCCACGGCACATCCTAGGTGTCCCTTAGCCCCGGTTCGTGCTCCCCGGGGAGTGCCACCCTTGCATGTCCGGTACACCGAAACCTCCTCCTCCCATCCCACTCCCCAAGAGGTACCCCCAAGGGGGTGCCACTCCCTCCTCTTGCCCCCGTCCTCTCACCTGGGTCTGTTGCCCCCTCACCCCGGCCTCCTAGCCAACCGCGCTGCCTTGGTGCGCACATACCTCCCTGCACCTCTGAACGCCTCCCTGTCCCGTCCCGTCCCTCCCCCCACCGGGTTCTCCTTCACTGTACTCCATCACAGCCCAGCACCGCCATGGGTCTCCTGACAACCCATGTCCTCCCTTCAATGGGGCATATTCTCAAGGACTTATCGCTGATTTATCGGCACTTTAGCGCCGCAAAAGTGGCGATAGATTTATCGCCCTATTCTCAAGCTGGTGCAAACTGCCGACATCGCCAGTTTTCCCGCAATAGCTGCCGCAAAACACATCGCCACGGATGAGAGCGACAATTAACGCTAATGATATGCAGAGTAGGCGTTCCTGTGCAAAAACACACGAAAACACCACTTCGCGATATTCTCAACGACTAGCCAGATCTGCGATGCCGGACAAAAACAGGCGATAAGGCACGTTAGCAGCAGGGACTTAACACCTGCTTTTTACTGCTCTTAAGTAGGACAAAAACCTGCAGTACAAAGGGAGCCCAGGCCAGAGCCACATCTGAAGACCAACAAATGCCATGGAGCTACTAATCATGCAGCTTGGAGACCCAAGAGGGCCACAACACCCACCGCCACCACCCACAGGACCACCCCCACCCCCAGGACCCCCCCCCGGACCACCACCGAGGCAGCGCAGAACAAGACAGCGGACCTTCCGAAAACGCATCAGCCTCAGAGACTTAACGCCAGAGGATGTCATTGCCCACTACAGGCTCAAAAGGACAACCATCCTCCGCATCATGACCCACATTGCCTACAGGCTGACAGTACCAACACAGCGGATAACCAACATCTCTCCTCAGACAAAGCTGCTGGCTGTGCTGCACCTGTTGGCCTCTGGTACCTTCCAACCAACAACTGCCAGAGTCGGAGGAGTCTCACAGCCAGCCCTATCAAAGTTCCTCACACCTGTCTTGGATGCCATCATCAGCTTCATACCCCAGCACCTTCACTTCCCCCACACTGTGCAGGAACAGCTGGAGACCAAGCAAGGCTTCTATGCCATAGCTGGATTCCCGCACGTGTTGGGGGCAATCAACTGCACACATGTCCTACTTGTGCCCCCTGCCGACACTGCACACAATTACCGCAACAGGAAGCACACGCATTCCATCAATGTGCAGGCAATTGTGGACCACCGGGGACTGTTCACCAATGCCGTCGCCAACTTCCCAGGCAGTGTGCATGATTCATACATCTTCCGACAGTCCATCATCAACCAGCGCTTTCAGGATGGCACCTATGGAAATGGACTGCTCGTTGGTAAGTACCAACGGAACACACCACACACCTCAATTCCACTATCACACAACGCACAACTGTGGGAATGGACACGTAACAAAATCACATTCAATATGCCAACCAACATGCACACCTGCCAGACACGACAACACAAGTAACCGTGGTAAGAGGGGCCAGAAATGTGGACAAACCATACACTAAGGCATAGCCCCTCTGCCACACATGTGCAGAATGTGGGGAGAGGTGGGAACCACGATTGTGCGAAGGAGGCAATGAACCTATAACAATGTACACATTGCCAAGTGTGGCGGTGATGTGCTGGACAGTCTTGAGTATGCAGAGCACAGACATGTCCATGTGACTCTGGGCAATAGCTCACTTAATTTCCACGATGGCCCCCAGCTCCTTGAGACCCATAAGGGTGAGTAGTTCGCGCTTTACAAATACGGATTTTTTACATTTACATTTTACTGCTGGAGTCTGTAGTGTCGTGAACACCTTGGACAAGTAGCCATGTCGGCCCCCCTGTAAGCGTAAGCGTAGTGGGTAGGGCCGGCGCATGCCAGTCCAGCGTAGGGGAGTGACTAAATAGGCCGGGGCTCAGGGAGTGGTTCCCTTCTGGGACAGCCACCGAAGTAACTACTGCGTGTGGCTCTGTGTCCGCCATATCCTGACCATAGGCCTACAAACACGTGGCCGACCACCTACAACTGGCAAAGTCACACCGGCGATGAGGTGGCTACGTCCCACGCCACCCGGCGCAAATCTTGTCATCGCCTGCAGTGACGTGTCTGCCAGGGCGGCGTCTCTCACCCTGCCACAAGGCCGCCGTCATGACCGGTGGTGCCTGCACGATCCTGTGCGCCTGCCGCACCCTAGCCCGCTGATCCCCAGACCTGACCTGCGCCCAGCGGTGAATGCCCGCCCCTGCGCACCCAGGCCTCACTGCTCACCTGCCGCCACCGGCATCTCTCCAAGAGGGCCCACCACGTGCCGGTGCAATCTCCGAGGCCGGGCTCCGCGAGCTTGGCAGCCTCCTCAGCCGATCGCTGGATTCTGCGCAACAGGCCCCCAGTGCACCCAGCGGCACCGCACAGCGGAGTTGCAAGTTGGCTACTGCTGCCTTCTGACCACACTGCGGTACAGCAAGTAACAGACGCATCCTTTCCAGTCCGCCCCTCCAGGCCTGCTGCATCATCGCAGGCTGCACACCCGCTCAGCTCTTCCGGTGGGCCGACCTCAGTGCACCGCAAGTCATCGCCACGTGGCGGTTGGCCCGTGCCGGACGCAGGGCCTCGGTGCCACTAACTCAGTGCACCACAAGTCACCATCCAGCCACCAGGCCTGCTGCATCATCGCAGGCTGCACACCCGCTCAGCTCTTCCAGTGGGCCGAACTCAGTGCACTGCAAGTCATTGTCCCGAGGGGCTACCCCACAAGTCCGCCTCCAGTAGCCAACAGCATGTCCTCGGTAACGCCACTGGAGCCCTTCACAGTCATGGGGCCACCCCCGTCCCAGGCAGGCCGCCAGTAAGCCTGTGTAGATCGTCTGGAGATGTACTCCGAAGCGCACGACATCCCAGCGCGGCGGCGCAAGCGTGTGAGGAGTGCGGAGAAATGGCCCGGGGCTCTGGGCGCGGTTCAGTTCTGGCCTGGCCACAAAAGTGACTATGGCATGTGTCTCCGTAGTAGTGTCTGCGCGACCTGGCCTGTAATCGACAATGTTGCAATGTAGCATGCACCAGGAGGGCGGCCTCGCCCGAATGGATTAATAAAGGAGCGCGAGACCGCTCGGGGTCTAGGCTCATACATGCCAACTGTTGTGTGTGTATCTACATTGCCGCAGCCTGAACCGAAGGCCTAGCCTCTATATCAGCACGAGTTCAGCCAGGCCAGAACTCCACATCTGTGTCCGCCCTATCCTTACCATAGGCCTACACACACGTGGCTGCCCACCTTCAATGGCCAACATTACAGTTTTGCTGTCAGTCCTGCGGACATGCGCAGACAGGCATGACAATGGTGTGCCGTAGGAGTGCAAGTGATGCAACCGCGCAGCACACACAAGTAAATAGGCTCGGTGGGAGGAAGGAGCAGCTGTGAGGCTACGTAATACACATTGTCCTTCCACATTTGCCAGCAGCAATACATGGCTAACATGAATCCCAAGGTCGCACAAATCACACACCACGAAACTTGTATGTCTACCAAGACAGCATGCAGAACCACCAGTTAACACTAATCTCACTTACCTCTCACAGGTGATCAAGGATATGCACTCTGCCCGTGGAAGACGACACCCCTCCGAGACCCGAACACCCCGGCCCAGATGCAGTACAATGTGGCCCACAAACGCACCAGGGGCATTGTTGAATGCACATTTGGCATGTTTAAATCACGTTTCAGGTGCCTGGACATCACCGGTGGAAGACTCTTGTACAGCCCAGAAATAGTGTGCAAGATGATCACTGCATGTTGTGTATTGCACAACATATGTGTACGCACCAATGCCCCATGGATCCAAGTCCCAGAAGCACCGGACGATGATGAGGAAGATGATGCAGGTGGACCACACCCCAATGTAGCCGCAGCAGGAATAGCCCGAAGGAACACAATCATCAACAATTTCTTCGCATGAGCACGTCACATTGTGACTGTCCACAGCAATCATGGCACAGTACGAGATGACCACATGACCAGCATGTGCAAATAAAATCTTAGCAACACACATTCCCCGTGTGCATGTCAGTCCTCTGCATTAGCACATTACCCTGACGGGTGTAAGTGCAACATTGAGTGCTAACATTCGCATATGTTGCAAGAAGAGATGGTGTGTATGTCACCTCTGTACCAAGAGGCTGTTTAGGGCATCACGTATTCGATATGCCATATCAGGGTGTCACATGTAGTACGTCATGCCACTCATCAGCGTCCCACATGTACATGAACATGACATGAAGGCTGTCATTGGTGTTCAGGAAAAGACAACAGGGTGCCATTTGTGGTCAGAGATGTACCTGCCTGATGCAAATATACACCCTGTGTGTTGAGTCCCACAACATGGACAACATGGCCGTAAGGGGGATGTGGACACAGTGGACACCTCAGCAACATTGGGAGATGCACACCAACCTAGAAGCCAGCAGGTCCACCTTGCGTGGAACACACCAAGGTGTCCCCTGGTCAAATGTGCCATGTACAGGTCACATGTGTACACAAACGTCATCCATCAAGAGTAGTGATCAGTGCCAGCTAATAGGTGCAAGGTGAGTGGGCAACTGCCTCCTCACAGCAACCTGCACCCATCACTGTCAGACTGCAGCAAAACAACACTGCTACATCAGAGCATGCAATACTGACCGAGAGGGCACGTACATGGCTGGTAAGGGTTCAACCATGCCGGAAGGCGAAGCAGTGACATCCCCCCCACCCAATCCCCATCACATTTCCAGAGTGCAAGCAGATGACAAACTAACATTGTGGATGACAGCCCCTCTGTCTGAACTAGAAGGCGGTAGCACATCTGCACCTCCGACCTTGGGAATGCATGCGCCCGGCACCCCCTGAGCGATACCATAGCAGCTGCTGACGGCTCCCACACTACGCACAGCGCTAACCAGAGACCAACGTATACACACCCCACATACAGGAGTCCTTGCTCGTAGTTCACTTGCATGGTATGACCTTCACACTTATGCACCGACCATCCCAGGAGTCCAAGCACTCCACACTCAAACCAATCATTGCTCCGAGCTGTGGCTTCCACATAACTTTGACTTTGCCTTTGTGACACACAGTCCTATTTCATACATTGACGTGGGGCTAAGTTTGGAAATAGCGAGATTGTTGTTTTGGAGCAATGAGGCCACAGCTAGTTCACACTTTCCCAGTCATCTCACTGCCTATCTGGGTCACGAACATACATGCGCATTGAAATCAGTTCCCAGGGAGCACCGTTGTTTGGAATCACTGCCCCTACATACATCCATACTTTCATACTTGCTTGATCATGGACATGACTCATCTGTGTGAATTTGAATGTCTTTATCACATTCGGTGGAGTGGTGAAGGTGGACCAGTACCTGGCCATGCACACGCTACTTTACAGTGTTGCCCCGTGGAGAGCCAGCCAGGGTCCTTTGGGGAGGGAAAAGTACATCGTAGGAGAGGGAGTTCAGTCCGCAGTCTGATTTCTGTGTCATTGGTTGCCTAAACAAATGTAGCAGTCCATGTCAGGGGCCAAGGTGAGTGTTGCAGAGTGTTAAGGGGGACAGTGGAGGGTGTTATTCCTGGGCATGATGCAGACGGCAGAACCAAGCAGAAAGAGGCCATATGGCGGAGATGAATGCTACCGCTTCCTACTTAGCCCAATGGCAGATTCATCCTCATCATCGTCCTCCTATGTGTGATGTGCCTCACATGTGGGTGGTGGTGTTTTGTCTGCGGCACTGTGTGGCAGTGACACATCAGGGGCCGGAGGTGGATTATCAGCCGCAGTGTGAGGCACTGACACATCAAGGGGCGGTGATGTGGAGGGAGTAGTGGCAGCAGCATTCATCTGCGCCAGGCCTTGTGGCCGTACTGCCATGATGAGGATCTACAGGGCATGGTAGATCCCTGCTACATATCGCTGGTGTGCAGCCGTGGCAGCCATTCTTCCCGCCTGCATCCGCTCCATGTTCTCCATGTTCCTCCCCATGTTGGCCAACTCACGGCTGAGATTGCTGGAGCCACTCTGACTAGACAGTTGTACTTGTCTACGAGTCATGACTCCGGCGATGTCAGCCATGGGTTGTTGGAGACCATGGAGCGGACTGTGGGTGTCCATTAGGGCCTGTAGGTGGTCCCTGATGGGACTTGGACACCCACGTATGGCATCTAGTTTGTCTGCCATGAGGTCGAACCCCACCCGCACCTGCTCTGCCATCCCCTTCTGGCCCTGCGACACACAGCGTTGGAATGCCATGTGTTGCTCGTGGGGATCCTGGGAGACGGCCGTGGTGGTGGGTGCTTCCTGCTGTGTGGTCTGTGCAGGGGGTGGGTTCTCCTCGATGCAGCTGGGCTGCCCTGCTCCTGGGGGTGGGGTGCTGAGGGTGTCCATGAGCTGTTGGAGGGCATCGGGGTCGATGGTGTGTAGGTCCTCTTCATCATCGGTGATGAGGAGTACGGTCTGCTCTGCAGGAGGTGATGATTCTCCCTCTGCAATGTGAAGGGGAGATGCAGTTTGACATTGTGTTCACATGTATGTTGACGCATTGGCCAAGTTTACAAACAGACTGCATGTCAATGTACATTGTGACTGTTTGTGTGGAGATGCCTATTTAATGCTGGACAGTTGACATTTCGCCACCATCACGGATGTGAGGTTGTATTTGTCCATTATCATCTCACAGTTTCCTGCTATGCCAAATGCGAATGGCCATTTTCTACACACAAGCGGCAGCAGTTGTGTCCTCTGTTCTGTTGTGAAAGTGTTGCAGTTTGGTCCACTTTGTTGTAAATGTTGAGGTGCTCTGAGTGTTATGTGTGTGTGCTGCATTGTGGGTGATTTGCCCCTTCAGCTCTGATTTGGCTGGCCCTTATCCCTTTCATACGGTGTGCCTTTCACTTCTGTACTTATACAGTGCTGAGCTGTTGCAGACTTGGGTAAATTGGGCTCTTGGTCGGAGTTGTGACTCTTGGGCATGGTTTGTCCGCAGATGTGCTGTACTTACTTGTACATGTGTGCCATTGTGCCCATCTCCCCCCATCCCCCAGTCCCTGGTGGTTACTCACCCTGTTGCTGTTGTGTCAGGTCATGTTGAGCAGTGTCCGGTTCCCCGACTCCTGCCACCGTCTCCACACTGATGACTGTGGACACCATTTCCTCCATCTCATCCAGCTCCTCCTGTGGCGCAGGACTCCCACCCCCAGTCTGCATTGCTGCTTTGCGGTTGTTGGGGAGTTTCAGCTTGGTTTTGCGCTTCACATCATTCCAGCGCCTCTTGACCTCTTCCATTGTCCTCCTCAGCACTCCGACTGCATTCACCTTGTCCACGATTGACTGCGATATTCCATTTTTTGTTGCCAATGACACAGTGGAGGTGACGAACAGTTGTTGATGGTGTTCTGTGACCTCCGTAATCAGGATCCTGTTTTCCTGCGGACTGAACCGCGTCTTCCTCTTCTTCTTCTCCTTGCCCTTCCCTGAGCCAGAGGTCCCAGGCTGGTCCTCCGTGGGGCTTGTGGGGTTCGGGTTGTCATCTGTGCTTGCTCCGTCTACCTCCATGGTGCTTCGCAGTTGTTTGTGCTTTATTTGTATTTCATTTTTGCCGCTTTTACAGTGATTTTTCCCGCCTTACTTGTGGGACTTGCGGGCCTGGCGCTGCTTTTCGCTGGATTTTTATCGCATTTGGGCCCATCGCAACTTTTTTCACGTTCGGGTTTCCTTTTTTATCGTCGTCGCGGTAGTTGTATCGCGGACATTTGACGCGTTATCGGGACACTATCGCATGTTACCGCCGTGTTGCGAATGAGACGTTAACACAGAGTTATTTTCCCGCGATGGACAGCGATATGAGAAATTGCGTTAACCTATTTTGGCGATGATTATCGCACGTTCTTGAGAATATCCCCCAATGTACGTACCCCCACCCTCTTCGCGTCCTATCTTGGAATGTTAATGGCCTCATGCACCATATTAAATGGAAAAAAAGCACTCTTTTACCTACAGGCGAAGAGAGTGGATGTGGCTCTCCTGCAAGCGACACACCTGGATAACCTAGAATCCGACAAGCTGCGCTGCGAATGGGTGGCCAGGTTGATCCATAGTAGCTTTGCGACAATGCCATCCACCAAGGGAGGGACACCCCGCAAGTGCGGAGTGGCTATCCTGATCCGGAAATAACTGCCCGTTACCGTTGTGAAACATGGTCTGACCAGGAGGGCAGATATACGTTTGCCAAATTACGGTTGGGGGACAGATCCCTTTGTGTGGGATCGATATACACCCCGACTGGGGCAAAAAGGCCCTTCTTTCTTCAACTGAACCGCCTGCTTGTGGAGATCGGGGCATCACAGTATATCATCGGCGGGGACTGGAACCTCATCCAGGACACAGTTCTGGACAGGACAGGCCCGCTAGACAAAGGCAACGACGCGGACAGGGCCCTGCTGGGAGTGGGCCCTGCTGGGAGTCATGGCCTCAGACCACGGCCTGGTAGACCACAGGCGTCTCAGCCACCCTGTGGATAAAGAGTACACCTTCCTTTCACTGGTCAACGGCACGCAATCTAGGTTGGACTACTTCCTCATCTCCCAGAAAACTGTGGCATGAATGTACAATGATATCGCACCCCTCAGGGCAAGTGTCAACTGAAAGCCCATGTTTCTGCATACATGTTGGACAACAGAAACTCGGTAGACTCCCACAGAGATCTGTGGGCTGCCACGGATGCAACAAAGGGCCAACTCATGAAAGATGCCGCCGTGTCCAAGAAACAAGCGGCTCTCCGCCGGACCGAATTGGAGGGGCAGATAGCTTCCTCTATTCCTCCAACCCTATATTATCCAACCGCGGATGCCTGGAAGAGACCCACGTGGCCCTCAACAGCCTCTTTACCTCCAAAGCTGAATATGCACTACAATGCCTGAACGGACGGCACTATGAACAGGGGGAGAAGGTGGGTCACCTACTGGTGGCCCAACTGAGGCAACGGGAGGCCGCCATGGCCATCCCTGCCATACACTGGGCGAGCGGGGAGGTTCTTACTTGCCCACAGGACATTGTCGTCGAGTTCGCTTCATTCTATAAGACATTATACCCCAGGGGGGCCGAATAGCGTGCAACGAATGGCCACCTTCTTGGAGGGTGTAGACCTCCCCCGCTTGTCGGACAAGGGTAGGGAACCACCGGCAGGAAAGATCAGCAGAGAGGAGATAGCGCTGGCCATTTTCAAATTGCCCTATCACAAAGCCCTGGGGGAGGATGGCTTCCCCCCAGAGTTTTGTAGGTGGTCAGGTGAGGAGACGGTCGATGCCCTACATGCCAT
The DNA here is from genome assembly GCA_963921515.1 of Calotriton arnoldi. Taxonomy (NCBI): domain Eukaryota; kingdom Metazoa; phylum Chordata; class Amphibia; order Caudata; family Salamandridae; genus Calotriton; species Calotriton arnoldi. The sequence continues at coordinate 130,169 of CAWUFW010011237.1, read as the reverse complement.
CTTCCAGGAGATGGAACGGACAGCCTCTCTCCAACAAGACAGTGATCGCAGTCCTACCCTAACCTGGGAGGGATCCTTTACTATGCAGCAGTTATAGACTCATCTCGCTGCTGAATGGTGATATCAAAATCCTTGCCAGCATCTTGGCGGCACACCTCGGTAAAGTCATTCTCAGTCTGATCCACCACATGCAGGTCGGTTTTGTGCTGGGCCGCTCCTCCAGGAACCACCTCTGCACCATGGCCCACACCCACTGGGTGGCCAAGGACCTCCCAGGAGATGCGATGGCCCTCTCCCTGGATGCTAAGAAGGCGTTTGATCGCATTGAGTGGGGATACCTCTTCGCCACTATGAAACGATTCGGCCTAGGAGACCAATTCATCACCAAGGTGTGACTGCTGTACGATTGTCCAACAGCCCAGATCAACTGCAGAGGCTTCCTTTCAGATCCTTTCCCGATCCGGGGGGGGCACCCGTCAGGGATGCCCGCTATCCCCCCTCCTATTTCTACTGGCCATGGAACCCCTGGCCTCTGCTATCTGTCATTCACCACACATTGTGGGCGTTCCCCTCATGGGCGGAGTATCCAAACTCTACCTCTATGCAGACGATGTCCTGCTCACCCTCACAGATCTCCACCCTTCCTTCCTGGCTCTTTTGGAAGTAATCGATGATTTTGCGACCCTATCCGGTTACAAAGTAAACTGGGACAAGAGCGAGGCCCTGCCACTCTCAATGGGCACCACGAAAGCGGCGGTCCACTGCTACCCTTTCCGTTGAAAGTCCTTGTGTCTCAAATACTTGGGGATACTAATCAATGGAGGAATGGACGGGATGGTCTCGAACAACGTAGACCCCCTGGTAGCCCAGATGAAACTGGACTTCAAGAAATGGTCTCTAATGGGGTTCTGCATGTGGGCAGGGTGCAGGCAGTGAGGATGGTCACACTACCAGGCTTCACTTACACGCTGGGAATGCTCCCTGTACTGGTGCCTTTAAACACTCTCCGCCTCATCGACTCCCAGATTCGGTCCTTCGTGTGCGGCTCCTCGCGGCCCCGGTTGGCTGCGTCTAAACTCATGGCACGCTGCTCCTGTGGAGGCTTAGGTCTCCCGCCAGTGGAACATTACACCCCAGCTCTTCACCTATCGCAAAGGGCATTATCATGGGCCTCCCAGAAAAGCTTAGGCGAAAATGGGATGTCCTGTTGCCCTGCCTTCTCTTTGCCTACAGAGAGGTCCCACAGAAGGGGGTTGGCTACAGCCCTTTGGAACTTCTGTTTGGACATCCAGTTAGGGGTCCCCTGTGTTTAGTGAAGGAGGGATGGGAGTTACCTCTCAAACCACCTAAGCAAGACATTGTGGACTATGTACTTGGTCTCCGCTCCAGGATGGCTGAGTACATAAAGAAGGCCAGCAAAAACCTTGAGGCAAGTCAAGAATTGCAAAAAGCTTGGCATGACCAAAAGGCTGTACTGACTGTTTATCAGCCAGGACAGAAAGTATGGGTGTTGGAGCCTGTGGCCCCAGCAGCCCTCCAAGACAAGTGGAGTGGACCCCATACTATTCTTGAGCAGAAGGGAGAGGTCACCTACTTGGTGGACCTTGGAACTCCTAGGAGCCCCCATAGGGTGCTCCATGTAAACAGGCTCAAACCCTATGTGGACAGGGCAGACATGGGCTTGCTCATGGCTACTGATGAGGGACAGGAGGAAGAGAGTTACCCACTCCCTCACCTCCTCTCACAGAACCCTGATGATGGCTCAGTTGATGGTGTAGCTTTGGCAGGCAGGTTCACTGAGCCACAGCAGATTGATTGCAGGAAGGTCCTCAATCAATACAGGCATATGTTTTCTTTGCCTCTTAGTCAGACCACCTGGTGTACCCATCAAGTGGACACAGGTGAGAGCCTACCTGTTAAAAATAAGATTTACAAGCAACTGGACCATGTCAGAGATTGTATCAGGACTGAAGTCCAAAAGATGCTGGAATTGGGAGTGATTGAAACCTCAGATAGCCCTTGGGCTAGTCCAGTGGTCCTGCTACCCAAACCTCATACCCAGGGTGGTAAGAGAGAAATGAGGTTTTGTGTGGACTACAGGGGGCTCAATGCAGTCACTAGGACTGATGCTCATCCTATTCCTAGGGCAGATGAACTCATTGACACTCTGTCCTCAGCCAAGTTCTTGAGCACATTTGACCTCACTGCTGGATATTGGCAAATCAGATTAGCTGAGGATGCCAAACCCAAAACAGCATTTTCAACCCCTAGTGGGCATTATCAATTTATTGTGATGCCCTTTGGTTTGAAAAATGCACCTACCACATTCCAAAGGATTGTGAATAAAGTCCTTACAGGCCTGGAAGCCTATAGTGCAGCATATCTTGATGATATAGCTGTCTTTAGTTCCACCAGGGAGGATCACCTGGTCCACCTGAAGAATGTTTTGGAGGTTTTGCAGAAAGCAGGTCTCACTATCAAGGCCACCAAGTGCCAGATAGGGCAGAGTAAGGTTGTGTCCCTGGGCCACCTTGTGGGTGGAGGCCAGGTTCAACCATTGCAGAGCAAAATCCAGACCATCATGGACTGGGTTGCTCCCACTACCCAGACTCAGGTCAGAGCTTTCTTGGGCCTGACTGGGTACTACAGACAATTTGTAAAAGGATATGGGTCTATAGTGACTCCCTTAAATGATCTTACTTCAAAAAGAATGCCCAAGAAAGTTCAGTGGACAATTAGCTGTCAGAAGGCATTTGATGATCTCAAGCAGGCCATGTGCACTGCTCCCATTCTGCAGAGTCCTGACTATTCCAAACAATTAATTGTCCAAACAGATGCATCTGAATTGGGGTTAGGGGCTGTGTTGTCACAACTTAATGCAGAGGGTCTGGATCAACCAGTAGCTTTTGTTAGCAGAAGGTTGACCCCCAGAGAGAAACGTTGGCCAGCCATTGAGAGGAAAGCCTTTGCTGTGGTTTGGGCTCTGAAGAAGCTGAGGCCATACTTGTTTGGCACTCACTTCTTTGTTCAAACAGACCATAAGCCCCTCTTATGGCTAAAACAGATGAAGGATGAAAACCCCAAACCTTTGAGGCAGTCCATTTCCCTACAGGGGATGGACTATACAGTGGAACATAGACCTGGGAGTGACCATGCCAATGCAGATGGACTCTACAGATATTTCCACTTAGAACATGAAGACTCAACTGGGTAAGGTTAGTCTCATCTCCTTACGTTTGGTGGGGGGGGTTGTGTAGGAAAGTAGGATCTGCGTCTTATGGTTACCCCCACTTTTTGCTTGATGTTACACTGTTTTTGACTAGTCTGACTGGGATCCTGCTAATCAGGACCCCAGTCTATCTGCTTTCCCCTTAAAATGTCATGTATGTACTTAGGTACACTCCAGATTGGATACTGGGGTACCCTTGTCAGTCCCTAGTATATGGTACTCATGTACCCAGGGCATAGGTACCCCAGAGGCCTCCCATGGGCTGAAGCATGTATTATGCCACCCATGAGAGGCCATGCAAAATGGAACTACAGGCATGCCATTGCAGCCTGTGTAAGATAGTGCATGCACCACTTACTTGAGATATAGGTTTACTACATCTATAGGTCACTACACTTAAAACCTATAAGTCACCTCTCTAGCAGGCCTTAACAATCCTAAAGGCAGGGTGCTGGGTTTTACATGAGAGGGTGCCCCTGCATGAGCAGAGCCCCTCTGCAGCCTTCGGAGACCATTCTCCCAGGTTGTCGGTGACGCAGCCAGACATATAGGTAGAGGTGCATTATATGCTCACGTAAAATGCTATCTCGAAAACGGCTGCAACAAACCAATGTCGTGTTTGGTATCAAACACCTTGGAATCATACCTCCACACCGGTAACCGGTGTGGGAGGTATTATTCCACCCTTCTGAAGCGAGCTTCGTGGGGTCCCTGGTCTTCCCGGTACCAGCCTTCTCGACCCGGACAGCACAAAATGGTTGCTGCCGACCAGAGACACATTTCTGCCCTGCTGCTGAGCCAAGCTCGAGCAGAGGAAGGCAGCACAATTGGCATCCTGTCACAGGGAGGTGTGACCACCTCCCAGACAGGATTTAGTGTATTGGGGCTGGGTGGGTGCACTTCCGAAGTGCCTGAAAGTCTGCATCTGGGGCACACTTGGTGTCCCTGTGCATAGTCCAGTTCAAACCAGTCCTGGGAGCCGTTGGCTCCTGCTCTGGCACAAAACTGGACAAAGGTCAGGGGAGTATCCTCCCAACTGTCCTGACCCTCCCCTGAATCTGTCCAACCCTTTCCCATGAGTACAACAGGGCTTACCTGGCTGTAGGACCCTGGATTCGACGTGGACAAGATTCTGATTAAGAAACCACTGACCTTCGATCGTCTGGACACTCTGGACTTCGACTGGGCCCGACTTCATCTCCCACTCCGTCCAAAGCATCGTCTGTGCCTGCACACCATACAGGCTCTGTGCAGGACCTGTGGAGCATCAAGGACAACTGAAGTTATCTCCCTTGGGGTGAAGGAGTCACTCCCCAGCATTCGCAGGCACCGTAAAGCAACTGACCAGTCTGCTGATCCTAAGCTCCTGCAGACTCCAAAGGTTCCAGCAACACAAGAGGTGGGTTCCTATGTTCCTTGAGGTTGAGCTGCCCTCTCACCAAGTTTGAGGTCAGTATCCCTTGTGGGGACCGCATAACCCAACCCCTGTGCACCATGTACGTTTGCAAGTGCATGTGCTTGTTGGCATTCTCCAACTAAGCGCATTGGGCTATTCATAGCCCCAACCTCCGTGCACAGTTTGTACAAAGGACTTTGGCCTCCTTGCCTTCTGTGCCCTGTAAGCCATTACTTTGTGAAACTGCTAGAGGACCCCTTGCGACTCCTGTGCCTTCAGCCTGTGGGTCCATTTGAGGGACAATGCTGCTTTTCTTGGGCTCCCCTGGTTGCTCCAGGCCTGCCCTGACTCCCCTTGCTGTGGTGAGTCTCCTGGTCCTTGCTGGGCCAGACCGTAACCTTCTTTGACCTTCTTCGTGGGTTGCCGTTGCCAAGGCTTGTTGGTGCTCCCGCCGGACACCGACCCCTCAGCACTCGACATCCTTTGTGGGACAGCTCGTATCCATCTCCTGGTCATCCTCAACATCTCCTGGTCCCTGCAGCTGTAGAGTCAAGGTCTCCATCTTCACACCTGAAGCACCCGACATCGGTGGGCATTCGTCTACTGAGCCCCTGGTCACTCCTGAGTGACCCAGACTCTGTCCCCTCTGCTCTCAGGTTCCTTCCATCAAGAATCCACCTGTGGGTTCCACCGGACACTTTTCTTCTTTCCAGCAGTGGCATTTCTTTGAAGACTCCCATTGAGAACAACGGTGGCTTCTGATGCCACTTCGACCCTATGCACCCGGCTTCCCTGGGATAGGTAACTCTGGTACTTCGGTATCCATGGGTGGGGTGGCTCTCCAACCTTCTGTGTTCTAAAGGGTTTCTTCATAATGCACTGGGAAGGGTCCTTAAACCTTAAAACTGCAACCGCGACTCTCCCATTGAATTGTACGTAGTACGCAGTCGTGTTCTCACACTGCACCCGTCCTCCATGGGATCCCTACTTACTTACCTTGGGTGGTTCCTTGGGGTCCCAGCGATTCTACATCCTCTAGACACTGTCTTGACTCGAGTCGTGGTTCTTATACTACTATTTTAGTATATGGTTTGGTCTTCACCTGGAGCCCACTGTGTATTAGTGCTACTTACGATTGTTTCTGTGCTACAGTATTGTGTGCTTTGTGTTTATCTGCGTGTCGCAGATACTGTGAGGTATTTAATGTGTGGTATAATGATAAATACATATTTTTATAACTACTGTGTGGTTCCCCTTTCATTTAACCAATACAATAAGGTTGCATTCTGGTAAAACAAGCTGCTTAACATTCTTTCAAGACTAAGCCTGAAGGCTGCTCTCCACAGCTACCACTTGGATAGCTTTCTAAGGTTATCTTTGACCTCTTAAATCATCATAAGGGTTGTTTGGACTGGTGCAAGGTGCCCACTTTGATTAGTGGACAGCATATACCAGGCCAACTTCTCACACTGCAAATAAAAATCTGCACATTAATCTGTATCACAGCACATAGCTCACTAATTCTTCCGAGCACATGCAAATAGTGTGTGACAGGTTACATATATAATTCACCAGATGGTATTAAAAGAGTACATATTCCTCAGTAAAACTTGTAAATACATGTGCTTGTGGTTGAGAACAACAATACTCCCTGGATGATTGGATGAGTGCATAGGTAGTGCCTAGGTGATTTCCTGAGAATATAGGTAGTGCCTGGATGATTCCCTGAATATGTAGAAACTACATTGGTGGTTCCATATCTACATAGTTACTGCCTGTGTATTTTCATGACTATATTGCTACTATCTGGGTGTTTGGATGAGTTCAAGAGTAGTGACTTAATGATTAGATAAATGCATAACTAATGCCTCAATGATTCAATACATGCATAGATAGTGGGTCCATGATTAATTGAGTGCCACTGTAGTCCCTCTGTGATAACAGGACTACATGCGGAGTATATACATGATTCATTGAGTGCATGAATAGTGCATACGTGATTGTTTAAGTGCATACATAGCACCTGCCAGATTGCATGAGTGCATGAGTAGTATTTCAATAATTGAATGAGTACATGACTACTGCCCATGTGTTTTTGGTTAATTGAAGAGGTAGTGCCTAGTTGATTTGATAACTACATGGATATTGCCTGGATAATTGAATGAGTGCATCAGTACTGCCTGGCTGATTACATGAGTGCATGACTAATGTCTGAGTAATTGTATAAGTCCAGTGTTAAAGCTTGAGTAATTAGATGAAAGCAACTCTACTGCTGTGGTGATTATATTAGTGCAAGAGTATTGCCTCAGCAATTGGATGAGAGCATAGTGACTGTATGGGTGATAGGTTCACTGCAATGGTACTTCCTGCATAATTGGATGAGTGCATGACTAGTGCCTGAGTGTTTGTATGAGTGTATGGGTTGTGCCTCAGTATTTGGATGAGTGCAAGAGTTATAAGTGGGTGTTTGGATGAGTGCTTGGGTTGTGCCTGGGTGTTTGAATAACTGTATAGGTACAGCCTTGGTGATTGTATAAGTGAATGGTTAGTGCCTGAGGGATTGGATGAATGCATGGGTAGTGGCTGTGTGGTTCAATGAGTACATAGGTAGTGCCTGCGTAATTGAAGAGTGCATGTGTAGTGCCTGGGTGATTGGATAAGTGTGTGGAGAGGGCCTGAGTGATTCAATGACTGCTTGAGTAGTGGCTGGGTGATTGGATGAGTACCTGAGTAGTGCCTAAGTGACTGTGAAAGTACCTCCATTGCTGTTAGATATATAAGTTTTCACTATATGTGAGTGATTAAGTCCTGTCACTATGAAACTACCTGTTTTAGTGTATTTTTCCTTTTCTACTGAGCTATGTGTGAGTGAAGTCTAGATACCACACTTGATCTATAATAGGATACTTGGCTCTGTAGGTGCGTACATTGCTCTGTTACTCAATGTGCACATGCATCGGTAAGTTTCTAAAACTGAAAACAACAATACTCCCTGGATGATTGGATGAGTGCAACTGTCACTTTTTCAAAGCACATAATCTACACCACTTCTCAAATATTTGTTGTATGTTTTAGACATGTATTCAGCTTTTCTCAAAGACAAGTTAGAGGCCAAGTCAAACTAGCACAAGAACTCTCTCAAGACACTGCACTACTAACCCTCCTCAATTTTAAACAGAGCATGTTCAAAGAAATGCACTATCCTCACCATATACATGAAGGGGCAGATTTACAAGAACTGGCGCATCCCTGCATATTAGCAGGGATGCGCCAAGTGAATTGCGACCCGTAAAAAAATCCTTGCGCCACCATGGCGCAAGGATAGACAGATGCGTGACGCATCTTTTCGGCGTAAGGGCAGCGCATTGCTGGAGTCATGTCGCAAGTACGACGCAACTCCAGCAATGGTTAGGAATGCCTATTCCTAACATGCTGCGTCACTCCTTACGCCTGCTTCAAGCAGGCGCAAGGTTTTGACGCAGTGGCGTCGTAAAAGTGACTCAGTGAAATCTTGTAGGTTTCACTGCGTCACTTTTACGAGGCTTTCTCACGTCGGAACACCCACCCTGCATACATTATACCTGACGCAGGTATAATGTAGCGCAGGGCTTTACAACGCAACGCATCTCCCTAGATGCGTCACGTTGTAAATATGAGGCAACGTGGCGCATTGTTTACGATGCCGCTGCGTCACAGAAGTGACGCAACGGCGGGGTAAAGTTGTCGCAAGGGGCTTGTAGATCTTCCCCAAAATTTACAAAAGCCTTAAAGAACATAGATCATCATGTAAGGATATGTGTGCTTTCATAATAGATATATACCTTCAGGCCATCTTTCCAAAAAGATATGGTTCTCTGCATGTTTAACTAAACTCAAGAGTCACATCGTACATATAACTATCTGCAACCATAAAAATCGTATCTCACCATCTAAGCATATGCAAAGCAGTCATATAAGTAATAAACCACATTGACAAACACTTCCAAATACATACCTAACAAGTATTAGTACTTCATAATTGATATACAGGTACAGCACATTTTCTTATCTATTATTTGTGACAACACTACTCCTGTTTAATAATGTGACTAAAAGTACTACAACTCCCAGAATGCAAATAACATAGATCTGTCTGTTCTGCATATCATGCTTAGACATTTAAAACATTGTCATTTTTAAAGACATTGCGCATTGTAACTTTCAACAGTACTATACTGTTGTTTTTCTATAAAGTACTCAATGGAATAAAGGGGCACAAATTCATTTTCCTCTAACTTCCCAAAACATTTGGTACTAACATCTTAAAGACATACCTTACAATTAACACACACTATATATAAATCACCTATCTTAAAATATGTAAAACCATACACACTGCCAGTCACAGTTCATCTCATATATTTTTTTTCATATGCCTGTGATACTCTTTTTCAATGTAATTTTTTTAAAAGATTAAAATGTTATGTATATACAAGTGAATTGAGTTTCTAGATTGCATTGTAGTTTTAGCTCTTTTTGGATAGTTTTGACACTGTCAGGATTTGTAAAAACTAAGCACAAGAATGGTACACTACTCTCATACAAAGCAACCATTAAATGGCAACCTCTTTAACTTTGCACTCTGTGATAATGCAAAAGGCAGCAAATGAAATCATGTCTTTCATTTTAGACTACTCTATGTCCACTTGTGAATGGTTAGTATCTGTTAACCCTTTCCCTCTCTTTCAAAAAGAGATTCCTGTCTAGGCGTGTTCGCGATGTTTTCACTGTCATCGTGGAGTAAGTTAAAAAAAAACAGGAGTCCAAACCTATGTTTAGCTTTAGTTTTTTAAAATTTAAATACTGCAGAACAGTTTACTACATAGTCCTGAACTGGAAATAAAAATGTATAATTAGTTAAATGTTGTCATAACTCGTGTACTTTTAAAAAAAAAAATTGTACCTCTTTAACACCCCCGCCCCCAATACACTCTTAACTGACTGTGGGTCACAAGTTCAAAGCACATTCTAGAAGGCCCATGCTACTTCCAAATGAGGTGCAGCAGGTGTGGTTTACTCCACAGATTCAAAAGCATATCCATAAGGACTTCTTGCTAATGCATCCACTGTACTACCTAATTTTATTCACTTACATACTGACAGCATCCAATAAAATATATCTTTTTTTTTCAAAGAAAACATCTCCATTTTAACTGATTTTCATTTGGAAAACTACCCCATTCACCTCCAGCCAACTGCTAACTGCATTGCTCCTTCACTTGAAAATGCTTAGAGTGTGGATTGTTGGCCACAGCTATGTCTATTGGGCTAAAGAGGCAGCAAAAAAGAGAGGTATTGACAGAGACTTGGGGTTCGAAGAAAACCTGCCCAGGGATTTGGGGGCATATTATCAAGGAAAGTATCGCCGCTTTTCCGGCACATATCGCACTATCACCAAGGACTCGCTAACATGCGTTAGCGCTTGTTTCTTTGAGATAGCTGCCGGTTATCCTGCCGCTTTGCATGTCAGCGATATTCATCGCTAATGATATGCAAAATAGGCGTTCCTTATTAAAATAATATAAAAACTGTCGCTAACGCAACTTCCCCCTATTATCAATCCGGTCGCGAACCCGCGTAGCGATAATAAAAGTGGCGCTAACCGCGATTATCGCTGGTATCTGAACGCCTGATTTAAAACTGACTTAGCTATATTATCCTATGGGAGGTGGATTGTCAGGATAAGTCCACCCTGCCCTATCATCAAGGAATTCCCTATCGCTGTGGTTTTATCGCTGGATTTCCAGCGATATTCACGCATTTCGCCGCTATCGCTGGATTTTTTATCGCCTTGGAGATAAGCGTTGATAATAACGCGCTATCTCGGCGACGTAATCCAGCGATAGCCGGCGATAATTAAAATCGCGCTAAGCGCGCTTAGCGATAATTATCGCTGGCTGTTGATAATATGCCCATTGGTGTATTGAATACAGCGAGAGTCCAGTGTAATCGCTCAGTAGTAAAGAAACTTCTTTCCTAGAGACCCCTCACCCACCAGGGTTGCCCCTTGGTGGCATGTTTCATCATTTGGGTTCATCTCAGTCCTCTACGGATTGAGGCGTGCTGCGACTTCGCGATTACGCAGGAGCACTTATTGGTGTAACAAATGATAAAGGTAGTGAAATGGGCGGGAGTGTGACTGAAGATATGGACTTTAATGAGTCCGTGTGCTTCAGAAATAAGTAGTCAGCATGTTTTGAGCCGTTCCCCTAATGGCTCTTCATCAGGACTTATCGGGAACTTAGTCCCAATAGTACCACTCCACTAAATCCTATAATAGGGATACACTGGGTCGCATGCCGTGCGCATGCACCTAATATACATACGGTTACTAATGAATCGTCCTGTATCTGTAATGATAAGAAAGAGAACATTAAAAACACCCAGGCTCATCAGTTATTGTTACAAACCCACAACTGTCCAAAACAATATGTGTGCCACACCCTAATCGTGTGGGTGCTCAGTAATTTAAACGCGTAATCACTCGTTGCGTGTGAAAGTCATCGCTCAACTTCGTGGTTGTGTAATGTCTCCACCACGAGGTGAGACATTGTGAAACAAGACAAGACAGCACATAAACATGTATTATATCGTGTATCATAATTGCATACATTTTGGACGCTTTTCTAATGCGTCATTGTCTATGCCAGGGATGAGGGGCCTGTAGTCAAACCCTATCAAAGAGAAAAAGTTGCCCAAGATAGTGAAACCAGGTTTCCGATTGTGGCAGAGTAAAAAACCGCCGTATGCGGGCATCGCGGAGAATGCCCCGTGATATTGTCCCTGTAACTTACTTCATCAAGGCTGTCCTCGGATCACTTGCCTACACAATTCCATAGAGACCACATCTTAGCGATGTGTGTCTCCAGTTGCTAAAATAGACTGAAGGCTGGCTGTGGCGTGCGCGTTGTCGGGAGAGCGGGAAGAAGACTAGACCGCTACTCCAAAGCAAAATGGCGGCTCGCCTTGGCGCTTCTTCGGGGCCATCTTGGAGGAGTATAATGAGTATTCTATAATAGATTGAAGGCTGGCTGTGGCGTGCGCGTTGTCGAGTGTGTGTCGGGTGTGTGTTTCAGATCAAAGAAATGTGATGACATTTTTGTTGTAATTCGTTGGCATCGGACATTACTGCGGTGTTCACAAATTCTGATGCTCACTTTGTGAGTGGTCATACCCACATAATGTAGGTTGCACGGGCAAGTGATATGATAGACAACCCCTGATGTGTTGCAATTCATCAGGTTTCGTAGTTCCCAACTCGTGCCGTTGTTGAAAACCATGGTCTTGGTGAAACTGGTAAGATGCAATTCCCGCAGGGGTAGTGGCCTGTTGGCGGTGTACCAGAGATTGTTCGGTTTTCTAATCTGTTGTTACTGGATTTGGGGGGGGGGTATGAACTAGCATGTCCCGAAGGCTTTTCCCTCTCCTGTGAGAGAACATGGGTTTGGGTATGTTCAAATTCCCGCTGTTAAGGATTGGCCAGTGCTTTCCTATGATTTTGGTGACCCGATCTGAAGCTATGTTATATGTGGTTATGCAGATGGGTCTTTGTTCCACTTTCTTGTTAGGCTGTGGACGTGGGCCCAAGAGGCTCTCTCTGTGGGTGTTTCTGGCACGTTTGTTGGCTTGTGACACTATCCGTCTGGGGTAGTTCCTTGCTAGCAATTTCTCTGTCAGTGTATCAGCTTGTGTTCTAAAATCCTTGAGTTCTGTACAGTTCCTCCTAAGCCTAAGAAATTGTCCATAAGGGAGATTTACTTTTAGGTGTCTGGGGTGGAAGCTGTCATAAAGTAATTGGCAGTTCTTAGCTTATGGTTTCACATGGGTATTGGTCTTAAGGATCCCCTCTTCTGCAGTGATGTTTAGATCCAGGAATACTGGTTCTGTCCTGCTCATAGTGTGGGTGAACTTTAGGAAAGTATCCTGGGTGTTGAACCACCTTATGAAAGCATCCGCTGTCGACTCATCACCTTCCCAGACCACCAGGATCCACAAGTCACTAACAAACCCCCCGAGACGACCCATAGTGTCAAGCATCGGCTCGATATTAGAACCTCTCTCCAAATTCGCAGATGCCTTCCTAAGACCCCTCATTCAGAGCATGAGTCCATACTTATAAGACACCAAAGCAGTCTTATGTCTTCTCCGGGATCTACAATTCAAACCCAACACTAGCATTTTGATTGGACTGGATGTTGAGAGCTTGTACACGAGTCTTCCCTACAAAGAAACCCTGGATATCATTGAGGAAGTCCTCTTTGAAGTGACCTGGACCTATCATACACTGAGACATCTGGTTTTAGAGTGTTGCAAATGGGCCTTAATGTTATATTTCATATAGGTACGCCGCTATAGGTCTAGGTATCATCATAACCCTTCACCTACATTCTCTCCTATACTACATACATAACGGATTTGAAGGACTGACCTTTTACCCAGTTACAATACTACACATAAGTACGTAGGGTTTTTCCCTGGACATTGGCCTCATAAATTATGCATGAGGATTCTTAGTTTCTTGGAATCACAGCAGGACCATCATCTCCTTCATAATAACTGTGTATTAAGCTCATTACCGATGTCATCCTAAGTCCGACACTGGCACAGCAAGGTAGAACCCCTGGGGATACCTTAGGGAATATAAACACCACATCTTGCTGAGATAGGAAGAGGAGATCACAACTTCCATGCCGACACACTGACGCGAGATGCTGAGGTTCCTGCATGCAGATACTCCAGCTTGCAGTGGTCTGACATCCCTTGCGGGGTGTTCAGCTCAAGACCAGAACGGGGTCTCACAGTCTAACATCAGGTAATGGGGTTGGCTTTATCCTAGAGGGATTCTTGCCTTTACACCTACTCACATGCTAGGTACACTTAGGTACATCTAGTTAGGGTCGCATCGTAGGAGTACGCATTTTTCTGTTTTCTGCCATGTATTTTATATACTTACCTATGGTTATGATTTTAGCAAAATGGTAGAAACCTACCATCTGTTTGCTTTCTTAGTGCTGCTACTCATTTATATATGCTACTATCTACTGGTGATTTCAGTACACTTATTGTACACTAGAATAACGACTGTTCAATAAATACTTATTGAAAACGTCCCAACCGTTTATTCTGTGTATCTCTCTGAGAAAACGTGAGCATGAGTGCCTGAGCGAAAAGTGAGTTACTGTTTCGACCGTCCTGAGCGATCATGGTTGTCATGTTCGATAGTTGCCAAGAACTATTCTCTCCTTGGTAAGAGGAGGTTATAGTGGCATTGCGAGCTAGCTGGTACACAGGTGTCTTGATTGCGCCTATCAGCTAATACAGAATCTTCCACACGGTAGCCCAGCACCGGGCGCAGTCAAAGACTTTAACACAAAACAAACAACACCTTTAGAAAAGGGTTTTATTTTTACAAAATGCAGGGACTCTCTCTCTTAGAATAAGGCTTGGGGTTTTATTTAACACAATGCTCTCAAAAGCTTTCCCAGATGCCAAATGCAAAAGATTCAATTACACAAAGAGATATATATGTTTATATGCAAGCAATAATCTAAATGCATGAATAATACTGATTGATAAACAAGCAGCAAATAATATGAGATAAGACTCAAGCAAATATACTGGACGTCCTGCAAGAGATCAGAAAGCTATATATACATTAAATGAGTACTTTGGAGGTGCACCTTGACTCACTCACACATCACAAAGAAAACACACTCACTCACACATCAAATGATCACAGCCACTGGCTCACATCACAATGGCAATAATCAAAACTCAATACATCACCTGGTGCAAAACACTGCATCTCAGACTGGGAAGTAAACAGTCATGGTTTGAGAGCCTCAGCAACCAGGGTCCACGCTCCGAGATAGACGCGTCCGTCCTCGCTCGGATCCCAAACTCCCGGTTTCCAAGTCCACAACCCTCAGCTTTAAACACACCAGAAGGTTCGAGAAAGACCTCCCCCTGGGCCAGAGGAATCTTACCAGAACTGGCCAGGTTCCAAGCAAGCATTCCCACGGCAGGAAGGAGCTCTCACGTTCCCTTCTCCAAATCGCACATGTTCCAGCCTTTATCTTAACGAAGCTCGCAAAAGCCTTTCAGAGTACATAAACAATCCCTCACAAAAACAGAAAGACCTTGAACGTGAATAACCCAAGAAACTTGCAAGCACTGCTGTGCACACAGAAAAGCTGATGCAAGGCAAAGCCAGGAAAAAAGGATGACATGAGGCCATGTCAAAGCCAATAGTAATGCTCATAACCCAAACAACTTGCAAGCGCTGCTGTGCACGCAGAAAAGCTGAAGCTAGGCAAAGTCAGGTAAAAGGATGACATGAGGCCATGTCAAAGCCAATAGTAAGCACTTCATAATTCTTATACAACACCGAGCACATGTGTGCATCACTGCCCACAACACTGCACTTCGAAACCAAAGAATACATTCCACACCTCTCTCTCCCTTTCATGCTTTCAAATGCACATCCCACACGCTCTGCTCTTGGCAAGGCTATTCTACTCCATGACAGCTCCCACTGAAAGACAGCAAGATTACAAGAAAGAAGAGAAGCAGGCATATGCAGGACCGTCTCGTACATCCAGGCTAGGATAAAATAACACACTAAAGTCAGTTAAAATAATGGTAGTCAAAGGTCATCACTGGGTGTCAAACCACAAGAGTGCCTCTAGCACTACACACAGGTCAACATACCCGGTGGGGGTGTCTGGAATCAGTCTGGACACCAGTCCCGCAGTGTATGTTGTCTAAACGCGCAGATCCTATATAGGTCTTATAGGAACTATACGACATGGCGCCGCCAACGTTGGTATTGGCACCTATTTAACAGTCAGATCTGAGTAGTTCAGTCGTGCTATTCTCAGAGACCCCTACTCACATTCTCCCCAGAGACGTCTGGAGTGGGAGGGAACAAAATCCGCCGCAGCTGAGTAAGAAAATTCATATGTATTGGCTGTTGGTTTAATCAAGCTTGAAGGATACAGTGTTCCTAATTGTGCATAACACCTTATCTCAGTTCCCTTGAAACGCTCTCCTTTCTAAAAATAATGACTGAACAGAGAGACGTAGATGAAGGAAATGCACTAAACTTCTCAGCCGAAGAAGACGATGCAGATGCAATATACATTGCAGATAATGTTAGAAATGCCGTCACCCTAAAACTAGTAGCATATGGTGTTACTACAATTAGGGGTGGGCAGGTGACTTTCATGATTGAGGCACACGAATCATATAGAACAGAGATATTCTATTTATGGATTAAATTCCCGCAGGCAAATGCACAAGCAAAAACATTTCACTACTATGTAGAAGATGGTATACCAAATGAGTATAGTCCATATGAGGACATTGAAATTCCACTCACTTACGAAGAACACCTCTACTGGTTTAAAGGCGCCCTCCCCCATACAAGAAATAGAGTAAGACTCGGTCCGCTCGGAAGAGACGGAGTAACATGGCCAGTTTTAGCGGCATACACACCACATCCTGACATTGACACAATGCCAGGAGGAGACTTACTTGTACAGCATAAAGAATTAATAAGACTTTACAGAAACATGACACAGTTTGTGTTGAGAACAATCACACTTCAGCCCACACCGGGTACACAACCAGGACTAGTCCAAACTCCTACAACAAAAATTACACCACAGACACTGCCCGCAGTAATGGGTAAAATGCCCACAAAACGTGAACAAATGCCTTTCTGGATAGCACAGAAAATTACACAACTGGAGGCGGTGTTTCCGCACACTGGTCCTAAGGAAAAGCATAGAATACTCACTATTTGCTTGCCAAAGGGGGTAGCTCCCTCAATAGAGGATTGTACTTCTTGGGGTACAGTCTTCGCTGCAATATATACCAGGGCACATGGTATTCCATCTTTAGCGGTAATACCGGATGTATTAAGACAAATACAAACGAGTATGGAGCAGAGCTTGCTCTAAACTTAGGGATGAAGTTATTAAACAACTTCGCCCAGGTATCTGCAATAATATTGGCAAATATTAAAGGGGAAGCAGCATCAGTGGCAATACGCCAACGTCTGAGAGAGTTCACTCCATTACAACATCAGACAGAACTACCTAAAATAATTGAAACTGCTTACGCAGAGTTAGGTAGAGACAGTCTGGGAGCTAGACCTGTAAAACCCCAACTAGTGGGGAGTTCAGATAAAGAACAGGCAAAGCAAACACCAGTTTCTTCAAAGAAGAAATGGGACAATAATAAACAACAAAGGAACAGATCTCACTCCAGGAGAAGGTCTCCTCAGAAGGAGCCCCCAGAAAGGAGATATAATCTTAGGAATAGAGATAACATTAAAAAACCTGACAGGTATCAGGACACTGATACACGTTCCTCTCGTTCCTTTCAGGGTTCATCAAAAAACTCCGGGATGGAAGGACGGGCAGAACAAAGACAAGAAGAGCGTACAAAGTCCAGACAAGCAACGCACTTCAGACTACACTTCAAAGAAAGAAGAAAAACCTAAAGCAAAACCTCAATTTAAAAAGAAGAAGGTAGCAGGTCTCAAAGTTAGACATGCCCAGAATTCTGAGGACTCGGCTACTGAACGGGGAATGGGCTCTGACGATGCTAGACAGCGCGGCAGAAGTAACAATAGCTCGCCGGAACCTGATGGAATTTCTGGTGACAGCGGAGTTGAGTGAGTATATCACGGTGGAAATACCTGATACTAGGGTGAGTGTCCCACACAAGTTACATGAACTAACACTCCAAATGGAGGGGGACAAGCCCAGACAAGTTAAGGCTCTCTTTTAGGAGAACCTGACTTCTGGCTACGACATCCTATTAGCAGAAAGAGATTGGCCGCCTACTATTGTTATGGAATGCCCAAAGGGGGAAACTGTAATATTTCCAGCTTTCTCCGACCTAGTCCCCGCACACCTAAGACATACAAATGCGCAGGAGTGGGCAGTAGCCCTTGCTCCAGCATTATACCGCAACCATGTAGGGTGGGATGAAGAGTCACCCCACCACGTAATTCCAATAAAAACAAACCCAACTCCACAAAGACAGTATCCCATAAAACAGGAAGCTAAAATACAGGTCAGGGAGATCTTAGATCAACTTGAATACCAAGGTGTAATTGAACCATGCACCTCATCAATGAATAATCCTTTGTTTCCCATAATGAAACCCGATAATTTATATTGTCTAGTTTTAGACTATAGACACCTGAACTCATGTACGAAAACATTTGCAGTCCAGAATGCACATAGTGCCGCATTAATGAATAACATTGTGTGGAAAAAATACAAAACATTAGATATCTCAAATGGATTTTTCTGCCAAAACATAGCGCCTGAAAGCAGATATTTGACAGCCTTCTCAGCGCTAGGGTCCCAGGGTCAATTTTGTCGACTCCCCCAAGGGTATAAGAATAGCCCGGGGTTACTTTCAACGAGGCTAACAGAGTTACTACAGAATTTGGATTAAGAAGCATTATTGTTAGAAATGGGGATCTCTAGTTGGCAAGGGCTTGCACCTTTGTCCAAGTAGGGACCCTTCTTCCTAGTCAGGATAAGGGGAGTTACACTCCTAAAATAACCCCTGCTCACCCCCTTGGTAGCTTGGCACGAGCAGTCAGGCTTATCTTAGAGGCAGTGTGTAAAGCATTTGCACATAACCAACAGTAATACAGTGTAAGCACTACAAACGGACACCACACCAGTTTAGAAAAATATCCAATATTTTGATATACTTAAAACAAGACCAATACGATAAAAATCCACAGTACAGTACTTTGAAAATCTTCAGTTATCATAGTGTCCTTAAAAACAGTTCCTTGATGTCGATAGCTCCGTCCGGGGCTATCACGGTGTCGTGAACAAACAAATCCAAACAGTTCTGGCTGACCGCGACGTCGCGGGTTGGCTACGGTGTCGGAAAGACCCGCAAACAGTACCTTTCAGAAATGCAGGGCGTCGATGACCTCGCGTGAGCTTCCGAAAACACGGCGTCCGCAGGTGTCGGTTCTGGAGGTCGGTGCAGGCGTCGTCGGGGCCCTCAAAGTCACACGCGTTGCAGATCGATCTCCTCTCTGTTGAAGTCAGGAGCGCTGGCGTCGGCAGGCGTCGGGTGCTGCGGTGCGGCGTGCGGTGCCCTCAGGTCGCGGTGCGAGCAGCGGCTTGGTGGCGGCGTCGTTGGTGAGACCAGGGTCGCGGTGTGAGATGAAGGTGGTGCTCGTCATGGTGCTGGCAGGTCACGGTGCAGCAGCGGCGTCGTCGTTGCTGAAGCGCTGTCGTCGGCTGACGAACTGGAGTCGATGGCACCGGCGTCGGTAGGCCAAGGCTGCGGTGCGGGATGAGGGCGGTGCGTCGTGTAACTTTACGAGCGGTGCCCTCGAACCACGGTGCAAGCAGCGGCGTCGAGTCCGGCGTGGAGCGTTGTCGTCGGGGATACCAAGGCGTCGTCGTGAAGCGAGGCGGTGCAGAGTGCGGTTCCCTACAGGTCGCGGTGCGAGCAGCGGCTCGGTGGTGGCATCAGCAGGCGTCATCGGTGAGACAAGGGTCGCGGTGCGGCGTTGCGGCGTTGCGGCGTTGCGGCGGTGCCTTCAGGACACGGAGTCGGCAGCGGCGTCGTAGACGGCGTCAGGCTTGAAGTCTTTGCTGTTCCTGAGACTTCTTGAACAGGGGGCAAGCTCTACCTCAAGCCCTTGGAGACACTCACAAAGTAGATTGCAGAAAGTTCAGTCCAGTCCTTTCACTGCCCAAGACAGAAGCAGCCACTGCAGGCCAACACAGCAAAGCACACAGCAAAGTGGTAGTTCCTCCTCACAGCTTCTCCAGCTCTTCTTCTTGGCAGTCTTGTTGATCCAGATGAGTTCTAAAGTTCTGGGGTTGGGGTCCCCCTTTTTATCCTCAATTTCTCTTTGTTCTCTGAAGGCAGAGAGGCCTTTGCCTAGTCCAAACCAGTTCTGGTCAGTCCTGGAGCACTTTGTTGACAAGACTCCTTCTTTCCTTTTGCAGTGTAGGCCAGGGACATCAGACACACCACAGGAGGTGGAGCCAGCATTGTGGAGGGAAGGCACAGCCCTATTCAGGTCCCAGGTGCAACTCCTCCCACCCATCTACATGTAGATCTTGCTATTCAGCCCTGTGCTGACTCACCCTGTCTCCTGGAATCCCCCAGCCCCTGTCACTCACACTCCAGCAAAGGAATGCACAACCTAGCAGAGGCAGGCTTGGATGGTTAGACAAGAAAATACCTACTTACTAAAAGTGGTATTTTCAAACACAGAATGTTAAAACCAACTTCACTAAAAGATGCATTTTATCATTCTGAGTTCAGGCATACTAAACTCGAATTTCTACCATGTTCCCTGGGTCAGTTAGGATCATAGGATGTAATAATCCAAACTGCCCATTCTGGCCTATGGGGAACAGGTAGCCTTGCAATAGTGAAAAACGAAGTAGGCTGTATTTCACTATCAAGACATGCCACACACACCAGGGCATGTCCTACCCTTCACATACAATGCACCCTGCCCACAGGGGTACCTTGGGCCTACCTTAGGGGTGACTAACATGTAGAAAAGGGAAGGTTTAGGGACTGGCAAGTGTGTGCACTTGCCAAGTCGACATGGCAGCCCCAGGCTGCGCACAGGCTCTGCAATGGCAGGCCAGAGTTACACTTTACGGGCTGTTTGAGTGGGTGGCACAATCCAGTGCTGCAGCCCACCAACAGCATTTGATTTATAGGCCCTGGCACTCGCAGTGCACTTTACTAGGGACTGACACATAAATCATATAGGCCAATCATGGAAACACCAATCCATAACACATTTTCTACAGGAGCACTTGCACTTTCCCACTGGACAGCAGTGAGGAAAGTGCGCAGAATCATTACACCAGCAAAAACAGAGTCAAAACCAGGAGGTCAGAAAGCAAAAAGTCAGGGGAAACACGCCAAAAGATGCCAAGTCTAACACATGTCCCCTCAGGCTGAAAGTAGGGAGAACTACCCAACCTCCCGGGAGTTCTCTTCACTAAGGCGGAAGAACCTGGACAGATCATCTGCGTTGGCGTGTTCTGTGCCAGGGCGGTGTTCCACCGTGAAGTCCATTCCCTGTAGGGAGATGGACCATCTCAGCAGTTTTGGATTCTCACCCCTCATTTGCATCAACCATCTGAGGGGCCTGTGGTCTGTCTGAACCCGGAAGTGAGTCCCAAACAGGTATGGTCTCAGCTTCTTCAGTGCCCAGACCACAGCAAAAGCTTCCCTTTCTATGGCACTCCACCTCTGTTCCCTGGGGAGTAGTCTCCTGCTAAGGAAGACTACAGGCTGATCCAGGCCCTCTTCGTTCAGTTGTGAGAGCACCGCTCCCACACCATGCTCTGAAGCGTCAGTCTGCACGACAAATTCTTTGGAGAAGTCAGGTACCTTGAGCACGGGCGCCGTGCACATGGCTGCCTTCAGGGGCATCAAAAGCTTTCTGGCAGGACTCAGTCCAGATCACCTTCCTGGGCTGCTTCTTCGAAGTCAGCTCTGTTAAGGGGGAAACGATAGTGCCATAGCCCTTAACAAATCTCAAATAGTAGCCCGTGAGACCTAAGAAGGCTCTCACCTCTGTCTGGGTCTTGGGGGGTTCCCAAGCCAGAATGGTGTTAATCTTGGGTTGTAGGGGCGCCACCTGGCCGCTTCCTATCTGGTGTCCCAAGCACACCACAGAACCCTGCCCGATCTGGCACTTACTGGCCTTGATCGTGAGGCCCGCACCTTGCAGAGCCCTCAACACTTTCTCAAGGTGCTGTAAATGTTCTTCCCAGCTGGAACTGAACACAGCAATGTCATCCAGGTAGGCGGCACTGAAATCCTGCAGTCCAGCCAACACCTGATTGACCAACCTCTGAAAGGTGGCAGGGGCATTCTTCAACCCAAAGGGCATCACCTGAAATTGGTAATAACCTTCTGGGGTTAAGAACGCTGACCTCTCCTTGGCCCCATCGGTTAAGGCAATCTGCCAGTACCCAGACGTTAAATCAAACGTGCTGAGGAATCGGGCAGCTCCCAACCGATCAATGAGCTCATCAGCTCTGGGGATGGGGTGCGCGTCAGTCCTGGTGACGGCATTGAGCCCACTGTAGTCCACACAAAACCGGAGTTCTGGAGTGGCACCGGGTGCAGCAGCCTTTGGGACCAAGACCACTGGACTGGCCCAAGGACTGTTGGAGGGCTCAATCACCCCTAACGCCAACATCTTAGAGACCTCCTCCTTGATGCTGGCCCTGACCCGGTCAGTCAACCTGTAAATCTTGTGCTTTACAGGAGGGCTGTCACCAGTGTCCACGTCATGGGTACACCAGTGAGTAACACCGGGGGTCAGAGAGAACAGTGGGGCGAACTGTCCCAACAACTGGCGACAGTCCCCCTGCCGCTCTTGAGTCAGTGTAGGGGAGAGGATCACACCCTCCACTGACCCATCATGCTCCTTGGTGGACAGGAGGTCAGGGAGAGGCTCACTCTCCTCTTCCACCCCATCATCTGTCGCCAAGAGCATACTCACTTTGGACCTCTCGAAGTGGGGCTTGAGGCGGTTCACGTGAAGGACCCTCAAAGGGTTCCTTGGAGTCTGCAAATCCACCAGGTAGGTGACGTTACTTTTGCGCTCCACCACCTCATATGGCCCAGTCCACTTGTCCTGCAAGGCACAAGGTTCCACTGGGGCCATGACCCACACTTTTGCCCAGGTTGAAATTCGACCAGAGTGGCATTCTGGTCACACCACCTCTTCATTTCTTCTTGGCTTGCTTCTAGGTTCAAAATATCATGAGGGGGAGTGAAGAGGAAAAAGGTAGAATCGTCCTCCTCTCAGTATCACAATTCAACAAAGAGATTCTACTACAAAAACATATAAACGCACGTAAGTGTGTGCTTAATCTTACTTGCGGTGTTTTTAAAAAACGGTGGTGATTAGAAAAAAGGAATACCTTCTCATGTTTGTAGGAAGGACAGTGTTCAAAAAGTTGTAAAATACCCCTCACACACTGAAACCTGATTCAGTGTCATACTTCATCATTGGGGTGTTCCCGCCCCTCCACGGGACGGGGCGTGCTACTACCTACATGGACGCGGGAGCACTTACTTTAGTGATTAGTGTATATGTGTAGTGCGTGGGATCGTGAAATATAAATATATGTGATGGTTTAAAAATTCCCTGGCTAGTGGAAAAGAATACACTTTATTAGCTTCCCTAGCTGAGAATGGTAAAAAAGGGGGGAAAAAGTAGATGGTGTACTATAATGGGTCACTTTCTACAAGGTCGACATGTTTCAGAAGCCATCCCCTAGGCTTTCTTCTTCAGGACCGAAACGATCCCTATAACGCCTCACTGGGCTGTATAAATGTACATAGGCCTACTGATCACAAGTACTCTTCTCTGCACTCTCCGGGAACTGTTCCCGGAGAGCCACGAGAAGGTATTCCCAGGTGTTCTAGCAGCCGGCAGCATTGTCTGTATGAAGGCGCCCCTAAACCCCTCGTGACATCTCATGGAGAGGACACATTAATATACGAATGATATACTAATGATATAATTTTCAAATGTGCAATTGGGGCGCAGAGAAGATTACTTGTGATCAGTAGGCCTATGTACATTTATACAGCCCAGTGAGGCTTTCAAAGGGTGTTCCGACAACAGGAAAATGTTGGAGAGGAGCTTTGACCTTCCTCCCACTCTTACCACTTGCCTGGCAAGTTTGGCAAGACCTACAGTGTGCATCGGACTGCCTTCGCATTTGGGGCCAAAAGAAGTGGGTGACAAGCCTGTCAAAGGTCTTGTCCTGCCCCAAATGTCCTGCCAAAGGCACGTCATGAGCCAGACCCAGTAGGAAGGTCCTGAAGCGCTGGGGTACCACCAGCACACGGGCTGACCCAGGCTCAGCAACCTTAGGCTCACTGTATAGGAGACCATTCTCCCAGTAGATCAGGTGTGACCCGGACTGATTACCAGCTGCCTGGTCTGCAGCCTGCCGTCGCAGACCCTCCAGAGTAGGGCACTCGTTCTGCTCCTTGCCGAACTCCTCCCTGGTGGGACCCCCTTCTTGCTGCCAATGGGTCAGCTCAGAGATGTCTCCCAGTTCGGCTACCTGCTCCCCTGTAGGCACTGGGGCGTCCCCCTCGAGGTCCGCCTCCTCCCGGTCCATGGGAACTTCGGGGGCTGGTTTCCCGCACCCCCTGCCCGTCCTCTTGGCAGGGACTTGGGCACAACCCAGTGCTGCAGCCCACCAACAGCATTTGATTTATAGGCCCTGGCACTCGCAGTGCACTTTACTAGGGACTGACACATAAATCAAATAGGCCAATCATGGAAACACCAATTCATAACACATTTTCTACAGGAGCACTTGCACTTTCCCACTGGACAGCAGTGAGGAAAGTGCGCAGAATCATTACACCAGCAAAAACAGAGTCAAAACCAGGAGGTCAGAAAGCAAAAAGTCAGGGGAAACACGCCAAAAGATGCCAAGTCTAACAATTATCCTATGTAGATGATATTTACCTGACGGATGATGACTTAGAGGAACACTTGACCAGGGTGAGCACCATTATTTTGGGTTTCGCCTCTGAGGGCTACAAATTCAACTTTAAAAAATCAAAGATAGCCCACCTTAATGTCCTATTTTTGGGATATGAGCTTTCAAGTGAAGGCAAAAGCCTGGCAGCCCACTTTGTAGAAAAGTGCGCACAGCTACAACCTCCAAAATCATTACAAAATTTACAGTCCATACTGGGATTTTTTAATTTTGGCAGAACATACATTTTGGATTACGCAGAGAGAGTAAAACCTTTCTACGACCTAATAAGACCTGACTTTTCAGTTAGACAATGGACACAGGAACACACAAATATACTTCGCTCCCTACAAGCTGATATGATATCATCAAAACATTTACAGACACGTGTAAACATACGCAACCTGGTGATCCGCGAAGTCGCAGGTCAATCTGGGTACACTTACTTAACCTTTAATGAAGCTGAAAGAGTACCAATTGCATATAAATCGCATTTGTACACTAACGCTGACATGCGTTTTGCACCCGCAGAAAAAATTCTGACAGCAGTACAGACTGCTGTAGTGAGAGAAAGAGCACTGGCTCAGGGGAAACGAATAATTGTCGTGACCCCGGTACCGGCCTTAGAGGCTGCCACAAAGGCAAGCGTCCCAAATGCAAAAGCGTTACATCCAAGATGGATACAATGGGCTAATTCTCTCACTGCAACAGATGTAGAATACAGATATGACCCTAGTCTAAAAACCCAAGCATTCCTGCAATATGAACAAGAATATCCTCTACCAAATGAAATAATGCCTCTAGATCAGTATGAATACATTATTTATACTGACAGATCTGCTCAACCAGCCATAGGGAGTAAGCAACAATACAGTACAGCATGCACTATTGTAGAAGGTAGGATGCGGGATGGCAAGTTTCGTCCAAGCTGTACAAAAACGCAGTCTCTCGGAGACTGCACGGCTCAGTTGGCAGAATTAAAAGCACTATTACTGGCACTGATAAATACGGATCCAGAATTCCCCACACTAATAGTGTGTGATTCCTTTTACTGTGTCCATTTGTACAACGAATACCTCCACTATTGGGGACAAAATGGGTTCAGAGATTCAAAAGGTGGCACAATCAAACATAGGAAACTATGGGAACAGGTAGCAGAGTTGAAGAACGAACTACCAAGAGCTCACATGATACACACGCTGAGTCATCAACGTGATGACGTTCACGTTGAAGGGAATTAATTGGCTGATGAAACCGCGAAGGGGGCAGTACACACTGCATCCGTAGCTGCAATCACCCATTCAAAAATGAGGGTAGACAGTAACACAATAGTAGCTGTTATTGCTTCATGCAATAACAGCAAAGTACTACCTAAGGGTTTTCCACTCAAGTACTCCTACAAGTTAGATTCAAACAACGTTCCATTTGCTCAGATTCCTGGAGTGGGGGATAGAGTAATACCAAACATGGATCGCAGGTTAGGTTTAATCTTGGCTGCACACGATGGTCTGGGTTCTGCGCACGCAGGAGTTACGGCGACAGTTTCTTTACTGAAACAACACTATTGGTGGCCAGGGTTCACAAAGCAGACCAAAGACTTCATATTAAAGTGCAAAATCTGTCAACAGATAAATGGGGCCACCGTAGCTCGCCCAGCGCAGTTCCCATTATTAGACAGCATCAGACTGACCGTTCGCGTGCATTTACCTGGACCACTGCGGCCCCTTAAAATGTGATGGGGCTTACAAGTACATCATGGTTGCAGTGGATTCCTGTTCAAGATTCTTATGGGTATGGCTTCAGCGCTCGGCTGACGCTCGAACTGTTATAAAAGATTTGCAAGTCTTCATAGGGACATACGCAATTGGCACATTAAATTCTGACCGTGGTTCCGCGTTCAGCTCTAGGGCTTACAAGGAAGCCATGGGAAGTTTGGGTGTAGCATTGCGATATTCCTCTCCGTACCATCCTGAGGGAAATTCGGTTGTGGAGAGTAAAAACCGTGATTTAAAGCAATCTTTAACAGCTAGGGTATTAGGCTCGGGTGGTAGTTGGGTCAATCATCTATATGGGTCCAGCGAGCCCTTAATAACCAGCTAAGAAGCTCTCTAGGGGGTGCCACTCCATATGAGGTCCTGTTTGGGACAAGAATGTGGGTACCTGATCTCGATTGTGAAGGCACAGTGGCGGATGAAAAACCGTTTGACATCAATAACCGTTTGGCTGTTTTACAGGATCTGAATGAATCCAGAGCCTCCTTAAGTAACATCGAGACAAAGAAAACCGCCACTGGGGAAGTCAAGTCAGCTACGGCAAGACCTGCCTGGATTCCTAAAGTTGGGGATCTGCTCAGAGAAAAGATTGTGGACAAAAAAGAATTTGGGCCATCCTATCGAAAGCCTGTACCTGTCCTGGCCATTGAAGGATCAAGAACTGTACTTCTACCGCCTCTTGCCGGAAAAGAAAAGAGATTCGTCTCAATCGATCTGATAAAACCACTCTATGTAGCCGATACTAAATAGTAGGCTTCGTGGCCTCCTGAGTAGCCGACGTCCTCCTCTTGCTACAATACAGGAAGTACAAACAGAAAGACTGATAACATTTGAAGAGTCACCTTTACAAAGCAATGGACTCAATAACAATGCGATGGAACTAGTTCCCCTTGACACAAACTCTCAAAATCAAAGTGAAAGACAACTTTCAATTCAGCCTAATAAAGATGTCTACGTCAACATGCCTCAACAAGAGCAATCCACAAGTTCAACAAAACCTGGTGAGCTACCAAAGATAGATCACACTGCATCTGGCTATTTCATCAACTTCGATACCTTTTCATTGGATCCAAGTGAACCGGAAACGACGCCAGCCCAAATTTCTCACAAACAACGGATCAAAGACTTTTTTAACTTTCTTACAAAAACTTATTTAGATTCACCTTGGCTAGAACTTTGGATAATCACCGGTATTTTCTTTTTTCTTTTCTGGTTAGGAGTAGTAATACCTTTCCACTTGCTCATCAATGGAACTTATCTAGAGCTCTGCAACGTCAAGAGTAAACTTAATTTTAAAACCTCATGTTTCATCTCATCGTGAACAAAGAGACTTGTCCTTCGTGAACATTTCAGCAGTTCCTATACCGGATGGTATAGTGTGGGACAAAGTAAATTATGATATATTCAGACCGACCGAGCTTTTAAAAATTCCACATTTGTTTAAAATTTCATTGAACGATATCATTACCTTCAGTACATTTTCTGATGATTGGGATTTTGAAACTGTTAATAACTTATTGTCTGATTTAGAACAATCTGCCACATTTTCTAGCACTGAAATGTTAGAGGATAGATCAGATTTTGACAAAATGTATTGTTACCAACATTATGGTCATCATTTCTTGCATAAATCGAGAAAACCCAGAAATGTTCTCACATTCAACCAGTGGGAACATTGCCCTACACCACCGAAAGGTAGTTCAAAAACATTTGCACAGAAATTCTCATATGTTTCAGGGTTTAACACTTCTGACACAACCTCGTACTATTATAAGGTTGCACCTATATCTGCACAGAAAAATATGTTAACAAACACCAAACAGATTTGCTCTGCTTCCTTTATTACCCAGCTGTCTGAACAGGGTTTTGACTTATGGATGGACACTGTAGACTTGAAATCAATCTGGGGTTCTAGGGACTGGCAAGTCCAGGGAACAGAAGCACTATTTAGAGCATGCCTCATTCCACAGAAGATGATTTTTCTGAATGACACTGTGCAACAGACTTCCTGTCTTGGAATAGCCAAGAATAAGGACTTGAACACACCTCAAATTCCAACACCTTTAAACACCGAGGGGAATTTTACATAAGAAAGAGGGGCTAAGTTGGATAACATATTACAATACAATAGATCAGACCCCAATTGGAAGGGATGGTTGGTTTGGCCCACTGACACAAAAAGATGTCAGGAAAGATTCAGGGGTACCACCGAAGGGTTTAGTATCCACAGACCAGACCCACGTTATGTACAACGAGAACATCCGGGGGTAGTGACATCATACAGTGTTGGGAAGTTGTGCCTTGATTGGCTAAAGACCTCAACACTATCCCAGTTGAAGCAACACTTCTCCTTACTCACAGAGGATGTGGACCTACGGGATTTTTTATTAGGTCCCAGAAAACCACGTCAGAAGCGCTTTTTGTATGCTGTCTATAACAAAATCTGGAAAATCTCCCAACAAGAAGCTGCAGAGAGATTAAGAGAAATAGATAGAGTTAACCTAGAAAAGGCGTTAGCCGTAGTCGACAATGGCATGACTACATTAACATCCAGGATATATTCACTGGGGAGCATTGTATCTTCTGCTATTGATGTAATAGAACAGGATTTGTCCATATTGCAACACGGACAGTCGCAGTTACGTTCTATTATTTTGTTAAGCTGGACGCTGCAGTCATTGCGCGCCGGTTATGTGCCTTGGCGTTTTATCAACATTACGTCATTATTTTCTGCATACAATCTAACAGAAAAACAGATGAAAATGGCACAGAGGGGAGCGAAATATACAATGCTGTGCATTGAGAAACTGGACAGGTTACCCTTTACTGTGGCTGAGTCACCGTCCACAGAATGGTTAATCCACGGGCCATATAACATTACCGGTCGCAACTTTTCAGTTTCAGTATTGCCTAGAACAACAACAGGCAGGCAGATATGAGAAGATGGGTAAGGAATTTATAAGGGAATCCTGGGATTTACCATACAGATTTCGATGCAGGAGTGGGGATCTGGAAGTGTTTCTAAGCGGAACTAACTGCGAGAACGCTTTAAGTGGATCTCTCATATGCCAGGATATTATGCTACACGGGGCTTGTAATGGGTCTGTGGCAAACTTGTCCTGTCACTTGAGGGGTACCCCAGCAGCTGTGATTAATCCGGTATTCAGGCTTGTCTCAAATGGGAGTTACTTGATGCCGAATGATCAAGGTTGTTGTGGGATGCTTCCGGGCATCGCATATCTAGTCACCGTGAGCTCCAGGGTTACTTGCTGTATGCAAGTATTGTTCCCACCAACACATACAGTCAGGGAGGCGCCGTTATGGCCTTCGATAAATGTTTCCTTTATATGGTTTGATACTCTGAGCAGAATGAAAGCCATGCTTTTACAACGAACCGTGCCCTTAACCTCCGCCCGGGAGACTTTTGATCACCAGATCGCAAGGTCCTCGGCTGAGATACAGGCACTTATCCATTCAAACTGCCCTTTCCATTTCACAGAAATGGTAAGTCGTATCTTTAACATGTCCAATACGACGGGTGTTGTACACCTATTTAAGACCATAGGTTCTGGACTGTTAAGCACCTTTCAGACGGTTCTCGGAGTTATACCAAACTTTATACACTCCGTCTTTGGAAGCATTTATGGAGGGCTTCCGCTGATCCTGTTCCTAATAGCAGGAATCCTGATTGTTACCTTTCTGCTACGCAATGGATGTCCCAGCCACCAAGGAGGTAGCAACAGCTCTCCTGGAACATAAATACCGTGATCGCATGGTACAACATCTAGGCACACCTCGCCTATGGGAACTGAGCGCCTCTTGGTTCCTGTCATTTATGACAAGTCTGGATGGACTGTATCCTACCTGTTCTCTGATGCCTGTTCTGCAGAGAAAAATGCATGTTGGACCTCTGTCTGACACTCCCATCGGTCGCGCCACCGGACGTTGATGCTTTACTGGACCCGATAATGGCCCATGTTCTGCAGTGTCCTCAGCGTATTCCCATGTTGTTGGCAGCATTCTTAGAGCGACCAAAGGTAGTTCCTGCTCCTGTTGGTATGGACACCGGCTCCTCCAACACTCAGGCCTTGGATGTGGCACAGGCTGCCCCGGCATCTGCTGCAGGCAGTATGGAAGTTCATCTGTGCTCAATTGACATTCTTTGTGAGGTATTACAGGGATCGTCAGCTGCGTAGGCAGACTGCTGCAATGTTGCGTCTACCAGCAAGGACACATAAACATTCGGCATGTCACACGCTAGGAAGATTTGGCTTTTGCCTTTTTTCGAAATTCCAAATTGAAACCTTTTGACCTGCATGGCTTTCAGATGCTTGTAGTTGTTCGGATTATATAAACGGACACTTTAGAGCCACTACTTGACTGATTTTTTGTAGAACACTTTTTAAAGGGTTTTTTAACACTTTTGTAACTTCTCTTAAAACTGTTTTTATTATTTGTTGCGTACAAACCTCTAGACGCCTTGGTAGTACGCTAGAATTTAGTAATGTCGTCCAGTCGGATGAGGAGTGGGTGTTATATTTCATATAGGCACCCCGATATAGGTCTAGGTATCATCATAACCCTTCACCTACATTCTCTCCTATACTACATACATAACGGATTTGGAGGACTGACCTTTTACCCAGTTACAATACTACACATAAGTACGTAGGGTTTTTCCCTGGACACTGGCCTCATAAATTATGCATGAGGATTCTTAGTTTCTTGGAATCACAGCAGGACCATCATCTCCTGCATAATAACTGTGTATAAAGTTCATTCCCGACGTCATCCTAAGTCCGACACTGGCACAGCCAGGTAGAACCCCTGGGGATACCTTGGGGTATATAAACACCACATCTTGCTGAGATAGGAAGAGGAGCTCACGACTTCCATGCCGACACACTGACGCGAGACGCTGAGGTTCCTGCATGCAGATACTCCAGCTCGAAGTGATCTGACATCCCTTGCGGGGTGTTCAGCTTGAGACCAGAATGGGGTCCCGCAGTCTAACA
The DNA here is from genome assembly GCA_963921515.1 of Calotriton arnoldi. Taxonomy (NCBI): domain Eukaryota; kingdom Metazoa; phylum Chordata; class Amphibia; order Caudata; family Salamandridae; genus Calotriton; species Calotriton arnoldi. The sequence goes on along the minus strand of CAWUFW010011237.1, from coordinate 99,165 downwards.
TCAGGTAATGGGGTTGGCTTTATCCTAGAGGGATTCTTGGCTTTACACCTACTCACATGCTAGGAACACTTAGCTACATCTAGCTTGGGTCGCATCGTAGGAATACGCATTTTTCTGCCATGTATTTTATATACTTACCTATGGTTATGATTTTAGCAAAATGGTAGAAACCTACCATCTGTTTACTTTCTTAGTGCTGCTACTCATTTATATATGCTACTGTCTACTGGTGATTTCAGTACACTTATTTTACACTAGAATAACGACTGTCCAATAAATACTTATTGAAAACGTCCCAACCGTTTATTCTGTGCATCTCTGAGAAAACGGGAGCACGAGTGCCTGAGCGAAAAGTGAGTTACTGTTTCCACCGTCCTGAGGGATCAGGGTTGTCATGTTCGATAGTTGTCAAGACCTATTCTCTCCTTGGTAAGAGGAGGTTATAGTGGCATTGCGAGCTAGCTGGTACACAAGCCAACATACCCGGTGGGGGTGTCTGGAATCAGTCTGGACACCAGTCCCGCAGTGTATGTTGTCTAAACGCACAGATCCTATATAGGTCTTATAGGAACTACACGACATTAACAGAGAACTTCTTCCGGTTTGAGGATATGCTGTTCCGACAACAACATGAGACCAGTATGGGGAGTACTTTTGCCCCTAGTGTTGCGGGTCTGTATGTGTACCAGTTGGAATCACACAGAATTCTAGTTGAGACCAATCCCTTCCTCTGCCACATACAACAGTGGAAAAGATACATCGATGACATCCTGGTGGTCTGGGAAGGTCATGAGTCGACAGTGGATGCTTTTATAAGGTGGCTCAACACCCAGGATACTTTCCTAAAGTTCACCCACACCATGAGCAGGACAGAACTAGTGTTCCTGGATCTAAACATCATTGCGGAAGAGGGGATCCTTAAGACCAATACCCATGTGAAACCAACAGCTAAGAACTGCCTAATACTTTATGACAGCTTCCACCCCAGACACCTGAAAGAAAATGTCCCTTTTGGACAATTTCCAAGACTTAGGAGGAACTGTACAGAACTCAAGAATTTTAGAACACAAGCTGATACACTGACAGAGAAATTACTAGCAAGGAACTACCCCAGACGGATAGTGTCACAAGCCAACAAACGTGCCAGAAACAACCACAGAGAGAGCCTCTTGGGCCCACGTCCACAACCTAACAAGGAGGTGGAACAAAGACCAATCTGCATAACCACATATAAGATAGCTTCAGATCGGGTCACCAAAATCATAGGAAAGCACTGGTGAATCCTTAACAGCGGGAACTTGAACATACCCAAACCCATGTTCTCTCACAGGAGAGGGAAAAGCCTGAGGGACATGGTAGTTCATACCCGCCCCAAACCCAGTAACAGCAGATTAGAAAACCGAACAATCTCTGGTACACCGCCAACAGGCCACTACCCCTACGGGAATAGCAGTGTTTGCCATCTTAACAGTATCACCAAGACCATGGTTTTCAACAACGGCATGAGTTGGGAACTATGAAACCTGACGAATTGCAACACATCAGGGGTTGTCCATCTTATCACTTGCTCGTGCAGCCTACATTATGTGGGCATGACCACTCGCAAAGTGAGCATCAGAATTTGTGAACACCGCAGTAATGTCGATGCCAACAAATTACAACAAAAATGTCATCACATTTCTTTGAGCTGAAACACACACCCCTGGATTTGAAATGGCTAATTCTTGAACAACTTAAAAACACAGACAACTGGGAACAGCAACTTCTTGAGAAGGAGCAAAGATGGGTTTTCAAACTCCGAACAGACACCCAGGGTCTTAACGATAAGATCCCGTGGGGCCTCTTTCTGTAGGGTAATAAGTGCTCCCAACACCAGGAATCACCTGCAGTACATTACCCTAGGGCCTATACAACCATTACGGGATATTTCCGTAGGTCAAGCTCCCCCTTCTAATCACTCACAGGGGAAGTGATAAAGTCACAAATATTACCTTTAGGAACATACTTTGGGGTTCCATGACATTTAAGCCACACTGAGATTCTGTTACGTTACACCATATAGGTTCTGTTATTTTACACCAATAATCAATGAGTATTCATACACCCACTCTGATGGCTATTGGTTATGACCATCAACTCCTTCATGTACCGGACACATGGGACATAAGGTCAAAGTAAATTCATTTCTTGTCAGGAACATATGTTTCTTCTCGTCAGGAATTATTCAGATACCTCTAATTCACATAAGGACACCATCCAGGAACGTCGTAATCAACATTTGTCCGGATCAGGTGCCACATCGCGGTAGAACTACCACTTTTACATGTGATCTTTACTGATTATTTAATATTTAAGTACACATCCTCCCAACTGGCACATTCTGTGTTTTTGCGATTTTTTGATTAAGTTATGCACGCCATTGCGATCTGGCAACCATCACCTGTAAAAGGGATAGAATATTGATTATACTCCTCCAAGAGGGCCCCAACGAAGCACCAAGGCGAGCCGCCATTTTGTTGGAGTAGCGGTCTAGTCTTTTCCCGCTCTCCCGACAACGCGCACTCCACAGCCAGCCTTCAGTCTATTATAGAATACTGATTATACTCCTCCAAGATGGCCCCGATGTAGCGCCAAGGCGAGCCGCCATTTTGCTTTGGAGTAGCGGTCTAGTCTCCTTCCCACTCTCCCGACAATGCGCATGCCACAGCCAGCCTTCAGTCTATTTTAACAACCGGAGACACACATCGCTAAGATGCGGTCTCCAGGAGGGCGGCCTTGATGAAGTAAGTTACGGGGACAATATCTCAGGGCATTCTCCGCGATAACCGCGTACGGCGGTTTTTTACTCTGCCACAATCAGAAACCTAGTTTAACGATTTTGGGCAACTTTTTCTCCTCCTTGATAGGGTTTGACTACATGCCCCTCATCCCTGGCATAGACCTTGACGCATTAGAAAAGCGTCCAAAAGATATGTAATTTTGATACACGATATAATACATGTTTATGTGTTGTGTTGTCTTGTTTTGTTTCACAATGTCTCACCTCGTGGTGGAGACATTACACAACCATGAAGTTGAGCGATGACTTTCACACGAAAGGAGTGATCACACATTTAAATTACTGAGCACCCACACGATTAGGGTGTGGCACATTTATTGTTTTGGACAGTTGTGGGTTTGTCACAATAGCTTATGAGCCTGGGTGTTTTTAATGTTCTCTTTCTTATCATTACAGATACAGGACGATTCATTAGTAACCATATGTATATTAGGTGCATGCGCATGGCACGCGACCCAGTGTATCCCTATTATAGGATTTAGTGGAGTGGTACTATTGGGACTACGTTCCCGATAAGTCCTGATGAAGAGCCATTAGGGGAACGGCTCGAAACATGTTGACTACTTATTTCTGAAGCACACGGACTCATTAAAATTAAAGTCCATATCTTCAGTCACAACCCCTGATTTTAACCTTACCGGCTAGGGGCGGGAATAAAACAATTGTCCTACTAGTCAGGTCATTTTAACTTTAACTCCCTCCCATTTCACTACCTTTATCATTTGTTACACCAATAAGTGCTCCTGCGTAATCGCGAAGTCTCTGCACGCCTCAATCCGTAGAGGACTGAGATGAACTCCAATGATGAAGCATGCCACCAAGAGGCAACCCTGGTGGGTGAGGGGTCTCTAGGAAAGAAGTTTCTTTTCTACTGAGCGATTACAGTGGACTCTCGCTGTATTCAATACACCAAATCCCTGGGCAGGTTTTCTTCGAATCTTTCGATTTTTTGTGTTTAATGTACCTATAAGGAGGATAAACCTAGCCTCTACCTCTGCCTTCCCCTTTTTTGTAGCAGGGACTTGGGGTTGCCAAATGTGGAGAGTACTTGGTTTGGCCAGAGAGGGTTAAATTTCATCAGTTGCTGGCTTTGGTTAAAAGCATTGTGGATTGCCAAGATCCTCACCTCATGATTGTTCACTGTGTTGGCAATGGCCTAGGCACATTGACTGGGTTAGAGCTGGAAATCCTAATGAAAGATACCTTTGCACAGCTGGTGTCGCTTTACCCTCACACTGTCTTGGTGTACTCTAATATATGGCAAAGACAGAAATGGAAGTGGTCAAATCAATTCTGTCCACAGATTGACAAAGCCAGGAAACATGATAATCAAACTGTTTCTGCATTCCTCAGAGACCATCACATGGGCTTTATCTATAACTACAATCTGCGTTTTGACATGCATGGAATTTATAGAAATGATGGAGTGCACATTACAGATGAAGGCAACAGGGTGTTTCTAAGTAACCTGAAACTCTGCGTCCGGTCTTATGTGTAGCTGTCATATACACAGAATCAACACAAAGCCTCTTGTCAGAGCCACCCTAGTGCCTGAAATATTGGTAATTTTCTTTTTAAAGATCCCTTTTTTTTAGTTTTTGGGAATTTCCGTGATGACGTTGTGATCGCTGCACATAAGTCGCGAAAAAACAAAACAATAGCAGATATTCAACGGCCACCAGCACATCCAAAAATAGTAACAAAAAAAAACCATTCTAAACATTGCGCTACACATATTACTATATACATGTTTCTTTAAAAACATGAAAACATGTTTAAACTCATGTTTTTGTACTAAGTTTCTTTAAAATCCATCATCCTATTTTCCATTTTCGCGGTTATTCGGTGGTTGCGACGACGTCAATAACCGCAACGATCGCGCCTTTTCCATAAGTAAAAAACACATATATGCACACATATTACAGTATTTTCACACAGTAGGGGTTTATTACAATACACTTCAAACTCATATTTTTCTAGTGTATTTCTAGAACAACCATCTCTAAAACCTATTTCCCGTTTTTGCGGTGAGGCCGGAGATCGCAATAACGTTGATAACCGCGACCATTGCGAATATGTCGTGAAAGCGGGATTTTCAATGATAACAAAAAAAATGATAACTACATAATTAATTATAACCATCACACTAGATAAATTAGTATCTAAATAACTCTATAAAAACATTTATCAGAATCTCAATATAATACAATGTGTATTAATGATTCACTGATATTTTTTTTATATTTGCACCAATATTCGCAGTGTCGCCACGATGGTACATTGGAGCCGCGCTGGCGATCGCGAATATCGCACGTGATTAAAAAAATCTATTTTGGACACATAACTTGTGTCACTAACACTTACATTTCTGAAACACGGGTCAGAATACCTCCACCCTGACCCCTTATGTGTGCTTTCACAGAATATTTTTGCCCCAGGAACCATTCCTGATAGATAAAATGGCGACTGCAACTTTCTATTCAGGTTGCGTCTAGCAAATCACAGCATTCCTGTTGGCGTGCACAGTTGCGATTAATCGCAAAACCGTAGCGAAATATCAGCAACCAGAGATATCACTATAATTTTCAACTTAAATTTCTAAAAAACTACTGAACAGATTTACACCAAATAACCAAAAGGCACTTCCTTGAACCAACATCTATCTCCCTGCCAAATTTGGTGTAAGTCCATTCAGTGGTTCGAGCTGTAGGTGTGGCTAAAGAATCTTATGTGAATTAACATTAAAAATGCACCCTTATTTCGCGCCCCAATTTCTCAGTCCCCACTGCACGGATCACCCACCACCTACCTTGACAGTTTTTTTGGAACATTTCATGAAGATTGGTCAAACGACGCCAAGTCAAAAAACGCTTTTACTATGGAAACTTGGGGCATGATCACGATGTCAGTAGGACCGCCACAGTCAGGCTATTGGTGGTGGTCCCACCGCCATCGGCCCCTGGAGGACCGCCTGCCACATTAGGATGCTGTGGGCAGAGGCATCTGGCGGAAGGACCATCCGCCTCGCATCCCACAGGCTCCGTCGGAGGGACAGTAATCCCTACAATAGGGGCGGTGCCTCCTCAGGCACCGCCATAGGGATTATGATGTTCCTTTCCACCTGCCATTTCATGGTGGTCCGCCCGCTATGAAAAGGCAGGCGGAAAGTGACTTTGGGGGCCCCTAGCATACCCCTTCCCACTGTCCTCAGCTATGGGTTCTGAGGGGCACCTATGGTGCCCCCCTAAACATTTGTGCACAATGTGCCAGGTACCGCATGGTGCCTGTCACAAGGTGCAGGGATGTTTACAAACATGCCTCTTAGCAGTGAGGCTTGTGCTGCAGCCCTTTTTCGGGCCACAGCACAAGCCTTAATGTTAAGAGGCATGTTTCCGACCGCCTCCACGGCGGTCGGATCGTAATTTGCCTGGCTCGGGACTGCCGACTCCCTGTCGGCCGTTCCCGACAGGATGGCGGTCAGTCACTCGTCCGAGCACCATCATAATCAGCCCCTAGGTCCTAAGTACAACTACCTACTGGCGACTGCCAGTAGGTAATATATATTACAAAGAGTGTCGAGGCCAAATCTCAGGATTTCACATGCATTAGTTTCACACAAAATAAAAGTGGCAAAATACTTGTCCTTTTATTGAAACCTTACGTGTTTCGGCTCTAGTCACGAGCCTTGTTCACCGGTGAAAAGGATTATGCAGGTAACTAATCACATGACTCAAATGCTGATTTTTGATGTACCTCATAGTTATCAGATACTTCAATACCCAGCATGCTTTGGAAGTAAAATACTTGATCCGTAAGCCACCATACTCCAGTGTGTGCTTTGATTGACTGGATGTTGGAATGTTAGAAATGAAATGGCCACCATTACTGTTTACTGTGATAATTGGAGGTGCTGCGGAAATGAAGTAAAGAAGCTATTTAAGGGGGCAACAGAAGGGCATGCTGCCCCCTAGATTTAGAGAGGAGTTGTTTAAGGGGTACCTATTTTTAAGGTAATAAATGTATATTGTTTTTAACCAGTTTTTATGATCTCTTGAGACTCTCATGGGGTCCTGAATATTAAAAAGGAGCAGTTGTTATCTCAATATACCCTATAAGTAGGAATGCCTATTGTGGTCCTTGTTTTTGAGAGGAAGTGTGTAAGAGATAAGCACTGTGGTGAGTAAATAGTTAATTCTTATTTTTTTTAAATTGTATGATCGCACGAGACTCTTGCGGGATCGTGAAAATTAGGGAGAAGTAGGTGATGTTTGAATACACTCTGCTATGCACACTTGTTACTGTAGGAAGGAGTATTACTGGATATGGTGTTTATCAAAGTCTACTATTTATGCTCTATGGCTTGGGAAGGTTTGTAAGTAGAGTTAAGGCTCATCCACGCATCCCTGCCATGCACACCCGTCATCTGAAAGAGAGGTATGAAAGGAGAAGCCAGTCCCTCTCCACACCCTTCTATGCACATCCATCATTACAGAGAGAGGTCTCAGCAGAGAGACACACCTGTCACCTGAGAGAGGGGTTTGAAAGGAGATGCTAGTCCTTTCTCGCATCCTACTATTCACACAGGTCACCTGAGTGAGGGGTGTAAAAGGAGAGGGTAGTCCCTTCCCACACACTACTATGCACACCGATCATCCAAGAGAGAAGTCTGAGTAGACATGTCAGTCCCTCTCTGTACCCTACTTTGCACACCCGTCATCGGGTTTGAAAGGAGAGGGTAGTCCCTCTCCAACTCTACTATACACACACCCATCATTACAGAGAGAGGTATCAGCAGATAGGCCAGTCCCTCCACACACCCTCCTACACACACCCATCATCTGAGACAGAAGTCTGAAAGGAGAAGTCAATCCCCTCGCCATACCCTACTATGCATACCCATTGTTACAGAGAGAGAGCTCAGCAGAGAGGCCAGTCCCTCCAAACACCCTACTATGCACACCCGTCATCTGAGAGAGAGGTCTGAGTGGACAAGCCAATTCCTCTCCACTCCCTACTATGCACACCTGTCACCTGATAGAGGGGTCTGAAAGGAGATCCCAATCCCTCTCTACACCCTACTACACACACCCATCATCCAAGAGAGAGGTCTGAGTGGACATGCCAGTCCCTCTCCACACACTACTACACACCCCTGTCACCTGAGAGAGTGGTCTGAAAGGAAAAGCCAGTCCATCCACACACCCTACTACATATACCCACCATCTAAGAGAGAGGTCTGTGCAGAGAGTCCAGTCTCTTCTACACCCTACAACACACACCTGTCATCTGAGAGAGAAGTCCCAAAGGAGAGGTCAGTCCCTACACCCACCGTACTATTCATACCTGTCATCCGAGAAAGAGGTTTGAAAGAAGACAGCAGTCCCTCCTTACACCCTACACTCATTATGCAAGAGAGGGTTGTCATCGGAGAGGTAGTCCATTCCATATACTATTATTTCCGTACAAAACTGTTGTAATCTTGCGAGAGTCTCACAACAGTAAAATGGAAGCTTCAGGAAGTGAAGCTTGCTGCGTGGGGCAGATTCCATCCCGCAAGCATCTCCCAAGACCAGCATGGAAAATTTCTGGGCCTGTCTCGAGGTGGTTTACGAGCCCATGAGAGTCTTGCAAGATTGCATGGGGAGAAGTAAAAAAAAGGTCCAAGGCTCAATAAATAGCTACCATTCTTTTTTAAAACAATCTTTTTATTACAAGAAAAAGCAATAATACATGACTATTAAATCCTAACCATTGTAGCATCACAGCACAGTCATGACTCAGCAGAAGCCCATGAAGTCCTGTAACTCTCCCACTCTGTCCACACCGACCCTGTGGCAAAACATCAGGCCATATTCACCATTAGGATGCACCAATCAAAGAACACCAGATTCAGTGGGAGCAGTCATAGTACAAATTCCACCTCATAAGTTGTTCCACTTCCCCCATATTTTGGCCCATTTTTTTGGACAGCCCCCTTCCTTCATAAACAGCCCTCTCTGCCACCATCCACCAATCCATGTCTTTTCTCCAGGCACTCAGACAGGGCAGCTGGGCTGCCCTCCACACAAGTGTAATATTACGCTTTGCCACTATCAACCCCACAGTCATGTAAATCAGGTCCATGCTGGGGAGATCCGTGGCCTGATATTCAGACAAAATATCAAAACCAAAATATCGTCATACCAAAATATTGTGTCTAAAATATAGTGATATAGAAATATTGTCAGCAAGAATATCGATTTTAAGGTAAGTATTATCGATTTAGCAAATATCAAAATCATTAATATTTTTTACAAAAATATAGTTGTGTATAATATAGGTTTTTAATTATTGTTATGTATTTTAGTATATATTTTAAATTTATATGTAATAAATGTTCTGTATAATTATTGTTTGTGTTTTGATATAGTTGCACAATTTTTTGTAGTTATTCAATTTAGTTTAATACATTTTTGTGTGTTTTATAGGGATACAGGGTGGGAGGTAAATTAATATAATTAATTATTAATAATTGTTTTATTAATATAAATTATGTAATCAATAATTAATTATGTTAATTGTGTAATTATTTTTTTATGTTAAAGTTTAGGTGCGGGTTGTGGGTTTTGAAGGGTATAGGGTGGGAAGTAAATTAATTATAATTAATAAATAATTAATATTTAATTAATATTAATTACTTAATTGATAAATATTTATGTTAATTGTGTGATTTCTTTTTTTTAAGTTACATTTCAGTTACGGGTTATGGGTTTTGTCAGGGTATAGGATGGGAAGTAAATTAATTATAATTGATTAATAATTAATTTTTAATGATTATTAATTACTTAATTTATAAATATTGATGTTGATTGTGTAAGTAATGGTTTTTAAAGTTACGTTTCAGGTGCTTGCTGTGGGTATGTGGGTTTTGTAGGGGGTGTATGGTGGGGAGTAAATTAATTTTAATTAAGACTTATTTTTAAATTGATATTAAATATGTAATTGACAAGTAATTATGCTAATTGTGTAATTTTTCTTTTAAAATGTTAGGTTTTAAGTTTGGGTCGTAGGTTTTGTAGGGGTATAGGGGTTGCACTGAGTGGAGGGGAATAGTAAATTTGACACCTCTGCAATCCAACACTTTCCCTACTATTGCACTGACTGGAGTAGAAATAGTAAATTTCACCCCTCCGTAATCCAACACTTTCACTACTGTTGTACTGTTGTACTTACCCCTGCACAATCCAACACTTTTTCTATTGTTGTATAGATTGGAGTGGGAATAATACATTTTACTCCTTCGCAATCTAACACTTTTCCTACTGTTGCACTGTGTGCAGTGCAAATAGTTAAATTTACCCCTCTGGAGTCCAACAATTTCCCTACTCTTGCACTGACTGGAATGAGAATAGAAAATGTTACCCCTCCGCAATTAAACATTTTCTATACTGTTGCACTGCGTGGAGTGGGAGTAGTCAATTTTAACCCTCCTGAGTCCAACATATTTCCTACTGTTGTATAAATTGGAGTGGGAATAGTATATGTATTATTTACAGAATTTTATAGTTTACTTTACAGTATTTAAAATTAAATTATGATGTTTTTGTGTATGTCCCCAGTAGGTAGTTATAGTTAGGACCCTGTTTCTATTCAAAAAGCTCGAGCCCCCCCACACTGCCCCGGGGACCACCACCTCCCCGGGGCATGCATCAATTAAGTGTGGGGGTCCGTTGCAGACCCCTGGCCCCAGGGACCACCACCTCCCGAGGCAGCACACAGATGGGAGAGGGGGTCGCGTGGCCCCCCTGTAGTAGCCCTCCTTGGCCCTGGGGACCGCCACCTCCCAGGGCCGGCTCCAGCAATGTCCCAGGGTGCCCACCCCGGGACATTGCAGTTTGCTATGGCAGGGCGGGAGTGCTCCCGCCCTGCCATAGCAAACATCTGCTTCGCTTCATGGAAGCGAGAGCAGGAAAACTGCTCTTGCTTCCATGAAGCAAAGCAGTATTGCTTTTGGGCAAAAGGAGCTGCATGTTTGCAGCTCCCTTTGCCCAAAAGCAATGCCGGCTCCAGCAGGAGGCGGGGATCTGGCAGGGACTGCGGGGGCATTTGGGCTCCCCCCACGGTCCCCAACGTGAGGGCATGCCCCTGGGGATGGGGTCCCCAGGGCGGACATCAAGTAATGGGACTGGGGGGGCATTTTATTCTCTCTCGTGTTTGGAGTCGCGTCCCCATTGCGGCTCTCAGCGCATCCTCCCTGTGTAACGTTGCGGTGGATTCGCAGATCCACCTCAAGTAAATAATTTAATAGTATATAATTTAGAAGGTAGTGTTGCATTTGTGAACATGTTTTCTAGAGTTAGTGAGATTGCAGTTAATAATTACATTAAATTTGATGGAGTTAGTAATAATATAAAAAAATAAAAATGAAAAGTTAAACCTGAAAAGTGTATTGTGTTGTAGTACATTGAATTCGTACTTTTGTTTTTTGAATTCGTGACAGGTTCGCGAATCACCCAAAAAATATAAAAAGAGTATGTAAAAACATTCATTGTTGGGTTATAGGGTGGCTCTAAAAAGAGCGTTTGTTTTCATTACGACTTTGTTGGAGCTACATGTAAGTGCAGACGCACAGCTTAAGGTTGATGAGAAATACTCTGTTTCCTTCATCTGTGAAGTGAATTCCATCACTTCTGTAGATGTCATCCATATCAAAACGTAGATTGTTGTTATAGATGGAGCCCATCCTATGATTTCTGAGGTAAACAGAAACAGCTTTATTGACATTCTTCCTAGCTTTCTCAAACTGTGGACAGAATTGATTTGACCACTTCCATTTCTGTTTTAGGCATATATTAGAGTACACAAAGACAGTTTGAGGCAAAAGCAACATCAATTGTGCAAAGGTATCTATCATTAGCATTTCCTGACCTACCCCAGTCAATGTGCCTAGGTCATTACCACCACAGTGCACAATCATGAGGTCAGGGGGTTGGAGATGCAAAAAGGTTTTAACCAAAGGCAACAATTGGTGCCACTTTAATCCTCTCAGTGCAATCCATTTAATATCCACATTTTGCAAACCTAGGTCTTTGTCAATACCTCTATGTTCAGCATACGTTTTGCACCATAAAACATAGTTGTGCCCTACAATCCACACTGTAAGCATCTTGAAGGGATGTCTGGAAGGAATGAAAAGAGATCTGTAGCTGAGGTAGGCAGTTGGTAGAATGAGCGATATCTAAAATGGTGGAGAAGATGCTGTTTTTGAAAAAGCTGATAATTGATTGGCTGTTCATCAACATTGTGCACTCAAAAATAGGATGCATGGTACTTTGCTGAGGAATCATGTTCCTGATTGGTTATTAAAAAATGTTTTATAGGTACAGTAGATAGGATAAGGTAATATTTTGCAAAAGTCAACCACACCTGGTATTTGCATTTGTTAACTACTGTGCTGAACTTGGAAATATGGTGAACGACTGACCTTCCAGTACAGTTGAATGTTGCAGTAACTGTTACTATGGAAACAGGGATTAAGGAGAATGAGGGAAGGGTTGAAACTTAACTGTGGATTTAAAATGTGAAATGGAAACTTAAATATAAGTGATATGTTACTAAATGAAGTATTTCTAAGTCAATAGTATGTTTAGTGTATTGTTAAAAAAAATACTAATATTATTAGAAATAGAAAATGAACTCCCGTAAGGGTTCGCGGCTCCATTGCGACACTACACTGCGACACCGTTAATATGTCAAACCAATAGAAATGTGTTTCACAATTTGAAATAATGTAGGAAGCAATGTGATTTGTGACATTTATTTGTGTGGAGAAAGATAGGGAAAGTTTGCCATTACTGGTTTTACCTTGTTGAGAGTGGTGCATTACATTTATTGTGTGCAAAAGAAAATCTTTGATGAGTTTGTGATATTTGATATTCTGCAATACTATTTTAAAGGTGAGTTATAAATGTGTAAGGTGTGTTATGTATTATGCAGTAGTGCTTTACTGTTTGTAGTGATATTTTTAGATTTGAAAAGAATTGTTTTCAAAGTTTGGAAATTATTAGAGTAGTGTGATGTTTCAAATATCTTATGAAATGTAGAGATGTGTATTGTAGTTGTTTTTTTTTGATAATCTATTTTTATTGATTTTATGAGAAGACAATAATAAAGCCTGAATACAAACAGCACAGCATATTCAGCAGCATAAATACATATGACATTAGACGAGCAAAACATTCTTATATCGGCATACACTGATGTATCTCCACCCACCAAATGATATTTAGGAATGGACTTAGAGAGGACAGGGAAGCTGACTAACCCACCATTCCCAACCATTTGCCCTGGCCTCGTACAGTGGCAGTTCTTGTGTGGCACACCAGTCTACTCCTTTATGCCATTTGGCTATGTTAGGTGGGACGGGATTCTTCCACGCCATTGCAATGTCTCGCTTGGCCACCACAAGGGCAGTGCCAAGAATAATTTGTGTGCTCTAGACCCATCTAACCCGTCGGTGACACCCAGTAGTATGTTCAAGGGGTTGTGAGGAATCTCCCATCCCAGCACCTCTGTAAGCTCCGTTTCCAGTGACTCCCAGTAGGAAGCTATGCATGGACAAGACCACACCACATGGAAAAAATCTGCGGGCTTCGCCCCACATCTTGTACATGATGGGTGTGGCAGTAGGCCCGCCCTATGTAAGTGGACAGGGGTGAGGTAGGAGCTTTGCAGGTAGTATGGTTGGACCAAACGGAGTCTGGCTGAGACAGTGATGGTCTTGGGGCCCATCAAGGCATCCCTCCAGTCATCATCTTCCAGAGCACCCAGCCAGGCCTCCCATCTAGTTCTCAGTGGGTCAAGGGAGGTGGGACCATTGTTAATTAAGGAGCGATAAATGCGAGATACTCCCCCCTCCCCAAGTCGCCCATTGTGATTTGAGCTTCTTAAGGGCTTTGCTCTGGCAGCGACGTGCCTGCTGCTATATGTACGCTAAGAGCGTGGCGGAGTTGCAAATACTTATAAAACTGTGATGGGTGGAGTGAGTGTTTGGTATGAAGGTCTGAGAAGGAGCGGATATGGTCACTGATCCAAATGTCGCCGAGCTGTGAGATACCGATAAGATCCCAGCCTCTGAAACCCTCCAGGCCCCCTACCTCTCGTAGCCATGTGCCTTGCCAGAGGGTTGTTTGCTGGGTCAGTTTATTCCCCCATTGTGTATATCGCAGGGATGCATGCCAAGTTAGCAGAATTGCACGGGTTACTGTGGGTAGGCTCTTGGGGATGGGTCCCCCGTACATCATAGCTTGGACTTGAGAGAGTCCCAGATCCCTCAATTCGGTCCTGTAGGCAGGGTCAGACCAGCCCCCGTTGAACCAATCATGCAATGTTAGGAGGCGGGTTGCTAGGTAATATAAGTACAAATTTGTTATCCCCATGCCTGCATCAAAGGATGGAATTTGGCAGTGAGAGAGGGCCATTCGTGGCCGTGAACCATTCCAGAGGAACTTCGCGATCAAACGGTCCAATCCCTTGAACCAGGCCCGGGGAATATGGAATGGGGTGTTCTGAATGACGTAGAGAAAATGGGGAAGAATCATCATTTAAAAAGTGCTACTCTACCTAGTGGGTTGAGTGGCAGGGTTTGCCACTTCTGGAGGTCTTTTTTGGCTTTTGTGACTAGTGTGGTGATATTAAGCGCCCAGGCCAGCTCAGGGAGCACGGCAACCCAGATTCCCAAGTATTTAAATGATTGTTGTCTGATGGGGATGGTACATTGCCAGTCAAAACACTCTCTAGATAAATGCAGGGGTACCAGGTTTGATTTTGTGGGGTTCAAGCGTAAGCCAGAGGTTCGTTCGAAGGCATGGAGTATTTGTAGGCATCTGGGGCCGGATTGGGCCGGCTCTGCGAGAAAGAGTAGGACATCATCTGCATATAAGGCGATTTTGTCCTCATGAGAGCCTGCCCACTTCCAGCCCCGGACCCGATCGTCAGAACGAATGAGGCTGGCCAGGGGCTCCATCGCTAGGGCAAACAGGAGGGGAGAGAGGGGACATCCCTGTCTCGTCCCTCTCCTGATTGGGAACATGTCTGAGAGTGATCCATTGACCAGCACCCTTGCGGTCGGTTTGGAGTACAGGATATGAACCAGATGGCGAAAATCAGGGCCCATGCCCATAGCGGCCAGGACATCATCCAGGTATCCCCAGTCGACCGAGTCAAGAGCTTTATCGAAGTCGACTAGGAGAAGTGCCAAATAGGGAGTTAGTGACTGTCCGTTGGCCAAGGCTAGGTGAAGGCGTCTAAGGCAGTGCCTGGTACTCTGTGCTGGCATGAAGCCGCATTGGTCGGGGTGGACCAACTTGTTGAGATATGGCTTGAGACGCTGGGCCAGGACTGTGGCGAAAATGTTGACCTCTGTATTAATTAGGGATATGGGGCAGTAGTCAGTGCGGGCTGGTGAAGGTGGCTGTGTTTTGGGAATAATAACTATCGTGGCTGCATCGGTCTCTAAGGGGAAAGAGCCCCTTTCTACGGCCTCTACATAGCGTGCCGCAAGGTGTGGGACGAGTATGCCACGGTAGGCGGAATAGTACTCCTGTGGGTAGCCGTCTGGGCCAGAAGTTTTCCCGGCTGCAACCTGCGATTGGGCGTCTCGTATTTCTTCGTGTGTGACGGGACCTTCCATTCCAGCCAATTCGACTGTATTGAGTTTAGGAAAGTGGAGGTTTTCCAGGGTGATCAGGTCCGATAGCGAGAGTTCAGGCTTCTGGGCCGTGTAAAGATCGGCATAATAGTCAGCGAAGGATTGGGCCATCGCTTTGGGAGAACGGTGGGAAGTCCCTTTCAAATCTCAGATTTCTGGAATTATCCGGTTCGCCAAGGGGTATGACACTAATCTATGCAGTAGTCTCCCATTTTTATCACCCCATCCGTATACACGTGCGATGGAGGACCTCCATTGAAGCTTTGCTGAGTCCAGTGAGATCTGTTTAATTTCATTCCTCACCAATGTTAATTGGTGCAACTGGGACTCGTTTGTTGCATCGGATGAACTCTGTTCGAGTCGGACTGCTTGGGCCTCAAGGAGGGCGAGCCTGATTTCCTGAGCGTGAGTGCGGTGTGCTGCTGAGGTGTGGATGTACTGGGTTTCTTGTGGGTTCCACGACCTCCATACATCACAGATACCCATGGCTTCGGTCCAGTTCACCAATTGCTTGGCATGCAAGACGCGTGATGTAGAGGGGGTCCCCGTGGTATCAAGCCTGTGTTGCATGACGGCATTTAAATCTCCTCCCACCACCGTTGTTCCGGGCAGTAAGGAGCTAAGCACCTCCCCAATGCGGCCTAAAGTCTGTGTATGTGTGGCACCGGGAATGTAGATGGAGAGGACGTTGAAGGCTTATCACCCAGAGTTCCAGAGAGGGCGACAAAGCGACTGTGGGGGTCCCTGGTGATTTGAGTAGGTACGAAGGGTAAGTTGTGCCTCAAGAGGATCGCCAGCCCGCGGGAACCCCGTGTGAAACCTGAATGCCAGGACCTATCGAATCCGTATCTTGCAAGGAAGGGACAGAGATTACCCATGAGGTGGGTTTCCTGGAGCAGGAGTATGTCGGGGTGTGTCTTTGGGCATGCCGCAGAACTGCAGTTCGCTTAATTCTGTCTAACAGGCAGTTCATTCCATGACATTATCCGGAGAGAGTCTTCTCTATGAATTGCTTGTGTCATGGTCGATGTGAGAAGCCCACTGAATCACAGGAACCCGCCATGTGGTGGAGGTGTTTGGGTGATGGGTAGTGCTGGTTGGAGGCATCGCCTGTTGGTATGTGATTGGAATGCAATGTCGTGTTAGTGCAAGGCTGAAATGCTGCGGACTTTAAACTGTTGAACTAAATGCGAATCTGAGACAACGGTCCCAGCCCCCATCCCTCCCCTCACCCTATACTTCGAGAACAGAAGTATCTGTCGCCCTATAACTATAGAAGGAAAAGTCTAAACTATAACGCTTAGAGTCAAGTATCGTGGAGGACCCCTCTCGTTACAGGATAAGATCATACATCGGCAGAAGTATCTGATTGGTGTAGTGTGTCGTGTCTTTACACAAAGAGATCGCCCCGGTCCACAGGGCGCCACCCATGAAACCCCTCTGGGTTTGTCAGTTGAGGAGTGCCGGGCTGCGGGAGAGGTCCGAATCCGCGGAGTTGATGCCCAGAGTCTTGGGAGAGTTGCTTCGTGCGGGTGAATGGTCCCAGGAGCCGGACTGCTGGGGAGGACAGGATCCAGTAGACAGTTCTCGGCGTTGTGTAGTTTGTTTTATTGTAATGAAATGATGATTGAAATAGTTTGTGCATAGTAACATGTGTACATTGGTAGATGGATTAGTGATTATGGTAGTTTATATGTGTGTGTGGAAAGGTGCAGATGAAGTATGCCACATAATTTTAGGTGTCTATTTGATATGGGAAGTGCAGTCTGTCAAGTTTTAAGGTCTGCATGATCTTGTGACTGAGGTATGCATCTACTTGCACATGTATTCTCATAAGTGTTATGCATCTGAAGATGCTAGATGTATAAAACACAGGTATACAACTATTTATATGTTTCTTTTATATATGATGCCACTAGTAAAAGGTACAGACCGGGCATGTATACTTTCGCTAATATGGTGAGACTTATAAAAGAGAGATATGAAGAGTTGGTTGTTTATATTTGCCTAGGAACAAGACTCTGACTAATCGCAGAGTAGTGAAGCTGCAAGAGAAAACTGAGGTTTTAGACATGTTGACACAGGGATTACTGAGTAGGGAATTTTGTATGAGTCTGGTGAATGGTACAGTTGAAGTACGCCACATAATTGTAGGTTTCTTCTTGAAATGAGAACTGCAGTATGTGAAGTTTTATGGTCTGCATGGTTTTTTGAGTGAGGTATGTTTCTACTTGCACATGTATGCTCACATGTGTGATAGATCTGAAAATGACACTAGCAAAAGGTACAGAACCATGCATGCTTGCTTTTAGGAATATGGTTACGCCCAATACTTTCAGTAGTCGCTGAATACTGATGCTGCAGCATAAAAGTGAGGTTTAAGATATGTTGGCAGAGAGAATAGTGATTAGGCAACGTTGTATGATTCTGTGAAAAAGTACACTTGAAAAACGCTGTTTAAATTTAGGTGTCTCTTTCAAATGGGAAATGGAGTCTGACAAGTTCAAAGTCCTTTATGGTCTTGCGAGTAAGGTATATCTGTACTTGCACATGTATTCTCAAACGTGTTATGACTATGAAGATGGTAGAGTTATAAAACACAAGTATACATCTATTTGTATGTTTCTTTTATATATCATGTCACTAGTAAAAGGTACAGACACATGCATGCATGCTTTCAGGAATATGGTGAGACTTGCAACAGAGACATGTAAAGGGTTGCTCCTTTATATTTGGCTAGGTCTAACACCCTGAGTAGTAGTAGAATGGTGAAGCTGCAGCACGAAAGTGAGCTTTAAGACATGTTGGCAGAGGGTTTTGTGATTAGGCTACTTTGTATGAGTCTGTGGAATGGTACACTTGAAGTACGCTGCATAAATCTAGGTGTCTGTATGAAATGTGAAGGGCAGTTTGTCAAGTTTTAAGGTCTGCATGATCTTGTGACTGAGGTATGTCTCTACTTGCACATATATTCTCATACATGTTATGCATCTGAAGATGTTAGATGTATAAAATACAGGTATACAACTATTTGTATGTTTCTTTTATATATGATGCCACATGTAAAAGGTACAGACACATGCATGAATGCTTTCAGGAATATGGTGAGACTTGCCACAGAAATATGCGAAGGGATGCTGCTTTATATTTGGCTAGGCCAAACACCCTGAGTAGTCGCAGAATAGTGAAGCTGAAGCACAAAAGTGAGGTTTAAGACATGTTGTCAGAGGGATTAGTGATTAAGCTTCTTTGTATGAGTCTGTGGAAAGGTACACTTGAAATACGCCGCATAAAGTTAGGTGTCTCTTTTAAATGCGAAGTGTAGTCTGTGAAGTTTTAAGGTCTGCATGGTCTTTTGACTGAGGTGTGTCTCTACTTGCATATATATTATCATACGTGTTATGCATCTGAAGATGGTAGACTTATAAAACAGAGGTAGACATCCATTTGTATGTTTCTTTTATATATGATGCCACTAGTAAAAAGTGTAGAGACATGCATGCATGCTTTCAGGAATATGGTGAGACTTGCAACAGAAACATGCAAAGGGTTGCTGCTTTATATTTGGCTAGGCCCAACACCCTGAGTAGTAGTGAATGGTGAAGCTGCAGCACAAAAGTGAGGTTTAAGATATGTTGGCAGAGGGATTAGTGATTAGGCTACTTTGTATGAGTCTGTGGAATGGTACACTTGAAGTACGCCACATAAATCTAGGTGTCTGTTTGAAATGTGAAGTGCTGTCTGTAAAGTTTTAAGCTCTAAATGGTCTTGTGACTGAGGTACTCTTACAATGACCCATGGATTACTCTTGCACTCATCCTTGTACTCAAGCACTAGCCATGCACTGATCTAAGCAGGCAGATATTACTCTTGCACTCATGAATTCACTCAGGCACTACCAATGCACTTACCCAATCAGCCAGGCAGTATCATTCTCCTAGGCAGTATTGATGCACTCATCCAATGACTCAGGCATTACTCTTACAGTCATCCTCTTACTCAGACACTACCCATGCACTGATGTAATCACCCAGACATTACCCAGGGAGTCATAAACTCACTCAGGCAGTACTCAGGTATACATCTATTTGTATGTTTCTTTTTATATAATGCCAGTAGGAAAAGGTACAGACACATGTATGGTTGCTTTCTGGAATATAGTAAGTGTTACAATACACACATGCAAAGGGTTGCTGCTTTATATTTCGCTAGGCCCAACACTCTCAGTAGTTGCTGAATAGTGAAGCTGCAGCACAAAAGTGAGGTTTAAGATATTTTGGCAGAGGGATTAGTGATTAGGCAACCTTGTAAGAGTCTGTGAAAAAGTATAAATGCCACTTAAATTTAGGTGTCTCTTTCAAATGGGAAGTGGAGTCTGACAAATTTAAATGCCTTTATGGTCTTGTGACTGAGGTATATATCTACTTGCAGATGTATTCTCACATGTGTTATGACTATGAAGATGGTAGAGGTATAACACACAGGTATACATGCATTTGTATGTTTCTTTTATGTACGATGTCACTAGTAAAAGGTACAGACACTTGCATGCATGCTTTTATAAATATAGAGAGACTTACAACAGACACATTAAAAAAGTTGATGCTTTATATTTGGAAAGGCCCAACACTCTCAGTAGTTGCTGAATAGTGAAGCTGCAGCACAAAAGTGAGGTTTAAGATATGTTGGTAAAGGGATTAGTGATTAGGTTAACTCATATCAGTGTATAGAAATGTACACTTCAAATATGGCACATAAATTTAGGTGTCTCCTTGAAATGGGAAGTGCAGTCTGTCAAGTTTAAGGGACTTTAAGGTCTTATGATTGATATATGTCTCTACTTGCACATGTATTGTCACACGTGTTATGCCGATAAAGATGGTAGAGGTATAAAACACAGGTATACATCTATTTGTATGTTTCTTTTATATATGATGCCACTAGGAAAAGGTACAGACACATGGATGCTTGCTTTCTGGAATATAGTGACAGTTACATCTCTGTTCTCAAGCAGTGCACTGATCTAAGGGGGCAGATATTAGTCTTGGACTCATGAATTCACTCAGGCGCTCTCATGCAGTTTTGCTATCAAGGACGCACTACCTATACACACATCTAATCACTCAGGCATTAACCATACATTTATGCAATCACCCAGGCACTACTATTCCAGTCAAACATTCACTCAGGCACTACCGATGTACTCATTATTCACCCAGGCACTACCAATGCACTCATGCAATGACCCAGGCATTATTCTTACACTCATACTGTCACTCAGGTACTTCTCATACACTCATCCAATCAGTCAGGCAATACCCCTGTACTCATAGAATCATCCAGGCAGTACTCTGCACTCGGAATCACACAGAAAACTACTCTTGCACTCAACCATTCACTCAGGCACTACTCATGCACTCATCCATTGTCTCAGGCAGTACCCATGCACTCATCCAATGACCCAGGCACTAGATGTGGACTAATCCATTCACTCAGACACTACCTATGGACTCATCCATTCACACAAGCACTACCCATACACTCATGCAATGACCCAGGTACTACCCCTACAGTCATAGAATCACTCAGGCAGTACCCATGCACTCATGGAATCATATAGAAATCTAGTCTTGTAGTCATCCATTCATTAAGACACTACTCCTGTACTCATGCAATGACCGACATACTACCCATATACTCATATAATCACTGAAGCACTACTCTTGCACTAAACCATTCTCTTAGGCAGTACCCATGCACTCATTCAAGGACTCAGGCATTACTCTTACAGTCATCCTCTTACTCAGACACTACCCATGCACTGATGTAATCACCCAGACATTACTCTTGGAGTCATAAACTAACTCAGGCAGTACTCAGGTATACATCTATTTATATGTTTCTTTTTTGTATAATGCCAGTAGGAAAAGGTACAGACACATGTATGGTTGCTTTCTGGAATATAGTGAGAGTTACAATACACACATGCAAAGGGTTGCTGCTTTATATTTGGCTAGGCCCAACACTGTCAGTAGTCGCTGAATAGTGATGCTGCAGCACAAAAGTGAGGTTTAAGATATGTTGGCAGAGGGATTAGTGATTAGGCTACCTCGTATGAGTCTGTGTAATGGTACACTTGAAGTAAACCGCATAAATTTAGGTGTGTCTTTGAAATGGGAAATACAGTCTGACATGATTAAAGGACTTCATGGTCTTGTGAGTGAGGTATGTCTCTATTTGCACATGTATTCTCATACGTATTATGTATGTGAAGATGGTACATGTGTGTAACATATATATATATGTATCTGTATGTTTCTATTATGTGTGATGGAACTAGCAAAAGGTAGAGAAGCATGCTCGCATGTTTTCTATAATATGGTGAGAGTTATAACAATAACATTGCAAAGATTGCTGTTCTGCATATCTGGAGTTCTCTTGGTTCTTTCTGGACTTCTCTTCACTGTTTCTGCACCTCTTTTGCTTATTTCTTTATTTATTTTGTCTCTTTTTGCATCTGTCTTATCTCTTTGTGTACTTCTGTTGATTCGTTCTGCACTTCCCTTGTTTCTTTCAGCAGCTCTTTTGCTTCTTTGTGCAACCCTCTAATGTCTATCTGCACCGGTCTTTGCTCTTTCTCTACCTCTCATATCTGTTTGTGCAGCTTTCTTGCCTCTTTGTGTACGTCTCTTAAGTCTTTCTGCATCTTCTTTTACCTCTTTCGGTACCTCTCTTAATAATTTGAGCTCTCTTGCTTCTTTCTGTATATATTTTGTTTGTTTCTGCACTTCTGTTACTTTTTTCTGTACTTCTTTGCCTCAATGTCCAGCTGTCTTTCCTTTTTCTGCACCTCTGTTGCTTCTTTTAGCATTCCTCTTGTGTCTTTCACTATTCTTCTTACCTCTTTGTGCACCTCTGTTGCTTGTTTGTGCACCTCTCTTGCCTCTTTCTGCATGCCTTTTGCCCCTTTTTTGTACCTGTTTACTCAATTTTTGCACCTGTCCTGTCTTTTTTAACTGTTCTTTTCTGTCTGTCTGCACTTGTGTTGTGTGTTTTTGTAATTTTCTTGCTTCTTTTTGTACTTTTCTTGCTTGTTTCTCTTCTTCTTTTGTCTCTTTCTGCACCTCTTTTGCCTCTTTCTGCATTTCTTACATTTTTCAGTAGCTGTGATGTTGTTTGTGCCTTTCTTTTCGCTGTTTCTAAACCTTTCTTTTTTTCTGTCCCTTTCTTTCTCTGTCAGCACCTTTTCTTCTCTTTCTGAAGTTGTCTTGCTTGTTTCTACACTTTTCTTTTTTTATTTGTTCATAAAGAGAATAGCAATGTAATTTTAATTAATTGCTTACTAGTTATTATCAATATTGAGATGTAATTAATTTAATATTGTTAATTGATGTAACAAACTATTCAAACTATTCTTTGCGATGAGCGGCATGAGAGGGAGAAGACACGACGCAAGCAGTTTGGCGAAGATTTTGTTATCAATATTAATGAGGGAAAGGGGGCGATAGGAGTCGCGCAGTTCGGGGGGTTTGTCCGGTTTTAGAAGAAGGGTCAGCATGGCCTCACGGAGCGAAGGTGGAAATTGGCCACTCTCGAAGGACTCATTATTCATGGCGGCCAGATGCGGCACCAGTAGTGGAGCGAAAGTCTTGTAGAATGAAACGGGCAAGACCAGACCAGGGGTCTTGTCACCAGGCATATCATTGATGGCGGCAAGTATTTCCTCTTTAGAGAAGGGCTCGTCCAGATATTCCCGGTGGTAGTTTTCGAGCCATAAAAGCTCGAGGGTATCGAAATACTGTTCGAGGGCCTCACGCGGAGGGGCGGATCCCGCAGTGTACAATTGCATATAAAAGTCAGTGAAACGCGCCTTGATCTCCTCGGAAGAGGTGGTACGAACTGGGCCACCATCCTGGAGCGCCATGATGTAGGAGGACGGAGAAGGTTGGCCAAAGTCTTACCTGGCCTGTCGCCCTCGCCGAAGCGGCGCGCCCGGGCCTCCCTGCCAAGGAACGATAGCTCTCTGTTGGCCTCCTCAGCGAATTCAGTATGTTTCTCGCGAAGACGGGCGAGTGTGTCGGGGCTAGGGGCAAGAGCGTGAGAGGCGTCCAAGCTTTTAATTTCGGACTCCAGCTTATGAAGAGTATTGCGGATGGAGCGTAGGACCCCGGACTGTTTAGAAATACATGCGCCGCGAATGACGACTTTGAAACCCTCCCAGAGAGTGGAAGGGGAGTCCACAGAGCCCTCATTGAGCTCAAAGTAGTTAGTGATCACGGTCTCAATCTCGTCACAAAAGACGGAATCACGCAGAGCGTTAGAAGGTAGCCGCCAGGAGAAAGCGCGTCGGGGGGACAGAGGTAGGCGGAGACCGAGCTGAACTGGCGCGTGATCTGAAAGAGTTCGCGCCATGTGATCAATGGAAGTGAGCCAGGAGAGAATGTCAGGAGAGGAGATCCAGAGATCTAACCGGGACCAACATCCATGAGTGCCGGTGACGCAAGTGCCCTCGCGGGCCTCGGGATGTGTGTGGCGCCAAGCGTCGTGCAAGGAGTTCTCGGCGAGGATGGAGTTTAAGAACGCCGCGGCACAAGGGTGGGAGGCATGAGGGCCAGAGCGATCCAAGACGGAGGATAATGTAACATTAAAGTCCCCACCCCAGAGGAGCGCAGCGGGCCGAGTGATGAAATGTGGTGCCATACCTGCGCAAAAAAATCCGGGTCATCAGTGTTGGGGCCGTAGATAGCAGCTATCGTGAGGGGTTGGGCCTGAAGGGAGCCGTGAAGGATAACAAATCACCCTGCGGGGTCGGTTATAGCGTGGGAGGTTTGCCAAGGGAGCCCCCTACGTATGAGAATAGAGACCCCCCGAGAGTAGTTGGAATAGTAAGAGGAGTGGGATTCTCCCCAGCGCCAGGAGTGCAGTCGGGCAGCAGATGCAGGAAGCAGGTGGGTCTCTTGTAGCAGACAGATGTCCACCTTGTGCCGGACAAGATGTGCATGGACAAGTCGAGCCTTGCGGTGGTCGTTGAGACCCCGGATGTTCCATGTCCAACAGGTAATGTCAGTCATTCAGACATGTCGTGGAGAATAATCAAACACAGTGTGGTGAGTATGGCCTGGATCTTCGTGCGGGTGCATATGGTGGTGCTAAACAACTGAGAAAGCGATGTGTGATACATCAACGAAGGGGATAAACAAAGACAACTGAGAGCCTGCCACGACAGATAGCTGGGCTGCAAGGGGGAGGCGCAAACGTCAAACCCCTGGAGGAGGATGCTGATGAGTGTCGAGCCCAGGCACAAGGACTTGGGGTAGTGCACAAAGCAATGCAGCATGACCAAGCAGAGCCAGTAGAGAATGGCATCGCAGGGCAAGCAAAAGGACAATACAATACAAAATAACCAAAGCAAACACACCACAGAAGGAGGCAGCAAATCCCCAAGGACCCTCCACCCACACCAACCCCCCAAACAGGTTGAATTCCATGTCCAGAGGATTGATCAGTCGTTTAGGCAAGGAGTATAGTGTGAATGCCAAGGAATGTGATACAAGCGGCCGGGGCGCCAGTGCAGGTGAATAGGAAAGTGCCTGGCGACTGGGGAGAGTGTGAGAAATGCAACAATATGAGAGGTGCTGAATGACAACCAGTGAACTGCCATGGCAGGGGACTGGGCTTCGAGGGGGAGCCATTAGACCCAACACAGGAGAGAAGGTGGCAGCAGGTGCCATGCGCAGAGGCGTGGCGTCAGAGAAACAAATAAGGCAGTGCAGAAAGGTGTATCGAAACAGTGCTGGAGCAACATCGTCAAGCGTGCAATATATTGACTGAATGCAAAGTAACAAAAACAAATTAGCCTCAGAGGGAGGCCTCAACACCCCGAGAAATCCCCCCCACCCACACCAACCCCCCAAACAGGTTGAGAGACCACCCAAACCCGCCCTAGGGAACCACAACTGGGAAGGGGTAAGTCAGTAACCAAGGTGGGAGTCATCCCGCGGGGGCATGGCAGCGCTCGGCATACGCCCCTGTCGAGGAGACAGGGTGGCCAAGCCAAAATATAACCAGATATGTAGAGTCTTGCAAAGGTCCATTTAGTCCTGGTCCCTCAGCAAACCACCAAGAGCCGTGTGGTGCAAGTTAAGCCTGGTGGGGTCTTCGGGGTGGAAGCCAAAGTGGAGAGCAGAGTGCAGCTAGCAACGCAGAATAGGATGGAGTCAATCATTGTCACTTAAGACGCCGGAGGCTGAGTCCTGAGAGGGGGCTGGAGTGGAATGGTTGGTGCGGTCGAGCTTCTTGGCAAAGGTGAAGGCATCTTTAGGGTCAGGGAAGATGAGAGTTTTGGAGCCCTGTCTGACACGTAGCTTAGCTGGATACGCGAGGGAGTATGGGATCTCGAGCTTTTGGAGGATCCGCTTCGCAGGCAGGAACTCACGTCGGGCAGCCTGCACCGCCAGAGTATAATCCGGATAGAAGGACAGGGAGTTACCTTGATGACGGACCTCACCCTTGTCCCTTGCCGCCCGGAGGAAGGCATCGCGATCCCGGAAGTTGAGGATTTTGGCGATGATGGGACGAGCTGGCAATCCAGGGGCAGGACGGGGGCCAAGGGAGCGGTGGGCGCGCTCTACAATGAAGACTGGGGAGAGCACGTCTCCAAACAATTCACGCACCAGTTGTTCCACGAAATCCTCCATTCGCGAGATGTTCGTGGACTCGGGTACCCCCGTGATGTGGAGGTTACTTCTTCGGGAGCGGGCCTCCAAGTCCTCGTTTTTAGTGCGTATTAGCTCCAGGATTTTGTCCATTTGAAGGAGTTTTTGACGATCCTGGGTGGCGGCATCCTCAGCGTCAGAGATCCTCATCTCGGCATGCAGAAGGCGGTTGTCGTGCGAGTCCACTCGTGACTTGACCACGTCGAGGCGTGAAGAGAGCTGGTCCAGCTGGGCAGCAATGCCAGAGACGGCGGATTTGACCTCCAGCATGATGGCCTTGAGATCGTCCTCCCGGGAGGTGACCATCTCCGTGGGGGAGTGGAATCGCTTCCGTCGGCGACTGCGTCGTCCTGGCGCATCTGGCGGCGTTGGTCGAAGGTGAGCCTGGGCTGCTTGGGGTCGGCCTTACCCATGTCACCAGCCAAGAGGGGAGTGGACAGGGAGCACCGCTGGGTGACGGAGCGACTGTCTCCACAACTGCAAGGGCGTCAGGCAGAACAAGAAGATGGTGCTGAAGGCGGCACCTGGGAGGATGCCAAGAGGAGGAAGCGAAGAAGGTTTGTGCGGTCCCATGCCACGAAAAATGTTAGCAGGCCCACCCGGGCAATCGGCCAGCCGGCAGACAGGAAGGCGTCTCAGTAGCGTGTGGCAGGCCAAGCCCGAGGACACAAGCTGATGGGGAGTCCATGGGCCACACGTCAGGGAGCACCGCCAGTGGCAGCCGTGCAGATATTAACGGGGGTGCTGCTGTGGGGAGTGGCGCGGCAGGGATGCAAGGGGGGTGCGTGGCCTAGCACACACGGGCCAGACCCCACGGGGCAGCAGAGGCGTGAAGACAGAACAGGAGCGGGGGCCCCGCGGTGTGGCGCACGCTACCCCCAACCCAGCCGCAGCGGCCCCCCACTCACCCCAATCCACAGGGAACAGGCTGCAGTCGGGCCGTAGCAGGTGCTAGCAGCAGGGAAGAGCAAGGAGGTCCGCACGGTGAAGCCGTGGCATGTAGAGGCCCTTGGTGTCACCGGTGAAAGGGCAGCCCCGCGCCAGAACCGCACCCGAGGCGGGGGGTCCAGCGGAGCTCAAGGCGGCCAGCAGAAGTGCAGAGCAAAGGCGGGTGAACGGCCGCACCGGGCCGGAGATGTATCCAGGCAAGGAGGCGGGTCGCAAGATGAAGCCGGGTACTCAGTGGTGAGGCGTAGAGTTAGTGAGCCCGCACCCGGGTGCCAGTGAGGGCGGGAGACGCACCACCGATAGAGGAGCAGCAGCGCGGAGTCGCGGGGGCGTGCCACCCACGTCGCCCGGCCTAAGTGGAGTGAGTGCAGGCCCAGTGGGTGCCGATATGGGATCGACCGGCGCCCGCACCTAGCGACAGAGAAGGCCGGGCGGTACGGTGCACGAGCCCCCAAGCCCTGCCGCCGAGAGCCCCTGGCGATCGAAGCACTCACCAGGCCCCTCCGGCAGCAAGGAGAGACAGAAGCCGGGTCAGCGCTCCAGGCGCGGTCGGGCTGAGGCGAAGTGGCTTTGTGGCAGCGACTGGCAGGCCCGATCCTGAGGCGCAGGCCCAGGAGCGTAGCTCGGCACAGGAGCGGCGGAGTGAGGTGCTGCAAGTGTCCAGTGGCACCCCGGGATGAGGTGAGAGTGAGAATACCGGGGCCAGGCGGTCAGGAAGCCGTCATCTGCAGGATTATGGCGGATTTAGAGCTTGACCGGCAGAGCCCACCTAAAGTGCGGCCATCTTGCAGCCGGCCAAGCCACGCCCCATAAATCTCAAGGTTTAAGTATAGATAGTGCTTTTGTAAATATTGGAAGTACAGTGTTCAAAGAGGGAATGGCATACGTTGCATTGTCTCGAGTAAGAACATTGTCTGGTTTGTATTTGATAGATTTCGATGAGAAAAAGGTTAGTGCAGATGCAAATTGTGTAAGGGAGTGTAATCGTTTAAGAAGACTTTATGCTCCTGATTTAGGTGAATATCCCATATATGAGAAACGTGTAGTGTGTCCAAAACGGAAATATGTCAAATATGGAACTGAGGTTGAAAAAAAGAAAACAAATGAGGAGAAATTTGAAGGTGTAAAGAAAAAAAAAGAGAAACTGATGACGAGATTGTAGGATACCAGTTGGAAAATAGTTCAAGTATCAACTGTTATGCTAATGTGATTCTGAATGTTGTCTTTTATCTACAAGATCTTCACCATGATATCATGAGAAAACGTGAAAAAAGATTCTGTTCTTTACTACAACATTTATTTTAACAGTTAGTAACTGATAGAAGTAAAATGCATACTGCTTCTGGTGTTCAACATCTTTTGGATATATGTACTGGTTCTTTGACATGTACTCTGAAAATACAACAAGATGCACAAGAATTCCTAATGCTTCTGCTTGGAGTATTAGAAGATGAAGGAATACAGATTGAAAACTTTTTTGGACTAAGTTACAGATGGGATCATAAATGTGAAGACTGTTCATTTACTTCTACCACTGAAATACAAACAGAACGATTCATATACTTGACGATACCAGACTGCAAATCAGTGCCATATAACAAATTGATAAAAACAGCCAATCAGGATATGAGATGTTCGCATTGTAGATCAGAGATGTTGTCTACATTACATATAGAAAGATTTGGAAAATATCTAATTTTAATGCTACAATGTTGTAGAGCAAATGGAAGAAAATTGGAAACAAAAATTAAAAGTTTTAATGCAAGTCAAATATCTATTTCAGGAAGAACTTTTATAGCAGTGGCTATTATTATCCATGATGGACCTACTACAACATCTAGACACTATACTGTATATTTAAAGTGTAATAAAGGATGGACATATTGCAATGATGCCCACTTGGAATTCAAACCTAGATTGCCTTATGAATTACCAAATTCATATTTGTTATTTTTGAAGCCAAAGTTTTGACTACATCATTCAATCAATCAATCAATCAATCATGTCACTTATAAAGCGCACTACATACCCGCGAGGGTCTCAAGGCGCTGGGGGAAGAGGGGGGTGGTGCTGCTACTGATCGAAGAGCCAGGTCTTGAGGAGTCTTCTGAAGGCCAGTAGGTCTTGGGTCTGTCGGAGGTTGGTGGGGAGGGTGTTCCAGGTCTTTGCGGCGAGGTGGGAGAAGGATCTGCCGCCGGCGGTCGTTTTCCGGATGCGGGGGACTGTGGCGAGGGCGAGGCTGGTCGAGCGGAGCTGGCGGGTGGGGGTGTAGAAGCTGAGTCGTCTGTTGAGGTAGGCTGGTCCGGAGTTGTGGAGTGCTTTGTGTGCGTGGGTGAGGAGCTTGAAGGTTATCCTCTTGTTGACAGGGAGCCAGTGCAGGTCTCTCAGGTGGGGTGTGATGTGGCAGCGTCGGGGGATGTAGAGGATAAGACGTGCAGAGGCGTTCTGGATGCGTTGCAGCCGTCTCAGGAGCTTAGCCGTCGTTCCTGCGTAGAGGGCGTTTCCGTAGTCCAGCCTGCTGGTGACGAGGGCCTGGGTGACTGTTTTTCTTGTTTCGGTGGGGATCCACTTGAAGATCCTGCGGAGCATTCGGAGGATGTTGAAGCAGGATGAGGAAACGGCGTTGACCTGCTTAGTCATGGAGAGGGTGGGGTCGAGGATGACCCCTAGGTTGCGTACGTGGTCGGTGGGTGGCGGGGCTGTTCCCAGTGATGTTGGCCACCAGGAGTCATCCCAGGCTGAAGGGTTGGAACCAAGGATGAGGACCTCCGTCTTGTCCGAGTTCAGCTTCAGGCGGCTGGTCCTCATCCATTCGGCGACGGCCTTCATTCCTTCGTGGAGGTGGGCTTTGGCGGTGTGAGGGTCTTTGGTGAGGGAGAGGATCAGCTGGGTGTCGTCGGCGTAGGAGATGATGTTGAGGTTGTGCTGTCGGGCGACATGGGCGAGGGGTGCCATGTAGATGTTGTACAGCGTTGGGCTGAGGGAGGAGCCTTGGGGTACGCCGCAGATGATCTTGGTGGCCTTGGATCGGAAGGGGGCGAGGCGGAGGCTTTGTGTTCTGCCGGAAAGGAAGGATGTGGTCCAGTCCAGGGCCTTCTCTTGGATCCCGGCGTCGTGAAGGCGTGTTCGTAGTGTGTGGTGGCAGACCGTGTCGAAGGCGGCTGATAGGTCCAGGAGGATGAGGGCTGCTGTTTCTCCGTTGTCTAGCAGGGTCCTGATGTCATCGGTGGCGGCGATGAGGGCGGTTTCGGTGCTGTGGTTGCTGCGGAAGCCGGACTGGGAAGGGTCCAGGATGTTGTTCTCCTCGAGGTAGCGGGTCAGTTGTTTGTTGACGATTTTCTCGGTGACCTTCGCGGGGAACGGGAGCAGAGAGATGGGTCGGAAGTTCTTGAGGTCCTTGGGGTCTGCCTTGGGTTTCTTGAGTAAGGCGGTGATCTCGGCGTGCTTCCAGCTTTCCGGGAAGGTTGCTGTCTCGAAGGAGATGTTGATTATTTTCCGGAGATGGGGCGCGATGGCTGTACTGGCTTTGTTGAAGATGTGGTGAGGGCACGGGTCTAGCGGTGAACCGGAGTGGATGGTGTTCATGATCTCGCTGGTGTCCTCGTCGTTGATGTTGGTCCAGGAGAGCAGGCGGTTGGTGGTTGTGGGGGCAGTGGTCTCGGTGGTTGCCGGGGCGGTCGTGGTGTTGAAGCTGTCGTGGATGTCGGCGATTTTGCGGTGGAAGAAGGTGGCCAGTGAGTCGCACAGGTCTCGCGACGGCTGGATGTTGTTGGTGTTGGAGCTGGGGTTGGAGAGTTCCTTCACGATGTTGAAGAGCTCTTTGCTGTTGTGTGCGTTGTTGTCTAGGCGGTCTTTGAGTGAGGCCCTTTTGGCGGATCTGATGAGGTGATGGTGACTGCGGGTGGCGCTCTTGTGGGCTGCGTAGCTGTCCGCTGTCCGTTCGTGGAGCCAGATCTTCTCCAGTTTTCGGCATGTTCGTTTGGAGGCCTGGAGGTCTTCGGTGAACCAGGTGGCTTTCTTGCTGGTGTGGCTGTTGGGCGGATTCTTGAGCGGGGCGAGGGTGTTGGCGCAGTCGTCGATCCACTGTCTGAGGTTGCGGGCGGCGGTGTCGGGGTCGGAGGGTTCGGCGGGTGGGCTCAGTGCGAGGGTTGTGGTTAGCTGGTCTTCCGTGACTCTGCTCCAGCAGCGGCGAGGCATTTGTTCGGTGCGGTGGTGCGTGGTGGGCTTCCTGTAGGTGAAGTGGATGCAGTGGTGGTCAGTCCAGTGGGGTTCGGAGGTGTGGTTGAAGGAGACGTGTGGGCTTGCGGAAAAGATGGAGTCGAGCGTGTGGCCGGCGGCGTGGGTGGGTGTAGTCACGAGCTGTCTGAGTCCGAGGGTGGCGAGGTTGTCGATCAGGGTGGTGGAGTTGGTGTCCTTGTTGTTCTCGAGGTGGAAGTTCAGGTCCCCGAGGAGGATGTAGTCCGTGGAGGCGATGGCGTGTGTGCTGACGAAGTCAGCGATGGAATCGCTGAACTGTGGTCGGGGTCCGGGGGGTCTGTAGATGAGGGTTCCTCCTTCGGCCAATTGGGAAGATGTGAACAGAAAGTAAACAGGAATGCAAACTATTACTGTTCATAATTAGTGTTTGGATTATTATTTGCAGTAATTGATATTGGATTCGGAAAATTCTATTTAAAAGAAAATAGTTTATATATTTGTTGTCTATTTTGTACCAGAGGTAAATGAGTGTCTATATTTTGGCAAATGTATTTGAGATAAAAAATAGAGTTTATGTAGATGAAGAAAGTAATTAACAAAGTGTAGATAGAAAAGCGTATAGGTACACATATTGAAAATGATGCTTTAAGCTGATTTTTTTTTTTTCTACAATCAATTTGATTGTTTTTTTCCCCGCTGTTCATTGATGATACCACATTGAAATCAATGTGTCTAGTGAAGTTAAGTGGAATCTGAGAACAGCAAAAAAGGGAATCTGAAAATGTTATGTAATTCTAAAATTATGTTGAGTTGATAAAAATATAATATTATTATTTCAGTAATATATTGTCATTAAATAACAGTTTTTCTTCTTCTTCTTTATAGTAGGTACTGTTGAAGTTTGAGAAGAGTTTTAATGCTGTGTACGACAATACTACTCTAAAATACTTGTACTGAGTAATGTATCTAAATTATTTAAAAGGTAAAAATAGGTAATATAATATGCATGATAATGTGAACAAATGTTTAAAGTTTAATTATATGTTATTTGTTTCTAATATAAATATTGTTGATCCTTTACACTACTTGAAAATTATCATTATGTTGCTCATGTAATCAGGCAGGCAGTCATCCTTTTACGCACACACTACCCATGCACTTATCCATTCTTTGAAGCACAAGTCTTGCACTAATAGGAAGACATTGTCATTACCCTTGTATTGTTTCTATGCACGCAGTCATCCAATCACCCAGGCTTTATTTTTGCATTCAACCATTCACTCAGGCAGTACCCATTCACTCATCCATTCACTCACACACTATCTCTGCACTCATGCAATCACCCAGGCACTACCCATGCACTCATCCAATTACCCAGGCAGTACCCTTGCACCCATCGTTCCACTCAGGTAGCACCCCTGCACTCATGCAATCATCCAGGCACTATCCATGCACTCATACAATCACTCAGGCACTATCCATGCACTCATACAATCACTCAGGCACTACTGTTGCAATCATGCATTTCCCTCAAACACTACCTATGCACTCATCTATTCACTCAGGCATTACACATGCACTCATCTATTCACTCAGGCAGTAACCATGCAGTCATTGAATCACCCAGGCACTACTTCTCCAGTTAAGCAATCACCTAGGCACTACCCATGTAGTTAGCCATTCTGTGAAGCACAAGTCTTGCACTAATAGGAAGACACAGTCATTACCCTTGCATTGTTTCTTTCACACAGGCACTATCCATTGAGTCATCCAATCACCCAGGCACTATCCCTGCACTCATGCAATCACTAAGACACTACCCATGCACTTATGCAATCACTGAAGCACTATTCTTGAATTCAACCATTGACTCAGGAACAACCCATGCACTCCTCAATTCTCTCAGGCACTACCCATGCACTCATCCAATGACCCAGGCACTAACCATGCACTCATCCTTTCACTGAAGTACTACCTATGCACTCATGCAATAACCTAGGCAGTAGCCCTGCACTCATGCAATCACTCAGGCACTACGCACGCAGTCATCCAATCAATCAGGGACTATTTTTGCATTCAACCATTCACTCAGGCGGTACCCATGCACTCATCCGTTCACTCACACACTACCCCTGCAGTCATGCAATCTCCAGGCACTACCCGTGCACTCATGCAATCACTTAGGCACTACCCATGCAGTTATGCAATCACTCAGCCACTACTCTTGCACACAACCATTCACTCAGACACTACCTATGCACCCATCCATTCCCTCAGGCACTACCCATGCACTCTTCAAATGACCCAGGCATTACTCTTGTAGTCATCCTTTTACTCATGCAGTACCCATGCACTCCTCCAATCACCCATGCAGTACCCCTGCACTCATGCAATCACCCAAGCACTATCAATGCACTCATGCAATCACTCAGGCACTACTCTTGAACTCATCCATTCCCTCAAACCCTACCCATGTACTCATTCACTCACTGAGACACTACTTATACACAATTTTAACATTAATCATACACACATTCATACAAGCAATCACTTTCATTACATACAATTTTTCTATTATTTACCAGTTTAGGTGGTCCCATTAGAACCTTTTTTTTATAGAACAGTTTTATATATTTTTGTATTTTCTGATTTTTTTGTTGTTGGTGTTTTTCATTTTTTTACAACAAAAAATAAAAGTAAAAGAGTCCAACTGTGCTGTTTCTGTTTAACATAGAAACATAAGCAACAAAACAAACAAAAAATAAATAACATTTGTGACCTTTGAGGAGTGTCTTGATGGCATCAATAGATAGCTCTCTCACACACAGTGTTGTAAGGCAGTGGCAGCAGTGGATGGCAGCATCCACCAACTCCGGAACTATCAAGGGTTGTGGAGTGGTCAAAACAACCCCTGCAGACAGATGTTGATGGTTGTTGTCCATCATTGTTGGCTGCTTCTTCCTGTCTTCGACGCTCCACCACACGTGCCAGGCGAATAGGATGGATGGTCTCTAGGTGTTTCTTCATAGAAGAAGTACCACAAGAGTACTTCTTCTCTGACCCTCTTGACAGCACTTTGTGACAGATAGTGCATGTCACCTTTCTTGCATTAACATTTTTTTCACCTTCCGGCACAGTGAAGAAGGCCCATACCACACTCTCTTTCCTCTTCCTCACTGGCTCCTGTACCTCCTCCATCTCCTCCTTGTGGTCCTCAGGGAATGCTGATGCGATTTTAAGTTCTCAAAAATAAAAAACACCAAATAAAAATAAAAATTCCCAGTGCCTACAAAATAGGTAGTGTTCAAACAGACACACCCAAAAAGAAAGGACTGTAAGAGGTCTTGGTTCCACCCATCAACAGAATGAAAAGCTGTTCAACCAATGACAAGCTTACTTTCTATGTCACATGGAGTCCCGTACGGGTCGCGCACCCTACGCGTATCCGTCGCACACCCGTGAAATGTACTTAATATCATCTAAAACTGTAAATTACTATGAGGATATTGTGTTTCAAAGTATTTCAATGAAAACTCTTTATGCAAAACAGATATTTAAATTAGCAACATTCATATTTCATACTTTTGAAATTACGCTGGAGTTGCGTCCCCAGCAATACGTGACGGCAGGATTCGCGACCCATACGCGTCCGGTGCGCGATGGTACAGCGTACACCAAAATATGCTTTATACATCTTAAAAATATTGCACAAGAATACTAATAGTAATTTGTAGTATTGATTAATAAACCTCTTTGTTTAAAAAATATATTATTTGAGTGTAAGTATGTATTTTAGGGTTACATTCGTGTAACGGATTCGCGCACCCACCGCGTAGATCCGTGTCCCGTACGCGATACCATTGCGTCCACAAAAATCTGTTAAAAACATTTGAAAAAAATGTATAACTACTTTATTACAATTTTTATGTACTCAGTAATAAACCTCTACGTCAAAAACATATATTAATTCATTCTAAATGTGTTTTTTAGAGTGATATTCATATAATGGATCCGCGCACCCACCGCGTATGGTCGCGTACTGTGCGCGACCCTTTTTTCTAAAATAAAAAAAAAAAAATATATATATATATAAAAGAAAGGTTTCATACGAAAACAACAAAACAGCTTCCATACTATTAAAACAAATCATAGAAAATGTAATTAAGCCAAAAATACTTAAAAAAATATGCTATACATTTTTAAAAACTTTTTCTTTTTCAATTGTAAATTCTATTATATAATATCTCAGTGTACAAAATTACAAACAATAAAACAGTGTTAATTCAACTACATAACACTATAAATCTTTCATCAGCTATGTTATACATATTTTTAAAAACGGATTATAATTATTTAAAAATATAATTGAAATACATAGACAAAAAATAAAAAAATAGTTACTATCATCTTTTCATAAATAAAATGATCTACAAAAACTTTGAAATTTATTGAAAAAACATAGGTTTCAGGGACGTTATACTTAGGAATTAGCATTTTAAAAATCTTAGAAATTCACTGAAAAAAACAGAGGTTTCAGGGACGTTATAGTTAGGAATTAGTATTTAAAAAACCTTAGAAATTCACTGAAGAAACCAGAGGTTTCAGGGACATTATGGTTAGGAATTAGCATTTAAAAAACCTCAGAAATTCACTAAATAAACTACAGGTTTCAGGGACATTATAGTTAGGCTGACATTTCACTCGTACAAAACCAGAGAAATTCAGCTGTTATAGTTAGCTGAGCTAACTATAACTCGCGCCCTGCAATGCACTGCTGATGACATCACATATTACATCATTCATGACATGGTTAGTGACATCACTGATGACATCTCAAATGACATCACTGATGACATCACTGATGACATCATCCAGTGACTGTGAGTGTTTCTAAAAAGTTTGAGGAATGTTATATATATATATATATATATATATATATATATATATATACACACACACACACACCAAGGTGTATTGAAGAATGATTGGGTGTATGAGTGTAATGCTAATTCCTAACTATAACGTCCCTGAAACCTCTGTTTTTTCAGTGAATTGCTAAGGTTTTTTAAATGCTAATTCCTAACTATAACGTCCCTGAAACCTTTGGTTTATTCAGTGAAAATATATATATATATATATATATATATATATATATATATTCCTTCACTTACTCCACACAAATGCCCTTCACTCTTGACACATGATATCCAGGGCGAAATGAAGCACGGCACTACCAGGAACTGGATTCCAAGGGCTTTAATAATTTTCGTTGTTTTAGGAGGCCCCTTGCATTAGAAGCCTCTCAAAGCAAAGTGCAGGAGGTGCATACAAAAACAGAAATGACCTACGCGTTTCGGCTTGTGCCTTCTACTGGGTCAACATGTGCAAAACAAAATGTGCTATTTAAAGGGGAAGCATGGCTCATTTCCCCCCACCACCAATTAAAAACAAGGTCAGTTTCTTAAAGGGGACATATACATGCATTGTGTTCAATTACATTATGACTTTTAAACGAAAATTCTTTTTCAATCTCTATTTTCATTTTTTCAATCTGTATATCTCTTTTCATAATATCCACTTGTGAAGTACACATATCAACTCATTATATTTATACTAGATGGATTGCATGACAAAGCAAAGGTTGTCGCATTCTTATTCCAAAATTTAAATAGATAATTTACAATGTTCAACTCTTTGTTATTATCCCAACTAATTCACAAATAGACGGCCCTGGAGTAATAATCTGACATTCAGTCATTACTGTATGATGAATCCTCCCAAGCCTCTTGGTCCCATATGGCCAATTCTTTGGTCATGTCTACTAGTCTATTTCTGATACAATTATTCATCTTTTATCCCTCCAGGAACAGACAATTAAAGTGACTCATGCTTCTAAAAAAATGCATTGTGTTGTTTCTCCAACATGTATGTACAAAGTCCGGAGATAAATAGCAGAAAAAAAATAGCAGAAAAAAATAGCAGAAAAAAACCTCAAAGTGCATATACATATTGAAGTGCAAAAGTGCAGCTGCCATTTGTTATATATATATATACACACACACACACACATATATATGTATGTATATATATATATATATATATATATATATATATATATATGTTTATTTATTAAATTATTACATTTTAAATACATTTTTAATTAAAATATATATTGAAAATCTTAGTTTCATTATATTTTAATTGCATATGTAACTAAATATATATTGATATATATGTATTTTTACATTTTTTAAATAAGTATAATATAGTTATATTTATTTCAAAATTACTTAAATATATTCAATTTGTATTATATAAGTGTCAATTTTTATTATATTTAATGTTTACTACATGTATATATATATATATAACAGTCCCAAACAGTTCCTACTGGGATCCCTGGCCCGTTATCAGGTGGTGTGCAGAGCCGGTGGAACAAAACCGGACGTAATACCACACAATGAAGTCCAATAATGCGCACACTCAGGAGATGTTGCTAGTGCAGGTTTATTAACCAGTCGTTATGCGTTTCAACAGTAAAACTGTCTTGATCACACACAGACTGACAAGTGAAATCGCATTACATAGAGGCGTGGAAACATAGGCGATGGACTCAAAATCAAAAGTACAGCTAAGTAGCAGAAAATTGGCGGCAATCTTGGCACATAGATAAATACATTGAAAATATTGTTGAATCCCCTGTACAACTGAGAACACAGAAAAAAAAATGTTATGCCAGAAAATAGTGTCATGCTTATATTCAGTCAGAACGGGTTACCATGTGCAGCATAAATACAACTTTATCCACTAATGGGAGAACAGAAGTTGTGCCAGAAAATTACAGTCATGCTTCTATGCAGTCAAATGTGGGAAATCATGCGCAGCGTAAGTACAATTATATCCACAATGGGAGAATAAGCGCAAGCATACGGCTACAAAACCCCCATGGTAATGGGAACACAATTGTGCACAATGCCATTAAAGGCGTAGTCCTGGCAAATGTATATGAAGGGTACTGAGAAAGGGAAAACAAATTATAAGCGCCAAATGGCTGGCTGAAACAGAATAAAGCAGTATTCCAACAGAATTTGATTGCCAAGTGGCTTAACGTGATAATATGTCATCACAGGTCCCGTTTCCACACAAAATCATGTATCAATGAATAAAACTCAAAAGTGAAAACCAAAGAACTCTTATCTAAACAAGGTACACGCCGGAGCCCAGGGAAGAAAAGCGTAGGGAGCCCGTGTAGAAGTGTCCGTCTGCATACGGTGGGTCCCTTCCTTTCCTCCTGTGAGAAAAAATGAGACATACAAATAGTAATTAAAATGCATATGTTAAAAACATATTTGCAGAAAGTAACACATAGTGCACGTTAAAACATAGCACAGAAAAAGAGGAAGAAAGAGAACGTCATGATGCATTGCTGTACGACATACTAATCATCATGCAAATGAGTGGCAAGTTCTTCGTCCAAATTGTGTCCCCCAGGGAATTTAGTCTCAAGCTGTTATATCCTCTTGGATTCTCTTTTGCGTAGTTTCAGCACCCTGTTGCCATCCCTGGGGCCCATGTGTATCTGTTCAATGGCAAAAAAACGCAGCAGGGAATTGTTGGACAGATGGTACTCCTGGAAATGCCTGGCCATGGGATAATGCCGGTCCCTATTAGTGATGGCCCGCAGATGTTCCAATATCCTCTTCCTAAGCATGAGAGTTGTGCTGCCAATATATCTCAATTCACATGGACACTCTAGTGCGTAGATGACGAAACTCGAGCTACATGTAAGGAATTGTGTGATATTTCTGGTCTTATTGGTTCCTGGTGTTGCAAACTCCTTAACCATGTAGCTATTGCGGCAGGCTTTGCAATGGCCACAGGGGAAAACACCTTTGAGATTGTGGGCCCCCTGTTTGTGAGTTTGGGATGTATCGCCATGCACAAGAATGTCTCTTAGGCTCCGGCCTCTCCTATATGTGACCCTTGGTCTGTCATGGATGGTATGTCCCACAGTTGGATCGCTCTTAAGGATGTCCCAACTTTGAGCCAAAATCTTGTGTATCTGCTGAGAGTTCTTATTGCAGGTGAGGATGACCCTCGTGTCAGTGGTATCCGATTCCCTATTCTGTGTACTCAGTGTATGTTGTCTACTGACTGTACTCATCTTGGAGATTGCACGATTGAGAACCCATTCCGGATAACTGCAGGCTCTGAATCTGGAGATCATGATACCCTGTTCAATGTTGTACGCTTCATCAGTCCTGCAATTCCTTCTTGCCCTCAGCAGCTCCCCAAATGGAATGCTCCATTTAAGAGTATCAGGGTGGCTGCTGAGGGCATCAAGGAGGCTGTTGCCTGCCGTATCTTTGCGAAACAGGCTGGTTTGCAGTGTACTTGACAGATTTCAACCCTGACATCGAGAAACTCAATGCACTTCTTGCTCATATTGTGTGTAAGTGTTATGTTGTATGGGTTGCTGTTCAATTTCTCAATAAATGCAATAGCTTCCTGTTCACTCCCCCTCCATACAACAAACAGATCATCGATATAGCGCTACCACAAGACCACTTTCTGAAAATCAAAACAAAACAGGTCATCTTTGCAAATTTCTTCCCCCCATAGGCCCAGAAACAGGTTGGCTAAGCTGGGGGCGAAGCACGTGTCCATGGCCGTGCCCAGTACTTGCTTGTAAACTTTGCCATCAAACATGAAAATATTGTTATGGAGACATAGGTACATCATCTCCACTAACATGTTTGTGTGTTCAAGATAACTTATATATTTATTTCTCAGGAAATGTTAACATGCCTTGATCGTGCTCTATTATGGTGTACAACGAGTTCACGTCAAGAGTGATGTGGATATAGTTCTCATCCCAGGTAGTGCCCTCCAATTTGCAGAGAAAATCTTTAGTGTCTTTGACATGAGAGGGAAGAGCGGTCACATATTCCCTCAAAAAAGTGGTCAACGTGAAATGTTTTCAAATACACTACCCTGGGAGGATACAATAGGTCTACCAGGTGGAACCACAGGAATCTTATGTACTTTAGGAAGAAGATACAGAATGGGTAACTTGGGATAATCCTTTTTCAGGAAACAGTACTCTTTCCAAGTAATAATGCCTTGTTGTTGCCATTCAGTAAGCTTCTTCCATGTAGTCATAATGCTCTCATTGTAGATAGCGGTGTTACATTTACAGTAAAACCTGAAATCATCAAGTTGTCTTAATGCCTCTGTAATATACATCTGTCTGCTCATAAGCATGATGTTACCACCTTTATCGGCAGGACGAATCACAATATCAGTGTCATTGGCTAGAGATGTGATGATATTCTTCTGTCTGATGGACAAATTGTGTGGTTGAAATCCTTTAGATGCACCCTGATGTTTTAATTTGAGAAGGGCTTTGGTGACTACTGGGATCCCAGGCCCGTTGTCAAGTGGTGCACAGAGCTGGTGAAACAAAACCGGACGTAATACCACACAATGAAGTCCAATAAGGCGCACACTTAGGAGATGTTGCTAGTGCAGGTTTATTAACCAGTTGTTATGTGTTTCGACAGTAAAACTGTCTTGATCACACACAGACTGACAAGTGAAATCGCATTACATAGAGACGTGGAAACATATACGATGGACTCAAAATCAAAAGTCCAGCTAAGTAGCAGAAAATTGTTGGCCATCTTGGAACATGTATAAATACATTGAAAATATCGTGGAATCCCCTGTACAACTGAGTACACACAAAAAAATGTATGTTATGCCAGAAAATACCGTCATGCCTATATTCAGTCAGAACGGGTTACCATGCGCAGCATAAATACAACTTTATCCACCAATGGGAGAACAGATGTTGTGCCAGAAAATTACCATCATGCTTCTATGCAGTCAAATGTGGGAAATCATGCGCAGCGTAAGTACAATTATATCCACAATGGGAGAATAAGCGCATGCACACAGCTACAAAACCCCGTGGTAATGGGAACACAATTGTGCACAATGCCATTAAAGGCGTAGCCCTGGCAAATGTATATGAAGGATACTGCGAAAGGGGAAACAAATTATAAGCGCCAAGTGGCCGGCCGAAACAGAATAAAGCAATATTCCAACAGAATTTGATTTTGTCGAAACGCGTAACGACTGGTTAATAAACCTGCACTAGCAACATCTCCTGAGTGTGCGCCTTATTGGACTTCATTTTGTGATATATATATATATATTTATATTCACTTAAAAAACCACAGGTTTCAGGGACGTTATAGTTAGTTGGACATTTCACTCATACAAAACCAGAGAAATTCGGCCGTTATAGTTAGTTGAGCTAACCATAACTCGCGGCCCCGCAATGCACTGCTGATGACATCACATATTACATCATTCATGACATGGTCAGTGACATCACTGATGACATCACAAATGACATCACTGATGACATCATCCAGTGACTATGTGTTTCTGTAAAGTTTAAATAGGTTTTATATATATATATGAGTGGGTGTA
This sequence comes from Calotriton arnoldi, assembly GCA_963921515.1. Lineage (NCBI taxonomy): Eukaryota > Metazoa > Chordata > Amphibia > Caudata > Salamandridae > Calotriton > Calotriton arnoldi. The sequence goes on along the minus strand of CAWUFW010011237.1, from coordinate 57,278 downwards.
TAAGTGTCTGAATGGATGATTTAGTAGGTGCGTGACTGACTGTATAAGTGAGTGATTAAACATGTCTTACTGAATGCATGGGTTAGTGACTAAACTGTGTGAATGTCTGTATCAGTCTGTCAGTTGGTGTGTAAGTGGCTGCATGGGTTGGTGAGTAGCTACATGAGTGACTATATGGGTAATTGATTGGTTGTCTGAGTATCTGTATGGGTGCCTGAGTGTCTGTGTGGGTAGGTGGGGGTGTGTGACTGTGCATAGATGTGTGAGTGGATGATTCACTGGGTGTATAGGTTCAAGAGTGCATCTGTAAAAGCTGTATGGGTGGGTGAGTGTGTGTAAGGGTGTGTTGGTGAGTGAATGGATGTCTCAGTGGTACATGTGTGAGTAACTACATATGTGAAAGGCAGTATATGTGAGTGTTGGAGTATATAAATGACTGTATGTGAGAGTGAGTGGCTGTATGGATGAGTGTGTGCTTGTATCAGTGATTGTATAAGAGAGTAGGTATATGTTAGTATCTGTATGAATAAGTGATGTGGTGTGTATATAACTGTATAGGTGAGTAAATGAGAGTGTGATTGATTCTTTGCATGACTGACTAGGTGTGTGAGTATCTCTATTGATGAGTGGCGGTGTGTGAGTGTCTGTATAGGTGTATGAGTGCAAATGATAGTGCTGTATTGATGAGTGACTGCATATATGAGTGACTTTATGGGTGAATGAGTGGATGTGTGTGTAGACCTAGGAATCAGTGAGTGGGTATGTACTAACTGGTATTGGTGTGTCTATGGTTTCGAAAATGGTAGTCTGTATTTTAGAGTGGGTGTATCAAAGGTTATATTAGGGTATGAGGAGGTGCATCAGATTATCACGTGGATGATGTAATCAGTGATGTCATCAGTGATGTCATTTGAGATGTCATCAGTGATGTCATCAGTGATGTCACTGACCATGTCATGAATGACGTAATATGTGACGTCATCAGCAGTGCATTGCGTGGGCGCAAGTTATAGTTAGCTGAACTAACTATAACGGCCGAATTTCTCTGGTTTTGTACGAGTGAAATGTCCAACTAACTGTGACGTCCCTGAAACCTGTGGTTTTTTCAGTGAATTTCTAAGGTTTTTTAAATGCTAATTTCTAAATATAACGTCCCTGAAACCCATGGTTTTTTCAGTGAATTTCAAAGGTTTTTTATATGCTAATTTCTAACTATAACGTCTCTGAAACCTATGGTTTTTTCAGTGAATTTCAAAGGTTTTTAAAGGAAAATTTCTAACTATGCCTACAGAGGTAGGACATGTGCAGAAAGAGGAAGAAAGGTGCAGAAAGAAGCAAGAGAAATGCAGAAAGAGGCAATAGAAGTCCAGAAAGATGAAGAAAGGTGCAGAAAGAAGCAAGAGATATGCAGAAAGAACCAACAGAAGTGCAGAAAGAGGCCTTGTTGCAAAGTCATCCTGTGCCCCCAACTTTTTGCTGACGGGTACTGGTGGTAACTGACTCTGACTAACCAGGCCTGGAGCCAGTGCTATGCTGAAAGAAACTTAGAATACAGTGACAACACCTACATGCACTAGGGTACACTATGGGTTGGGGTACCCTTGTGATTGGCATGACCTCCCCTGTATGGCCCTAGTACATAATAGGGGAGGGGGACTAAAACTACCTCTAACTAAGAGGTGCAGAAGGAGGCAAGATAAGTGCAGAAAGAAGCAACAGAGGTGCAGAAAGAGGCAAGAGAGGTGCAGAAAAAAGCAAGTGAAGTGCAGAAAGAGGCAAGTGAGGTGCAGAAAGAAGCAAGAGCAGTGCAGAAAGAACCAACAGAGGTGTAAAAAGAGGCAAAAGGGGTAGGAGAGGTGCACAAAGAGGCAAGAGAGGTACAGAAAGAGGCAGGAGGGGTGCAGAAAGAAGGAAGAGAAGTACAGAAAGAGGCAAGAGAATTGCTGAAAGAAGCAACAGAGGTATAGAAAGAAGCAAGAGAAGTGCAGAAGGAGGCAAGTAAGGTGCAGAAAGAAGCAAGAGCAGTGCAGAAAGAACCAACAGAGGTGCAGAAAGAGGGAAGCGGGGTGGAGAGAGAGGCAAGAGGGGTGCAGAAAAAGGTAGGAGGGGTGCACGAAGAGGCAAGAGAGGTACAGAAAGAGGCAGGAGGGGTGCAGAAAGAAGGAAGAGAAGTGCAGAAAGAAGTAACAGAGGTGCTGAAAGAGGCAAGAGAGGTGCAGAAACAGGCAGGAAAGGTGCAAAAAGAGGGAACGGGGAGCAGATAGAGGCAGGAGAGGTGCAGAAAGAGAAAAGAGGGGTGCAGAAAGAGGCAAGAGATCTGCAGAAAAAAGCAACAGAGGTGCTGAAAGAGGCATGTGAGGTGCAGAAAGGGGCAAGAGATCTGCAAAAAAAAGCAACAAACGTGCTGAAAGAGGCAATTGAGGTGCAGAAAGAAGCAAGAGAAGTGCAGAAAGAGGCAATGGAAGTGCAGAAAGAAACAGCAGAGGTGCAGAAAGAATCAAAAGGGGTGCAGAAAGAGGCAAGAAAAGTGCAGAAAGAGGCAACCGAGGTACAGAAAGAGGCAAGAGAAATGCAGAAACAGGCAGGAAAGGTGCAGAAAGAGGGAACGGGGTGCAGATAGAGGCAGGAGAGGTGCAGAAAGAGAAAAGAGGGGTGCAGAAAGAGGCAAGAGATCTGCAGAAAAAAGCAACAGAGGTGCTGAAAGAGGCAAGTGAGGTGCAGAAAGGGGCAAGAGATCTGCAAAAAAAAGCAACAAATGTGCTGAAAGAGGCAATTGAGGTGCAGAAAGAAGCAAGAGAAGTGCAGAAAGAGGCAATGGAAGTGCAGAAAGAAGCAGCAGAGGTGCAGAAAGAGGCAAAATGGGTGCATAAAGAGGCAAGAAAAGTGCAGAAAGAAGCAACAAAGGTACAGAAAGAGGTAGGAGAGATGCAGAAACAGGCATGAAAGGTACAGAAAGAGGGAACAGGGGTGCAGAAAGAAGCAAGAGAGGTGCAGAAAGAGAAAAGAGGGGTGCAGAAAGAGGCAAGAGATCTGCAGAAAACAGCAACAGAGGTGCTGAAAGAGGCAAGTGAGGTACAGAAAGATGCAAGAGATCTGTATAAAAAAGCAACAGAGGTGCTGAAAGAGGCAAGTGAGGTGCATAAAGTAGCGAGAGATGCAAAAAAAGGAAGAGAAGTGCAGAAAGAAGTAACAGAGGTGCTGAAAGAGTCAAGAGAGGTGCAGAAAGAAGCATCAGAGGTGCACAAAGAGGCAGGAGAGGTGCAGAAAGAGGAGACAGAACTGCAGAAAGAAGCAAAAGAGGTGCTCAAAGAGGCAAGAGGGATGCAGAAAGAGGCAAGAGCAGTGCAGAAAGAACCAAGAGAAGTGCAGAAAGAAGAAACAGAGGTGCAAAAGGAGGCACGAGGAGTGCAGAAAGAAGGAAGAGAAGTGCAGAAAGTAGCAACAGAGGTGCTGAAAGAGGCACAAAGGGTGAAAAAAGTCAAGAGAAGTGCAGAAAGAAGCAACAGAGGTACAAAAAGAGGCAAGAGGGGTGCAGAAAGAGGGAAGAGAGGTGTAGAAAGAGGCTAGAGAGTTGCACAAAGAGGGAAGACGGTGCAGAAACAAGCAACAGAGGTGTAGAAAGAAGCAAGAAAAGTGCAGAAAGAGGCAAGTGAGATGCAGAAACAGGCAAGAAAGGTACAGAAAGAGGAAAGACGAGTGCAGAAAGAGACAACAGGGTTGCAGAAAGAAGCAAGACAGAGGCAGAAAGAAGCATGGAAAGCGCAGAATGAAGCAACAGGGTTGCAGAAAGAGGCAAGAGAACTGCAGAAAAAGGCAAGAAAAGTGCAGAAAGAGGCAAAAGAGGTACATAAAGAGACAACAGGGGTGCAGAAAGAAGCAAGACAGGTGCAGAAAGAAGCATTGAAAGTACAGAATGAAGCAACAGGGGTGCAGAAAGAGGCTAGAGAAGTGTAGAAAGGAGCAAGTGAGGTGCAGAAAGAGCCAACAGAGGTGCAAAAAGAGGCAAGAGAGGTGCAGAAACAGGCAAGAGAAATGCACAAAGAGGCAAGAGAATTGCTGAAAGAAGCAACAGAGGTGTAGAAAGAAGCAAGAAAAGTGCAGAAAGAGGCACGTGAGATGCAAAAACAGGCAGGAAAGGTACAGAAAGAGGGAAGACGAGTGCAGAAAGAGACAACAGGGGTGCAGAAAGAAGCAAATAAGGTGCAGAAAGAGGCAACAGACGTGCAGAAAGAGGGAAGAGAGGTGCAGAAAAAGACAAGAAAAGTGCAGAAAGGCACAAGAGGTACATAAAGAGACAAAAGGGGTACAGAAAGAAGCAAAACAGGTGCAGAAAGAAGCATGGAAAGTGCAGAATGAAGCAACAGGGGTGCAGAAAGAGGCAAGAGAAGTGTAGAAAGGAGCAAGTGAGGTGCAGAAAGAGCCAACAGAGGTGCAAAAAGAGGCAAGAGAGGTGCAGAAACAGGCAAGAGAAGTGCAGAAAGAGGCAAGAGAATTGCTGAAAGAAGCAACAGAGGTGTAGAAAGTAGCAAGAAAAGTGCAGAAAGAGGCAAGTGGGATGCAAAAACAGGCAGGAAAGGTACAGAAAGAGGGAAGATGAGTGCAGAAAGAAACAACAGGGGTGCAGAAAGAAGCAAATGAGGTGCAGATAGAGGCAACAGAGGCAACAAACGTGCAGAAAGAGGGAAGAAAACTGCAAAAAAAGGCAAGAAAAGTGCAGAAAGAGGCAAAAGAGGTACATAAAGAGACAACAGGGGTGCAGAAAAAGCAAGACAGGTGCAGAAAGAAGCATGGAAAGTGCAGAATGAAGCAACAGGGGTGCAGAAAGAGGCAAGAGAAGTGTAGAAAGGAGCAAGTGAGGTACAGAAAGAGCCAACAGAGGTGCAAAAAGAGACAAGAGAGGTGCAGAAACAGGCAAGAGAAGTGCACAAAAGAGGCAAGAGAATGCTGAAAGAAGCAACAGAGGTGTAGAAAGAAGCAAGAAAAGTGCAGAAAGAGGCAAGTGAGATGCAAAAACAGGCAGGAAAGGTACAGAAAGAGGGAAGACGAGTGCAGAAAGAGACAACAGGGGTGCAGAAAGAAGCAAATGAGGTGCAGAAAGAGACAGGGGTGCAGAAAGAAGCAAGACAGGTGCAGAACGAAGCATGGAAAGTGCAGAATGAAGTAATAGGGGTGCAGAATATACTTTATATTTTGTACCCTTTTTCTTAATTAACAAGTTGTATTTCCTTGTTTATTGAAAAATTCAATAAAAAGAATTTTAAAAAAAAAGCAACGGGTGCAGAAAGAGGCAAGAGAAGTGCAGAAAGGAGCAAGTGAGGTGCAGAAAGAGCCAACAGAGGTACAAAAAGAGGCAAGAGAGGTGCAGAAACAGGCAAGAGAAGTGCACAAAAGAGGCAAGAGAATTGCTGAAAGAAGCAACAGAGGTGTAGAACGAAGCAAAAAAAGTGCAGAAAGAGGGAGGGGGGATGTAAAAACAGGCTGGAAAGGTACAGAAAGAGGGAAGACGAGTGCAGAAAGAGACAACAGGGGTGCAGAAAGAAGCAAATGAGGTGCAGAAAGAGGCAACAGACGTGCAGAAAGAGGGAAGAGAACTGCAGAAAAAGGCAAGAAAAGTGCAGAAAGAGGCAAAAGAGGTACATAAAGAGACAACAGGGGTGCAGAAAGAAGCAAGACAGGTGCAGAAAGAAGCATGGAAAGTGCAGAATGAAGCAACAGGGGTGCAGAAAGAGGCAAGAGAAGTGTAGAAAGGAGCAAGTGAGGTGCAGAAAGAGCCAACAGAGGTGCAAAAAGAGGCAAGAGAGGTGCAGAAACAGGAAAGAGAAGTGCACAAAGAGGCAAGAGAATTGCTGAAAGAAGCAACAGAGGTGTAGAAAGAAGGAAGAAAAGTGCAGAAAGAGGCAAGTGAGATGCATAAACAGGCAGGAAAGGTACAGAAAGAGGGAAGACGAGTGCAGAAAAGGCAACAGGGGTGCAGAAAGAAGCAAATGAGGTGCAGAAAGAGGCAACAGACGTGCAGAAAGAGGGAAGAGAGGTGCAGGAAGTACAAGAGATTTGCAGAATGAGGTTAAGAGAAGTGCAGAAAAAGAAAGAAACATGCAGAAAGAAGCAACAGAAATGCAGAAAGAGGCAAGAGAGGCGCAGAGGGAAGCAAGAGTGGCTTGCACACCATTAGTACCAATTTAACACCCACATTTAGCAATAAGTGACCATTCTAGGTTTGCAAAGGGCCTTCCACCATGCTGTAACACTTGTCGCTGCATTTTTGGTAACGTTTGACCCGTTTCAGCTAGAAACAAGGCTTTTTTTGTTCAAATATGCATATTAGGGTGCAGATGATGAATTATGTGGCTAATGCAGAAAATGTCTAATTGTGCGAAAGCCGGTGCAGCCAAACAGTCGCATGATTCCAGTGGCCCTGCTCATACCTCTGACTAGGTCCACAAGTGGTCCTCAGTGATTCCATCTTTTTTTGTCTCACTGAGTTCATAGTTGAGCTTCTATGGAAACGAGGAAGACTAAACCTGAGGTTACCACTCCACAACACATACTACCATACCACATAATTACTCTCCATAACACATAATCCCACTCTACATAATTCCTATACACTAAATACCACACTTTCTATCCACATAATTTCACTGCACAACATACCACATAATTCCACTACACACAACGTACATCCATTCCACTCCAAAAAACATTAGTAAAAAACTTTTGCATTTACGTCAATAGCTCTAATTCTCACAAATGCGAAACCTATTACATTGCAAACACTTCTTTAACTAGTAGTCGCGTTTGCAGAGTGGTGGAGAAAGGGTGCTGGGCCTCCGACCAGCGCTCAGGAATTCCGGTGCGTAGGGCTTACAGGAGGTACCAGTAGGGCTTCTTGGCCCCCAAAGTCCCTCAGGAGTAATTGGACTTCATCCCCAATCCCAGAGGCACGTTTGCAGAATGGTGGAGAAAGGGGGGCATGGCCTCCGAAGATGCCTTAGCAATCCCAGTGTGCGGGACTTACTGGAGGTAACAAGAGGGGTAGTTGGCCCCCAAGGACATCCTTGGGGGCCAACTACCCCTCCTATTACCTCCAGTAAGTCCCACACAGCAGCATTGCTAAGTTCGAAGAGCAGGCCACGCCCCCTTTGCCCACCACTCTACAAACGTGCTCCCTGGCGCGCTCTTGGATGGGGATTGAAGTCCCCTTTGCTGCTGGGGGTCCTTTAGGGGCCAACTAGCCTACCTCTTACCTCCAGTAAGCCCCATACAGTGGGATTGCTGAGAGGCAGACAAAGGCCATGCCCCCTTTCTCCACCACTCTGCAAACGCGCCCCCTGGCGCGTTCTAAGTTGGGGGATTAAGTCCCCTTGAATACTAAGGGTCCCTGGGGGCCAACTAGCCCACCAGGTACCTCCAGTAAGCGCCACACAGCTGGATTGCAGAGAGGTGGTCTGAGGCCACGCCCCCTTTTTACACCAGTCTGCAAACGCGCCTCTTGGTGCACTGCTGCTCGGGGGATGAAGTCCACTTGTGTCCTGAGGTCCTCAGGACACAATAGGACCTCATTGCCCCACCACCAGTGCGCCAAGAGGCGCGTTTGCAGAGTGGTGTAAAAAGGGGCAGGGCCTCGGACCACCTCTCTGCAACGCAGCTCTCTGGCGCATACTGGAGGTACCTGGTGGGCTAGTTGGCCCCCAGGGACCCCCAGTATTTGAGGGGAATTAATTCCCCAACTTACAACGCGCCACGGTGCATGTTTGCAGAGTGGTGCAGGGAGGGGGCGGGGCCTCCGGCGAGATGCCGGCTTTAAAAAAAAAAAAAAATTTGGAGAAGGGGGGCTGTGTGGCCCCCCTTCTTTTACTATTTTTTGGGCCCTGGGGACCCCATCCCCCAGGGCCTGACCCCTATTTATAAAAAAACAATTTTAAAAACGGGAAGGGGGCTGCATGGCCCCCCTCCCGAGGCCAATTTAGGCCCCGGGGACCCCATCCCCCGGGGCATGGCCAGACTTTTATTTTTTTAAATTTATATTTGGAGGGTGGCCGCGTGGCCCCCCTCCTAAGGCCAATTATGGCCCCAGGGACCCCATCCACTGGGGCCGGCCTTTCCGGTTTTTATTATTTTTTTAATTATTGGGGAGGGGGGCCGCGTGGCCCCCCTCCCAGGCCACTTCTGGCCCCGGGGACCCCATCCCCCGGGGCCTGGCCTCTCCGTTGGGGACCGTGGGGGGAGCCCCAATGCCCCCACGGTCCCGCCGGCACCCCGCCTCCTGCGGGAGCCGGCATTTCTTTTGCACAAGGGGAGCTGCTAACATGCAGCTCCCCTTGTGCAAAAGCAATCCTGCTTTGCTTGATTGAAGCGAGAGCAGGTTTTCCTGCTTTTATCAAGCAAAGCAGAGTTTGCTATGGTAGGGCGGGAGCCGTGCTCCCGCCCTGCCATAGCAAATGGCAATGTCCCGGGGGTGGGCAACCCGGGACATTGCAGGAGCCGGCCCTGGGGGGTGGCGGTCCCCAGGGCCATCAAGGGCTCCAGAAGGGGGGCCGCGTGGCCCCCCTCCCTTCATTTCTAAAGCCCCAGGGAGGTGGTGGTCCCTGGGGCCTGGGGGTCCGTAACAGACCCCCGAATTTGAATATAGAGTGCCCCGGGGAGGTGGTGCCCGGGGAGTGTGGGGGGGGCTCGAGCCCCCCCACACACATCTTTAAAAATAAAAAACAGAGTCCTGGGGAGGTGGAGGTCCCCGGGGCTGCGGGGGGCCGCATGCCCCCTGTGTTTAATTAGCAAATCCCCGGGGAGGTGGCGGTCCCCGGGGCTGCGGGGGCCCCCGTGGGCCCCCGCTATATAATTTTGGATTGCCCCCGGGACCTGGCCCACCCGGGGGCTTAACAATAACGAAGTGCGGGAGCCCGCGCTTTGTTTTTTTAAATTTTCTCGGCAGGATTCGCGCACCCAGCCCGTATTCTGCTGTTTTTTTATTTTAATGCTTTTTTTGGCCCTGGGACCCCCTCAGCAGGCCTAGGGGGTCAGGGTGTTTGTACCCTGCCCCTTTTTCTTGTTTTTTAATGTTTTTTTCACTGTTTTCTTGTGACTCGGTTACCGAGTCACAAGATGGCTGCCAACACTTCCTGGTTTGGAGTGTTGGCAGCCAATCAGAAGTCAGCTCGTGCTCGGGAGGAGACGCAACTCCTCCTCGGTGCTCAGATATCGATATTTTTCTTTTTTTAATTTGTCAGGAACTACTGAACGGATTTACACCATTTAAAAAAAAGGTCGCTTTCTGAACCAAGACCTACCTCTTTGCCAAATTTGGTGTAATTCCGTTCAGCAGTTCGGGCTGTAGCCGTGTCTAAAATTTCGTATGGAAATTAACATGGGGAAAACGCGTTTTGGGACCCCCCCTTTTTTCTCAGCCCCGCTTGACAAATCACCCCGAAACTTTCAAGACAGGAGCTGACCGGAGCGCCTCATTAGGTTTGAAAATTTCGCGAAGTTTCGTCAACCGGCGCCAAAGATATTGGCAAGACAAAAAACACTTTTTGAATAGAAACGAGGTCCTAACTATAACTACCTACTGACGACCACCAGTAGGTAATATGTATATATTTTAGAAAACAATATTTTGTACAATGATATTAATGACAAAGATATTTTTAATTCAATATGTTTGTCATTTACATTATAAAATAGCATGACGATATTTTTGACAATGATATTTATGTGATGATATTTTGTCTGTGAACCCCTTGACCTCCCAGATGTTAAGCAGGCACCACAATAGTTATTACATAGTTGAAGAAATCCTGCGATGTGATTGGGTGCAGAACCAGAGATAGCTCAGTTTGTTCTTGGTGCTTTGGAGGTGAAGGAAGTCTGTTTGAGTTGTGCTCAGCAGAAGTGACTATCTGGCACATGCATCAAGGAAGGCTTTTACGATTCCTTAATTGCGATTATTCAGGAATCGCAAGTAAGGAATTGCAAATGCCTATGCATGTAGGAATCGCTATAAAAATAGCGATTCCTAAACATTCCTTAATTGCGACTCGCAAATTCCTGTAGGCCCATAGGAATGAATGGGAATTGCATGTGCAATTTGCGAGTACCCATTAGGTACTCGCAAATTGCGCATGCAATTTCAAGGGTGCAAGGGTGTCAAAAGGACACCCTGTTGCACCCCATAAATTGTAATGTGCACCCATGTTGTGCACACACATGCAGGGTGTGTGTAACATGTAACTTTTTGACTATCTGGCCTCAAAATAAAAAACTGCCATACCAAAAACTCTTTGCCAGGCTGAGGTGGCTGAGGTGGTGCAGCTACACCAGGCTGTTCATCATAATGTGATGAAGACATTATAAATAGGTAAAGTTGGTTGTTTTGTTTGTATTTTAATTGTTGATATAGTATGTTAATGTAGTTGTAGCTTTGAAATGCTGATAAATAGTTTTTTGTAATAAAAATGTTTAAAGTTTCTACTGATTTGGTTGCCTATTCGTTGTTATAGATTTGAATATTATTACAGTATTGTAATGTTGACTAAAACTGGCAGTTCCATCTTCAGGGAGTGCAGAAGGGCTCCTGTGTGCGTATGTATATATATGTATATATTTATATATATGTATATATATATATATGGTATGATGCACATCTTTTATGCTACAGAGAACTGTTATGGAGAAGCGAATTATTTGAATACCCAACTATGGTGACTTCTCATGCAACAGTGAGGTCTTACTAGAGAGATCAGTCCTTGTGCTCACTGTGGTAAACAGACCTCTCATACAAGAGAGAGGTTTTGGCACAGAGGTCAGTGCATCCTCATATTCCACTATGCACTGGTATCAGCTGGTGGAGATGTGATAGTGGAGAGGGTAGTTCCTTTGCACATGTCCCTATATATGCTTGTGACACTGGAGAGACATTTGAGTGGAGAAGTCGGTCCCTGTGCACATCCTACTGTGTCTCATTGTCCCCATGGGAAGAGGTCTGAGGGAGAGGTGAGTGTGTTCCCATGTTCAACTATCCACACCAATCAACACATTTCTGAGCAGAGAGGATACTCATTTCTATACCCTACTGCCCACAGCCTACTTTGCACATCTATTACTCTGGGGAGATGTCTCAGCTGGCAGTTTGACATCATAGGGGGTTATTACGATGTCAGGCAGATGGCACTGTTGCAGAATCGGGACCGACCGACCTCCGGTCGGCGGTACCGACCGACCTCCGGTCGGCGGTACCGACCGACCTCCGGTTGGCGGTCCTGACCGCATTATTTGGAACGCAGACTCCCATTTCTCTATGGGAGCTTGCGCTGCGGTCGAACACCGGCCGTAGCAAAAGCTCCCATAGAGAAATGGAAGTTTGTGTAAATCCTTGCACCAAGTCGCAGGCACCACACAGTGCAGGGATTTACAGCCCCCCAACTGGATGCTGCGGAGGCATGGGGGCCCTGCTAGGGGCCCCCCAAAGTCACTTTCTGACTGGCTTTTCATGTCAGAAAGCTCAACATGAACAGCCTACAGGGAACCGACATTATAATCCCCACGGCAGAAACGCCGCCCATAGGGGATTATGTGCGGCCTCCGACTAGCCAGCGGACTCATTGTGCCTATTGGAAGCCAGTCGGATTGACCGGCCGGTTTCAAATTTGATGGCCTTCATTGTAATAAGGCTGTCAGATTTGAAACCTTGAAAAGCCTCTGACCTGCGGTCGGAGGTTTTCCGACCGACATCCAAATCGGCCACATAGTCTCTATAGTTGTTATGCAAGACAGACTTCTTAGCATAGAGATAATTTCATTCCCACACCTTGCTTATACATCAGTCATCCTGGGAAGAGTTGGGACCAGAGAGGTAAGCTTGTTTACATAGCCTAATTTGCACACCCATCATCCAATACACAGGTCACAGGAGAGGGGCCAGTCTCTCCCCACACTGTACCAGGAAGACTTATCATGCAAGACAGATGTGTTAGCAAACAGGGCACTTTTTGCCCACAGTATACTATGCATAGCTGTCGGCACAGGAAGAGGTATGAACAAAGAGATACATTTTTCTCAACCCTACTACAGACATCTCTCACCTTGATAAGATGTGTTAGTGGACAGGTCACTCCCTTCCCAGACACCACTGCTTATACGTATCAGTGTGGGGTTTTTAGTATCGACAGGAATAATGGCGCTCAAGCTAATTCGCGCTGTGTTTATGTTATGCTAGGAGTATGTACGGTGCAAACCAGGTCAGGGGATATGCCCTAAAACCCCCGTGATGGTATGGATAGAAATCCACACAAATGAAGTAGGTACAGTCCCGGGCACACGTAATGAGGATATAAAATCAGGAGAAATGTCTCATACTGTAGAAATGTAGAGGGTCTACACCAGAATGATAATCATAGGTGTTTAATATAGTAACAAAGCACAAGCAACCAGCCAAAGCAAAAGCAACCAGCCGACACGTGTTTCGTCACAAAAGGGTAGTAACCCGTGACTCTTCAGGGCTGGGGAGGATACAAAACATAAAATAAACTGGCAAGAAAACATACAGAGGATGTGTAGGCCGAAAATGAAAATCATAAATACAAGTGGAAACCTGGTTACGAAACTTACACACAAAATGACAATGAAAGATCATTGCAGCAAGATCAAAAGGTCGAGCTGTGAATTTGTGGAGGAGAAAAGTGAATGGAATTGCAGACCAAGAAGCGAAACAATCAGTACATGGTGAATGAGAAACAACACAAGCAACAATGTAATAAAATTGAAAAGGCAGCCTGTAAAGATAACAATCACGCACTATGCGTAACGTGTTGGAAATACATGCAAAGGAGGGCGCCCAGTGATGACAACGAGCAGGTTCTAAGAGCGGCTGTAAACGCAAAAACAGTGTTGGTGAAAGGTAATCAGGCGGAAGACCAACTAGATAAACATGGACTCCTGAATGAAGGATAGGTCACCCGAACACAAATAGGTAAGACAAACCGCATAGTGAACGAAATGGTGATCACGAGCAAGCTCCATGGTGAGCTAGACGAGTGCGACTGAAAGACATGCAGGAAAAGCGAAAAGATCGATAAAAACACAGCCTAGTATGTGGCTCTGGAGGAAATAGACGGCTGCCCTTAGTGAAGAATGTTAATGTGTGCTACTAGTAGGTGATAGAAAACAGGAAGAGGGTAGAGAAATACCTGAGAGGCGGTGCCAACAAGGTGGATTCTATGGAGAGGAAAGGGAAAGCGGTAAGGGAATGGGGTGAGCTGGAAAAGGAAAAGGTGCGTGAAGGGAAAACTAAAGTAAACCTTACCTAGTGACCGTTCAAGAATCCAAAACGGCAACGAAGAGCAGTGCGAACCACGGTAGGTGGACTACTGCCAAGTGTAAGGAAAGGAAGACGGATATCGCCGGGCGGCGGATAAGCCAATGGGGACTATTGACCTGAGAGAAGACGGAAAATGGGAATGAGGTGAAGTGCCCAGGGTGGGAATGATAGGGGGGGAGGAGGAAAGACAAAAAAAACAGAGTAACGAGGTGACGAAGGCTTACCTTCAGAAATGTTGATGCAGTCTGTGGCGACGAAAAGTAACCAAGTGCTAAGTAGCACAGGAGGGAATATTGAAATGGGCGTACCAGGTCAGTAGTCCAAGACGACAACGGCGGATGCGCCGGAGTACAGGAAACTAAAAAGTGAGAGAGGGGGAGAAAGGGTGTAAGGAGATACACCAGGGATAGTGAGCTGACAAACAGTCGGCTCGTGTGGAGGGGACTGAGTCGCTTACCTGGGAGAAGTGGTGTTCAGGAAGGAAAATGGTTCCGGAAGATGGCCGGAAGAGGAGGGGCGGAGGCGGGGTTATAAAGGCACGGTGGAGAAAGACTAGACCGCAAAAGGAAAAAAGCAGAGGTGGGCCACACAGGACGCCATGCATAGAGTGTACACGTGTAGGAATTGGTGCTGAGAGAGGGATGTACGCCCCAGGTTGAAAGCAAAAGGAAAAGAGAAAATAACACAGGCTGAAATAAAGAAAGAAAAGGGAGGAGAAAAACGTACATGAGATATAGAAAAACCGATAGATGGAGGATATTGAAAGGAGAGATGAAGGAGAAAATAGATGCAACATCTGAGACAATATTGTCTAACTCCTGTAATATGGAGTGCAAGTCAGATGCTCGAAACAGAAATGTTAAAACCTGGAGGGAGAAAACAGAAACGTAGTATACCATAATAAATATATGCTCTCAGGATGACACGCATATACCAAAACTTCATGAGTAACACTATGAGAGAAATACTCGCATGATGCTTAGCCTAAAGCTAACAACTAAGTGACATGAGAAATGATTAAGGTGACAATAGTGGGCGCCGCTGTGACATGACGTTCATCCGAATGGTAAGGCGAAGTGACATTAGACCAAAAGTAGTGACATTATAGCAACAATAGTGGGTGAGAATCACATAAGGTGACTCAAATTCAAAACTATATAATCCAATTAACAGATAGCTGTGAGATTCCTGTCTCCGGACTTAGACAGAAAAGATGAAAGTTCTTGATCATAAAGACACGCACGGTGCACGAGAATGTCTGGTTCATCAAGTATTCCAACTGGAATGATGAGGTTCATGGTTCATGGAATAGTCAGTAACCAGTGATTAATCACCTAAAAAATAATGAAGCTCATGATCCGTGTTTAATCCGTGTTGCACCGTCTGAAGGCACATAATCCATGTTGCCTCCAGACGCCTGAGCCTCAATTCTCTGTTACCTCCTCTGGCGTTAGTGGCAGCCACATCAAATCCGAAAAACGAGAGGCGTCTTTTGGAGGCTTGCGTGGGACAAGTGGCTACGTGTACTGCCATGGGGTATCTGGAATCCTGGCGTTGGAGTGCTCTGATGTGTTCACCAATGCGTTCTTTCAATGGTCTGATGGTGCTTCCTACATACCATAGTTTACAGGTGCACTCTAGAATGTATATCACAAATTTAGTGTTACAATTGATGTTGCAATTGATCAAGTATTTCTTCTTGTTGATTGCTGTGAGATTCTTGATGCCATTCTGGGCAAATCTGCAGACACCACAACAACCACATTTAAAGAAACCCAACGTGTGTGTTTTGAGCCATGATTGGCTGCTGTGAGGACGAGGTACAGTAGGACTGAGTCTCGTTTTAAGAGTTCTGCCACGTCTGTAGGTGATCAGAGGTCTTGTGGTGATGACATCTTTAAGCGTAACATCTGCTAGTAGTACACCCCAATGTTTGTTAAGACTCCTTTTTATGGCTAAACCCATGTCACTAAAATCGGTAATCAATCTAACTGGTTGATCTTGTTTGGTAACTGTGTTTTTGTCACATAAAGTTTCGTGTCTCTCTAACTTTTGGATTCTTTTCTCAGCTTTATTTATGGTGTGTGCATTATAACCTCTAGCCTTGAACCTAGATTTCATATTGGAGATGCATTTTTGAAATTCTGGTTCTTCACTACAGTTCCTTCTGGCTCTAACGAATTCACCGTAGGGTATCCCTTGAAGTTGATTAGAGGGGTGGGAACTTTCTGCATGCAGGATGGCATTGCATGACGTCTCTTTCCTATATAGTCCACTATGTAGTGTGTTAGACTTGATGTAGAGTTCCACATCGAGAAATGTGATGCTCGACTTGCTACAAACATTAGTGAACCTCATGTTCATGTCATTGGAGTTAAGGTAAGTGAAAAACTCTTCTAGTTTATCTTGGGACCCTGACCATAGTAGAAGGCAGTCGTCTATGTAGCGTCCCCAATAGATTATACAGTCAACCCATGGAGCTCCCTTGATACCCCAGATCCAAATGGATTCTAGAACACCCATGTAGAGATTGGCAAATGATGGGGAAAATTTGGAGCCCATAGCTACGCCTTTGGTCTGTTTGTACCACACATTGTCGTAGATGAAGAAGTTATTATTGAGAATGATGTCCATCATGGCAATTAACATGTTGGTGTGTTGCCAAAGTGTGGCTGGCCTGTTGTGTAAAAGGCTGGTGATGGCTTTGAGACCAACCTCTGGTTCAATGGTAGTGTAGAGAGAAACCACATCTAATGTTGCTAAAGTCATATCCGGTTGCCATTGGACATCAGCTAGGATGCTCAAGATATGTTTAGTGTCCTGTATGTGTGAGGGTAAATTCTTGACCATAGGGCCCAGAAAGAGGTCAACATATTGGGCAAGTCTCTCTGTGGGTCCGCCTATACCTGATACAATGGGTCTACCAGCTGGAAAAGGGCCCGGTTTGTGTATCTTAGGAAGGGTATACAGCCAAGGGAATGCAGGTCTGTGTACCTTCAAATAAAGAAGTTCCTGATCGTCAATAAGACCTAAAGCATGCCAATCAGAAAGGTATTTATTGATCTTAACAATGAGTGTACCAGTGGGATTTTGATTCAATTGTTCATAACAGGAGGTGTTCTCTAGTTGAGTAAGGATTTCCTTGTGGTAATCAGCGCGGTTCATAACCACGACATTCCCTCCTTTGTCGGCCTCTTTGATTATTAAATCAGGATTGGAACTTAATGTTTTGAGAGCCACCCGTTCTTCTCTATGTAAGTTGTCTTTGGTCCTATGTTTTGAGTGAAGAGTTTTCTTTTCATGTTTGTCTATGTCCGTGAGAACTAAGTTGTAAAAGATATCAACAGAATTGCCCCCTGGGAGAATAGGAGTCCATCTAGACTTCGTCTTGAGACCACTGTTAAGAGTGAGGTCTGTGTCAATATCCAGTTCCAGAAGAAGATCTTCCATATTCATGGGAGGGTCGTCCATGTCCGTAAGGGACAGGAGTAAATGGGTGTCCTGAATATCTTTGATACTTTGTACACCCAAAGAATTGTCAGTACAGATGTTCTTGATGGTCTTAGTGGTGGTTGGGAAACTACTGAAGTGTTTCCTGATCTTAAGACCCCTAATAAATTTAAAGAGGTCTATTTTATGTCTACAGGTATCTCCTTGTTCGTGGGATTGAAACTTAAGCCTCTGCTAAGAAGTGAGATCATCCCACTGTTCAGAGTATGTGATGAAAGGTTAACTACCTGCACACCTTGATCTTGTGAATCTATTTGTTTTTCCCGTCCCCAGACCTTAGTTTCTTCTTGTACTCTTCTGAGTCCTGACCTCTTCCCTCTACGGGTTTTCTGTCTTGGCCTCCTAGTCTTTGTTGTGTCCGGTTCTCCCTTCGTATAGTTAGGACCTCTCGTAAAAAAGATGATTTATTGAGGGTAGATCTGTTCAGGTCGTTTGTTAGGTTATCAGGTTCACTGTCACTGCTGGCAATGGTGTTGAGAGAGGTGGAACTGGATGAGATGGATGAAATGTCCGGTCTAATCGATTTGTTACCAGGTGTAGCGGTCTGAAGTAACTGATCGTATTTTCTGGCGAAAGTAAAAACACGTCCCTCTCTGTAGTCAGCTTCGTCTCTTTTTAATTGTCGGGTCTTTCTGTCTTTTATTTCGTTCTGGTGTTTTGACAGGATGTCATTTAGGATGACATAATTCTTTTCTGTAGCTTCTTTTAAATCTAGGTCTGCAATTTCTTTTTCTAAGTTGGAAATTTCAATCTGAAGATTTGCTACTTTGCGTTCTGCGTTCTCTATTAATATGTTGATGAGTGTGTTCGAGTTAGAAGTGAGAGTTTCTTCCCATTTGCCTAAAAGATCATCGTCCAGATCATCAAATGTGGGAAAAATCTGGGAGCGAAGTCCTCTTGGGACCCTATTAAGTCTCAGATATTGTTTTAAGGTGGCACTGTCCCACCATCTGGAATTCTCTGTTTTCTTTAATCTCTCTAGTCTTACGAATTTCTCTTTGAGACCTTCTCTACGTAATGGGTTTCCACTGGTGGATGCCGCATTAATAGTGATCCCTTTGGATAAGTTATCAAAGAGTTCTGATGCGACTCTGTCTCTATCCATAGCCTAATCAACAGATAGGAATGATATTGATATTTGAAGCGCTGCGGCTGCCTTTCCTGAAACCATAAAGTATGTATCAGTGTGGGGTTTTTAGTATCGACAGGAATAATGGCGCTCAAGCTAATTCGCGCTGTGTTTATGTTATGCTAGGAGTATGTACGGTGCAAACCAGGTCAGGGGATATGCCCTAAAACCCCCGTGATGGTATGGATAGAAATCCACACAAATGAAGTAGGTACAGTCCCGGGCACACGTAATGAGGATATAAAATCAGGAGAAATGTCTCATACTGTAGAAATGTAGAGGGTCTACACCAGAATGATAATCATAGGTGTTTAATATAGTAACAAAGCACAAGCAACCAGCCAAAGCAAAAGCAACCAGCCGACACGTGTTTCGTCACAAAAGGGTAGTGACCCGTGACTCTTCAGGGCTGGGGAGGATACAAAACATAAAATAAACTGGCAAGAAAACATACAGAGGATGTGTAGGCCGAAAATGAAAATCATAAATACAAGTGGAAACCTGGTTACGAAACTTACACACAAAATGACAATGAAAGATCATTGCAACAAGATCAAAAGGTCGAGCTGTGAATTTGTGGAGGAGAAAAGTGAATGGAATTGCAGACCAAGAAGCGAAACAATCAGTACATGGTGAATGAGAAACAACACAAGCCACAATGTAATAAAATTGAAAAGGCAGCCTGTAAAGATAACAATCACGCACTATGCGGAACGTGTTGGAAATACATGCAAAGGAGGGCGCCCAGTGATTACAACGAGCAGGTTCTAAGAGCGGCTGTAAACGCAAAAACAGTGTTGGTGAAAGGTAATCAGGCGGAAGACCAACTAGATAAACATGGACTCCTGAATGAAGGATAGGTCACCCGAACACAAATAGGTAAGACAAACCGCATAGTGAACGAAATGGTGATCACGAGCAAGCTCCATGGTGAGCTAGACGAGTGCGACTGAAAGACATGCAGGAAAAGCGAAAAGATCGATAAAAACACAGCCTAGTATGTGGCTCTGGAGGAAATAGACGGCTGCCCTTAGTGAAGAATGTTAATGTGTGCTACTAGTAGGTGATAGAAAACAGGAAGAGGGTAGAGACAAATACCTGAGAGGCGGTGCCAACAAGGTGGATTCTATGGAGAGGAAAGGGAAAGCGGTAAGGGAATGGGGTGAGCTGGAAAAGGAAAAGGTGCGTGAAGGGAAAACTAAAGTAAACCTTACCTAGTGACCGTTCAAGAATCCAAAACGGCAACGAAGAGCAGTGCGAACCACGGTAGGTGGACTACTGCCAAGTGTAAGGAAAGGAAGACGGATATCGCCGGGCGGCGGATAAGCCAATGGGGACTATTGACCTGAGAGAAGACGGAAAATGGGAATGAGGTGAAGTGCCAAAGGTGGGAGGGATAGGGGGGGAGGGGGAAAGACAAAAAAACCAGAGTAACGAGGTGACGAAGGCTTACCTTCAGAAATGTTGATGCAGTCTGTGGCGACGAAAAGTAACCAAGTGCTAAGTAGCACAGGAGGGAATATTGAAATGGGCGTACCAGGTCAGTAGTCCAGGACGACAACGGCGGATGCGCCGGAGTACAGGAAACTAAAAAGTGAGAGAGGGGGAGAAAGGGTGTAAGGAGATACACCAGGGATAGTGAGCTGACAAACAGTCGGCTCGTGTGGAGGGGACTGAGTCGCTTACCTGGGAGAAGTGGTGTTCAGGAAGGAAAATGGTTCCGGAAGATGGCCGGAAGAGGAGGGGCGGAGGCGGGGTTATAAAGGCACGGTGGAGAAAGACTTGACCGCAAAAGGAAAAAAGCAGAGGTGGGCCACACAGGACGCCATGCATAGAGTGTACACGTGTAGGAATTGGTGCTGAGAGAGGGATGTACGCCCCAGGTTGAAAGCAAAAGGAAAAGAGAAAATAACACAGGCTGAAATAAAGAAAGAAAAGGGAGGAGAAAAACGTACATGAGACATAGAAAAACCGATAGATGGAGGATATTGAAAGGAGAGATGAAGGAGAAAATAGATGCAACATCTGAGACAATATTGTCTAACTCCTGTAATATGGACTGCAAGTCAGATGCTCGAAACAGAAATGTTAAAACCTGGAGGGAGAAAACAGAAACGTAGTATACCATAATAAATATATGCTCTCAGGATGACACGCATATACCAAAACTTCATGAGTAACACTATGAGAGAAATACTCGCATGATGCTTAGCCTAAAGCTAACAACTAAGTGACATGAGAAATGATCAAGGTGACAATAGTGGGCGCCGCTGTGACATGACGTTCATCCGAATGGTAAGGCGAAGTGACATTAGACCAAAAGTAGTGACATTATAGCAACAATAGTGGGTGAGAATCACACAAGGTGACTAAAATTCAAAACTATATAATCCTATTAACAGATAGCTGTGAGATTCCTGTCTCCGGACTTAGACAGAAAAGATGAAAGTTCATGATCATAAAGACACGCACGGTGCACGAGAATGTCTGGTTCATCAAGTATTCCAACTGGAATGATGAGGTTCATGGTTCATGGAATAGTCAGTAACCAGTGATTAATCACCTAAAAAATAATGAAGCTCATGATCCGTGTTTAATCCGTGTTGCACCGTCTGAAGGCACATAATCCATGTTGCTTCCAGACGCCTGAGCCTCAATTCTCTGTTACCTCCTCTGGCGTTAGTGGCAGCCACATCAAATCCGAAAAACGAGAGGCGGCTTTTGGAGGCTTGCGTGGGACAAGTGGCTACGTGTACTGCCATGGGGTATCTGGAATCCTGGCGTTGGAGTGCTCTGATGTGTTCACCAATGCGTTCTTTCAATGGTCTGATGGTGCTTCCTACATACCATAGTTTACAGGTGCACTCTAGAATGTATATCACAAATTTAGTGTTACAATTGATGTTGCAATTGATCAAGTATTTCTTCTTGTTGATTGCTGTGAGATTCTTGATGCCATTCTGGGCAAATCTGCAGACACCACAACAACCACATTTAAAGAAACCCAACGTGTGTGTTTTGAGCCATGATTGGCTGCTGTGAGGACGAGGTACAGTAGGACTGAGTCTCGTTTTGAGAGTTCTGCCACGTCTGTAGGTGATCAGAGGTCTTGTGGTGATGACATCTTTAAGCGTAACATCTGCTAGTAGTACACCCCAATGTTTGTTAAGACTCCTTTTTATGGCTAAACCCATGTCACTAAAATCGGTAATCAATCTAACTGGTTGATCTTGTTTGGTAACTGTGTTTTTGTCACATAAAGTTTCGTGTCTCTCTAACTTTTGGATTCTTTTCTCAGCTTTATTTATGGTGTGTGCATTATAACCTCTAGCCTTGAACCTAGATTTCATATTGGAGATGCATTTTTGAAATTCTGGTTCTTCACTACAGTTCCTTCTGGCTCTAACGAATTCACCGTAGGGTATCCCTTGAAGTTGATTAGAGGGGTGGGAACTTTCTGCATGCAGGATGGCATTGCATGACGTCTCTTTCCTATATAGTCGACTATGTAGTGTGTTAGACTTGATGTAGAGTTCCACATCGAGAAATGTGATGCTCGACTTGCTACAAACATTAGTGAACCTCATGTTCATGTCATTGGAGTTAAGGTAAGTGAAAAACTCTTCTAGTTTATCTTGGGACCCTGACCATAGTAGAAGGCAGTCGTCTATGTAGCGTCCCCAATAGATTATACAGTCAACCCATGGAGCTCCCTTGATACCCCAGATCCAAATGGATTCTAGAACACCCATGTAGAGATTGGCAAATGATGGGGAAAATTTGGAGCCCATAGCTACGCCTTTGGTCTGTTTGTACCACACATTGTCGTAGATGAAGAAGTTATTATTGAGAATGATGTCCATCATGGCAATTAACATGTTGGTGTGTTGCCAAAGTGTGGCTGGCCTGTCGTGTAAAAGGCTGGTGATGGCTTTGAGACCAACCTCTGGTTCAATGGTAGTGTAGAGAGAAACCACATCTAAGGTTGCTAAAGTCATATCCGGTTGCCATTGGACATCAGCTAGGATGCTCAAGATATGTTTAGTGTCCTGTATGTGTGAGGGGAAAATTCTTGACCATAGGGCCCAGAAAGAGGTCAACATATTGGGCAAGTCTCTCTGTGGGTCCGCCTATACCTGATACTATGGGTCTACCAGCTGGAAAAGGGCCCGGTTTGTGTATCTTAGGAAGGGTATACAGCCAAGGGAATGCAGGTCTGTGTACCTTCAAATAAAGAAGTTCCTGATCGTCAATAAGACCTAAAGCATGCCAATCAGAAAGGTATTTATTGATCTTAACAATGAGTGTACCAGTGGGATTTTGATTCAATTGTTCATAACAGGAGGTGTTCTCTAGTTGAGTAAGGATTTCCTTGTGGTAATCAGCACGGTTCATAACCACGACATTCCCTCCTTTGTCGGCCTCTTTGATTATTAAATCAGGATTGGAACTTAATGTTTTGAGAGCCACCCGTTCTTCTCTATGTAAGTTGTCTTTGGTCCTATGTTTTGAGTGAAGAGTTTTCTTTTCATGTTTGTCTATGTCCGTGAGAACTAAGTTGTAAAAGATATCAACAGAATTGCCCCCTGGGAGAATAGGAGTCCATCTAGACTTCGTCTTGAGACCACTGTTAAGAGTGAGGTCTGTGTCAATATCCAGTTCCAGAAGAAGATCTTCCATATTCATGGGAGGGTCGTCCATGTCCGTAAGGGACAGGAGTAAATGGGTGTCCTGAATATCTTTGATACTTTGTACACCCAAAGAATTGTCAGTACAGATGTTCTTGATGGTCTTAGTGGTGGTTGGGAAACTACTGAAGTGTTTCCTGATCTTAAGACCCCTAATAAATTTAAAGAGGTCTATTTTATGTCTACAGGTATCTCCTTGTTCGTGGGGATTGAAACTTAAGCCTCTGCTAAGAAGTGAGATCATCCCACTGTTCAGAGTATGTGATGAAAGGTTAACTACCTGCACACCTTGATCTTGTGAATTTATTTGTTTTTCCCGTCCCCAGACCTTAGTTTCTTCTTGTACTCTTCTGAGTCCTGACCTCTTCCCTCTACGGGTTTTCTGTCTTGGCCTCCTAGTCTTTGTTGTGTCCGGTTCTCCCTTCGTATAGTTAGGACCTCTCGTAAAAAAGATGATTTATTGAGGGTAGATCTGTTCAGGTCGTTTGTTAGGTTATCAGGTTCACTGTCACTGCTGGCAATGGTGTTGAGAGAGGTGGAACTGGATGAGATGGATGAAATGACGGTCTAATCGATTTGTTACCAGGTGTAGCGGTCTGAAGTAACTGATCGTATTTTCTGGCGAAAGTAAAAACACGTCCCTCTCTGTAGTCAGCTTCGTCTCTTTTTAATTGTCGGGTCTTTCTGTCTTTTATTTCGTTCTGGTGTTTTGACAGGATGTCATTTAGGATGACATAATTCTTTTCTGTAGCTTCTTTTAAATCTAGGTCTGCAATTTCTTTTTCTAAGTTGGAAATTTCAATCTGAAGATTTGCTTCTTTGCGTTCTGCGTTCTCTATTAATATGTTGATGAGTGTGTTCGAGTTAGAAGTGAGAGTTTCTTCCCATTTGCCTAAAAGATCATCGTCCAGATCATCAAATGTGGGAAAATCTGGGAGCGAAGTCCTCTTGGGACCCTATTAAGTCTCAGATATTGTTTTAAGGTGGCACTGTCCCACCATCTGGAATTCTCTGTTTTCTTGAATCTCTCTAGTCTTACGAATTTCTCTTTGAGACCTTCTCTACGTAATGGGTTTCCACTGGTGGATGCCGCATTAATAGTGACCCCTTTGGATAAGTTATCAAAGAGTTCTGATGCGACCCTGTCTCTATCCATAGCCTAATCAACAGATAGGAATGATATTGATATTTGAAGCGCTGCGGCTGCCTTTCCTGAAACCATAAAGTATGTATCAGTGTGGGGTTTTTAGTATCGACAGGAATAATGGCGCTCAAGCTAATTCGCGCTGTGTTTATGTTATGCTAGGAGTATGTACGGTGCAAACCAGGTCAGGGGATATGCCCTAAAACCCCCGTGATGGTATGGATAGAAATCCACACAAATGAAGTAGGTACTGTCCCGGGCACACGTAATGAGGATATAAAATCAGGAGAAATGTCTCATACTGTAGAAATGTAGAGGGTCTACACCAGAATGATAATCATAGGTGTTTAATATAGTAACAAAGCACAAGCAACCAGCCAAAGCAAAAGCAACCAGCCGACACGTGTTTCGTCACAAAAGGGTAGTAACCCGTGACTCTTCAGGGCTGGGGAGGATACAAAACATAAAATAAACTGGCAAGAAAACATACAGAGGATGTGTAGGCCGAAAATGAAAATCATAAATACAAGTGGAAACCTGGTTACGAAACTTACACACAAAATGACAATGAAAGATCATTGCAACAAGATCAAAAGGTCGAGCTGTGAATTTGTGGAGGAGAAAAGTGAATGGAATTGCAGACCAAGAAGCGAAACAATCAGTACATGGTGAATGAGAAACAACACAAGCCACAATGTAATAAAATTGAAAAGGCAGCCTGTTAAGATAACAATCACGCACTATGCGGAACGTGTTGGAAATACATGCAAAGGAGGGCGCCCAGTGATGACAACGAGCAGGTTCTAAGAGCGGCTGTAAACGCAAAAACAGTGTTGGTGAAAGGTAATCAGGCGGAAGACCAACTAGATAAACATGGACTCCTGAATGAAGGATAGGTCACCCGAACACAAATAGGTAAGACAAACCGCATAGTGAACGAAATGGTGATCACGAGCAAGCTCCATGGTGAGCTAGACGAGTGCGACTGAAAGACATGCAGGAAAAGTGAAAAGATCGATAAAAACACAGCCTAGTATGTGGCTCTGGAGGAAATAGACGGCTGCCCTTAGTGAAGAATGTTAATGTGTGCTACTAGTAGGTGATAGAAAACAGGAAGAGGGTAGAGACAAATACCTGAGAGGCGGTGCCAACAAGGTGGATTCTATGGAGAGGAAAGGGAAAGCGGTAAGGGAATGGGGTGAGCTGGAAAAGGAAAAGGTGCGTGAAGGGAAAACTAAAGTAAACCTTACCTAGTGACCGTTCAAGAATCCAAAACGGCAACGAAGAGCAGTGCGAACCACGGTAGGTGGACTACTGCCAAGTGTAAGGAAAGGAAGACGGATATCGCCGGGCGGCGGATAAGCCAATGGGGACTATTGACCTGAGAGAAGACGGAAAATGGGAATGAGGTGAAGTGCCAAGGGTGGGAGGGATAGGGGGGGAGGGGGAAAGACAAAAAAACCAGAGTAACGAGGTGACGAAGGCTTACCTTCAGAAATGTTGATGCAGTCTGTGGCGACGAAAAGTAACCAAGTGCTAAGTAGCACAGGAGGGAATATTGAAATGGGCGTACAAGGTCAGTAGTCCAGGACGACAACGGCGGATGCGCCGGAGTACAGGAAACTAAAAAGTGAGAGAGGGGGAGAAAGGGTGTAAGGAGATACACCAGGGATAGTGAGCTGACAAACAGTCGGCTCGTGTGGAGGGGACTGAGTCGCTTACCTGGGAGAAGTGGTGTTCAGGAAAGAAAATGGTTCCGGAAGATGGCCGGAAGAGGAGGGGCGGAGGCGGGGTTATAAAGACACGGTGGAGAAAGACTAGACCGCAAAAGGAAAAAAGCAGAGGTGGGCCACACAGGACGCCATGCATAGAGTGTACACGTGTAGGAATTGGTGCTGAGAGAGGGATGTATGCCCCAGGTTGAAAGCAAAAGGCCCCAGGTTGAAAGCAAAAGGAAAAGGAAAAGAGAAAATAACACAGGCTGAAATAAAGAAAGAAAAGGGAGGACGTAGAGAAGGTCTCAAAGAGAAATTCGTAAGACTAGAGAGATTAAAGAAAACAGAGAATTCCAGATGGTGGGACAGTGCCACCTTAAAACAATATCTGAGACTTAATAGGGTCCCAAGAGGACTTCGCTCCCAGATTTTTCCCACATTTGATGATCTGGACGATGATCTTTTAGGCAAATGGGAAGAAACTCTCACTTCTAACTCGAACACACTCATCAACATATTAATAGAGAACGCAGAACGCAAAGTAGCAAATCTTCAGATTGAAATTTCCAACTTAGAAAAAGAAATTGCAGACCTAGATTTAAAAGAAGCTACAGAAAAGAATTATGTCATCCTAAATGACATCCTGTCAAAACACCAGAACGAAATAAAAGACAGAAAGACCCGACAATTAAAAAGAGACGAAGCTGACTACAGAGAGGGACGTGTTTTTACTTTCGCCAGAAAATACGATCAGTTACTTCAGACCGCTACACCTGGTAACAAATCGATTAGACCGGACATTTCATCCATCTCATCCAGTTCCACCTCTCTCAACACCATTGCCAGCAGTGACAGTGAACCTGATAACCTAACAAACGACCTGAACAGATCTACCCTCAATAAATCATCTTTTTACGAGAGGTCCTAACTATACGAAGGGAGAACCGGACACAACAAAGACTAGGAGGCCAAGACAGAAAACCCGTAGAGGGAAGAGGTCAGGACTCAGAAGAGTACAAGAAGAAACTAAGGTCTGGGGACGGGAAAAACAAATAGATTCACAAGATCAAGGTGTGCAGGTAGTTAACCTTTCATCACATACTCTGAACAGTGGGATGATCTCACTTCTTAGCAGAGGCTTAAGTTTCAATCCCCACGAACAAGGAGATACCTGTAGACATAAAATAGACCTCTTTAAATTTATTAGGGGTCTTAAGATCAGGAAACACTTCAGTAGTTTCCCAACCACCACTAAGACCATCAAGAATATCTGTACTGACAATTCTTTGGGTGTACAAAGTATCAAAGATATTCAGGACACCCATTTACTCCTGTCCCTTACGGACATGGACGACCCTCCCATGAATATGGAAGATCTTCTTCTGGAACTGGATATTGACACAGACCTCACTCTTAACAGTGGTCTCAAGACGAAGTCTAGATGGACTCCTATTCTCCCAGGGGGCAATTCTGTTGATATCTTTTACAACTTAGTTCTCACGGACATAGACAAACATGAAAAGAAAACTCTTCACTCAAAACATAGGACCAAAGACAACTTACATAGAGAAGAACGGGTGGCTCTCAAAACATTAAGTTCCAATCCTGATTTAATAATCAAAGAGGCCGACAAAGGAGGGAATGTCGTGGTTATGAACCGTGCTGATTACCACAAGGAAATCCTTACTCAACTAGAGAACACCTCCTGTTATGAACAATTGAATCAAAATCCCACTGGTACACTCATTGTTAAGATCAATAAATACCTTTCTGATTGGCATGCTTTAGGTCTTATTGACGATCAGGAACTTCTTTATTTGAAGGTACACAGACCTGCATTCCCTTGGCTGTATACCCTTCCTAAGATACACAAACCGGGCCCTTTTCCAGCTGGTAGACCCATAGTATCAGGTATAGGCGGACCCACAGAGAGACTTGCCCAATATGTTGACCTCTTTCTGTGCCCTATGGTCAAGAATTTACCCTCACACATACAGGACACTAAACATATCTTGAGCATCCTAGCTGATGTCCAATGGCAACCGGATATGACTTTAGCAACCTTAGATGTGGTTTCTCTCTACACTACCATTGAACCAGAGGTTGGTCTCAAAGCCATCACCAGCCTTTTACACAACAGGCCAGCCACACTTTGGCAACACACCAACATGTTAATTGCCATGATGGACATCATTCTCAATAATAACTTCTTCATCTACGACAATGTGTGGTACAAACAGACCAAAGGCGTAGCTATGGGCTCCAAATTTTCCCCATCATTTGCCAATCTCTACATGGGTGTTCTATAATCCATTTATATCTGGGGTATCAAGGGAGCTCCATGGGTTGACTGTATAATCTATTGGGGACGCTACATAGACGACTGCCTTCTACTATGGTCAGGGTCCCAAGATAAACTAGAAGAGTTTTTCACTTACCTTAACTCCAATGACATGAACATGAGGTTCACTAATGTTTGTAGCAAGTCGAGCATCACATTTCTCGATGTGGAACTCTACATCAAGTCTAACACACTACATAGTCGACTATATAGGAAAGAGACGTCATGCAATGCCATCCTGCATGCAGAAAGTTCCCACCCCTCTAATCAACTTCAAGGGATACCCTACGGTGAATTTGTTAGAGCCAGAAGGAACTGTAGTGAAGAACCAGAATTTCAAAAATGCATCTCCAATATGAAATCTAGGTTCAAGGCTAGAGGTTATAATGCACACACCATAAATAAAGCTGAGAAAAGAATCCAAAAGTTAGAGAGACACGAAACTTTATGTGACAAAAACACAGTTACCAAACAAGATCAACCAGTTAGATTGATTACCGATTTTAGTGACATGGGTTTAGCCATAAAAAGGAGTCTTAACAAACATTGGGGTGTACTACTAGCAGATGTTACGCTTAAAGATGTCATCACCACAAGACCTCTGATCACCTACAGACGTGGCAGAACTCTTAAAACGAGACTCAGTCCTACTGAACCTCGTCCTCACAGCAGCCAATCATGGCTCAAAACACACACGTTGGGTTTCTTTAAATGTGGTTGTTGTGGTGTCTGCAGATTTGCCCAGAATGGCATCAAGAATCTCACAGCAATCAACAAGAAGAAATACTTGATCAATTGCAACATCAATTGTAACACTAAATTTGTGATATACATTCTAGAGTGCACCTGTAAACTATGGTATGTAGGAAGCACCATCAGACCATTGAAAGAACGCATTGGTGAACACATCAGAGCACTCCAACGCCAGGATTCCAGATACCCCATGGCAGTACACGTAGCCACTTGTCCCACGCAAGCCTCCAAAAGACGCCTCTCGTTTTTCGGATTTGATGTGGCTGCCACTAACGCCAGAGGAGGTAACAGAGAATTGAGGCTCAGGCGTCTGGAAGCAACATGGATTATGCGCCTTCAGACGGTGCAACACGGATTAAACACGGATCATGAGCTTCATTATTTTTTAGGTGATTAATCACTGGTTACTGACTATTCCATGAACCATGAACCTCATCATTCCAGTTGGAATACTTGATGAACCAGACATTCTCGTGCACCCTGCGTGTCTTTATGATCAAGAACTTTCATCTTTTCTGTCTAAGTCCGGAGACAGGAATCTCACAGCTATCTGTTAATTGGATTATATAGTTTTGAATTTTAGTCACCTTGTGTGATTCTCACCCACTATTGTTGCTATAATGTCACTACTTTTGGTCTAATGTCACTTCGCCTTACCATTCGGATGAACGTCATGTCACAGCGGCGCCCA
This sequence comes from Calotriton arnoldi, assembly GCA_963921515.1. NCBI lineage: Eukaryota > Metazoa > Chordata > Amphibia > Caudata > Salamandridae > Calotriton > Calotriton arnoldi. The sequence goes on along the minus strand of CAWUFW010011237.1, from coordinate 27,995 downwards.
CTATTGTCACCTTAATCATTTCTCATGTCACTTAGTTGTTAGCTTTAGGCTAAGCATCATGCGAGTATTTCTCTCATAGTGTTACTCATGAAGTTTTGGTATATGCGTGTCATCCTGAGAGCATATATTTATTATGGTATACTACGTTTCTGTTTTCTCCCTCCAGGTTTTAACATTTCTGTTTCGAGCATCTGACTTGCACTCCATATTACAGGAGTTTGACAATATTGTCTCAGATGTTGCATCTATTTTCTCCTTCATCTCTCCTTTCAATATCCTCCATCTATCGGTTTTTCTATGTCTCATGTTTTTCTATGTCTCTTTTCCTTTTCCTTTTGCTTTCAACCTGGGGCGTACATCCCTCTCTCAGCACCAATTCCTACACGTGTACACTCTATGCATGGCGTCCTGTGTGGCCCACCTCTGCTTTTTTCCTTTTGCGGTCTAGTCTTTCTCCACCGTGCCTTTATAACCCCGCCTCCGCCCCTCCTCTTCCGGCCATCTTCCGGAACCATTTTCCTTCCTGAACACCACTTCTCCCAGGTAAGCGACTCAGTCCCCTCCACACGAGCCGACTGTTTGTCAGCTCACTATCCCTGGTGTATCTCCTTACACCCTTTCTCCCCCTCTCTCACTTTTTAGTTTCCTGTACTCTGGCGCATCCGCCGTTGTCGTCCTGGACTACTGACCTGGTACGCCCATTTCAATATTCCCTCCTGTGCTACTTAGCACTTGGTTACTTTTCGTCGCCACAGACTGCATCAACATTTCTGAAGGTAAGCCTTCGTCACCTCGTTACTCTGGTTTTTTGTCTTTCCCCCTCCCCCTATCCCTCCCACCCTTGGCACTTCACCTCATTCCCATTTTCCGTCTTCTCTCAGGTCAATAGTCCCCATTGGCTTATCCGCCGCCCGGCGATATCCGTCTTCCTTTCCTTACACTTGGCAGTAGTCCACCTACCGTGGTTCGCACTGCTCTTCGTTGCCGTTTTGGATTCTTGAACGGTCACTAGGTAAGGTTTACTTTAGTTTTCCCTTCACGCACCTTTTCCTTTTCCAGCTCACCCCATTCCCTTACCGCTTTCCCTTTCCTCTCCATAGAATCCACCTTGTTGGCACCGCCTCTCAGGTATTTGTCTCTACCCTCTTCCTGTTTTCTATCACCTACTAGTAGCACACATTAACATTCTTCACTAAGGGCAGCCGTCTATTTCCTCCAGAGCCACATACTAGGCTGTGTTTTTATCGATCTTTTCGCTTTTCCTGCATGTCTTTCAGTCGCACTCATCTAGCTCACCATGGAGCTTGCTCGTGATCACCATTTCGTTCACTATGCGGTTTGTCTTACCTATTTGTGTTCGGGTGACCTATCCTTCATTCAGGAGTCCATGTTTATCTAGTTGGTCTTCCGCCTGATTACCTTTCACCAACACTGTTTTTGCGTTTACAGCCGCTCTTAGAACCTACTCGTTGTCATCACTGGGCGCCCTCCTTTGCATGTATTTCCAACACGTTCCGCATAGTGCGTGATTGTTATCTTTACAGGCTGCCTTTTCAATTTTATTACATTGTGGCTTGTGTTGTTTCTCATTCACCATGTACTGATTGTTTCGCTTCTTGGTCTGCAATTCCATTCACTTTTCTCCTCCACAAATTCACAGCTCGACCTTTTGATCTTGTTGCAATGATCTTTCATTGTCATTCTGTGTGTAAGTTTCGTAACCAGGTTTCCACTTGTATTTATGATTTTCATTTTCGGCCTACACATCCTCTGTATGTTTTCTTGCCAGTTTATTTTATGTTTTGTATCCTCCCCAGCCCTGAAGAGTCACGGGTCACTACCCTTTTGTGACGAAACACGTGTCGGCTGGTTGCTTTTGCTTTGGCTGGTTGCTTGTGCTTTGTTACTATATTAAACACCTATGATTATCATTCTGGTGTAGACCCTCTACATTTCTACAGTATGAGACATTTCTCCTGATTTTATATCCTCATTACGTGTGCCCGGGACTGTACCTACTTCATTTGTGTGGATTTCTATCCATACCATCACGGGGGTTTTAGGGCATATCCCCTGACCTGGTTTGCACCATACATACTCCTAGCATAACATAAACACAGCGCGAATTAGCTTGAGCGCCATTATTCCTGTCGATACTAAAAACCCCACACTGATACATACTTTATGGTTTCAGGAAAGGCAGCCGCAGCGCTTCAAATATCAATATCATTCCTATCTGTTGATTAGGCTATGGATAGAGACAGGGTCGTATCAGAACTCTTTGATAACTTATCCAAAGGGATCACTATTAATGCGGCATCCACCTGTGGAAACCCATTACGTAGAGAAGGTCTCAAAGAGAAATTCGTAAGACTAGAGAGATTAAAGAAAACAGAGAATTCCAGATGGTGGGACAGTGCCACCTTAAAACAATATCTGAGACTTAATAGGGTCCCAAGAGGACTTCGCTCCCAGATTTTTCCCACATTTGATGATCTGGACGATGATCTTTTAGGCAAATGGGAAGAAACTCTCACTTCTAACTCGAACACACTCATCAACATATTAATAGAGAACGCAGAACGCAAAGTAGCAAATCTTCAGATTGAAATTTCCAACTTAGAAAAAGAAATTGCAGACCTAGATTTAAAAGAAGCTACAGAAAAGAATTATGTCATCCTAAATGACATCCTGTCAAAACACCAGAACGAAATAAAAGACAGAAAGACCCGACAATTAAAAAGAGACGAAGCTGACTACAGAGAGGGACGTGTTTTTACTTTCGCCAGAAAATACGATCAGTTACTTCAGACCGCTACACCTGGTAACAAATCGATTAGACCGGACATTTCATCCATCTCATCCAGGTCCACCTCTCTCAACACCATTGCCAGCAGTGACAGTGAACCTGATAACCTAACAAACGACCTGAACAGATCTACCCTCAATAAATCATCTTTTTTACGAGAGGTTCTAACTATACGAAGGGAGAACCGGACACAACAAAGACTAGGAGGCCAAGACAGAAAACCCGTAGAGGGAAGAGGTCAGGACTCAGAAGAGTACAAGAAGAAACTAAGGTCTGGGGACGGGAAAAACAAATAGATTCACAAGATCAAGGTGTGCAGGTAGTTAACCTTTCATCACATACTCTGAACAGTGGGATGATCTCACTTCTTAGCAGAGGCTTAAGTTTCAATCCCCACGAACAAGGAGATACCTGTAGACATAAAATAGACCTCTTTAAATGTATTAGGGGTCTTAAGATCAGGAAACACTTCAGTAGTTTCCCAACCACCACTAAGACCATCAAGAACATATGTACTGACAATTCTTTGGGTGTACAAAGTATCAAAGATATTCAGGACACCCATTTACTCCTGTCCCTTACGGACATGGACGACCCTCCCATGAATATGGAAGATCTTCTTCTGGAACTGGATATTGACACAGACCTCACTCTTAACAGTGGTCTCAAGACGAAGTCTAGATGGACTCCTATTCTCCCAGGGGGCAATTCTGTTGATATCTTTTACAACTTAGGGGCATATTAGCAAGAACCTCGTTAAAATTATCGCCGTTTTAGCGGCAGGAAACTGCCGCTAAAACGGCGATAATGGGCTTGATAATATGCGTTATAGAATTCCAATAGAAGCCCAGGTTAGCTGTGCAGGACATCTAACCTGGGCTTCTATTGGAATTCTATAACGCATATTAGCAAGCCCATTATCGCCGTTTTAGCGGCAGTTTCCTGCCGCTAAAACGGCGATAATTTTAACGAGGTTCTTGCTAATATGCCCCTTAGTTCTCACGGACATAGACAAACATGAAAAGAAAACTCTTCACTCAAAACATAGGACCAAAGACAACTTACATAGAGAAGAACGGGTGGCTCTCAAAACATTAAGTTCCAATCCTGATTTAATAATCAAAGAGGCCGACAAAGGAGGGAATGTAGTGGTTATGAACCGCGCTGATTACCACAAGGAAATCCTTACTCAACTAGAGAACACCTCCTGTTATGAACAATTGAATCAAAATCCCACTGGTACACTCATTGTTAAGATCAATAAATACCTTTCTGATTGGCATGCTTTAGGTCTTATTGACGATCAGGAACTTCTTTATTTGAAGGTACACAGACCTGCATTCCCTTGGCTGTATACCCTTCCTAAGATACACAAACCGGGCCCTTTTCCAGCTGGTAGACCCATAGTATCAGGTATAGGCGGACCCACAGAGAGACTTGCCCAATATGTTGACCTCTTTCTGGGCCCTATGGTCAAGAATTTACCCTCACACATACAGGACACTAAACATATCTTGAGCATCCTAGATGATGTCCAATGGCAACCGGATATGACTTTAGCAACCTTAGATGTGGTTTCTCTCTACACTACCATTGAACCAGAGGTTGGTCTCAAAGCCATCACCAGCCTTTTACACAACAGGCCAGCCACACTTTGGCAACACACCAACATGTTAATTGCCATGATGGACATCATTCTCAATAATAACTTCTTCATCTACGACAATGTGTGGTACAAACAGACCAAAGGCGTAGCTATGGGCTCCAAATTTTCCCCATCATTTGCCAATCTCTACATGGGTGTTCTAGAATCCATTTGGATCTGGGGTATCAAGGGAGCTCCATGGGTTGACTGTATAATCTATTGGGGACGCTACATAGACGACTGCCTTCTACTATGGTCAGGGTCCCAAGATAAACTAGAAGAGTTTTTCACTTACCTTAACTCCAATGACATGAACATGAGGTTCACTAATGTTTGTAGCAAGTCGAGCATCACATTTCTCGATGTGGAACTCTACATCAAGTCTAACACACTACATAGTGGACTATATAGGAAAGAGACGTCATGCAATGCCATCCTGCATGCAGAAAGTTCCCACCCCTCTAATCAACTTCAAGGGATACCCTACGGTGAATTCGTTAGAGCCAGAAGGAACTGTAGTGAAGAACCAGAATTTCAAAAATGCATCTCCAATATGAAATCTAGGTTCAAGGCTAGAGGTTATAATGCACACACCATAAATAAAGCTGAGAAAAGAATCCAAAAGTTAGAGAGACACGAAACTTTATGTGACAAAAACACAGTTACCAAACAAGATCAACCAGTTAGATTGATTACCGATTTTAGTGACATGGGTTTAGCCATAAAAAGGAGTCTTAACAAACATTGGGGTGTACTACTAGCAGATGTTACGCTTAAAGATGTCATCACCACAAGACCTCTGATCACCTACAGACGTGGCAGAACTCTTAAAACGAGACTCAGTCCTACTGTACCTCGTCCTCACAGCAGCCAATCATGGCTCAAAAGACACACGTTGGGTTTCTTTAAATGTGGTTGTTGTGGTGTCTGCAGATTTGCCCAGAATGGCATCAAGAATCTCACAGCAATCAACAAGAAGAAATACTTGATCAATTGCAACATCAATTGTAACACTAAATTTGTGATATACATTCTAGAGTGCACCTGTAAACTATGGTATGTAGGAAGCACCATCAGACCATTGAAAGAACGCATTGGTGAACACATCAGAGCACTCCAACGCCAGGATTCCAGATACCCCATGGCAGTACACGTAGCCACTTGTCCCACGCAAGCCTCCAAAAGACGCCTCTCGTATTTCGGATTTGATGTGGCTGCCACTAACGCCAGAGGAGGTAACAGAGAATTGAGGCTCAGGCGTCTGGAAGCAACATGGATTATGCGCCTTCAGACGGTGCAACACGGATTAAACACGGATCATGAGCTTCATTATTTTTTAGGTGATTAATCACTGGTTACTGACTATTCCATGAACCATGAACCTCATCATTCCAGTTGGAATACTTGATGAACCAGACATTCTCGTGCACCGTGCGTGTCTTTATGATCAAGAACTTTCATCTTTTCTGTCTAAGTCCGGAGACAGGAATCTCACAGCTATCTGTTAATTGGATTATATAGTTTTGAATTTTAGTCACCTTGTGTGATTCTCACCCACTATTGTTGCTATAATGTCACTACTTTTGGTCTAATGTCACTTCGCCTTACCATTCGGATGAACGTCATGTCACAGCGGCGCCCACTATTGTCACCTTAATCATTTCTCATGTCACTTAGTTGTTAGCTTTAGGCTAAGCATCATGCGAGTATTTCTCTCATAGTGTTACTCATGAAGTTTTGGTATATGCGTGTCATCCTGAGAGCATATATTTATTATGGTATACTACGTTTCTGTTTTCTCCCTCCAGGTTTTAACATTTCTGTTTCGAGCATCTGACTTGCACTCCATATTACAGGAGTTAGACAATATTGTCTCAGATGTTGCATCTATTTTCTCCTTCATCTCTCCTTTCAATATCCTCCATCTATCGGTTTTTCTATGTCTCATGTACGTTTTTCTCCTCCCTTTTCTTTCTTTATTTCAGCCTGTGTTATTTTCTCTTTTCCTTTTCCTTTTGCTTTCAACCTGGGGCGTACATCCCTCTCTCAGCACCAATTCCTACACGTGTACACTCTATGCATGGCGTCCTGTGTGGCCCACCTCTGCTTTTTTCCTTTTGCGGTCTAGTCTTTCTCCACCGTGCCTTTATAACCCCGCCTCCGCCCCTCCTCTTCCGGCCATCTTCCGGAACCATTTTCCTTCCTGAACACCACTTCTCCCAGGTAAGCGACTCAGTCCCCTCCACACGAGCCGACTGTTTGTCAGCTCACTATCCCTGGTGTATCTCCTTACACCCTTTCTCCCCCTCTCTCACTTTTTAGTTTCCTGTACTCCGGCGCATCCGCCGTTGTCGTCCTGGACTACTGACCTGGTACGCCCATTTCAATATTCCCTCCTGTGCTACTTAGCACTTGGTTACTTTTCGTCGCCACAGACTGCATCAACATTTCTGAAGGTAAGCCTTCGTCACCTCGTTACTCTGGTTTTTTGTCTTTCCCCCTCCCCCTATCCCTCCCACCCTTGGCACTTCACCTCATTCCCATTTTCCGTCTTCTCTCAGGTCAATAGTCCCCATTGGCTTATCCACCGCCCGGCGATATCCGTCTTCCTTTCCTTACACTTGGCAGTAGTCCACCTACCGTGGTTCGCACTGCTCTTCGTTGCCGTTTTGGATTCTTGAACGGTCACTAGGTAAGGTTTACTTTAGTTTTCCCTTCACGCACCTTTTCCTTTTCCAGCTCACCCCATTCCCTTACCGCTTTCCCTTTCCTCTCCATAGAATCCACCTTGTTGGCACCGCCTCTCAGGTATTTGTCTCTACCCTCTTCCTGTTTTCTATCACCTACTAGTAGCACACATTAACATTCTTCACTAAGGGCAGCCGTCTATTTCCTCCAGAGCCACATACTAGGCTGTGTTTTTATCGATCTTTTCGCTTTTCCTGCATGTCTTTCAGTCGCACTCGTCTAGCTCACCATGGAGCTTGCTCGTGATCACCATTTCGTTCACTATGCGGTTTGTTTTACCTATTTGTGTTCGGGTGATCTATCCTTCATTCAGGAGTCCATGTTTATCTAGTTGGTCTTCCGCCTGATTACCTTTCACCAACACTGTTTTTGCGTTTACAGCCGCTCTTAGAACCTGCTCGTTGTCATCACTGGGCGCCCTCCTTTGCATGTATTTCCAACACGTTCCGCATAGTGCGTGATTGTTATCTTTACAGGCTGCCTTTTCAATTTTATTACATTGTGGCTTGTGTTGTTTCTCATTCACCATGTACTGATTGTTTCGCTTCTTGGTCTGCAATTCCATTCACTTTTCTCCTCCACAAATTCACAGCTCGACCTTTTGATCTTGTTGCAATGATCTTTCATTGTCATTTTGTGTGTAAGTTTCGTAACCAGGTTTCCACTTGTATTTATGATTTTCATTTTCGGCCTACACATCCTCTGTATGTTTTCTTGCCAGTTTATTTTATGTTTTGTATCCTCCCCAGCCCTGAAGAGTCACGGGTTACTACCCTTTTGTGACGAAACACGTGTCGGCTGGTTGCTTTTGCTTTGGCTGGTTGCTCGTGCTTTGTTACTATATTAAACACCTATGATTATCATTCTGGTGTAGACCCTCTACATTTCTACAGTATGAGACATTTCTCCTGATTTTATATCCTCATTACGTGTGCCCGGGACTGTACCTACCACTGCTTATACCTGTTGGTCTAGGGAGAGGTGTCAACAAAGAGGCCACTCCTTGCCAACCTCATACTGTACATCCATGTTGTTCTGGAGATATGTGGTTAGTGGAGAGGAGGATGTTGCCGCTGTGACTGGACAGTCAAATCCATTCCCACACCCTAATATATATGGTTATTTTCCTTGGAAGAGGTCTCAGTGGAGAGGCCAGTACTTGCTATACTTACTATAGAATACTAAGGTCTTATAATAAATGAGGTGTGTACCTTCCCCACTCTTACTATGCATATTGCTGAGCCTGGGGAAAGGTGCGAGTGGAGAGGCAGTGTCTTTTTACACCTTGGTCTACACACTGATTACATTCATGCAAGGTTTCACGAGAGAGGCCAGTCTTTCCCCATAGTCTACTGTACACTACTATACATAGTTGTTAGGCTGTGGAAAGTTGTCAGTAAGATCCCAGTGTCTCCTTACATCTACTGTGCACTGTTGTTACACTGTGAAAAGGTCTCACTTGAGAGTCTACTTTTCCCCACACCCTACTAATGGAGACTATAATGCATAAGAACTGCAATAAAGGAAAGTGTAAATTCTTCCTCTAAAAAAAGTTTACTATCTCACAAGTCTCTCGCAAGATCAAAAAAAAAGAAGGGATTAAACTTTTTTGAATAATAATAAATGGATTTAAAGTAAATAAATGAGTATCAATGTGTGTTATGTACCAATGTTCGTCTCATTCAGATAAAACAAGTGGGTTTTTTCATAAATGTAAGTGATTTATTTTTAGCCACAATTATATAATGGACTGCATTTCATTAAACTAAATACACGTTTACTATTCTGGTGTATAAAAATTATACATACTACATCAGGATCTATTCAGTGCAAATGCAAATTCCATTATAAAAAGTATGATCTTGCGAGGGGCTCGTGAGAGCAAACCAGGAAGCACTGCCTCCTTGAACTGCATGCAAGGGGTTGCCTCCATGGCTCTCGGGAGAGGCTCTTAAGGACTTTGGAGATGGAAAAAAAGGGAAACATAGATCAAACAAGGGTAGCTCCTAAAAGAGCCATTTTTTTAACAGTTTTCAACAACTATAATATTTTTTTGTATTTTCAAACAGTGTTAAATTATTTGAGTATTTTACTTTTTTTTAAAAGGGTACGATAAAAACTGACAACTTGAAATGATAAACAAACACTAACAGCATCTCCTTAAAAACAAAAAGGAGAAAAACTTACAAAAAATGTTAAAACAAAAAAACTACTGTCTGGGGGGCACTTGTGCTCTTGGACAAGCTCCTCCTAGGCAGGCCATCTTGTCTCTAATGAAACAAATGATGTGCTTATACAAGAAGCAAAATAGAGCTTTATTAAAAAAAGCATGGTTATTGTCTGCTCGTGCACTTAGAACCTGCGCAGGCACAGTATCTCCTGGAGCAAATGATGTTGAAGCTCCTGTAGAGTTGTCTAGCTCCACAGCACGAGCCAATTCTGCCCATGCAAGCCTTTGCATTGACCTCCGGTTTCTCCACATCCCTGTGGTACTCATGCTATATTGTTTATTTCTGCTCCCCGCTGAACTCTTTACTGCAAAGTTTACAGGTAACGCACTTTCGCAGAAACTTTTTTGTCACCTTGTCTCATTTCAAAGAATTACCACACCCAGGATTCCTTTAGTGGCTGAGATGGCTGAGTTGGTGCAGAAGCTCCTGGCTATTCATCTGAATCTGTTGAAGACATCTTTGTGTTGGAAGGGAAACCGGAAAGAAGAGCAAGCCAGATATGTCTACTCTCACCAAAACCCAATAGAGAAATAAAGGAAAAAGGATGGAGTCTTCTTTTTCTAAATAAAGACATCCATATGAACCAATCACAATCCTTCCTTAGAGTGTGTTTCCTTTCCTGGACCTCTCACGAGATTCCTGCAGGCGTCTTGCAGGAGTGATAAAAATATTATTGCTTTACATATTTCATGGAACAATTCATAATACATTTTTCTGAGCCTAATTAACATCTCTAATGACTTAATTTGTTCAGAATGACAAGAAACCACTGTTATTAACTTAATTCTAAATGCACGATCTCACAGGTAGATTGCAAGAGCCGAACAGGAAGTACAGCCCACTCCATGCAGGGGATTTTGTGTTTGACTTCCCCAAGCTTCTTGTGAGACTGAAAAATATTTTTCCTTTATATATTCAATGGAACAAATCATAATCAATATTACTAATATTATCAACTTCTGCAATCTGTTACTTTGTTCAGAATTACAGGAAAACACTGTTTTTAACTTAATCTCAAATGTACGACCACGCAAGAAGGTCGTAAGAGCTGACCAGGATGTTCATCCTCCTTGGAGTCCACAGAGGGGATTGTGTGTTTGACTCCCGCGAGAGTCTCGACGAGAGTTACCACCTTTTAAAAAAGAAAATTAATATTATCACCATATTTTATTGACTCGCTTTTTACAGATTAACATTAAATAATAACTGAACACATGAAAAAGTACTCTAAACAGTAGATTAAAACAAAATATAGAACTTTAGTGACACACACACTTAAAAAATAGATTTATATACGAAGAAACTGGACCAAAATCACCGACGACCAGCTCACCTCCTCACTCAACAACTCCAACCCAACCATCGCGGAAAACGATGACCCCAACACCGCAGCCCGAACCCTGCATAGATGGATCACGGACAGCATCAACAACATAGCCCCCCTCAAGAAAAACAACAATACCCGCGCCAAGAAAGCCAGATTGTTTACCACTGAACTTCGAGAGTCCAGAAGCACATGCCGCCGCCTCGAAAAGGCCTGGAGGAACACCAAATCCACAGGAGCCCACGACAACTTCAGAGCCGCCACCAACGCCCACCATCAACTCATCAGAGAAACGAGGAAAAAAGCGATTGAAGACAGAATCGCCACCCACGCGCACAACAGCAAGGAACTCTTCAGCATCATCAAGGAGTTCGCCCAACCCACTAGCGAGTCTACCGACATCCCTCCCTCACAAGACCTCTGCGACAAACTCAGCACCTTTTTCCACCACAAAATCAAGAGCATCTACGACAACTTCGACGAAGGCAACCAACACACTGAACCCTCACCAACCACCCCCGACACCCGGAAACCAGCGATTGACGACTGGACAGCCCTCACCACGGAAGACACACTGAAGACAATGAAGTCAATCCACTCAGGGGCCCCCACGGACCCCTGCCCCCACCACATTTTCAACAGAGCCGCCGACACCATCGCACCCATGCTCCGCCACACCATCAACCGCTCCCTGGCGACCGCCTGGTTCCCGACGACTGGAAACACGCCGAGGTCAACCCCTCCTAAAGAAACCCTCAGTGGACCCCACCGACCTCAAAAACTACAGACCCATCTCCCTGCTCCCGTTCCCAGCGAAAGTCATCGAGAAAGCCATCAACAGCCAACTCGCCACATTCATTGAAGAAAACAACATCCTCGACTCCTCCCAATCCGGCTTCAGAAAAAACCACAGTACGGAAACCGCCCTCCTCGCCGCAACAGACGACATCCGCACCCTACTGGACAAAGGAGAAAAAGTAGCCCTCACCCTCCTCGACCTAGCAGCGGTCGACACAGTCTCCCACCGCACCCTAATATGCAGACTCTACGACGCAGGAATCCAGGACAAGGCCCTCGACTGGATCCGCTCCTTCCTCTCCTGCAGGACGCAGCGGGTCAGACTCCCCCCTTTCCTCTCGGACCCCACACCTACCACCTGCGGAGTCCCCCAGGGCTCCTCCCTCAGCCCGACGCTCTTCAACGTCTACATGGCTCCACTCACCCCATCGTCAGAACCTACGGACTCAACATCGTGTCATACGCAGACGACACCCAGCTCATCCTCTCCCTATCCAACGAGCCCAACACCGCCAGACGCAACTTTCAAGAAGGCATGGAAGCCGTCGCCAAATGGATGAAAAACAGCTGCCTACAACTAAACACCAACAAAACAGAAGTACTCATCATTGGCCCAAACCCCGATGCCTGGAGCGACACCTGGTGGCCCCCCGCCCTCGGAAACCCGCCAACCCCCACGGACCACGGACCACGCACGCAACCTGGGAATCATCCTGGACTCTGAGCTCAAAATGGACCGCCAGATCAACTCTGTCTCGTCTTCCTGCTTCCACACCCTCCGCCTCCTTCGTAAGACCTTCAAATGGATCCCCCTCGAACACCGAAAGACCGTCACTCACGCCCTGGTCACCAGCAGACTCGACTACGGCAACGCACTCTACGCCGGAATAAACAAAAACCTCACCCGCAAGCTACAGAACATTCAGAACGCCGCCGCAAGACTGGTCCTCAACCTGCCAAAACACTGCCACATCTCCCAGCACCTGCGCACACTCCACTGGCTCCCTGTCAAGGCGAGAATCACCTTCAAGATGCTCACCCACGCACACAAGGCCCTCCACGGCACCAGACCAGCATACCTGAACAGCCGACTCAAATTCCACGCACCCCAAAGGACCCTACGATCAGCCCAGCTCTCCTACGCCGTGGTCCCCCGCACCAGAAAGACCAGATCGGGAGGCCGCTCCTTCTCCTTCCTCGCGGCCAAAGCATGGAACGCCCTTCCGCTCCACCTCAGACAGACAACATCGCTCCCCATCTTCGCAAGAAACCTCAAAACCTGGCTTTTCGCAAGACCCCCTCCTTGATGGATGGAACCTGCACCCCCCCCCCCCCAGCGCCTTGAGACCCTTACGGGTGAGTAGTCGCGCTTTAACAAACCCCTGATTGATTGATTGATTGATTGATATAATGAAACTTAATACTATACAATATTTAAAAAACTGATCACTCTCTTTTTGAATTAGAATTGCGACTTTAATGTAAAAACACATACAAAGGCTATGAAAAGTATGCTATTACAATATTAATGAACCTGGGAAAATGTCAGAGGAGAACTGAGGAGACAATCTCAACACAAATATTGTGGTATTACTCTGTTATATACTCAAACATCATTTTTAGAAACATTTTGCAAAGTGTGAACCCTTTCCTGTTGAGTTACAGTACAAAAGCAATTCCCTTTCAGAATAATGTCTACACACAGGATATATTATTCAGTTATTGTACCATACATATACTTAAAAGAAATTATTAACTTAAAAAACTAGAATTCACAAAAAAAAACCAAAGGTTAAAGTAACGTTATAGTTAGGTGTGATAAAAATAGATTTATTTAATGAAACTTAATAGTATACAATATTTAAAAAACTGATCACTCTCTTTCTGAATTAGAATTACGTCTTTAATGTAAAAACACAGACAAAGGCTATGAAAAGTATTCTATTACAATATTAATGAACCTGGGAAAATGTCTGAGGAGAAATGAGGAGACAATCTCAACACATATTGTGGTATTACTCTGTTTTTTTACTCAAACATCATTTTTTAGAAACATTGTGGAAAGTGTGCACCATTTCCTGTTGAGTTACAGTACAAAAGCAATTGTTTCAGAATAATGTCTACACACAGGATATATTATTCAGTTATTCTACCATATATATATACACTTAAAAAATAAAATAACTTAAAAAAACTAGAATTCACTAAAAAACAAAGGTTAAGTAACATTATAGTTAGGTGTGATAAAAAATCTGTTTTTGTCTTTAACAAACCATAGAAATTCATAGAAAAAAAAACTAAGGTTAAAGTATTGTTATAGTTAGGTGAATTTCTCAGTGACAACATAACGTTTTTAACTAAAAACAACACAAAAATTCCAACAGTTATAGTTAGCAGCACTAACTATATCTTGTGTCCCCAACATGCACTGCTTATGACCTCACATATGACATCACTCATGACATGTTCTGTGACATCCGTTATGACATCATTGATGACACATCATCCCGGGGCCTTTCAAAGCTTGGGGGTGGGGGCCACGCTGACCGTCTCCCCTTTGTATTGGAACTGGCCCAGGGGGATGGGGCCCCTGGGGCCAGTTAAGGCTTGGGGAGTGGGGCTGCACACTCCTCCCCTTAATGTATATGTTTTGGTCTTGTGGATGAGGTCCCTGGGACCCGAAGGTCAACCCTACAATGCACATGCCAAATGCTGTGCGTGGCATGGGCAGCCTGCTGGGGGTTTGGACACAGGGCCTGGCAGCAGGCCAAGCCCTGTGGCCAACCCCACACTGCACATGGCCAAAGGCTGTGACCAGCGTGGATTTGTCTGCCTGTAGGGGCTAGGCTGCAGGCTCTGCAGCCAACTCCCACTACACAGCCAAAGGCCATGCGTGGCGTGGGGTTGGATTTACAAATAGTAATAAAATATTTCTTTATGTTAATAAAAGCTTAGAAATTTACTGAAAAGCCAAAGGTTAAAGTAGTGTTATAGTTAGGAGTCATAAAAAGATCTGGATTTGTTTTAAAAAAAACTTTAAAATACACTGAAAAAAAATGGTTAAAGTGACGGTATAGTTTGGTGAATATGTCGGTCACAACATTAACATTTTGAACTCAAAAAGCCAAAGAAATTCATCAGTTATAATTAGCAGAGATAATTATAACTTGGCCCCCACCATGCACTGCTTATGACCTTACGTATTACATCACTCATGACATGTTCTATTGATGACATCATGAATTACATCACTGATGACATCATCCAAGCTTCCTTTGTGCACAATGCTCTATAAACAGGCATGGCATTAAAGTTATGAAAGTAAGTACAAAATAGCTCAGAATAATATGAAGCATCATTACTGCTATCATACATACAACCCCCATAGGTTAATCAACCTTGCATTATGTGCAACTTCGACCCTATACCATACACTTACTTTGGCGACTCCTCCGCTATGGCGGAGGAGCGTTGCCCCTAAAAAACAGCAGGAAAGGAAAAATAAAATGATAATAAACACTTGTTTTATTTTTCCTTTCCTGCCGAGTGTTGGGGGCGGGGCCGGGGGGTGACAGGCACTGAGGGGAGTGGTAGGTGCACTCCCTTCACTGCGCATGATGGTTTGGCCTGCCGTCTCAGGCCGGCCAAACCGTCATGCGCAGTGAAAGTTCTCTCCAACCCAGCAACACATCTGAGTTGGAGGCACATACTCCCAGTCTGTCCTGGAGCACAAATCGAGGGTGCTCATGCCAATCCTGAAGTTGCTCTCATGCGTAAGCGCATGTTCAGGATTGGCTGCAGGGCATACTGGGAGCCTGTGCCACCTGGAAAAGAGGAGCAGAAGAGCGCGACACGGCCGGCTGCAGGTACGTTTTCTTAAATTATTTTTTGTATTTTTCCCCCTGCAGCCCCTATGACCCCCACCCGCCCACGCCACTCATTCAGCACACCGGCCGCGCCTGTAAACTTCATGGGTAGCCGAGTTCATGTTGACTATCAACCACATCTAAAAGGGCAACCTATACTGCACTTGGTATTCAATATGTATACAACTGTTTAGAGAAAACCAAGTGTAGGAAGGTAGGATCCTTCTGCATGGTTACCCCCCACTTTTTGCCTGGTGCTAAGCTGTTTTTGACTAGTCTGACTGGGATCCTGCTAATCAGGACCCCAGTCTCTCTGCTTTTTCCCCTAAATTGTTATGTTCAGATTGGATACTGGAGTACTCTTATAAGTCCCTAGTATATGGTACTAAGGTACCCAGGGCATAGGTACCCCAGAGGTCTCCCATGGGCTGAAGCATGCATTATGCCACCCATGAGAGACCATTCAAAATGGAACTACAGGCCTGCCATTGAAGCCTGTGTAAGTTGGTGCTAGCACCACTTACTAAAGATATAGGTTTCCTATATCTAGGGTCACTGCACTTAAAACCTTTAAGTCACCCCTATAGCATGCCTTTGCAAACCTGAAGGCAGGGTGCTTGGTTCTAAGTGAGAGGGTGTCCTTGCATGAGCAGGACACCCCTACAGCCTATGGAGTCCATTCTCCCGGGTTGTCAGTGAAGCAGCCATATACTATCTAGAGTGGCGGTGCGTAATTACGCGATGACCATCTTAAAACTGGCTGCAATGAATCCTATCATGTTTGGTATCAAACATGTTGGAATCATACTCCCACACCATAAACGGTGTGGGAGGTATGATTCCAAGCACAGGAAGAGCCCTCCATTAGGCTCTCCATGTCTCCGGTACCAGTCTTCCAGACCCGGACAGCACAAAATGGTTGCTACTGACCAGAGACATGATTCTGCCCTCCTGCTGCTGAGCCAAGCTCGAGCAGGGGAAGGCAGAACAATTAGCATCTTGTCACAGGGAGGTGTGACCACCTCCCAGACAGGATTTAGTGTATTGGGGCAGGGTGGGTGCACTTGCCAGCGCCACTCAGTCTGCATGTGGGGCACATTTGCTGTCCCCATGCATAGTCCAGTCCAAACCAGTCCTGGGAGCCATTGGCTCCCGCTCTGGCACAAAACTGGACAAAGGACATGGGAGTAACCTCCCCTCTGTCCAGACCCTCCCCTGGGAGGGCCCCTAAATCATCCAAACCCTTTCCCTAGGGTACTCAAGGGCTTACCTGGGTGTAGGTCCCTAGATTCGTCGTGGGATAAGATTCAGATCAGACACCACTTATACTTCTACCGTCTGGGCACTTTGGACTTCGCTGGACTTCGTTTGGGCTCTACTTCGTCTCCCTTCCAGTCTGCTGCATCGTCTGTGCCTGTGCACTATACAGGAAACTTCCAAGGCCTGTGGGCATCAAAGACACCTGAAGGAATCTCCCTTGGAGTGAAGGAGTCACTCCCCTACATTCGCAGGCACCGCAACTAAGTCGGCTGGTCTGCTGATCCTGAGGTCCTCCGGACTCCGAACGGCTCTGCAACACAGGTGGTGGTTTTCCACAGCTCCCGAGGCCTGCTCTACTGTTGCAGAGATTCTGCACATACACAAAACTATGCGCAGGATTATGGGACCTCGGTGTATAGGGACTGTGCCTTCCTACCACCTTAGTGCCCACGAGCCCAGGACCGACTAGCTATAGTGTCTCACTCGCTCTCCTACACACTCACGAAGAAGCAAATGATTAGACACCCCAGAACACAACACTCCTGGATCTCTCAGGAATCGCGGCAACAAGACACACCTTTTCGCTCACACTCTCGTACCTGTCCACAATAAGATCTGACCGAGACACGAATATAGTTTAAAGGGTTTATTTTAACTATCATGTTCTAACATGCAGTATACGGGCCACAAAAAGCAGAAAAATGCATAACACGGATATACTTAGCATTGCAGCTAGGCCACACATCACAAAGGGAGATGTCATCATATAAAGACAATGGAGCAGCAGCTGCATTAGTATGTTTTGTCTAGGTGCTAGGGCCTAACCAGAACAGAATAACAAGGGGCATTGTTTATCGACCTTGCTCACAATGTTCAGACTAAACTCCAGGAACAGGCAGAGAACGAACACAGCAGACAGTTCTCATGTGAAAGGCATAAACAGAGTCTTAAAAAAATAAAGCCATGTAGTAATGTGCGCAAAGGCTGCATCATGGCTGCAGGGCTCATGCTAACTTAGTGATGTCGACAATGTTCCCATCGGCCACATGACACTACCCTCTCACCAAGTTTGAGGCCAGCATCCCTCGTCGGGGTTGCAATAACCGGACCCCTGTGCACCGCGTCAACTTGCAGTTGCAAAGGTTTGTTGACTTCTCTCGAAGAAGATCTTCGGGCTCCAAGTAGCCCCAACCTCGCCATTAAACCATATGGTATGCTCCCAAGCTGACAAAGGAACTTCAAGTAAACGATATGGACGTTAAATTTGAGGAACTGCACCACGTTCATATTCATGAAAGAAATTATCGTTTCCATCAACAGCTGGAAACTTAACCCATGAGTAAAAACTTTGAAGCAGAAAGCTGTGTCCGCCTCTATTACAAATATAAAATCCGCTCCCGCAACCGTGACCCCATGTTGACTCAAATGAGCAGTAACTGCGGCGCGGTTACGTGCAGCAATGTTAATTGCGTTATAGACACTGTAATGTAAGCAAGAAACGGTAGCACAACACTGGGTCAAGAACAAATAAAACTAAGGGGTATATTCACGAGTACGTGCGATAACTATCGCCAACGTTAGTCATCGCCAGAAAAGTTAACGCCGCCTAACCCTGTTTTTCATCGCCATGTAAGCGTGGTATTCTCAAGCCCGCGCTACATGGCGATAATAACAGTGAACGGCTGAGAAAACAGGCGACAACACCATCGCAATGGCGATAGTTATTCCTGCGTTAGCAGGCGATACCTGTGGATCGCCACATCAGCGCCAGAAAACTCCCATCTCAACCAAGGCGATATCGCATTGCTGTGTAAACAGAGGCCCTTTCCCCGACCTCTGTACCCCCACTCTATTGAAAGACTCTGCCAGCCAGCACCTACAAGTGATAGATTAAAATGCATTCACGGGTGAATGCTGAGGGGTTGGCAGGTTATTAGAAAAAGATTAATATTCTGTTTTTCGGCAACAAACACCTAAAGCAGCTGTTTCTGAAACGTGGACTAGTTATGCACCAACGAGCACGGCATTGTTTGTTTACTCCTTCTGGGTCTGCCATGGCTGGCATTGTGTATTCGGTTGGCAACAGAAGGCAAATATGGCGGGGGGGCTGGGGGTTGTGGCGGTGGGTGTTGTGACCCTCATGGGTATCGGAGCTGCATGATCATTGCCTCCATGGCATCTGTGGGTCTTCAGGTGTGGCTCTTGACTGGGCTCCCTTTCATGCTGTGAGTAGTCGTCCTGCTTAGCACCAGCAAAAGGCAGGTGTAAAATCCCTGGTGCTACCGCGGGTTATCCCCTGTTTTTGCTTCGCTTCGCAGATCTGGCAGTTCGTTGTGAATGTGGTGTTGTGGTTTTCTCGTGTGTTTTTGCACGGGAACTCCTCATCTGCATCTCATTAGTGTTAGTTGGTGGTGTCCACCGTGGAGATAAATTTGGGGGCAGTTATCGCGGGAATACTGGTGTTGTCTGCAGTTTGCACCAGCTTGTGAATGGGGTGTTAAATTTATCTCCACTTTTGCTGCGTTAAGGTGGAGATAAATCGGAGTTAACTCCTTGTGAATATGCCCCTAAACCTTTTAAAATTCAAGCTTGAAAAACCTATAAAAACTCTAATATAGGAGGTAAACCCCGCGCACCACGGACGCGCACCATGGACGTCTCCGAAACTGGTGAGAGGGTATTGTGTACAAGCACAAGCGCTACTCAGGGGTCTCGTGAATAAGTACCAGACCAAATGTTGGGCACCATGTTGCAGGGATTCTTGACATACACAGAACTATGCGCAGGATTATGCTACCTCGTGTATAGGGACTGTGCCTTCCTACCACCTTAGTGCCCATGAGCCCAGGACCAACTAGCTATAGTGTCTCACTCGCTCTCCTACACACTCACGAAGAAGCAAATGATTAGACATCCCAGAACACAACACTCCCGGATCTCTTAGGAATCGCGGTAACAAGACACACCTTTTCGCTCACACTCTGGTACCTGTCCACAATAAGATTTGACCGAGACACAAATATACTTTAAAATGTTTAATTTAACTATTGTGCTCTAACATGCAGTATACGGACCACAACAAGCAGAAAAATGCATAACACGAATATAGTTAGCATTGCAGCTAGGCCATACATCATAAAGGGAGATGTCATCATATAAAGACAATGGAGAAAGGACTATAGTGCCTAACCTCCCTCCCCTTGGTAAGAAGAAGTATTATTATATAATAGAAGATCTCTGGGCTTTGTCAGCAGACCCCATACTTTAGACTATAGATGGTATTTCTACATCGTAGGTACGTGTTGCTCTGCTACCTGGAAAAGTCCCTCTCCAAGTGTGTGTCACCTAAACATGTATCCCCATAATATCAAAGTACGAGTCTCCAGCAGCAGCTGCATTAGTATGTTTTGTCTAGGTGCTAGGGCCTGACCAGAACAGAATAACAAGGGGCATTGTTTATCGACCTTGCTCACAATGTTCAGACTAAGCTCCAGGAACAGGCAGAGAATGAACACAGCAGACAGTTCTCATGTGAAAGGCATAAACAGAGTCTTAAAAAAATAAAGCCATGTAATAACATGCGCAAAAGCTGCATCATGGCTGCAGGGCTCATGCTAACTTAGTGATGCCGACAATGTCCCCATCGCCCATGTGACACCCTCCCATTGGGCAGGCTGTATTATATAGAAAAACAGAATGCAACGGTAAGCAGAGCCAAAAACGCCAATAAAAAAGCTGAATTCTATTAATCCAAAAATACTCATTTGTCTCTCTGTGTTTTTTTTTTTATAGTTTAAAATGTTTATTTTAACAAATTTTTTAAGGTGAGTCCTGAAAATTCACCAGATTATGTGTACTGTGAAATGCAAGCTGTTTCAAAAGGTCATCCCTGTCGTTCATAGCAAAGAGGGACGCCATCCAGTTGAGCAGTTCAAATGAACATACGTGCTCTTCATAATCCAAGCCTCTGGGAGCATATCTGGGCAACTTGCTAGATATTCGATGAAACTCTGTGGCAAGACGCCCCGTGCAGCCTCACAGGTATTCCAGCCTGCCGACACTCCAAGTGCAGCCGCACACGTCAAACGGCCATTCCCAGAACAGGCCAGGTCATAGGCCAGTAATGGACCCACTAACAGATCATAATCCAGGTCAGCGCATGATGTATAGGAGAGGCAGATATCCAAGGCCCAACAGAAAGGGCACCGTCGGCAATAGAACACAGTCTGCACGCAAGTGAAATAGGTGAAGCGAAAGGTAAGTCCATAACTCACACCAAGTGTCGCCAATGGCAAGCATCCAAAAAGTTGTTGCATTTGTTCAGGGTACAGTCGCAATTGGCCGGGTCTGTGCAGTTCCACATGATGGGCAGCCATTGCGTAACAGGAACAGAAGTACCAGCACGCCGCATGCCAGCAAGAGGATCAATGGAAACCCTCCGAAGGCGCTGGAAAAAATAGAATGAATAAAAGCCGATATTAATCCAAATATCGTCTGAAAAGAGGACACAAGGCCAGATCCCACAAGTTTAAAAAAATGTGCAATGCCTTCAGTACTAGACGCATTAAATATTTGATGAATCAGTTCCCTAAAATGTAGTGGGAGATTCATATTCAGCAGGGACTGAATCTCACTAGATGTTCTAGCCACCTGCAATTCGAAGGTCTCTCGAGCCGAAAGTGAGAGCAACTTCTTGTTGAAACAATAGCGCTTTGAGTCTGCTTAGTTTATTGAAGTCTGTTTTCAAAGTGGGAATGGAAGGCCACAGCAAACAATCTACACTTCTGTGTGGGGGCGGAAAAAGAACATTGCTGCAACAAACAACACGTTGGGAAACAGTTACTATATACGGAATGCCGGCCCGTAAGCCACAGCAGTTGTGGTTATTCAGGATAAGATAACTTCCATTAGAAAGCAAAGTTAGCGTGGGAATAATTGAAGGAACCGGTGTTCCTTTTAGAAAACAGGCTAAATTAGTTGCTGAGACGTTGCAAGCGCCGTGAAGCTTAACTTGTATGCATACTAAAGCATGACCTACTGTTGAATCACAGTCCTCCCCCGTTAGGAAAACCTCCTTTTCATCACGCTGACAGTGAAATGTGAATGGTAAGGAGCATAATTTGTGCAGGAAATTACTACCAAGGGGCTCAAATCTACTGATTGGATAATGTTTCATGCACGCAGTAAACTGAAATAGGGAAATGGGTAATGAGATAACCCTGTGTATTAACCATTCTGAGGAATCAGTCTCCGCTATTGAAAACAGTAGCTGTTCTAGCTTTTCTATATGTAACAATGTGTATGTAGAATCTTTCATGGACATAAGCTTCTGTTTATCTGTCAGATTGAAGGGCAAAAACAGGGCAGTAGTATTCAAATAATCCTATGGTACTTTCCCATTTTTTAAGGTTTGTAAAATCCAACCAAATTGCATTACAGAGTGCAATTGATTTTGACCATGATACAACACAGATACGTCATTCTGTACAATATCAATAACAGAGTAAACAATATTATCCAAAGTGTAAATACAGGAATCAGATACATTTTTCGAAACCATGTAAAGAAAATGGAAATATGACTTGGGTGCTCCTTCTCAGTGGAAGTTGACGAAGACGATGAAGAATTTGAATAAAAGTTATCTCTGTACATATAATATCCACTAGCACCCAGGCGAAACAATGGGGGGCGATCTGCATTAAAAGAGGAATGGAGCACAGTATCGGGAACGTCAACAGTAGGCTCCACTGGCAGAGAAGCATAGTCATGATGGGCAGCAGTTGAAGTTGACGACAAAACCGGCAACAAATCAATGGAGGTCTCCACTTCGCGTTCCAGTTGCAAAGGACTCATTGTGGAAGACATTTGGTGCAAAGAAACATCCCGCAGAGGAACGCTTCTAGGCATACTAGTCAGTATTGGCCAAAGGGTGTAACTTGACATGTTCAATGGAAATGAACCGATTCTCTTTACGACCAGGCAGTGGAGGAAAAATCACAGTACGAGTACCCTGCAATTCAAGAAATGGAATGGGTGCAACATTAGATGGACCAAATTCTTTTTTGTTCTCTAACTTCTCTAGGACCAGTTCACCAACTTTAGGAAGCCAGCCAGTTACAGGAATCAGCACTGCTGCATACGTGAACGAGGGCAAATGATCCTGTGCAAGAGCATCTCGAGTCTTTAGAGATTCTGCAACATAGCACAATGGTTATCTACGCCAAATGTTGCCGCAGCCGCCGCAACGTCTAGACCATCAAGGTCTGGCACAAACATTTTAATGCCAAAGAGCATTTCGTATGGGGTCCGCCCACCCAGAGATCTTCTAGGGAGATTATTTAGTGCACGTTGACCCCCATACAAATGAGTCAGCCAACCCCTGCCAGTACCTAAGACTCTAGCTGTCAAAAATTACTTTAAGTCACAGTTCTTTCGCTCCACTATTGATTTGCCCTCAGGCCTGTATGGAGACGAAAATTGCACCAGCACCCCCAGTGACTTCATCGCGTCCTTGTAAGCCTTAGAGGCAAACACCGGACCTTGGTCAGAATGGAAGGTGCCGCAGGCAAATGTCCCGATTAAGACACGCAAATCTCTAATGACATTTCGAGCGTCAGCACTACGTTGTGACTAACCCAAAGGAATCAATCAATCAATCAGGGATTTATAAAGCGCGCTACTCACCCATGAGGGTCTCAAGGCACTGGGGGGGGCAGATCCGGATCAGTCGAAGAGCCAGGTCTTGAGGCTCTTCCTGAAGGTGTGCAGAGTGGGGGAGCGTCTGATGTTGACTGAGAGCTCGTTCCAGGTCTTTGCTGCAACGTAGGAGAAGGCTCTTCCACCTGCTCTGGTTCTGCAGATGCATGGGGTCTCTGCCAGGGCGAGGTCGGCGGAGCGGAGGTTCCTTTTGGGTACGAGGAAGGAGACACTTTCGTTGAGGTATTTGGGTCCGATGTTGTGGAGGGATTTGTAGGCTTGGGTGAGTAGTTTGAAGGTTACTCTCTTCTCGATGGGGAGCCAGTGGAGGTCTCGTAGGTGCTGGGTCATGTGCTCATGTCGTGTGGTTCCGAGGACGAGTCTGGCTGCGGTGTTCTGGATGGTTTGGAGCTTGTGTAGCAGGGTTTTGTTGATTCCGGCGTAGAGGGCATTACCGTAGTCCAGTCTGCTGGTTATGAGTGTGTGGGTGACGGTCTTTCTGCATTCGGGGGGATCCACTTGAAGGTCTTGCAGAGGATGCAGAGGGAGTTGAATCAGGTGGAGGCGACGGCGTTGATCTGGCGGGTCATGGTGAGGGAGGAGTCTAGAATGATGCTCTTCTGCTGGCCGCTGCTGTCGTGTCTGTCTTTGTGCTGTTTTTCTGCCTCTCTGTGCCCGTTTTCTGTCTTCCTTCCTGCCTCTTCACTGTATCTTTGTTGTGCCTGTATTCTCTATTGTGCCTGTATCTTTGTTGTGCCTGTATTCTTTATTGTGCCTGTATTCTTTATTGTGCCTGTGTCTTTGGTGTGCCTGTCTTATTGTGCCAGTGGTTGTACCGTGTCCTTTGTTGTTGTTTGGCTGTTTTCTGTGCCCGTTTGCCCTCTGTGCACTTCCCGCCACTGCTGCCCCCGCGGCCCCTCCCTCCTTGCTGGTTCCTGCTTCCCACCTCCCAGCTGCGCTTCCCTCCCCCTCCCCTACCTAATGGCGGCCGCTGCGAGGGAGTGCGAGCAAGACCTCTGACCTCCTGGTCAGAGACCTGCTCTCCCCCGCAGCTCTGCTGTTAAGTGCCAACGCTCCGGCACTGTGCTCTGGGTGCTGTTGCTCAGGTAGGTGTTCGAGGCCCTCCTCCACCTGCAGGCTCCTGCCTGCGCCTCATCCCTGGTGGTCCAGTGGGAGTGCCTTGCTCCTCTGCTGGCCGCTGCTGTCTGTGTCTGTCTTTGTGCTGTTTTTTTGCCTCTATGTGCCCGTTTTCTGTCTTCCTTCCAGCCTCTTCACTGTATCTTTGTTCTGCCTGTATTCTTTATTGTGCCTGTATCTTTGTTGTGCCTGTATTCTTTATTGTGCCTGTGTCATTGGTGTGCATGTCTTATTGTGCCAGTGGTTGTACCGTTTCCTCCGTTGTTGTTTGGCCATTTTCTGTGCCCGTTTGCCCTCCGTGCCCTTCCCGCCGCTGCTGCCACCGCGGCCCCTCCCCACCTGCTGGTTCCCACTTCCCGCCTCCCAGCTGCACTTCCCTTCCCCCTCCCCTACTTAATGGCGGCTGCTGCGAGGGAGTGCGAGCAAGACCTCTGACCTCCTGTCAGAGACCTGCTCTCCCCCCGCAGCTCCGCTGTTAAGTGCCACCGCTCCGGCACTGTGCTCTGGGTGCTGTTGCTCAGCTAGGTGTTCGAGGCCCTCCTCCACCTGCAGGCTCCTGCCTGCGCCTCATCCCTGGTGGTCCAGTGGGAGAGCCTTGCTCTTCTGCTGGCCGCTGCGGTCTGTGTCTGTCTTTGTGCTGTTTTTCTGCCTCTCTGTGCCCGTTTTCTGTCTTCCTTCCAGCCGCTTCACTGTATCTTTGTTGTGCCTGTATTCTTTATTGTGCCTGTATCTTTGTTGTGCCTGCGGGGGCAGCAGCTGCGGGAAGGGCACAGAGGGCAAACGGGCACAGAAAACGGCTAAACAACAACGGAGGACACGGTACAACCACTGGCACAAATAGACAGGAACACCAAAGACACAGGCACAATAAAGAATACAGGCACAATAAAGAATACAGGCACAACAAAGATACAGGCACAATAAAGAATACAGGCACAACAAAGATACAGTGAATAGGCTGGAAGGAAGACAGAAAACGGGCACAGAGAGGCAGAAAAACAGCACAAAGACAGACACAGACAGCAGCGGCCAGCAGAAGAGCAAGGCTCTCCCACTGGACCACCAGGGATGAGGCACAGGCAGGAGCCTGCGGTTGGGGAGGGCCTCAAACACCTACCTGAGTAACAGCACCCAGAGCACAGTGCCGGAGTTCACAAATCTACTGCAACCAAAATATGTTTATATGCAATGTTTGATGGGTGGGCAGTCAAAATATCGAATTTTAAATATCGACCTACACTAATATCGAGTTTTTAATATCGTAGGGACAGAATATCGAAGTCAAGAATATCGTTGACCAGAATATCGACTTTAAGGTAAGTAATATCGATTTTTTAATATCGAAGTCATTAATATCGTTAGCAAAAATATAGGGGCATATTATCAAGAACGGCGTTACAATTATCGCCGCTTTAGCGGCAGAAAACTGCCGCTAAAGCGGCGATAATGGGCTTGATAATATGCCCCGGAGAATTCCAATAGAAGCCCATGTTGACACCAGAACATGGGCTTCTATTGAATTCTCCAGAGCATATTATCAAGCCCATTATCGCCACTTTAGCAGCAGTTTTCTGCCGCTAAAGCGGCGATAATTTTAACGCCGTTTCTTGATAATATGCCCCATAGTTGTAAATAATATCGATTTATTTTTAGTTTTATGTATTTTATATGTATGTTTAACATTTTTTTAAGTTTTTCATTATTTTTAAATATATGTATTAAATGTTTAGAAAATAGTAATTTTTTTAAAGGAAATTTTTGCGTTTTAGTATCAGAGCGGGTTGTGGGTTTATAGGGGAATAGGGTGGGAAGTAATTTAATTATAATTATTTAATTAATATGTCTTTATTTATTGTTATTCATTGTTAATTTATTGTTAATTAATTATTAATTGGTAATTAATTTATATTAATTGGTTAATTTATAATTATATTAATTATAATTAATTTTTTATAAATTTTTATGTATTGTTAATTAATTTATTGTAAATTAATTATTAATTGGTAAGTAATTTTAATTAATTGATTAATTGGTAATTAAATTAATTATGTTATTTTTAATGTGTAGCGGGTTGTGGGTTTATGGGGAATAGGGTGGGAAGTAATTTAAATATAATTAATTAGTTAATATGTGTATATTTATTGTTATTGATTATTAATTTATTGTTAATTAATTATTAATTGGTAATTAATTTTTATTAATTGATTAATTAAAAATTATATTAATGATAATATATATATATTTTTATTGTTAATTAATTTATTGTTAATTAATTATTATTTGGTAATTAATTTTTATTAATTGATTAATTGAGAATTAAATTAATTGTGTTATTTTTTTATGTGTAGTGCGTTGTGTGTTTATAGGGGAATAGGGTGGGAAGTAATTTAATGTTATTTAAGTAAATATTAATTTAATAGGTATTTATTAATAATTATTTTGTTAAATAATTATTATTATGTTATTTATTTAAAAAAAAAAAAATGTATAAGTATGTTAATTTAACCCCTACGCGATCCTACATTTTCCCTACTGTTGCACTCACTGGAGTGGCAATAGTAATTTTTACCCCTACGCTATCCAACACTTTCCCTACTGTTGCACTCACTGGAGTGGGAATATTAATTTTTACCCCTCCACTATCCAACACTTTCCCTACTGTTACACTCACTGGAGTGGGAATAGTAATTTTTACCCCTCCGCTATCCAACACTTTCCCTACTGTTGCACTCACTGGAGTGGGAATAGTAATTTTTACCCCTACGCTATCCAACACTTTCCCTACTGTTGCACTCACTGGATTGGGAATAGTAATTTTTACCCCCCCCACTATCCAACACTTTCCCTACTGTGGCACTCATTGGAGTGGAAATAGTAATTTTTACCCCCCCGCGCTATCCAACACTTTCCCTACTGTTGTACTCACTGGAGTGGGAATATTAATTTTTACCCCTACGCTATCCAACACTTTCCCTACTGTTGCACTCACTGTAGTGGGAATAGTAATTTTTACCCCTACGCTATCCAACACTTTCCCTACTGTTGCACTCACTGGAGTGGGAATAGTAATTTTTACCCCTCCGCTATCCAACACTTTCCCTACTGTTGCACTCACTGGAGTGGGAATAGTAATTTTTACCCCCGCTATCCAACACTTTCCCTACTGTTGCACTAACTGGAGTGGGAATAGTAATTTTACCCCTACGCTATCCAACACTTTCCCTACTGTTGCACTCACTGGAGTGGGAATAGTAATTTTAACCCCTACGCTATCCAACACTTTCCCTACTGTTGCACTTACAGGAGTGGGAATAGTAATTTTTACCCCTACGCTATCCAACACTT
The DNA here is from genome assembly GCA_963921515.1 of Calotriton arnoldi. Taxonomy (NCBI): domain Eukaryota; kingdom Metazoa; phylum Chordata; class Amphibia; order Caudata; family Salamandridae; genus Calotriton; species Calotriton arnoldi. The sequence continues at coordinate 136 of CAWUFW010011237.1, read as the reverse complement.
TCCCTACTGTTGCACTCACTGGAGTGGGAATAGTAATTTTTACCCCTACGCTATCCAACACTTTCCCTACTGTTGCACTCACTGGAGTGGGAGTAGTAATTTTAACCCCTACGCTATCCAACACTTTCCCTACTGT